>CM060911.1:105582431-106801598 GCA_030737875.1 Allium sativum | reverse complement strand
AAGACGATCTAGAATCTACCCAAGAAGATAGAGAGTCCCACATACGAGAAAAGGTCACAAATGGAGTTGAACCAAGTAACGTTGCAAAGGCGTCGAGATATCCCCGCCCTCCGAACCGGACGTGAGGGTCTCCCCTCATCCGGCTCTCCGCAGGGGAATCTCCACTCACTGCTTCCCCTAATATCCTCCCTTTACCAATTAATAGAATGGGGGTTTACAGGAGATCCCATAGGCTCGCTCAGACTATACCAGACATTATTACTAAACTACAAAGAAATAAAAGACATTAGTAGTCACTAGACTCACTATAGTAGTCCGTCCGGCTGCTCTTGCTTAAATCATTACTATTTTCCCGTGCTCTAGCAATTGCGCTCCCTAGACCACTACCATTTAGGTAGGGACAATCAATCCGTAGTTACGGGAATAACGGAATGAATGGGGATCCCTATCAATAGAAAAATGAAGATGATTATATAGGATCCATAAATGTATTTGGTCTGAGACGGCTCTACGAGAGGAATGCAATGGGATGGATGGTAGAGGGCTGCCTGCGCCCAAAAGCGATGATTCACTTGTCCCCTTGTCTATAGGGACCTCGTGGCATACAACTGCCACGACTCCTGCGTTATAGCCGCCCCTTTCTTTTGATTGCCTCGTGGACGGACGAAAGAAGGGAAGTTACAGAACAGGGCAGTGAAGGCTCGCGAAGTAGACAGCAAGCCCCCACCCCGTACTGTGTTGCCGTAGCGCACCCTACTTCAATAAGGCGCTGTTGCTATGCGTGAAGCGGTCGAAGTATACTGGACCTCTTTCAGAGCTCCCTATCGCTCGAAAGAGGTGGCGCGAATATACAACAATATACAGCTACCTCCCGGTTGTCGAAGCTCCCGATTGAATATACAGCCGACCCAATTAATATAAGGTTAGTTGTCGCCGCAATTAATATACTGGCGATTTTGTAAACCGGCCCTAATTAAGCCTCGCTTTCTTTAAAGTTCGCTAGGGGATGGGAAATAGGTAAGCCGACACTTGCATTTCTGCTAGCACTACAAATAGCTCCGGTCTTAACGCCCCTACGGAAGCTGTGCAGCCTTTCCTCGGGTTCGTAGAGTCGGGTTTCCCGTTTACCCACAACGGAGGAGCCACCCCCACCAGGCAGGCGGCCATGGTTCATAACGCACTCTTCGCACAACAGATCCACTTTGAAGTTGACTTATTCGCTCGGCCAATCGTCGGAATGTGTACGAGATACCATAAGGGCCCAATATCTCAATAGCACCCTTGTCTAAAGCTTCGGATGAGACTGAATATCCGAAACGCAGGAACAATCTGACTAGAAAGTCATTCAAAACTTGATCGAAGAACCAGCGTTTATTGAAGAAGCAATAGAGTCGATTACAAAAAGTACTAGTTTGAAGGGCTCGTTGGAATTGATCCGCTACGGGATTTACATTATACGCTAGAGAAGCACCTGAAGTACTAAACAGAATAGGTATGAGTTTTGTAATGGTTGGAGCAGCAAACTCGGATTCGGCAAGAATCTCATTTTTAGGTAGTACGAAGGGGGAATTGGCCCAAAAATTGGATAGGGGTAAAGACGCAACCGGGGGCTTACTCAAGTTCCCCCTGAACCGCGCGAAATGGTCGCCTATTACACGGCTCACAAACTCTGCCTGGGGCCTATTATTCGTCGGCGGTACGGCGCATGCAGGGCCTCAGTTTGCTGCGTGGACTTCCTATGCATTTCCTACAGAGTGCAATGGAACCCAGCTCCGCCGAGCCAAAAGGAAAGAACCGGCGGACAGTAGAGTATAGCCAAGAGGCTCCGTAAAGGACCTCCCTATTAATATACTGGGTCTCAAGGTGCTTGCGAAATAAGAAAGAGATTATTACCCACCTTAGACTACTAAGCCCTCTCGAATTAGTTCTACGATAGAAGCCGTACACCAGGGGGCAAATCTTTCACTCACTGAGTTGTGAAAACCTGTGACTATATCGTCCTGAAGATGGGTGCGACGGGAAGAAGTGGAATTTAGAAGTGTTGCTGACTTTACATTTAGGTTTCGGCATAACAAAGCTTGCACTGTCTTTTCGCACTTAGGCGACCCCAAATAAATGGGGGAGGGTAGATTAATAGTTGGTAATGATTCTACTACGGTGCCGAAATTCGCAAGCTGGTCCTAAGTAATCGTTGTTGTTCATTGGATTCCGGAGGAATGACTTCGTTAGGATTGGAGAATTGCTGCAATTCTTCCTGAATAGACTTGATTCTCCCGTCGAGAGTTTCTTTGAAAGTCTTACCTAAACTCTTCCGACTGAATATGATAAAGCCTAAAAAACAACGAGCTACTATCATTTCTTCATTATAGATTGAGATCTTCTTCGGACTTGATGCACAAATGGATGGAATCGCAGCAAATAGCATCTTTCTATCCTGCATATTCGTTGAACTCAATCTCATTGGGTTCTTATTTTTATCTATCTTCTTTGCAAGGGAACGGGAAATTCAGTTGTGTAGGACAGGATGCGCCAGTATATTAATTGGCGGCGACCAAAAGGAATTTCGCGAGGAACTTCGTATTTTGTAACTCTCCTTTAGTTCTCTTTAACCTTGAATACAATTTATAGATTCGACAGCAATAGTACCTCGGACTCGAAAAGTTATAACGAAAATGGCTGATCCAATAGCGGATTCCGCAGCTGCCACGATTGGAACTAATGAAGCAAATGATTGACCCATCATATCATCCAAAGAAACGGAAAAAACCAAAAAGTTCGAATTGACAGCTAATAACATTGATTCAATTGGCATTGACATAATAGGAATATTTCGTCTATTAAGGAGGAATCCCCGAATACCTAAAATAGAAATGATCATAGAAAATGTAAAATATTTGATAGGATCCGTTTCGGAAACGTGGAATATTTGAGAAATTCAAATTGATAGTTTGGACTTGGTATACTAGGCGCCAATGTTTATACTGGCTTATTTTATTGCACTAGCATTCGATGCATCAACTATGGCTCTTCCTCCAAGACAGCTTATTCATCTGCACCGGAGAATGTGATACCTAATAGTCTAAAATAGAGGTGCGTAGCAAGGAACGTTCTCTAGCAGCCTCTAATTTCACTCTTTTTCTACTATCACTGGTGTAACATAATTGGTAGATGCCCTTGCTGCGGATTCGTCTGGTCATTGAGATTCGCCTCTTTTGCTCTCCCTTTTGAAACCAGGCGTAAAGACAGCTACGCTACCTATCATCCCGAACTGGATTACTATACAAACACAAAAAGAATGTGACCGCTTGCAGTAGTGATATAACATGCTCGCTGAGTGGTTTTGTATCACAGTCTTATAGCCCTGATTGATGCCTATCCTCAAAGGAAGGTGCGTAGCAGCAGTATTTCCCTCTCCGCTCTCTAATACTTGTGATAAACTGACCCCCAGTATATTAATTCCCGGAGTTTGGGTCTATTACCAGGCTTGGACCAGGTCTACCAAACGGTGACGAATCCATTCTTATTTTTGCTTCCGTTACAACCGGAGGTCTTCCGCTTTAGTTGTGTCGCAACATATACTTCCCCGCCCTAACACAAGAAAATAAGTGCACTTCCTAACGATTCTAATCAGGCAAGCTCTTTCCTATTGTTATTGAGAGATTCAAGTGCGTAAAACACCTCTTCAAGAGAAGACCCGCAGTAATATAGAGGTAGCTGGATTCACTCAGAAGCTATTTACGCGCTTTCAGACCTTCAGATACTTCGCCATAGAATAAATGCTAAGGTCTATCCTGAGTGAAGGACGGATACTGGCTCTTTAGGACTGATAGTAGCTGCTCTTCCGGTAGTATAGCTGTCTGCTTATGCTAGCTCTCTTCTTTCTTATGAGAGAGATTCGCTATAGGGGCACATTTCTCTGTAAGAAGAAGGCCTATTGCAGCTATCAGATATAGGGCTTCACCTTAAATAACTATCGAGAAATGCCTTTCTTTTCAGCTTTATATTTAATTAAGAAGGCAAACAAGCTTACCTTATTATTAGAGAAAGGGGCAGGTAAAAGTTTTTCTTACTTGAAGTCTCAATGGAAGAGAGAAAGGGGGCTTGAAAGCAATCATTCTGTAACACCCCGTAATTATGTTAATATTAATATTTACAAATTAAAGAATAACTAATCTCAGACGTGAGAATTGTAGGAAACGGGTTGCGCCATTGTGTTCGTCTCGGAATTCTAGTGGAGATAGAGTCCGAGTTTGCGGGAAACGAGTACCGGATGAAAAAGTTATGGACGAACGAAGTTTGGTGGCAAAGAGAAAAAAAATGCACTGGCGCACTTGGGGAGTGCGCCAGTACAAATTTACACTGGCGCACCTACCAAGTGCGCCCAGGCCGAGGCTGGAGCCTGCACAGCTTTCTGGTTCAGGCTGACCCGTGTTGTTGAGTCCATTCCGACTCCTTGCTGAGTCATTAGGGTTGACTCATCAATCTATCATAATTAAATGGTTTTGATTAACCCTAAGAACATCCGACGGCTTGAATTAATTTATAACTCTATAAAAAGACCCCTATACACAAACCCTAAATCAGAAAATAAACAAAGACCATGGTCGTCATGTTGATATTTTGAGACCTAGAGCAGCCGCCATCAAATTAAAGATAGAGAACAGCAACCAAATCAGAACTACCCAACCCTAACAGCGATTCTTCATCACAGGAGCGCTAATTCGACTCTCTTTCTTTCTCTAATTGTGAGTATGATAGTCTTAACAAGATTATTATCATTTTAATTTGGTTAAGTCATGAATGGATTGTGAGTAGATGATGTGAATTGACATATGCTATCATGTATGTTATTAATCCTATGTTATGTGGTGATGATATGCTATATGTTGTAAATCATGCTATGATGATGTTATGTATGTTGAAAGTTTCTATGCTAAGTGGCGATGAATCATACATGTAAAAAGCCATGATGTTACTATCTATGCTGGTTAGTTCATATTAATTAAATCATCATGTTTGGGCTATGTTGATCTATATGACAAGTTACATATGTTGATTAGAAAAGTTATGAACATATGCCATGACATCTATTATGACATCTAGAACTATGCTATGACATATGTGATATCCTATGTTAGTTCACACCATCATTATGTTGCTTAAAAACCCCATATGCAAGTTTATGTATAGATTTGGGCTATGATCATATCATGTAAATTGTGACATTTAACAAGTTGACACCTTTTGATCCTTAACATGCGTAGTTTATGCAAGTTTCACCCCTATTATGATTAGATTTATTTTTATTGTCTATATGTTGTGGTAATTTGTCCTTGTGCTATGCGTTAGACTATTCAAGTCTAGCCTATATTATGCGTTGAATAAGCGAACGTAAAAACGTGGGGTAGGGGTAATATTAAGGATTTAATAAGACGTTGGGGTGCAATTGATATGATTTTGCATACCATAAGTGGATGACCATAATTGAGTCAATTATGGGCATCAATAAAAGTGGACTTAATTAATAATTTGATAGGGAATTATTAAAACTGGGGTAAAAGATTGAAAGTTGTCAATCAATGGTTAGGACACGAGGTTGGACTCGTTTGTGACGTAAACCTGCCCTGAACCGCCCGGCAAATCCAGTGGTCACAAATGTCAGCCCAATGTGAGAGGTCCTAGGCCTAAACTAAAGCATAACAAGTTGTAAAGACACGAGGTTAGACTCTTTTATGGTGTAAGACTGCCCGGACCCACCCGACAAATCCAGCTGCCATAAATGCCAGTCTAATGTGAGAGGTCTTTATGAGGTTATGACCTGAATGAATTAAGTAATACTTAACCAGATAAACATGTAAGGTGGGACATGGGGGTTAAGTAGGTGCCTTGGGTGACATGAGGAATATAGTGGGTGCCCTTAGTGGCATGTGAAATACGATTAGTAAGACTTAACCAAACACACATGTAAATGAACATGACTAAGAGGGTTAAGTGAGATATATTAATGACAAGCTTAGGTGGGTAGCTTGTGGGGGCCCATTTCAACCAGTATCCCAAACGTATCTTTGTGGGCTCGACCCAAGTCGAGGACGGGACACGCATACTGGGTTTGACTATAAGAGGCCAAAACGGGGAGCGGTGGCAACGCAAGTCCAACGGGTTTCATATGCGTGTGTGGACCCGGGCTGGTAGGTAAGACGTTGTTGCATCGTGTAGATATAAGCCGTGCATTCTCAAGTTGTATCGGGTTGCCACTTTAGGGGAGTGATACACCCCACTGTGGGGCCAGCACGGGTATCTACGAGTAGGGAGCCGATCGAAAGTGGGTAGTGGGGTACACCTAGTGGAGATAGGGGCAGACGGCACCTATGTAGTCAGCTAGGAGTACACGAAGTTACTTATAAAATTTCTAAGGGGGTAGTGGGGTACACCTAGTGGAGATAGGGGCAGACGGCACTTATGTAGTCAGCTAGGGGTACGCAAGGCTATTTATATAGTTTCTGTGTGAAGCATGCGGGATCAACCTTTAGGGTGACTGGTGCAGTGCAGTGTAGTAATTGGCACGGTGCAGTGTAGTAATTGGCGCGGTGCAGTGTAGTAATTGGCGCGGTGCAGTGTAGTAATTGGAGCGGTGCAGTGTAGTAATGTGCGGTGCAGTATAGTAATTATTCGTTAGTAATTAGGTATGTCTTTACCGTTATCTTTAACGTTATCTTAAACGCCATCCTTATCTTCCAAATTGTTCATAGACATTTACTTGTCTTCCAGCTTATGCCTTAGTCTAGTTATTTTGATAATAGTATTGTTAGAATTGTCATACTCGCCAGACTTTATGTCTGACCCCCTCCATTTCTATCCTTTTTCCCCCTCCAGGTCCTCAGGTTGGGCCCAGTTCTAGTGGAGTTTGATTGGATTGCTCATCTCTCTTTGGAAAGCTTGGACCGTTGAAGTAAAGTCCAGCTTGTTTTCTTCTTTAATGGCTATTTGTGTAATGGGATTATGTATTTTGTTTTTATGAAGATGGATAATGTACTTGACTCTGATTAATGGTTTTGTGATGTAATAAACTTGTTTCCGCTGCAATAAAATGAAGTTTTAGATTTCCAAGTACTACTTATTATCTGTCTTGTTGAAATTTTTCTGTTCTATATTCACTTAAAACCTCCATGGAAGTTAATGCATTCCCTTTGTGAGTGACATTAATGGACGTGGGGTGTTACACGTGGTATCAGAGCTTAAGGTTACCAGAACAGATAAAAATACTTTAGAAAAATAGTTGTTTTTGGAAGAAATGTTTTCAAAAACATGTTTTAATGAGAAATTCAAAGAGGAAGTTTTTATGAAAAAATAATCCCCAAATAGCCATCTTTCGAATTCTCCATTTTGAATCTTTCCTTTTTCGTTTCAGCATTGCTGAAGATCTTAACCTACCTGACGGTGTAACGATACCAGGATGGTATAGGAGGCTATTAGAGGCTAGGGCCGCTGCAGGTCCAGCCAATGTTCCTCCACCACCAGTTGCACCCATTCCTCCTCCTCCTCCTCGCGTAGATACTTTTGCAAAGACGTGCAAGGAATTCAAAGCTATGGGTGGAAAACCCTTTCAAGGGTCAGAAACGTTTGTGGAAGCTAGAGATTGGCTTAAGGAGGTGGAAGAATTGCTAGAAATCTTTGAAGTAGAAGAAGGGAGGAGAGTTCGTTTAGCAGCTTGGTTGATGAAGGGAGAGGCCTCGTTTTGGTGGGAGGTCACTAATGGGGAGCGTCCTGTTGACTCTTGGGAGGATTTCAGACGTAGGTTCGAGGCGAAGTTTCTCTCTAGGGCAGAAGAAAATCTATATATGGAAAAGTTCTTGACATTGAAGCAAGGAGGCTCATCAGTGAAAGAATATATCAACAAATTTAATCAGCTAGCAAAGTTTGGTTTGGACTTAGTAAACACGCCGGAGAAGAAGGCTCTGAGGTTCGTTAATGGCTTGAATGAACCGTTGCAAGGGTTGGCCATGACCCACATCCCTATAAGGGCCACCTTTGAGAAGCTAGTAGAAATGGCGCTCATGCATGAGGAGAAAAGTGCTAAAGTTGATAAGGCACCCGAGAAGAAAGGGGATCAGAAGAAACCACAACAGCAAAACAAGAAGGGTGGTAAAGACAATAACGGCAAGGGAAAGAAGAAATGTTTTAACTGTGGGACCCCAGGCCATCTCAGCAAGGACTGCCGAAAGAAAAATAAGACTGGCTGTTTCATTGTGGCGATGCGGGACATTTAGTGAAGGACTGCCCAAGGAAGGGGCATAGGGCAGGGGCTACCTCGGGAGGACAGGTGCAGGCTCTTATAGCACCAGGGCAAGCAAGGGGACAAGTTCAGGCTCTCGCGGTCCCACCGCTGCAAGAACGAGGTAGAACCATTTCTGTTGAAAGCTTAGTTTTCCTGTTTGATCATCCTGTCTGTACCTTATTCGATTCGGGCACATCGCATTCGTTTATCTCTACATCATTAGTTGAAACACTGCACCTAGATACTAGTATTGTTACTGATCCTTTAGTAGTCTCAAATCCTGTTGGTGGTTCGGCTCATCTTTCTATGATTTGTCGGGATTTGAGAGTGTTTATCTTGGGCGTTGAGTTTGAATGCAACGCCTTTGTCCTTGGTTTCACGGGCTGTAGTTTGATTCTAGGGGTGGATTGGCTAGCCAAGCGGGGTGCCATCCTAGACTGTGAAAGGAGGGTAGTTAGACTATTGATTCGTTGTAGAAAAACCCTCATATTTCTTGCGACCCTAGGGGTTCAGTGATGCTTAGCTGCCTAGAATCTTCTGACGCTTCTAACGATGATTAGGAACCTGTTTGTGTGGTCCGTGAGTATGGAGACGTCGTTGATAAAGCGCGGGGTTTACCCATAGGCGCGGAATAAGTTTTCGTATGTGCTTAATAGATTAAGCAAAGCCCGTTATGTAATCAACGGTAGTTTTGGAGCAAGACTGGCAAGGACGACCAGAGTCGGTCAAGTGCTCAATTGATTGACCATCTTACTAGTATCATCTCACGTAGGTCGTCTGAATTCGAAGGAGGTATCCCTTGGGTGTTTGTCTGATATTGGTTTAGGCCTTTGGGGCTTGCACTTGGGGGATGTCGAATTCGACTAGGATGGTCTGCGTGAGAGATGGATAGTTGTGACGATTTTACATGGGATAATATCCTGGTTTTCTCTAGAAGAAGAGAAGAGCATGCCCTATGTCTTAGGGAAAGCTTAGGGACCCTACAAGTGCACTAGCTTAAAGCTAAGTTCTCCAAGATACCATTTTTGGAGGAATGAAGTGAGGAATTTAGGGCATGTGGTCTCTAGGGAAGGGAGATATGTTAAGGTGGATGGAGTTCTTAGCATCCTACGACTTCGAGATAGCATATACCCCTGGCAAGGGTAACGTGGTGGCAGATGCCTTAAGTAGAAAAATGTTATCCTTAAGTCCTTTGTTTGTGGAGCGGCGAAGCTTAGAATTTATTTCGATGTTTGACTTTAGACCTTCCGTTGACTTCGTACCCGGTTTGCTAGCATCCTTGGAGGTCAGACCTACGCTTTTGGGACGGATTGCCGAGGCACAGCGAGACGACCCGCAGTTGGTTGAGTTAGTAGAAAAGCTCAAAGGAGGGGAGTCATCAAGCCATCTCCATAGGTATACCCTAGATGATAATGGTTGGTTACGTAGGGACGGTGGACTTTGTGTACCAAAAGACGATGACCTAAGTAAGACTATTCTTGACGAAGCACATCGTTCGAAGATGACCATTCATCCCGGCGGGGACAAGATGTACATGGACATGAGACGAGTTTACTTTTGGGCCGGTATGAAGAGGGACGTAGCCGAGTATGTCGCTAGATGCTTGGTGTGCCAACAAGTAAAAGCGGAGCAAAAGAAACCCGGTGGGTTACTCCACCCATTAGAGGTTCCACTATGGAAGTGGGAAAGCGTCTCGATGGACTTTATTGACGGATTACCGAGATCGAGAAAGGGTAATACGGGGATTTGGGTTATAGTAGATAGACTTACTAAGAGCGCCCATTTCATTCCCGTGAAGAGTAAGAGGACTGCTCCATGGTTAGCTTCTGTATACGTCCGAGAAATAGTTTGTTTGCACGGTGTTCCTTCTAGCATAGTGAGCGACCGCGATCCTATTTTCACTAGCGAATTTTGGAGAAGCTTACAAGAGGCGGTAGGGACTCAGTTATGTTTGAGCACCGCATATCATCCTCAGACGGACGGCCAGACCGAGAGGGTGAATCGCATTCTAGAGGATCTTTTGAGGCTATGTATCCTAAACTTTGGGGCTACATGGGAAGAGCATCTTCCACTGGTGGAGTTCGCATATAATAACAGCTTTCAGTCAAGCATTGGTATGGCACCATTCGAAGCTCTTTATGGACGGCCGTGTCGTTCGCCTACATGTTGGTGGGAATCTACCGATAAGATCTTACTTGGGCCCGATATGATTAGAGAGACTTCAGAGAAGATCGACTTGATTCGGAGGAGGATGAAAGCAGCGCAAGATAGGAAGAAATCATATGCGGATAAGAGAAGGACAGATCTTGAATTTGAGGTTGGGGACATGGTCTTTTTCAAAGTGTCTCCATTACGAAACGTTGTTCGCTTTGGGTCCGTTGGGAAGTTAGCACCAAGGTTTGTAGGGCCATTTCCTATTAAGGAAAGAATTGGACAGATGGCGTATAGAGTGGAGTTTCCTGAGAGACTTAGTGGTGTACACGACGTATTCCATGTGTCACATTTGAGGAAGTGCTTGCACGAGACCGCAGAAGTAGTAGAGCCGAGCTTGCTTAGAGAGGTGGAGATCGAGCGTGACGCGACGATTCGACGAGCTCCAACGCGCATTCTTGGGTCGGAGATTAAGAAGCTGAGAAATCGAGAGGTCAGACTAGTCAAAGTACAATGGGGAGACGACGAGAGCAACGCTACTTGGGAGACAGAAGAGAAGATGCGTTCGCGATACCCTTTCCTTTTCGAGGGTATGTCCTTTAATTTCTCCTTTATCGCTTATCTTGTACTTATCTTATCTTTAGCGTATCCTCTCGCTAGTATCTTTGACCTTTAGTTAGGATCATCCTATGGTTGAAACATGTGTTTGAGACATGTTATGTATGATGAATGCAAAGTGGATGCAAGTGTTTGCTAGTGGTTGCTCGTGGACGCATATACACACACTATTAGGCACTAGATCGGCTCAGTCACTTTATACTGCAAATTGCATATAAATGGCTGTATTTAGTAAAATGGATGTATAATGGTTGTACTATCATATGGATACCGCATTTTGGTGAATGGTTGTGCACGCATGTAGAAATAATATGTATCGATAGGGAACTTTTGCATACATAATGGATGCATGGCACTATCATGATTTGCATTAAGGAGGTCAACTGGATCAGTGGACCGCCTGATTTTGCATTAGATATGGACATATACACACACTGTGCATTTAAACATGAAAGCATTAGAAGTCTATAAGGACAATGGATGCCTGTGTTTGATGGTTGAGTAGATGGTTGTTTGGATGTTAGGATATACATTCTTCTTAACTTGAAGATTTCGGGGACGAAATCCTTTAAGGAGGGGAGAATGTAACACCCCGTAATTCTGTTAATATTAATATTTACAAATTAAAGAATAACTAATCTCAGTCGTGAGAATTGTGGGAAACGGGTTGCACCATTGTGTTCGTCTCGGAATTCTAGTGGAGATAGAGTCCGAGTTTGCGGGAAACGAGTACCGGATGAAAAAGTTATGGACGAACGAAGTTTGGTGGCAAAGAGGAAAAAAAATGCACTGGCGCACTTGGGATGTGCGCCAGTACAAATTTACACTGGCGCACCTGCCAAGTGCGCCCAGGCCAAGGCTGGAGCTTGCACAGCTTTCTGGTTCAGGCTGACCCGTGTTGTTGAGTCCATTCTGACTCCTTGCTGAGTCATTAGGGCTGACTCATCACCCTATCATAATTAAATGGTTTTGATTAACCCTAAGAACATCCGACAGCTTGAATTAATTTATAACTCTATAAAAAGACCCCTATACACAAACCCTAAATCAGAAAATAAACAAAGACCATGGTCGTCATGCTGATATTTTGAGACCTAGAGCAGCCGCCATCAAATTAAAGATAGAGAACAACAACCAAATCAGAACTACCCAACCCTAATAGCGATTCTTCATCAAAGGAGCGCTAATTCGACTCTCTTTCTTTCTCTAATTGTGAGTATGATAGTCTTAACAAGATTATTATCATTTTAATTAGGTTAAGTCATGAATGGATTGTGAGTAGATGATGTGAATTAACATATGCTATCATGTATGTTATTAATCCTATGCTATGTGGTGATGATATACTATATGTTGTAAATCATGCTATGATGATGTTATGTATGTTGAAAGTTTCTATGCTAAGTGGCGATGAATCATACATGTAAAAAGCCATGATGTTACTATCTATGCTAGTTAGTTCATATTAATTAAATCATCATGATTGGGCTATGTAGATCTATATGACAAGTTACATATGTTGATTAGAAAAGTTATGAACATATGCCATGACATCTATTATGACATCTAGAACTATGCTATGACATATGTGATATCCTATGCTAGTTCACACCATCATTATGTTGCTTAAAAACCCCATATGCAAGTTTATGTATAGATTTGGGCTATGATCATATCATGTAAATTGTGACATTTAACAAGTTGACACCTTTTGATCCTTAACATGCGTAGTTTATGCAAGTTTCACCCCTATTATGATTAGATTTATTTTTATTGTCTATATGTTGTGGTAATTTGTCCTTGTGCTATGCGTTAGACTATTCAAGTCTAGCCTATATTATGCGTTGAATAAGCGAACGTAAAAACGTGGGGTAGGGGTAATATTAAGGATTTAATAAGATGTTGGGGTGCAATTGATATGATTTTGCATACCATAAGTGGATGACCATAATTGAGTCAATTATGGACATCAATAAAAGTGGACTTAATTAATAATTTGATAGGGAATTATTAAAACTGGGGTAAAAGATTGAAAGTTGTCAATCAATGCTTAGGACACGAGGTTGGACTCGTTTGTGACGTAAACCTGCCCGGAACCGCTCGGCAAATCCAGTGGTCACAAATGTCAGCCCAATGTGAGAGGTCCTAGGCCTAAACTAAAGCATAACAAGTTGTAAAGACACGAGGTTAGACTCTTTTATGGTGTAAGACTGCCCGGACCCACCCGGCAAATCCAGCTGCCATAAATGCCAGTCTAATGTGAGAGGTCTTTATGAGGTTATGGCCTGAATGAATTAAGAAATACTTAACCAGATAAACATGTAAGGTGGGACATGGGGGTTAAGTAGGTGCCTTGGGTGGCATGAGGAATATAGTGGGTGCCCTTAGTGGTATGTGAAATACGATTAGTAAGACTTAACCAAACACACAAGTAAATGAACATGACTAAGAGGGTTAAGTGAGATATATTAATGACAAGCTTAGGTGGGTAGCTTGTGGGGGCCCATTTCAACCAGTATCCCAAACGTATCTTTGTGGGCTCGACCCAAGTCGAGGACGGGACACGCATACTGGGTTTGACTATAAGAGGCCAAAACGGGGAGCGGTGGCAACGCAAGTCCAACGGGTTTCATATGCGTGTGTGGACCCGGGCTGGTAGGTAAGACGTTGTTGCATCGTGTAGATATAAGCCGTGCATTCTCAAGTTGTATCGGGTTGCCACTTTATGGGAGTGATACACCCCACTGTGGGGCCAGCACGGGTATCTACGAGTAGGGAGCCGATCGAAAGTGGGTAGTGGGGTACACCTAGTGGAGATAGGGGCAGACGTCACCTATGTCGTCAGCTAGGAGTACACGAAGTTACTTATAAAATTTCTAAGGGGGTAGTGGGGTACACCTAGTGGAGATAGGGGCAGACGGCACCTATGTAGTCAGCTAGGGATACGCAAGGCTATTTATATAGTTTCTGTGTGAAGCATGCGGGATCAACCTTTTGGGTGACTGGCGCGGTGCAGTGTAGTAATTGGCGCGGTGCAGTGTAGTAATTGGAGCGGTGCAGTGTAGTAATGTGCGGTGCAGTATAGTAATTATTCGTTAGTAATTAGGTATGCCTTTACCGTTATCTTTAACGTTATCTTAAACGCTATCCTTATCTTCCAAATAGTTCATAGACATTTACTTGTCTTCCAGCTTATGCCTTAGTCTAGTTATTTTGATAATAGTATTGTTAGAGTTGTCATACTCACCAGACTTTATGTCTGACCCCCTCCATTTCTATCCTTTTTCCCCCTCCAGGTCCTCAGGTTGGGCCCAGTTCTAGTGGAGTTTGATTGGATTACTCATCTCTCTTTGGAAAGCTTGGACCGTTGAAGTAAAGTCCAGCTTGTTATCTTCTTTAATGGTTATTTATGTAATGGGATTATGTATTTTGTTTTTATGAAGATGGATAATGTTCTTGACTCTGATTAATGGTTTTGTGATGTAATAAACATGTTTTCGCTGCAATAAAATGAAGTTTTAGATTTCCAAGTACTACTTATTATCTGTCTTGTTGTAATTTTTCTGTTCTATATTCACTTAAAACCTCCATGGAAGTTAATGCATTCCCTTTGTGAGTGACATTAATGGACGTGGGGTGTTACACATTCCTTGCAGTATATTAATTGCTTACGGAAAAAGGCTAATCCAAGGACTCTTTACTAATAGAATATCATAGGGCCTTGAGCCGTACTCCCATCAGCTTTCAAGTAGATAAAGAAGTTCAGGCTATTGACATCAGCTATCGGCTATTGGCCGAAAGCTTCTCCTTGCATAATATGGATTCCAAGCCTTCCTCTTCGTCAATGATTATGGGTCGCTCCTGTCTTGTAGTTCGATACACTACTCTAAGGCCAGTTGCCTATACAACATCTTGAGTTTATAGTACTTATATTACTATCCACTTTGGTTATCGCTACACCCTCTTTAGACAAACGATTTGATTCAAGCCACTCCACTACTGGGCCTTAGTAACGCGCATCCTGCCTTAATAATCGTATAGGCACCCGGGAACCCTACTCAGTAAAGAAGGGGACTCCCTAAATGAGAATGCTAGCTGGTACCGTCTTACTTTTTAATATAAAGGTAAAAAAAGGAGTCTTTTTCAAAGAAGACGTATGAGACAAAGCACTACGAGAGAAGGGAGTTGTTCAACATCCAGGTCCTTGATGAGAGCGTTTGTTTACCGCACCCGAAAAAGCCATCTCCTCGATCTACTTCAACGGGAGCAACTGAAATCACTCAAGGCACTGGCCCCTCAGCCGAATAAAACACGGGGAAATGGTTCTCCACTTGGAACATCATAGACTGGCTCCACGACACCGTTGGTAATCTTTCGGAAAGGTCGGCTTCCCTAAAAGCTTGGCCCGAATCGAAAGCATTCAACCTTACTTATGGAATTGGAATTCCCTCCATATCTATATTAGGGCACTCACCCTAATGAAGTTTCTAATGGCTTTCATTCCCTCTCTCGAAGCCCGCTTTTCGTCGAATTCGACGATTCAGGAGTTCCACAAGTACAGTACCGAAAGAACAAAAGGAGAATTACAATCGGAAGGCAACGGGGAGACAGGAGTGAAGATGGCTGGCGCAATAGTGCCGGGTTAAGGGCCTCCAACGCCTCTAAAGTCTTAGAAGAAAGGCTTCACTCAGGTAGACCACTCTCCAATATCAATATTCATTGCCTCTATCTATCGTTTTTTGTCTTCTGGTGTCGCCTTCTCCCAAAAATGTGATGAGCAGGCATATAGTCAAGGGCTGTCGTTCGGGGAGGGAAATATTTCCGGCACTTGCGACTGCTGCCCCAAAGAACATCCAAAGTTTGACTCGTCCTGGTTCAAGACATTCAAGCGCTCTTTCAACCTCAACCGCTATGTCTTCGATACGCTTTGAGAGTAGTAAAAGCCTATCTCTAATTCAAAAGGAAATTACTTATGCACTCCACTTTCCACAAGGTGTAAAAGTGCCGGGCCAAGCTATAAGCCTTCAGATTTTATCGCTCTAAAGAGTAACATAATATTGGGGGCATTTTCTTTACTTATTTAACTGGAAGAATTGAGTAGTATATTACTTTCTCAGTTGGTTGAATTTCTTCCCTTTCTCCTTTTCCCATGATACGCATACGCCCGAGGCTGCTACGCTGGTGCTACCAGCTTTTCTTCTCATTTGAGAGTGAGAGGCTTCCTCCCATATCGAAAGCGTAGGCAGGTATCCATGAATTTCTTCTCGACATTTCTTCTTCTGTTATAAAGAACTCGCTTACCGGTTACCCTGTTTGACTTGCTAAGAAACTGGAAGAGAGCTTTCAAATAGAAACAACAACTTTCAACCTTACAGAAAGCCCAATACTTAAACTTACTTGAGGTTGAGTCGTCGATTTCACTTTCTTGTTGACTAGCGAGTGAGCTGAAGGGAGAGTCGCAACTATGAATAGGAGCTAGCTACTCCTTTTCTATATCGTTATATGACCTATCTCAGAAGCAAAGGAGCTAACTATACTATAGATACCTTAAGGCTCCCTGTGCGGGCGCGCCAGTGAAATAAGTCAAGTAAGTATAGATATTAGGCGAATCCCCTAATGGAAAATGAAGGAACTCTTGGTTCTTTTCGCTAATAAGTGCTCTATCACCCTATCTTACTTAAGCCCCTATCTGAGAAGGACGGAACAGAAAGATTCGATGATCTGCCTGCGCCCCTTACCCGCTTGCTACTGAGAAACTGGCTCCCCAACCCTTCCTGAAGATGAAAAGATTGCATTTTGGATAGCGGGAAAAGAACCTACTCGCCTTACGCAACGACAAGGATTTATTATCTAAGCTCGCTAAACGCAAAGAAAGAGTCCTTCGTTAAAGAGATCGGTCGCTCTCGCTTGAACTGAACGCTTTCCCTGAACTAGAAGTCCTAGAAGTCAACTTCGAGTACTGCGCTTGCTTAGCGCTTGCAGGAACAACACGGCAAGGAAACTCTCTCTCTCTGATACGCCGGCTAGACTGGAGCTGGAACTGTACGGACAGAAGGGAGATATTCTCTGATCAACCTGCTAAGAGTACTGAATGGAAGGAGTTTTCCTCAGAGTCGCCGTCCCGTAACTGGAATCTACGAGTCGCTTGCCCCTATCTCTAAAGGCCCTTTCCCTGACTAACCAGTTCTCACTATCAAAGCACCAGCTTAGCTGACTAACGAGCATCAAAGACCTGAGCTTACCGCTACGAGTAGATTCGTAGAGTAGACTGAATCGCCCAAGCTTACCCATAGTTTCTATGACCTCCCTCGAGTAAGTACTTCACTACCGGAAAAGAAGGCTTATTCTCTTAGCCGCTTTAACAACGGTTTCAGTGAAAAGCCTTAAAGATTGAGTTTAGTAAGGGCCTTTATAGTATAGGGGCATTTGTAAAGGCGATCGTTATGCGGTTAGCGCTAAAGCAACGGGGAAAGTGCAAAGCCAATCACGAACTGCTCCTTAAAGCTACCACAACAACAAGGATTTGACTTAGGCGCTTGAACGGAGTCTGTTTTCCTAGCTTAACGAAAGCGGGAATCTCTCTCCCCTTTATATGAGTAGTCGCCCAATAGTCCCGGAACTTCACTAGCGAAAGCCGAGACAGCAACCTGAGCCAGCTAAAGCCGATACCGAGAGAAAGAACAAGGATTTCTCTCTGAAGCAAAACTTGACACCTTCCCAGTATGTTTAAGGCAAAGTGACTCGCCAGAGTACTCGATGAATTAAGTTAAAGAAGGAAAGATTTGCTTTGATCTAAGCTAATAGCCCTGTGACTTACCTACTGGACTTGCGTAGTAATGAAAGAACGTTTAAAACAAATAAAGAGCTTCAGCCCTCAACATAAGCACAATAGACATTACACTAGGACATTCTCCTACACTCCCCCTCAAGCTGGAGCATGAATGTCAAACATGCCCAGCTTGGACAGATACATAGAGTGCCAATCAATAAGTTGGAAAGGGCCTTTGTGAGAATATCAGGAACTTGCTCATTGGACTTGGTTTATGGAGTAGTGATCTCGCCCGACGTGACCTTGTCACGAATAAAATGACAATCTACTTCAATGTGCTTGGTGCGCTCATGGAAGACAGGGTTGGCAGCAATGTGAATGGCAGCTTGATTGTCGCAGAACATCTCCATGGAAGCTGAAACATCAATGCCTAACTCAATCATGAAGTGCTTAAGCCACGTCAATTCACAAGCAGCTAAAGCCATAGATCGATATTCAGCTTCTGTACTGGATCTGGCTACAACAGATTGTTTCTTGCTTCTCCAAGTGATAAGATTATCCCCAACAAAAGTGCAGTAGCAGTATATTAATTGGGAACGAAACTAGTAGACCGCCTATCAGAAACTGACCCAGCCCAGAAATAATAAGAGTAGGGGAGTTGCATCAGAATAGGCTGAAATACGAAGGTGGCCAGTAGGACGATAGAGTAAGCCTCTACCTGGAGCAGACTTAAGGTATCGGAGAATACGACGAACAACCTCCATGTGAGACACCCTAGGATCATGCATGAACTGACTGACCACCCCAACTGCATAAGCGAGGTCTGGCCGGGTGATTGTCAAATAAATGAGACGGCCCACTAGACGCTGATAGCTGCTGGGATCAGAGAAAAGTCATCAACGGAAAGGGCTTCAAGAGGTGTATCGCTGGGTCTAGTACCAAGCA
Organism: Allium sativum; assembly: GCA_030737875.1. Taxonomy (NCBI): domain Eukaryota; kingdom Viridiplantae; phylum Streptophyta; class Magnoliopsida; order Asparagales; family Amaryllidaceae; genus Allium; species Allium sativum. Next base: position 106,782,840 of record CM060911.1, on the reverse strand, counting down.
TCCCAGTGTAACGAAGGATATCAAGTGCATACAAAACAATAGGGCACAGTTTGGATCCTAACTTTGACCAGAGGGCCTTCGCTCCCGAATTGCTATTACCGTATGAAACTAGGGCGCTAACCTTTCTCTATGAAAGGTGGGTGTGAGTCCAAATACTCCCTATCGGTTGGTCTAAGGGAACTACTCGTCCAAGAGGAGAAGTCCAACGGGAGTTAGGGTATGCGAGAGTGATATCCTAACGCCCCTATTTCTTATGGTCTGACCCAACTATTCCTTACCCATTGGATTTCATGTCACATCTTCGATGTTGAAACGAAGCAAAGAAGAATCCTAAGATCCATTCATACCCGGACTTGTTCGCTTTCGACGAAAGAATACTAGAGAAGCAGAACGAAGGAATGATAGCCGCGTATCACTTGAATTATGGGACTAATTTCGATACATAAAATCGTATGAAATATTAAATATATTAATTGGGTAGTGTAGCTCTAACAAGGGAGGAAGCGACAAAGTGCAAGAGAAAGAAAACGAAATCAATGAAATACGAGGAACATATACCTTCCTGGTTGGATCAATCAATCAGTCTGTTATGGGACATCGTGCTCTATAGTCTATCTCTGGTTCAGGTTTGCCTAGTATATTAATTGGGGTGAGGCGACCGAAGGGATGTATATTAATTCGGGAGGCGGCCAACGGGAGGAAGTACACTGGCCCAGTCATAATCTAGATTGGTGGGGATATTGCTTTTGCCTGACTGGCCTGATTGGGAATCCGTAATAGGGACGATCGACAACTAACAAGGGAGGCCCAGTATATTAATTGGTGCCCTGAACAAACTGGCATGACTATTAGATAGATGATTTTCCCTGTGTTCTGCTCTTGGATTGTGGTTTCTTGTTGCTGTTCTTGCAGTTGGAGCTACTGTTTTGGTTTGTTATGTTGTATGTCTGGGTCTCTTGTATGTCTGGGCTTATTTCTGGGCCAATGTGTCTTGAAGTTTGTTGTGCTGTTGTGGATTTTCTTCAGCTTCTGATTGTTACATTTTGATTTGGAAGACGTGGTTTTGGAGCTGTGGCTGGAATGTTGAAGTTGATTCTGTGTTGTTAGTTCTCTATTTGTAGGGCTTGACTAGCGGCGGTTCATGTTGTATTTGTTTTGTTAGTCTTGTTTCTGGTTGGGTCGAGCTGCATTTTATTTTTGTTTGTATAGTATTATTTGGTCTGTAGTATGTAATTTGTATCCAGCTCTTGCCTGTTTTATGTTCTCTTCTGTTATGTAATAATTATATAAGTACCCTTCTTTTTTAAAAAAATTAACTGAAAATCTAAATCATACTGTTCCAGCTAAATATAGAAACCGCAATTTCTTATGCTTTATTTCTAGTTACTAGTAATTGCCCATTCCGCTGACAGAATTTAAGAACTGTTGAATCTTAGAAATAGTAGGTGCAAACTGAAATCACAGAGGCAAATGCAACCTCTTCTCGGTATTTAATCTTCTATTGGTATTTTTATCTCTGAAAATCCATCCTTGTTTATAGATGTATTATTGCATTTAACTTTGTGTATGACTAAAGAACTAACTCTTCATTTAGCTTCATGCATATATCACTTCGCAACAACATCTACTTGCTTTTCAGGTCCCATGCTGTTTTGGAAATTACTGTGAAAAGAAAGCACAAAAACCAATACAAGAACCAAATTCTGTGTGGCAAACTTACACTTGTCGATCTAGGGGGAAGGTGATACTCTAGAACTAGTGCATGGTTCCATTCTTATTTATTAAGGGCGGTGACTAAAGTTAAACACAATTTCAATGTAGCAAGAGAGCTGCTGAAACAAATAACAGAGGACAAAAACTTAGAGACGGAGCAAATATAAATCGTTCACTTCTTGCTCTGGCAAATTGCATAAACGCTTTGGGAAAGCATCAAAAGAAAAGGCTTGCATATGTTCCTTACCACAATAGGTAGTCTGAACACTGAAATCGAAAGTAACATATAATTCAACATAGTTGTAGGCAAAAGCTATTGTTCAAGATGAATTTTATTACTGTATAATTAGTTCTCCATTTTGTTATTGGGCATTGTAACGCTCATTTGTAAATTTAGTTCTCTTTTTGAATTTTCAATGTGTTTTGTAGTATGTCAGTATATTATTTTAATTGTTACTTCTGTAACGTTTATTGGACTCATATTTTCAGTGTACTTCTATTCCTGCTTGTAAATTTCTTGAGTGCTTTCAATATTTTGTACAGTAATGTAGATGTGCTTGTTCTGTAAAACACTATTCAAATTTGTCGCACTTCGTGTGATACCATACATTGTGAATCTTGTGTATATACTGTAAGCCTGTAAGCAATGCAATTCATTGTATTTTGTTCATTGTTCTCAGTTTATTTTGTATGGACCTGCTACAAACTCTATGCTTTTGATTGCTTCAATTGGTAAAAAATGGAATTCCATATTCCATTCCACCTTTTTCGACTTTCGGAAATTGGAATTCTGCTCAAAATACGATTAAGAGAATTATAAAGGAAAAAAGCATGATTATTGTATAAACGATGCATATCTTATAAAGTTTATGATTTGGACAAATGATGATAAAAGATCGTTTAAACATGGAATTGCATAACAAACTATTTAAACTAGTAACAAATCAATTAACAAAATATTTTACAGTACCGGTTAATTTTATGCAATACCATGTACTTTTACAATATCAAGCAAACATTATTGAAGGCTACTAAAACATTTTTGTCTAGTACAAGATTAAATCATCAAGTTGAAATTGTTAAAAATTAAATTTCCTATAATGGTCATAGTTTGATGTCTTTATTATGATTTTAAACAATAACATATAAAAGTCATACAATTTACTTATAGCAATGTTACTAATATATTGTTGAAATATGAATATTAACAATACCAATCAAAAGTTGTTAAATATAATGTTAATAATAACGTTAAATAAACATTGTCCTAAAAAGAATTGAGATAACATTATTCAAATGCTGTAAATTGAAAAATAAATAGAATATACAACTATTTTTTTGTTATAAAACACGAGTTTAAAACTTTTAGTAACTATTGTCGAATACTACGAAATTACAATGTTAAAAAACTGTAGTCTTAGTTGCGTTTCTCGATAACATTATGTATGTGTTATGAAAAGGCAAATATAATACAATGTTGAAAAGTCATTGTTAATTATTATTTTTTACAACATTTTAAGTAAAAATTGTAAAAGTTTATTATTTTACAACATTTGTGCAAAGAATGTTGTTTAGAAAAATCTATTACAACATTTTTATTAACATATGTCATGAAAAATCTAACTCTTCTACAACATTTCAGTAAACTGTCGCAGAATCAGTGTTGTAAAATGGTATTTTTGTTGTAGTGGAAGGAGAAACAAAAAGGGTCAGACATAAAGTTTGGCGAGTCTAGTTACTTTTAATCAATAGATAAATAAAAGTAACATGATAGACATACGAAGTGGATAAGAGAGATCACTACATAAATGACAGATGTGACAAGGTAAGCAAGATAAGGTGTACATGCCTCACTAATGATTACTCTGCACTGTCACTAGTATATCTAGAAAGAGACGATCCCTTCAACTGTAAGGTGGTAGACTTAGGTATACGTCCAAATGTATCCTAACTACTACCCTGATCGATCGGCTCATTAACCCTCGTAGATACCTTGAGCTGGCCCCACAGTATGAGGTATCACTTCATAAAGTGGAAACCCCTCATCGTAATAATGTGCACAACCATATCTACAGGTGTCATGGTTGTCTTATCCCCCTCTGCGCGTCTCATGCACGCACATGGCCCAGTCGGTTTGCGCCGCCCACACCGTCCTCCACATTTGGATCTCTTACAATCAGTCAGGAAGCGTGCCCCTTCTCCGCCTAGTACGGAGTACTTTGTTTGATACATACTCCGGGTTACTGACGGAAATGAGTCCCACACAATATGATACAAGCTCTCCCCTTTGTCTTGTATCCCCACTAGGTTTTCACTGACTATGTATACCACTAGGTGTCTTTAATTACATAGCCTTATTTATTTCTACCGTTATGCTTACCTGCAGGTGTCCTTAATACAAAACCACTAATCTTCCAACGGGTTATGCTTACCTATAGGTGTCTTTAATTACATAACCCTATCACTCCTACAATATTTACCCTAAAAGATGTCTTTAATTACATAACTTTATTATTTCCACTGATTATGTATACCACTAGGTGTCTTTAATTACATAACCTTAGCGGGTTAAGTTTGTGGGCCTACATGTGAACCCATCCCCTTTTCAGATTTACTTAACCCACCCCTCAACCATGTTTACTTAACTCCCAACTTAAATTTAAGTTCATACAATCCCTATGGATTAACTTAGGTTAAGTAGTCCAATTCTTTACCATGTCCATTTATGGTTTCATAATGGGCCAGACCTCCCACATTAGGTCTACAACATGTGGATGCTGGATATGCCGGTCGGGTCCGGGCAGACTTATTCCATAGTTCGGCCTAACCTCATGTCATAGCTCGATTTGTATTTACGTACTTAGACCTCCTACATTAGGTTCAACATTAGTGGCTGCTGGATATGCCAGTCGGGTCCGGGCAGACTTCCACCACTAATGCAATCTAACCTCGTGTCATAAGTACAATTACAATTCCTAATTGTAATTACTAGACATTCCATATTTAATTAATTTACCAATTAATTAATCTTTTCCTTTTATAGGTGTCAATACCTATTTTACCCAGTAATTTGAATTACATGTCCAAAAATGTTTATATTCAAATTATGTAATTTTTAACCCTTTTTCCCCCGTTGCTTAACTAGCGCCCTCACAAAATTGGTAACATGCCTAGACTAGACAATAGCCTGGTCATAAACGATAATAGGGAAAATAATGGGAATATAACTAAAATGATCATCTTGGCATAAACATAAACAAGTATGATAATAAGGTGAACATACATACTAGCATGGACATGAAATTGTCGTCATAACAAGGTGGACATAAAACTGATGAACTATGATGTCACAATATCTAAATTAGCAATTTAGATGTCCAATCGGTCTAGATCTAACATGATAACATAAGGTGATAATTTAGATCACATAAAATAGATCTAACATGTTAACATATGGTGATAATTTAGATCACATAAAATAGATCTAACATGAATCATATGGTGACAATTTAGATCACATAAAATAGATCTAACATGAATCATAAGGTGACAATTTAGATCACATAAAATAGATCTAACATGAATCATAAGGTGACAATTTAGATCACATAAAATAGATCTAACATGAATCATAAGGTGACAATCTAGATCTATCTAACAGTTTCAATGCCCACGTAAATCAAATTCACTAGTTTAAAAATAGATCTACACACATCCGCATCATAGCATATCATAAAAATTACAAACCAGGATCCATAATAATAACATAGTAGAACAATCACAATTGAATTGGATTTGGAGAAATAGATCTATCATGACATAGCATAAGATTCTAACAATAACATAGATTCAAGGTTTACATCATATCTAAATCACAGTCTTTCATAATTCACTATTATTTATTTAAACTTAAAAGCAACTAGAACTCACTATGATTGGATTGCTAAGATGATAGAAAAGAAGTTGGTGCTAAGTCTATGCTTGAATCTTATTATTTGATATGCTTTAGTTGCTAGAAGAAGATGAGAAACCCTAGTTCAGTTCAGATTCCGGGATAGTCTGGCCACCTTGATTTTCAATGAAGAAATATGTGAAATAGCTATGTATTTATAGCTGCAGAACTCTCTGGAACCGACTGCCACATAAGCCCTAGGGTAAATCAGGTCGCGGGTCGCCTCCCCATTCGGGAAAAGGCCTGAATACCCAAAAACTATTCTGGGCGCACTTTACAGGTGCGCCAGTGCGAAATTGCCTTGGTGCACTTGGCAAGTGCGCCAATTATACCCGATTTTGATTTTTAACTTTCTATCATCCGTAACTTCTTCATATGTTATACGTTTTACGCATACTAGGTGTCTATCCCGACTAGAATTTCGAGACGGAAGTAATGACGTATTCAGTTTCCCTTAATTCTTAATATTAAATTAATTATTCTTTAATTTATCCTCTTTAATGTTAACAAAATTTTGGGGTGTTACATTCCCGCTACTTAAAAGATTTCGTCCCCGAAATCTCCAAGTTTAGAAGGATGCGTATCCTACCATCCACCATCCATCTACTCATTCATCAATCACTGCATCCATTGTCCTTAAGGATTTCTAATGCTTTCATGAATATATGAAAAGATGTGTGTATATGTCCCAACACTAATGCGAATATCAGGCGGTTTACTGATTCAGTTGACCTCCTTAATGCAATGTATGTTAGTGCCACGAATCCAATATGTATGCAAATAAGCCTATTATAACATATAAGCTCTACATATGTGCACTCACTCGTCGAAATGCAACATCCATATGCTAGTTCATCCATTTCCATCCATAAAAGAAAAGAAAATGCACACACATCCATATAGTATGAGAGTGATTGAGCCGATCTTAGTGCCTAATATGTGGGTATATGCGTCCACAGGCAACTACTAGCAAACACTTGCATCCACTTGCATCCATCAATCATAACATGTTTCAAACACATGTTTACATCCATAGGATTCTATCTAAAGGTCAAAAAATACTATGGATAAGATATACTCAAATGATAGAAACAAGTACTAATAAAGCTTTTGGAAAAAGGAGTTAAGAATATACCCTCGAAGAGAAAAAGGTACGATGCATGAATCTTGTCTTCGGTCTCACAAGTCGCATCCTCTGGGTTATCTCCCCACTGAACCTTTAGCAACTTGATCTCTTTATTGCGTGGCTTCTTAACTTCTAATCCCAGAATATGGGAAGGAACTCACCTGACTGTCGCCTCCCGTTCCACTTTCAATATACTCGGCTCAACAAATTCCGCGATGTCATGCAAACACTTCCACAAATGAGAAACGTGGAAGACATCATGAACACCAAATAGATTTTCAGGAAGATTTACTCTATAGGCCATTTGGCCAATCCTCGCGGTTATGGGAAATAGTCCCACAAACCTAGGTGCCAACTTCCCTACCGATCTGAAGCGAACCACATTCCTCAGAGGTGACACTTCGATAAAAACCAAATCTCCTACTTCAAATTCGAGGTCAGTCCTTCTCTTATATGCATAGGATTTCTACCTATCTTGAGCTGTCTTTATTCTCCGTCGAATAAGGTCAATCTTTTTGGACGTTTCTCTAACCATATCTGGTCCAAGTAATAATATTTCTGTAGATTCCCACCAACAAGTTGGTGGTCTACAGGGTCGTCTGTACAATGCTTCGAAGGGTGCCATGCCGATGCTGGCCTGATAGCTGTTGTTGTAGGAAAACTCTACTAAAGGAAGATGCTCTTCCCAAGTCCCTCCGAAGTCTAGGATACACAACCTTAAAAGATCTTCTAGAATTCTGTTCGCCGTCTCCGTTTGCCCATCGGTCTGAGGATGATATTTGGTGCTCAAACACAACTGTGTACCTAATGCTTCTTGCAAGCTCCTCCAAAATTTGCTGGTAAAGATAGTGTCACGATCGCTTACGATGCTGGAAGGAACTCCATGAAGATGAACCATCTCTCGGACATAAATTGCTACTAACCATGATGCCGTCCTCTTACTCTTAACTAGAATAAAGTGAGCGCTCTTAGTGAGTCTATCTACCACAACACAGATACTGTGTTGCCTTTCTTCAATCTAGGCAAACCATCTATGAAATCCATAGAGACACTCTCCCATTTCCACTGAGGAACCTCCAAAGGATGAAGTAAACATCCGTGCTTCTTTTGCTCAGCTTTGACTTGCTGGCAAACTAAACATTAGGAGACAAATTCAGCCACATCTTTCTTCATCCCAGCCCAAAAGAAAACCCTCTTCATGTCCCTGTACATCTTATCACCGCCTGGACGAATGGTCATCTTAGAATGGTGAGCTTCTTCTAGGACTGCCTTTATTAAGCTTCCAGTTTGAGGAATGCATAGCCTTCCATCTCGTCGCAACTACCCCTTTTCATCTATGGCATATCTACTGAGGTGTCTAGAAGTCTCCACTCTTTTGAGCTTATCTATGATGTCTAGAATTTGTGGGTCACCTTGTTGTGAAGCTCCTATTTGGTCCATAAGAGTCGGTTGTATCTCCAAGGATGCAAACAAATCAGGCAAAATCTCGATGAAGGGTCTAAAATCAAAAGCTGATATGAACTCCAAGTTCTTTCTTTCCACAAACGGAGGACTCAAGGTCACCCTCTGCCTACTTAGTGCATCAGCCACCACATTACCCTTGCTAGGGGTATAAGAAATCTCAAAATCATAAGAAGCTAGAAACTCCATCCACCGTTGTTGCCTTAAGTTGAGATCCTTCTGCGAGAACAGATACTTGAGAGATTTATGATCGGTGTATAACTCGAACTTCTCTTCAAGTAAATAATAACGCCACGTCTTTAATGCAAACACTATGGCAGCTAGCTCTAGATCATGGGTGGGGTAGTTCTTTTCATGAAATCTCAGCTGTCTAACCCCATAACACACTACTTTATCTTCTTGCATTAGAACCGCACCAAGCCCTGTACCGCATGCATCAATGTAAACGGTAAACACTTTATTCCCGTTAGGTAAGGTCAAGACTGAGGCTGTTGTCAGAGCCCTCTTGTAACACCCCACCTCCGCTAGGGTCACTCACAAAGGGAATGCACTAGCTTTGGTGGAGTATTATCTAGGTAAACATGCACAGAAATATTACAAGACAGAGCATGCAGAAACAACGGAAGAAAACATGATTTCATTACTTAACAAAAGTAGTAAGGTCTAAAACCTTTTACATCAAAGTGCCATTAAATTACTTACATCGAAACCTGTCTTGCAATAATAAAGAAGCATAAAACCATAGTCATAAATTATTCCCCAAGTAAAACAGTAAAATAGCCATAGCCAAGAAAAGTCCAAGCCATAGATGATGGTCTTGCAGCAGAAAATCCGAACTAAGTAGCAACATTTCCTCCCTGTAAACCTGGGGGGGGGGGACGGAAGAAAAAGAGGCGAAACAAAACGGGGTCAGTCATAAAGACTGGTAAGTCCTAGCTACTTTCAGCCTAAAAACATGTAAAGGTAACATGACATGTATAAACTGAAAGTGAACATAAACATGATGACAAGATAAACAGATCAAACCAAGATAACAAGATAAACCCAAGTAACAAGATAACCAAGGTAACAGGATAACCAAGGTAACAAGATAAGAAGATAAACTTGGAATAGCATCGCATGTCTAACGTCCTCTGCACCAACCGTACTAGCATCCTAACTCGTATCATCCCTTCCATGTATATGTATAGTCCCTTGCCGTATATCGTACGGGTTCCATCACGTTATTCTGTACCACTACAATGTAGTGTCACCATCCTTGAAATCGCTCGGACTGGCATCCTTGTTCTGGCCAGATTCCCTTATCATGAATTATCGTGTGTTCATCTAGGATTTACGCCACCTAGGACCACTAGGGATTACGCTATCTATTGGACGTTTTCTAGATTCGACTAGGGTTTATGCCACCTAGGACCACTAGGGATTATGCTACCTATCGAACAACGCCCCTTTTTTTCCACGTAACGATTTAATCGATCGGCTCCCTACAAGTCCTAATTCGTCGTGTGTTGGTGTCATACGGCCCAATCACGAATGTAGCTACTTTGTGCTAGGTCCACCCTAGGGTATATCAAGCCATAGGGTGTCAACCACTGACACCATTCCAAGCACGCACAGTGTACAACTACTGGTGCCCACGCCTGCTTTTTCAACTCCGGACTACGTGCACGACCATAGCTCGCCTGAACCTACTATGGCGCACCAAACTCAGCCGTCGTTTTGGTCGCTTACAATCAGCCCAGTAATCGTGCCCCACCCTAGCCTAGTCCCTAGGGTATCGTGATACATCCAAGAGGGTTACTGCTGAAAAGGACTGCGTAACTAGGGTTTCCGTCTAGCAGGTTAAGTGTTGTCATCTAAATTCAAGACTTAACCCCCATCAGTCTAGCATGTCAAGTTGGTTAAGTGTGGTCATTCAAGTTCGTGAATTAACCCGTCTACATGTCATGTCAAGTTGGCTAAGTGTTGTCATTCAAGTTCATGACTTAGCCCTACGAATCACGTGTCAAGTTGGTTAAGCGTATTCTAACGGTTCATGACTTAACCCTATCCAAATCATTGTGTCAAATTGGTTAAGTATATTTAAGCTTAACCCCATCAAATTACCGTGTTAGATTGGTTAAGTATATTCAAGCTTACCCCCATCAAATTACCGTGTTAGATTGGTTAAGTATATTTAAGCTTAACCCCATCAAATTACCGTGTTAGATTGGTTAAGTATATTCAAGCTTAACCCCATCAAATTATCATGTCAGATTGGTTAAGTATATTCAAGCTTAACCCCATCAAGTTATCATGTCAGATTGGTTAAGTATATTCAAGCGATTCATGACTTAACCCCATCAAGTTATCATGTTAGATTGGTTAAGTATATTCAAGCGATTCATGACTTAACCCCATCAAGTTATCATGTTAGGTTGGTTAAGTATATTCAAGCGATTCATGACTTAACCCCATCAAGTTATCATGTTAGATTGGTTAAGTATATTCAAGCGATTCATGACTTAACCCCATCACTAGTTAAATTATAATGGTTAAGTGCTACCCTCGTGAGTTTACTTAACCTTACCATGCATCACATTATACTAGTCGGGTGTTATCGACCCCTTCAGGTTAAACTGACCCATCCTTTAATCGTGTTATATGGTTAAGTATCATCAAGAAATCAAGTCCGGTTTTACTTAACCCACCCATCCACGTTATATTGGTTAAGTGTCATTAGTCCAATCAAGTTACTTAACCCACCCGTCCATGTCATATTGGTTAAGTGTCATTAGTCAAATCAAGTTACTTAACCCACCCGTCCATGTCATATTGGTTAAGTGTCATTAGTCTAATCAAGTTACCTAACCCACCCGTCCATGTCATATTCATTTCTTATTTATTAATGCATCAACCTCTCACATTGGACTTATTTGCGGTCATTGGATATGCCGGGCGGTTCCGGGCAGAATTACACCACAAACCCATTCCAACCTCGGGTTCAAGCATTACCACAATCTAATCTTTGCCTACGACCTCTCACATTAGACTATTATTGTTGTGGTCACTGGATATGCCGGGCGGTTCCGGGCAGAATTACACCACAACTCATGTCTAACCTCGTGTCTAAGGCATCCGTTACATTGTTAATTACATGTGTCATCTAAGTCAAAATCCCCACTTTACATATTACTAAACATATGCCCAAGTTCCACCATACATGCCCATGAAAACGTGTACCCAATTCTAGTCACTTTACATATGTCCAATTCTCGCCTATTTGCATGTATGCCAAGTTTATGACATCCCAACCCTATCAAGTTCTAGCCAAAGTTACATGTTGTCAAGTTCATGCCCAAATAAACCCACATCATGGTTCATGTTCCCAATCCCACTTATGCCTAATTTACATAAGCCCAATCCCTTGATTTAACTTACATAGTCCCCAAAACTCGTGATTTAATTCATATGCCAACTCATGTATGCCCAAACTTGCAAATTACATTGGCAATACCCCAAATTTTCCTTGTTCATGTTATGCACAAATTCGACCACCCATCCCTATATCCAAATAGGTGAAATCCCAATATTCCCCCGTATACAAATCGCACGTAAATCGTAGTTTACGCCTAGGTCCGAAATCGACCAAGGTTCATCAAAAGAAAATAAATAGGGGAAGGTAGAAACTTTGCATAAAACAAGATCCGAGAGGAAAACATCATTACATGCATGATAAGGATATGAAAGAGTGATTTGCAACATGCATAGGTCCAAATTAATGTCATAGCAACATCCCCAAAGGTCAAGATCATAAATGAACAAGAATGAGCATGGATCGATTATCATGCATAGATCAAATTTTCAACTTTATCACATGCCATATTCAAATTATCGTTTCAATCTAAAAGTATCTAGAACTTACAAAGCGTGGCTAGTGAATTAGGAGAAAGAATCGTCATAGAATCGTTGTAGAAGCTCTAGGAATGATGTAGCAACACTAGAGGCCTTAAGAAATAAGTAGCTCCTTTGATTTGATGAAGAAAGATTGCTCCTTTGACTTGAATCAAGTTTGCATGCTTAGGCCTTTGAAGATGAAGATGGAGGCCATGATCAAGAGACATTTGGGGAGCACTTTGTTGTTAGGATGATTTTTAGTGATTTAGGTTAGGTCTTAGGGTGTTTTTATAGAAGTAGGAGCTAGTTTAGGCCATAGGATCAACCCTATAATAGATCTGAGCCACTGAAAATCGTCACAGGCCAACCAACCAGACCACACAAGCAAGCAGGTGCACCAGGCCAACCTGGCCCGACCAGGGAGGTCGACCCCCAGGTCGACACCCAGGTCGACTGGGCAGTCGACCTGGTCCCAGGGGGGTCGACTCCCCAGTCGACCTGGGGCTGGGCGGAAAATTTCCCGCCTAGTCCGTTTGGGGCTAAATTTTGAAATTCGAAAATCTGTTTTCGTTTCTGATTTTTTGTGAAACTTCTAGAGGCCATATCTCGGTCATACAGACTCCGATTTACGAAATTTCAGACTCGTTTCCAACCAGAATTCCGAGACGAACGCAACGGCGCAACCCGTTTTGCTTGATTCTTAATTTATATTTTAATTCTGCCCTGATTTCTTGTTTTAACACGTTATAAAATTCGGGTTGTTACATTCTCCCCACCTTAAAGGATTTCGTCCCCGAAATCTCTAAGTTAGGGAGAACGTATCCTACCATCCATCATCCATCTACTCAAAACATCATCCATAAGCAACCATTGTCCTTAAAAGATTTCTAATTCCATATGAACATATGCAGAAAGAGTGTGTATATGTTCCTTATCTAATGCAAATGATCAGGCCTGATTGATCTTCTAAATGCTAAATATGTTTAGTGCCATGAATCCACATGTATGCAAATAGTCCTAGTCACATAAACACTATATGTGTACACAAACATTCATCCATATGCAATATCCACATGATAACACATTCAATTTCATCCATAAACAAGTATAAACACTCATGCATATGCAACATGAAAATGTGTCTGAGCCGATCTAGTGCCTAATGTGTATTCATGCATCCACGAGCAACCACTTGCGACCACTTGCAACCATTTCGCAATCATCAATCATAACATGTTTCAAATACATGTTTGCATCCATAGGGTTCTACCTAAGGTCCTCAAGAAAGGATCGAGAAGATAAGCAAGATAAACAAGATAAACAAGATAAACTCCTTTTTGAATTACAAGAAATCCCTTTCTAAGCCCAACCCATATCCTATAAAGCCCAAAAGGTTTAGTCAACCTAACGAACACCTTCAAACCCTGACATGTATTATTAACCGATGAGTCATACCCCTATGGAGTTTGCAACAGAAATAAGATCGAGAATAGGACCGAGAGGATATGCATAAGAGATAACATGCGGGTAAGCTCTACAGGAAAACAGGGATCAAGAATATACCCTTAAAAAGAGATATGATGCGCGTATCTAGTCTTCAATCTTCTAAGTCGCATTTCCTTGAGCTTAGTTCCATTGTGCTTTGACCATCTTTAACCTCATGATTTCGTGGCCTCTTAACTCCTATTTCCAAATATGAGCCGGAACTCATTTCATTGTCGCCTCTCGTTCCACTTTTTCTTATTCTCCCTCTAGTATACTCGGCTCAACCATATCCGTATACTCTTGGTTTTCATGCAAGCTCTCCAAAATTCACTAGTGAACTCTGGATCTCGTTTACCCACTATACGCCATTCCACGCAGAAGAACGATCTCTTGAAAACAAACAGATGCCAACCATGTTACCAAGTGTACTTACTAGAGTGATTTCCATATCTCATGCACAAGTGAAATGAACCATCCGCCTTAGTGGCGAACTCTACTCGAACGGATTACCAACCAATGCATCAAGAGATTCTAGGTAACCAATCATGTCAGAACCCTAAAGGTTACACGAGACTTTGAGGGTATTACCGAGGCAAGTCAAGAGTCTAACTACCCTCCTTTCCGAACCGAGAATGGCACCCTTACTGGATAACCACTCCATTCCTAGAATCAACCCATAGCTCAAAAACATAAGCATTATTCCCAAAAGTCATAAATGTCCTCAAATCCAAACAAGTCATGAATAAATGGGACGATCCCCCAACAGGATTTGAGACAAAACGGGACCCTCTATTGTGCTAGTACTAAGGTGCAGGGACCCAACTATCGAAGCAGGATTTAAAAAGGATGTGATGTACAAAACAAAGTCCTAACGGGATGATGGAAAGGAAAAGCTAAACTTTTACCAGAAACGTTACCACCCCTCTTAGGCACGCTAGTAGTGAGAGCATACAATTGCCCTCTCGACGATCTTGTTCTTTGCCCATGTCCTTGTCCTATAGTACTTAACTACCTTCTTGTGCTGAGCCTTATTCGCCTTAACCACTCCTATCCTTTCTTGTATAACGCGGTAACGGGTCTCTTGAGAACTTCCTCCATCGCACGGAAAACATTTTCGTAGCTAGAAAAAGGATTAGTCACAGTTAAAACTACTGTGACTACAGGCGGAGGAAAGAAAGGAAAAGAGATTCAATCAAGGGAACGAAGAATAATGCTAATGGCCTTTGGGGAATAGCCTTTAAAAATAAAACTTTTCTTGAAAAATGCTTCTTTGTAAACGGTTTTCAAATAGTTTTCAGAAGGTTTTAAAACTTTTGCCCATTCTGGTAACCTTCTGCTCTGATACCACTTGTAACACCCCACCTCCGCTAGGGTCACTCACAAAGGGAATGCACTAGCTTTGGTGGAGTATTATCTAGGTAAACATGCACAAAAATATTACAAGACAGAACATGCAGAAACAGCGGAAGAAAACATGATTTCATTACTTAACAAAAGTAGTAAGGTCTAAAACCTTTTACATCAAAGTGCCATTAAATTACTTACATCGAAACCTGTCTTGCAATAATAAAGAAGCATAAAACCATAGTCATAAATTATTCCCCAAGTAAAACAGTTAAATAGCCATAGCCAAGAAAAGTCCAAGCTATAGATGATGGTCTTGCAGCAGAAAATCCGAACTAAGTAGCAACATTTCCTCCCTGTAAACCTGGGGGGGGGGGGGACGGAAGAAAAAGAGGCGAAACAAAACGGGGTCAGTCATAAAGACTGGTAAGTCCTAGCTACTTTCAGCCTAAAAACAGGTAAAGGTAACATGACATGTATAAACTAAAAGTGAACATAAACATGATGACAAGATAAACAGATCAAACCAAGATAACAAGATAAACCCAAGTAACAAGATAACCAAGGTAACAGGATAACCAAGGTAACAAGATAAGAAGATAAACTCGGAATAGCATCGCATGTCTAACGTCCTCTGCACCAACCGTACTAGCATCCTAACTCGTATCATCCCTTCCATGTATATGTATAGTCCCTTGCCGTATATCGTACGGGTTCCATCACGTTATTCTGTACCACTACAACGTAGTGTCACCATCCTTGAAATCGCTCGGACTGCCATCCTTGTTCTGGCTAGATTCCCTTATCATGAATTATCGTGTGTTCATCTAGGATTTACGCCACCTAGGACCACTAGGGATTACGCTACCTATTGGACGTTTTCTAGATTCGACCAGGGTTTATGCCACCTAGGACCACTAGGGATTATGCTACCTATCGAACAACGCCCCTTTTTTCCACGTAACGATCTAATCGATCGGCTCCCTACAAGTCCTAACTCATCGTGTGTCGGTGTCATACAGCCCAATCACGAATGTAGCTACTCTGTGCTAGGTCCACCCTAGGGTGTATCAAGCCCTAGGGTGTCAACCACTGACACCATTCCAAGCACGCACAGTGTACAACTACTAGTGCCCACGCCTGCTTTTTCAACTCCGGACTACGTGCACGACCATAGCCCGCCTGAACTTACGATGGCGCACCAAACTCAGCCGTCGTTTTGGTCGCTTACAATCAGCCCAGTAATCGTGCCCCACCCTATCCTAGTCCCTAGGGTATCGTGATACATCCAAGAGGGTTACTGCTGGAAAGGACCGCGTAACTAGGGTTTCCGTCTAGCAGGTTAAGTGTTGTCATCTAATTCAAGACTTTACCCCCATCAGTCTAGCATGTCAAGTTGGTCAAGTGTGGTCATTCAAGTTCATGACTTAACCCGTCTACATGTCATGTCAAGTTGGCTAAGTGTTGTCATTCAAGTTCATGACATAGCCCTATGAATCCCATGTCAAGTTGGTTAAGCGTATTCCAGCGGTTCATGACTTAACCCTATCCAAATCATCGTGTCAAATTGGTTAAGTATATTTAAGCTTAACCCCATCAAATTACCGTGTTAGATTGGTTAAGTATATTCAAGCTTAACCCCATCAAATTACCGTGTTAGATTGGTTAAGTATATTTAAGCTTAACCCCATCAAATTACCGTGTTAGATTGGTTAAGTATATTCAAGCTTAACCCCATCAAATTATCGTGTTAGATTGGTTAAGTATATTCAAGCTTAACCCCATCAAGTTATCATGTTAGATTGGTTAAGTATATTCAAGAGATTCATGACTTAACCCCATCAAGTTATCATGTTAGATTGGTTAAGTATATTCAAGCGATTCATGACTTAACCCCATCAAGTTATCATGTTAGGTTGGTTAAGTATATTCAAGCGATTCATGACTTAACCCCATCAAGTTATCATGTTAGATTGGTTAAGTATATTCAAGCGATTCATGACTTAACCCCTTCACTAGTTAAATTATAATGGTTAAGTGTTACCCTCGTGAGTTTACTTAACCTTACCATGCACCACGTTATACTAGTCGGGTGTTATCGACCCCTTCAGGTTAAACTGACCCATCCTCTAATCGTGTTATATGGTTAAGTATCATCAAGAAATTAAGTCCGGTTTTACTTAACCCACCCATCCACGTTATATTGGTTAAGTGTCATTAGTCCAATCAAGTTACTTAACCCACCCGTCCATGTCATATTGGTTAAGTGTCATTAGTCAAATCAAGTTACTTAACCCACCCGTCCATGTCATATTGGTTAAGTGTCATTAGTCTAATCAAGTTACATAACCCACCTGTCCATGTCATATTCATTTCTTATTTATTAATGCATCAACCTCTCACATTGGACTTATTTGCGGTCACTGGATATGCCGGGCGGTTCCGGGCAGAATTACACCGCAAACCCATTCCAACCTCGGGTTCAAGCATTACCACAATCTAATCTTTGCCTACGACCTCTCACATTAGACTATTATTGTTGTGGTCACTGAATATGCCGGGCGGTTCCAGGCAGAATTACACCACAACTCAAGTCTAACCTCGTGTCGAAGGCATCCGTTAGATTGTTAATTACATATGTGTCATCTATGTCAAAATCACCACTTTACATATTACTAAACATATGCCCAAGTTCCACCTTACATGCCCATGAAAACGTGTACCCAATTCTAGCCACTTTACATATGTCCAATTCTCGCCTATTTGCATGTATGCCAAGTTTATGACATCCCAACCCTATCAAGTTCTAGCCAAAGTTACATGTTGTCAAGTTCATGCCCAAATAAACCCACATCATGGTTCATGTTCCCAATCCCACTTATGCCTAATTTACATAAGCCCAATCCCTTGATTTAACTTATATAGTCCCCAAAAATCGTGATTTAATTCATTTGCCAACTCATGCATGCCCAAACTTGCAAATTACACTGGCAATACCCCAAATTTTCCTTGTTCATGTTATGCACAAATTCGACCACCCACCCCTATATCCAAATAGGTGAAATCCCAATATTCCCCCATATACAAATCGCACGTAAATCGTAGTTTAGGCCTAGGTCCGAAATCGACCAAGGTTCATCAAAAGAAAATAAATAGGGGAAGGTAGAAACTTTGCATAAAACAAGATCCGAGAGGAAAACATCATTACATGCATGATAAGGATATGAAAGAGTGATTTGCAACATGCATAGGTCCAAATTAATGTCATAGCAACATCCCCAAAGGTCAAGATCATAAATGAACAAGAACGAGCATGGATCGATTATCATGCATAGATCAAATTTTCAACTTTATCACATGCCATATTCAAATTATCGTTTCAATCTAAAAGCATCTAGAACTTACAAAGCGTGGCTAGTGAATTAGGAGCAAGAATTGTCATAGAATCATTGTAGAAGCTCTAGGAATGATGTAGCAACACTAGAGGCCTTGAGAAATAAGTAGCTCCTTTGATTTGATGAAGAAAGATTGCTCCTTTTACTTGAATCAAGTTTGCATGCTTAGGCCTTTGAAGATGAAGATGGAGGCCATGATCAAGAGACATTTGGGCAGCACTTTGTTGTTAGGATGATTTTTAGTGATTTAGGTTAGGTCTTAGGGTGTTTTTATAGAAGTAGGAGCTAGTTTAGGCCATAGGATCAACCCTAGAATAGATCTGAGCCACTGAAAATCGTCACAGGCCAACCAACCAGACCACACAAGCAAGCAGGTGCACCAGGCCAACCTGGCCCGACCAGGGAGGTCGACCCCCAGGTCGACACCCAGGTCGACTGGGCAGTCGACCCGGTCCCTAGGGGGTTGACTCCCCAGTCGACTCCCCAGTCGACCTGGGGCTGGGCGGGAAATTTCCCGCCCAGTCCGTTTGGGGCTAAATTTTGAAATTCGAAAACCTGTTTTCGTTTCTGATTTTTCGTGAAACTTCTAGAGGCCATATCTCGGTGATACGGACTCTGATTTACGAAATTTCGGACTCGTTTCCAACCAGAATTCCGAGACGAACACAACGACGCAACCCGTTTTGCTTGATTCTTAATTTATATTTTAATTCTGCCCTGATTTCTTGTTTTAACACGTTATAAAATTCGGGTTGTTACACCTCTTCAGTCGTTGGAAAGCAATGTCATAGTCTATATCCCATGAGAATGCTAAGTTCTTCTTCGTCGGCCTGGTGAGTGGGGCTGATATCTTTGCGAAGTTCTTAATGAACTTCCTATAGTAACCTGCTAACCCAAGAAAGCTTCTCACCTCGGTTGCATTTTTAGGAACCTACCAATCTTGCCCTGCAACCACCTTCGCGGGATCTACAGCTATCCCTTCATTGGAGACCACATGCCTTAAGAATCTCACCTCTTTTCTCCAAAAATGGCATTTGGAGAACTTTGCTTTAAACTGATGGTCACGGAGAGTTTTCAAAACTTCTCTCAAATGTTGGGCATGCTCTTCTTCGCTTTTGGAGAAGATCAAAATATCATCGACAAAGACTACCACAAACTTATTTAGGAACTCTCGAAACACCCTACTCATTAGATCAACAAAATAGGCAGGTGCATTCGTCAACCCAAAAGGTATAACCAACCATTCAAAGAAACCGTCCGGAGTCCTAAAGGCAGTCTTATCTATGCTGTACTCAAACACCCTAAACTGATGGAACCTCGTGGCCAAGTCTAACTGAGAAAATACTGAGGCACCAACAAGCTGATCAAATAAATCATCAATCCTCGGAAGCGGGTGCCTATTCTTCTTAGTGAGTGTAACAACCTGGAAAATCAGAGCCAATTTAAAAATTTTATTTTTGCTATTTTATTGAATTTTGAATAGTTAAGATAACTTACTTTAAATAATAACGATTAAAAAATTATTTAAATCGAGGTTAGAACTAATATAATTATTTTAATTTTAAAAGGAGTTAGAAATAGCGCGGTAGTTTGAAATTTGAATTTGAACTTTGACTGAATGTACAGGATTCGAAATAAATCAAATTTTAGTGAAACCAAAAATTATTTAAATCTGTTTAATAATATCTTTCCAATGAATCTGAAAATTTAAAATTTCATAGAGGGAATAACAAGTTATGGTCAGTTGAATATTCAGAATAGTCGCTATGTAATTCAATATAATATATAGCCCTTATAAATAGCCATTTTGCAAATGACCTCCATTTTCGATGAAACCACTTTGATTGGATCCGGAATGTCAAATTATTATTAGATTCCAATTTTTACAATTTTTGGAACCAATATGTGAGCGTGGCAAAAGAAAATGTGTTTTGTCAATTTCAGTCAATTTGGACCGACCAGAAAATAGCCATTTTTCAATCGGTCTCCAAATTCGATGAAATTAATTTTGTTAGGAACGTATCTTCAAAAAAAAGTTAGATATAATTTTTTGGGAATGTTTGGAATTAGTATGTAGCCCCGGTAAATTAAAATGTACATTCAAATTTAAAATTAAATGTTTTATATTTTAAATTGAAGAATAAATGATTGAAACAGTCGAATGGGCCTACAAAACATATTCCACTGTGTCCGGAATGGGAGTATTTAGCTAGGGGCAACACTCATTGGGTTTGATTTGGAGTTCGTATGAATATTGGGTATTTTCGAAATTAAAAAAATAAAATAATTTAATTATAAATATCCCGTCCAATAGCATTTTCCCAAACCCTTGTCGTTTTTCAAACCCGCGCCGCCACTGAAGAAATGAACGATGGAAATCGATCGAAACTTCCTTCCTCCATAACTTGCGATTTTCTCAATGAAATCAACTGATTCAAGAGGCAATATTGTAGAGAATTTCCTCCTCTTCATATCCATATAAGTTTCGGGATCCATCGTTTAGTGTATTAATCGAACCACCTCCGGGAACTAGTGCCACAACACCTCAAAATCCATCCTCCTACCTCGTCCGAGTTCGACGCCATTGCCGGCGCAGGTGCGCCTCTCTGAGGCCTTCGAATTGGCATAACTCGGTCGTTGCCTAACTGACTGTGTGGCTCGAAAAGTAGGACCCTTGTTTTGAACAGGGTTGAATAAGCGCGGCTGTTAATTCAGAAGGAGGAAGAAGGTATATATTAAATAGATTACAACACTTTAAAAGAGTTGCAAAGTTCGATTTGTTTATAAAAACCATATCTTTCTCCTACGATAACGAAATTCGATAAAACAGGAGACTCTGGGACTGTGCCATCGTACACGACATTTCAGAAAGGACTGCAGAATTTTTGGAGCATTCTACAATTTTAGAAGAAATAAAAAGCAATGTGAGATTTCTAAATCCAAATTAAATAAATAAAATTTTATTAGGTTGCAGACGGAGTTTAGAAACTCCCGACACCGTCGTCCACAGACCATGGACGACTTGTTTGTATTATGGTGTGAAATTGGTTTATTTTTGGTGACTGATTGTGATTGAAATGAAATCGATTGTGTTTGTGGAAAATTCAATTGTGTAGAACAAAATTGTATTAGGAAAAATAAAACCCTTGTATAGCCGCGAGGCCTAATTAGCACGAGGAGCCGTACTAGGGACAGTGCCGATTTTAATTACCCTGCCGTTATGCTGCCGAAATTTTCTGAAATATTTGTGTGTTGTGAAATATTCATTTATGATATAAAATTGTTTGAACGATAAAAATTAGATTTTTATTTTATATAAAATTAAAAATGATCATTTTTTAGGACGAAAAATGTTCAACAATAAATTCACAAATTTTATTGTAAATTAAAAATGACCATTAATTGATATATAAAAATGTATTTACATTGGATTTTACATTTTTAATGTAAATGAAACCTTAAAATTAAAACATTGTGAAATAAAAATGTATTTACATTGAAATTTACATTTTTTATGTAAATGAAACATTAATAATATACATTGTTATATAAAATTGTGTTTACTTTGAACATTTTTTATATAAATGAAACATTAAAAATATACATTGTTATATAAAAATGTGTTTACTTTGAAATTTACATTTTTTATGTAAATAAAACATTAAAAATATACATTGTTATATAAAAATGTGTTTAATTTGGAATTTACATTTTTTATGTAAATGAAACATTAATAATAAGCATTGTTATATAAAAATGTGTTTACTTTGAAATTTATATTTTTAATGTAATTGAAACATTAAAAATTACATTTCCTTTATGAAAGAATAAAAGATTACAATTTTATGGAGGATAAAAAGGTTACATTTTTATGTAATGTAGGAAGAATAAAAGAAATTGTATTAACATAAAAATTACATTTTATGTAAAGATAAATTCATTAAAAGTATTTAAGTGAATAAAAAGTGTTAATATAAAATTACATTTCTTATGGTAAAGTTAAACAATAAAAATTAACATTTTTATTTCAAGTTAGGAATATAGAAAAATGATCATTATTTGGAATAGAAAAATTGTTTAATAATAAAAGTACAATTTTATTTTATATATATATATAAATAAATAAATATATATATATATATATATAATGATCATTATATGTTAATATAAAACTTTACATTTTCATTGTAGGTTAAAATGATCATTAGTTGAAATGAATCATGTTATTACATTAAATTACAATTTTAATGTTAGAATGAATCATATAAAAGATTCAATGTTTGAAAAAAATGTATTGACATTAAAATTACATTTTTAATGAAGATATGATTCATTTAAAATAAATCATTGTTTGATAAAAATGATTAACATAGAAAAAAACATTTTAAAATGTAAGTATGATTCATTCAAACATTCCTTGTTATGATTAAAATGATGTTAATATATGTTAGAGAGGAAATGATTTGAAATCGTTGAACGAATAAATTTATATATATATATATATATATATATTGAAATAAAACGAATCGCGCTGCTATAGTTCGCGATTTGGAATCGTAACTTCAAACGATTATACCGAGAGATCCGACCGTCGGATTTTCCTAAAACTGGAACCGTTGGGTTCGCTTTGGAAAGATCTTTCAAAGATATAATATTTGTTAAGATCCAATGGTTAGATTTTGAGAAATGTGTAAATCAAATTTTGATGAAAACAGCGCCAGGGCCATGTACTGACCTGAAGCGTCGTTTAATTAAAAATTGCTATTTTTATATAAATAAAAATAGCGATAAATCATTATAAAATATTATAAACGATATGGAATGAAAAGAAATGATTTTGAATTATATATATTCACAAATTATTTGAAAAGGCTGAGTTAAATATCATTTCAAATAATTATACGACGATTGGAAGTCGAAGATTTGAAGACGGTGATTGAAGATCGGTGATCTTCACATCGAATGGATGACTGCTGATGCCTTTAATTGGAGTTGCTGCCTTGAAAGGGTTACAGTGGTAGTTGTTCGGACGTACTTGTTGATTTTCCGGATATGCGAGGTACTCTCTTCCGTATTGGACATATGGAACGAGGAATAAGGTGTCTCCGGTTTCGTTCAGACCCAGAACGGACTTGTAAATGGATGTATCTGACATTGGATTTTATTCCGTGCTGATTGATTTCTATTTAATATATATCTGTTTGGTGGTGGAGAATTTTTCTCTTGCTTAACACCCTTCTCTGGGACGTACGAGCTTAGAGGTTATATATTGGTAGACATCAGTCGCATGGCGTGAGTTGCCAATGTGGCATGCCAAGATGCAAATGATTAAGGATTATTGTTGAAAAGCAGAGCCTTGTGGTTGATGATCAAAGCACAACTTTATTTAGCATAGCTTTATGTATAGCATTACTTCGCGAGCCTCACACCCTGGTATGAACTAGAAACAGGAGAAGGATCCAGGGAGAACATGTGTTTCTTTCTAGCTAGAAGTGGTGTCATGGTATGGAGCCCAGACATTTTTACTTATGCGGATGATGGAAAGCGAGGTACCTCGGATTGGAGTCCCTTGTGGCTCTTTATTTATGTCCCATAGGGTGGGGAAACATATTGTTTAGGAATTATATATAATCCACACACATTAGTTGTGTACCGGCCCTGTGGCTCATAAGGGCTCACCTGAGTCTGAGTCCTGAGACATGGGCTAGATTGTCTCAAATTCGGTAAGGACGGTCCCTTTCCTTGGTTCATGATGGAAATCCAACTTCCAATACGACACCACACAGTTTTGATTGTAAACCTATATTTGGCGACATAGTATATGGTAGTTATGCCGTCTATGATTGATACATTATGATTGAAATGCTTTTGAAACATATATACACTAATAATAATAATATCAAATCCGTTTTATCGTATCAAGCATTTTTGACCATTATAAGGTAAAACTCTATCCTTCGGTTTGCGTTGCATTGTGTGATGGGACTTGAGTCTTATAATGGTTTCATTTTTTCAAAAAAAGCATTGCGTTGTTTAACGTTTTACTTTATTTACGCACTGGCAATCCAATGGAGTAAACCCATTCCGTGTTAGCGGATTGGTCCTTTGATTAGCCTTATTATTAAATAGGTTAAGTAAGATTTCTCATACCAGTCTCATAATTGACTCGTAGTTTGTTTCACTTTGCAAACTCAGGTGCCCTCTTTCCATACGGGCAACCTTATATTCAGGTTTAGCAGACTCATTCTGGATAGCTATGGAGCTGAAGTTGGATTCTACCATTTCTCTTATGCTGTTCAGACTTCATTTAGTATATTATGTTTGATTCCGCTGCAGACATTTTATATTAAGTTGAAACTGTATTATGTACTAAGTATGATCTTATTATGTTGTGTAACTCTGATGGTACATTATTTCCATTGTAATTTGATGTACATTATCTGATGTAATTCTATATTTCTGTTCTGCTGTTATTATTTATGTGTTATATTCCAATAATTATCCTTGCTTTCGTACTACGGGAGTTTGAGGTTATCACAGTTGGTATCAGAGATGTGGTTAAACTTAGCTTGGAATATAACATATTAACAAACTTGACAGAAATATTCTAAGGCGAATAACTCATTATAGATAGGATTAGTAATGTCCTAGAATGAGTATAGCAGAATAAAATATACACCCATAGATTCATTTACATTTAAATATATGTCTCTATGTTTAATAATATCTATTCTGTTGGGCTGACCCTTTGTCTGCTATTTGCAGACATAATAGAAAATGAGTGGCAGAAACAGAAGAAGTAATTCTATGGTTCACCAATCTAATGAGCCAATTGTGCTTCCACAACCAGAACTAGAAGCTCTAGCAATGAAGTATCGAAATCTGGGTGGAGTACCTTTCTCGGGCAAAGAATCCGTGATTGAAACACAGGCATGGATGCGTTCTTCTGAGAGAATTTTTGAAGGATTAAAGCTGAGAGATGATTAAAGAAGATTACTGGCGTCTTAGGCACTCAAGGACGAAGCTTTAATCTGGTGGGAAGCCGCTACTGACGAAAATCCAGAAGGTAATATTACCTGGGATAGATTTACAGAAATTTTCAAAGAAAGTTTTATTCCTCCAGAAACAACTGAGTGGCTATATGATGAGTTTTACAATATGAAACAAGGAGATATGACCATCCAAGAATATCAGAATAATTCAATGAACTTTATCGTTTTGCCCTAGAACTAATTCGAGATTCTATAAGGAAGAATCTGAGATTTATCAAAGGACTTCAAAAGAAATTTAAAGGTATAGTACTTGCTCATGTGAACCTTCCTTTTTCTAAGATGATACTGATGACTTATCGCTATGAGTATATTGATAGGCAACATGGTGGGGAAGATGAAGAGGAAGGCTGCTCTAGCAGTAAAAAGAAGTTTGAAACTGACAGCCCTGAGGCAAGTTCAGAGCCTGAGGTCAGTAAGAAGCCTAAAACTGATAAGAAAAAGGTTGAATCTAAAGAAGAACCATTAATGACTGCCATATGCAATAACTGCAATAAGCAAGGGCATTTGTTAAGGAATTGCAAATCTTCAAAGAGACGAAAGAATGATGGATCTAAATTGTAACGACCCGGAAAATCTGAACCAATTTAAAATTTTTAAATTGGCTAAAATAGTGGATTTTAAATATTTAAAATAAATATTTTAAATAGTAAAGATGAAAACTGAGTTTGAATCGACATTTGAAAACGAATATAATTAATTCTAATTATAAACAAGGCCTGAAATGGCGCGGTAGTTTCAAAATTGGAATTCAAACTTTGACTGGCCGTACCAGGTGCAAAACAAAGCGGATTTGAGTGAAACCAAAAATATTTAAATCTGTTAGTGAATACCTTTCTAACGAATCTGAAAAATCGAAGTTTCATAATGGGATGCAAAAGTTATGGCCAAATGAATTTTCTGAAAGGTCGCTATGGAGTTTATATAGCCCGTGAAAATGGCCATTTTGCAAACGACCTCGGAATTCGATGAAACCACTTTTGTTGGATCCGGGATGTTAAACTATTGCTAAGTTTCAAATTTCATAATTTTTGAAGTTAGTATGTGAGCGTGGCAAAGGAAAATGTGTTTGGTCGATTTCTATTAAATTGGATCGACCAGAAATGGGCCATTTTTCAAACGGTCTCAGAATTCGATGAAAATAGTTTTGTTAGAATTGTATCGTTAATACAAAGCTAGAAATAAATTTTCGGGAATTTTTAGAATTAGTATGTGGCCCCAGTAAATTAAAATGTGCGTTCAAATTGAATATATACCGATTTATATTTTAAATTTGATGAAAACTGATCGTAACAGCCGAATTGGGTTACGAAATATATTCCATTGTGTTCGGAATGGGGGTAATTAGCTAGGGGCGACAGTCGTTGGGTTTGATTTCGAGTTC
This sequence comes from Allium sativum, assembly GCA_030737875.1. Taxonomy (NCBI): domain Eukaryota; kingdom Viridiplantae; phylum Streptophyta; class Magnoliopsida; order Asparagales; family Amaryllidaceae; genus Allium; species Allium sativum. The sequence continues at coordinate 106,756,055 of CM060911.1, read as the reverse complement.
GTATCAACACAAGGGTATTTTCGAAATTAAACAAATTAAAATATTTTATATATAAGCCCTATCATTCCAAACCCTATCCCATTCTATTGAAGCCACCGCCGTTCAGTTCTAGGGCCAGAATCGCTCCTCCAAAATTTGCTCTCGATCTCCACCATCGTTCAATGAAATTCAGGGCTTCTCAAGGGGAAATCGAAGAGCTCTCTTAGCTCTACAACTCTATATGAATATGATTTAGTTTCGATCATCGAGGGGGCTGATTTCTCGCCTGAAACAGGCTGCCGTCGCCGTTGATTTGCGGGCTCAGGCGAGGTTCGAGCTGCACCCTATTAGTCGCGTCGGGGGGAGCTTTGGAAGGCGGACATTGTGACGAAGTCTGATCGTCGTCAGGGTCAACGTGGAGGCGACGGGGGTTAAACCTAGAACGCGACAAGTTGGGTTCAAACGAGGACGATGTCTGGAGTGAAGAGGAAAAGGTTGAAGGAGGGATAATTTAATTAATTTAATTATCCTAAGTGTTTATTAATGTATGAAATTTTAAACGAACATATCTTTATCATACTGAATCAGAGTTCAGCGAAACAAGTTGCGTTGCACTCGTGTCGTCAAGCGCTACCTTTCAGAACTGACCAGGGCTAAAACTGAGCAAATCAGAATTGCAGGGAAATTCGAAACCAAACGGTTCAGAAATTCAGATAAAAACTGACGAAGTGGATCCCAATGTGAGAACTCTCTCACTATAAATTTTCTTGTACAGTTATTTATATTATAACTGCATATCTGAACTGTTCACATACGTCCACAGACCATGGACGATTTATTTGATTGTGTTGTGACTGTGAATTGTATATGTATACGAAATGTGAAATGTGAGATTTCTAAATTATAAACGATATGGAAAACGACGATGTATAAATTATATAATCGATGTATGAGTTATGTAAGCGTTGTACACCTCTTGTATAAGCGTTGTATAAGTTATATATGCGTTGTAAAAATTATATATGTGTTGAAATAGAAGTGAAATGCTATATATATATATATATATATATATATATATACGCCCCTCGTCCACAAACCATGGACGATATTTATTGGTTGTGATTGGTGTGAAAATTGATTGACAGCGAATGGTTGATTGGAATTATTTGTGGTTGAAATTGATTGATTGTGGTTGAAAAATACCCATTTGTGGTTGAGAAGTATTTGGTTGAAAACACATAGGATTAGTTTGTGGAAATGAAAAAAATATACATGCCGCCTGCGTGCGAACTAGATGCATGATTCCCCATTGTCAAAAGCTGCGAGGCTTTAAGGTGGAGCGAGGAGCCGTACTAGGGACGGTCCCGGTTTTAACTACCCTGCCGTTATGCTGCCGAAATTTTGAAGAATATTCTTGTGTTAGAATTATTTTCCTGTGTTGAAACTATATTCGTTTGTTGAATAGAAAACCTTCATGTGTTGAATAGAAGTTCATTCGTTGAATCATATTCATGTGTTGAGTGGTATTCGTGTTTTAAATAAATTGTTTTAACGATAAAAATCACCTTTTTATCTATATATACAAACAATAGAAAACCTTCATGTGTTGAATTGAAATTCATTCGTTTAATAGAAATTCATGTGTTGAATGGTATTCGTGTTTTAAATATAAAAATCACCTTTTTAACTATATATATAAACTATAGAAAACCTTCATGTGTTGAATCGATATTCATTCGTTGAATTGAAATTCATGTGTTGAATGGTATTCGTGTTTTAAATATAAATATCACCTTTTTATCTATTTATATAAACTATAGAAAACCTTCATGTGTTGAATCGAAATTCATTCATTGAATTGAAATTCATGTGTTGAATGGTATTCATATTTTGAAAGAAATTGTTTTATAATAAAAATCCCATTTTTATCATCGATATGAACTATATAAAATAATCTTGTTTTGAAATAAATTGTTTTATAATAAAAATCCTATTTTTATCACCTATATTAACTATATAAAATAGTCGAGTTTTGAAATAAATTGTTTTACGTTAAAAATCACATTTTTATTATATACATGAATTGTTAAATGTAGTGAAGTGCTGAAATAGAAAACAGTTAGATAAAAATATCATTTTTATCAAATGTATGAAATTCATATGGTTTTGAAATCGAAGAATCGATATATATATATATATATATATATATATATATAAATAGAATTGAAATATATCGAATAACGACGCTGCAGTTCGTATTTTGAAACCGTGATTTCAAATGATTATACCGGGAGATCCGACCATCGGATTTTCCCGAAACCGCAACCGTTGGGTTCGCTTTGGAAATATCTTTCCAACGGCACCAACTTTGTAAAAATCCAACGGTTGGATTGTCTGGAATGTTTAATTCAAATATGAAGAAAAACAGCGCCAGAATCGATTATATTTATATATATATATATATATATATATATATATAAATAATTATATTAAATCGAATAACGACGCTGTAGTTCGTATTTTGAAATCGAAACTTCAAACGATTATACCGGGAGATCCGACCGTTGGATTCATTTTGAAAAGATCTTTCTAATGATGTAAATTTTGTGAAGATCCAATGGTTAGATTTTCGGATATGTGTAAATCAAATCTGAAGAAAAACAGCGCCACGGCCGCGTTATGGCCCGAAGCGTCGTTTTGAATAAATTGGCTATTTTAAAATAAATAAAAATAGCAACAAATTGTTACAAAATATTATAAACGATATGGATGTGAAATTTAGAAACTAACTGAAGGTTAGCTAAGTCGAATGGTTTCTTGGGTATTGATCTGATGTTGGTTTCGGCCTTCGGGGTTAATATTTGGGAAATCGTTCTCTTACTGATTTGTGGTTAGTGACTAATGAATTGAAATGATGCATAGTAGTGTTTGTGTAGCACTTGTTTTTCATATACGCGAGTTGCTCAGAAAGACCAGGTTTATCCCATTCTGAATAACTGAATCGACGATAAGAAATCGAAGATGAAGACGGTGGTCGAAGACCGGAGATCTTCACCTCGTTTGGATGGTAACCGAGGTCCTGATTGGGAGGCGTCCCAAAATATGGATAATGAGTGGTGATCGTCCAGACGTACGTGGTGATCGATGGGTTTGCGAGGTATATAGTGCCTCCGGTTTCGTTCAGACCCAGAACGGATTTGCAAATGGACAATGTGTCTGACATGGGAATTTATTCTGTGTGATTGATAGCCATCAGTTGCACTGTGTGAATTGCCTGTGTGGCATGCTAAGATGCAGTGATCAGGGCTTCTGTTGAAAAGCAAAGTCTTGTGGTGATGATCAAAGCACCGCCTTTGTGGCGTAGCTTTGTGTATAACGTGAATTCGCGAGCCTCACACCCCGATATGAACCAGAAACGGGAGAGGACCTCAGGGAGGGCATGCGTTCCTTTCTAGTTAGAAGTGGTGTCAGTGGTTTTACACGCCCTGACGAGTTTGACTTATGTGGTTGTTACTGTTGCGAGGCGCCTCGGTTAGATCGGACGATCCGGGTCCGATGGAGTCATTTGTTGGCTCACTTACGCCCCATAGGGTGGGGAAACGCATTGTTCAGGAATTTTAATCCACATCGGTGGACCGGCCCTGACGATCCAAGGGCCCACCTGAGTCTGGGTCCTGAGGCTCGGGCTAGAGAGTCTCGAAGTCGGTAAGGACTATCTTTTGCCTTGGTTCATGACGGAAATCCAATTTCCAAATACGTGACTGTGCGGTTTTGATTGTATACCTATTTATGGCATCATAGTGGTATGGGGCATTAATGTCGTCTATGATTGATACCTATGATTAGAAATTGTTTTTGAAACATATAAACACTAGTAATAATATCAAATGCTTTTGTTTTATTCGTATCAAGCATATTTTGGCCATTATAAGGTAAAACTCTATCCTCCAGTTTGCGTTGCATTGTGTGATGGGAACTGAGTCTTATAATGGCTTCATTTTTATAAAAAGCATTGCGATGTTTCAAAGAATGATTTGTTTTAAAGCACTGGCGATCCGATGGAGTAAACCCGTTCCATGAAAGTGGCGTGGTCTTGTGATTAGCCATATTTTAAATGTGTTGAGTAGATTTCTCATACCAGTCCCATGACTGACTCGTAGTTTGTTTCACTTTCAAACTCGGGTGCCCCTTTTTCTACACGGGCAGCCTTGTATTCAGGTTTTAGCTGGCTTTCTCTGGATAGCTGGAGCTGAAGATGGATTCTATCATTTATCTCTTTTTATGCTGTTCAGCTCCTATTGTACATTATGTTTGTTTTTCCGCTGTAGACATATATGTATAGTTGAACTATATTTGTACTAAGTAAGATCCTGTATTCTATGTAACTCTAATGATTACGTTTATCCAGTGTATTCTATTGTACATTATTTGGTGTATTTATTTAATTCTGTTCTGCTATTATCTGTTTCTGTGTTATATTCCAAAGATTACCCTTGCCACCGTCAGTACGGGGTTTGGGGTCGTCACATCGTGGTATCAGAGCTTTGGTTAAGCTTAGCTCTGGAATATAACATATTAACGAACTCGTCAGAGATAGAACCAGTAGTGTTCTAGGACGAGTAACTCAATACAGATAGGATCAACAATATCCTAGTATGAGTACAACAGAATCAGAACAACTCGTTAGAGATGGGGTCAGAAGTGCCTCAGAACGAGTCGAGCGTAATATGTTTTTAAATAACGTATTTGTGATTATATATATAGTCTGGTTTTAGAAATATAATTTTTGAATATATAAAAGATATATATTTGAAAAGTTAAAAACAAATTGATTGCTGTTTGTGTTGTGTGATAGTAGAATTTGATTAATTAAATTATTAAAACGATAGTTAATTAAATTAATAAGAGAATGAATGGTAGGATTTATTCGATAAATCACACATTGAAATGATTTAAAAATAGATAGAAATATATACATGTGCATTATATATGTTTGAACAGGTAATTGGATAGCTGTTGAGTAAAGATTTTATTTGCGTGCCCGACAAATAGGTAAACCTTAATGAGTTGGATGCGAAATATTATTATATCAACTCCTGTGAATGCCATTGGATGCAGAGTGCTGGTTATTCTGTGTGTAAAAATAAATGTCGCCATAGGATAGTAACAATTAATTTTGAACTACATTACATGGCATACTTCGGGAAGATAGGCATACTTCATCATATACCACATAAGCATTTGGAGCTTGTGTGACGAGGTGGAAGATTTACCATACGAGCGAGAGGCTTGTATGGCGATGACTATATTTTACAGGTTGAACTGATGACTGATATGGACTATTTAAAATGTAACGATAAATTTCCAGATTAATAAAACCCCACACGGGTCTGGAGTTGACAATAATCACGTCTCTCTAGTCATTAGATACGGCACATGGACTATTTATTTCCCACACGGGACGAGGTGACGAGGATTTATCCTCTGGAGCAATTAAAATACACACTCCCTCAGGCTTTGACAGGGTGACGAGAATTTATTCTCTGGAGTTATTATCTATACACGCTCCCCTGTAAACACCAGAATATATCACTATAAATATGTGTATGCTTATTAGGATTTATTGGGTACCTAATACGGCCCAATAAATTTCCAAACCCTCCCCGTACAAAGGAGGTTATGGCGAAATTTTTCGAAAATTCCGGGTGTTAGCCAAATTTTTGAAGAATTTGAAAATTCTCAGAAACTGAAAAGTTGGAGAATGGAAGCCGGATTGAACGTAGAGTTGATTAATCAAACCACTTTTGGCTTTGTTCCTTTTCGGGGACGAAAAGGTTTAAGTGGGGGAGATTGTAACGACCCGGAAAATCTGAACCAATTTAAAATTTTTAAATTGGCTAAAATAGTGGATTTTAAATATTTAAAATAAATATTTTAAATAGTAAAGATGAAAATTGAGTTTGAATCGACATTTAAAAACGAATATAATTAATTCTAATTATAAACAAGGCCTGAAATGGCGCGGTAGTTTCAAAATTGGAATTCAAAATTTGACTGGCCGTACCGGGTGCTAAACAAAGTGGATTTGAGTGAAACCAAAAATATTTAAATCTATTAGTGAATACTTTTCTAAAAAATCTGAAAAATCGAAGTTTCATAACGGGATGCAAAAGTTATGGCCAAATGAATTTTCTGAAAGGTCGCTATGGAGTTTATATAGCCCGTGAAAATGACCATTTTGCAAACGACCTCGGAATTCGACGAAACCACTTTTGTTGGATCCGAGATGTTAAACTATTGCTAAGTTTCAAATTTCATAATTTTTGAAGTTAGTATGTGAGCGTGGCAAAGGAAAATGTGTTTGGTCGATTTATATTAAATTGGATCAACCAGAAGTGGGCCATTTTTCAAACGGTCTCAGAATTCGATGAAAATAGTTTTGTTAGGACTGTATCGTTAATACAAAGCAAAAAATAAATTTTCTGGAATTTTTAGAATCAATATGTGGCCCTAGTAAATTAAAATGTGCGTTCAAATTGAATATACACCGATTTATATTTTAAATTTGATGAAAACTGATCATAACAGCCGAGTTGGGTTACGAAACATATTCCATTGTGTTCGGAATAGGGGTAATTAGCTAGCGGCGACAGTCGTTGGGTTTGATTTCGAGTTCGCATCAACACAAGGGTATTTTCGAAATTAATTAAATTAAAATATTTTATATATAAGCCCTATCATTCCAAACCCTAGCCCGTTTTATTGAAGCCGCCGTCGTTCAATTCTAGGGCCAGTCTCGCTCCTCCAAAATTTGCTCTCGATCTCCACCGTCGTTCAATGAAATTCAAGGCTTCTCAAGGGGAAATCGAAGAGCTCTCTTAGCTCTACAACTCTATATGAATATGATTTAGTTTCGATCATCGAGGGGGCTGATTTCTCGCTTGAAACAGGCCGCCGTCGCCCTTGATTTACGGGCTTAGGCGAGGTGCGAGCTGCACCCTATTAGTCACGTCGGGGGAGCTTTGGAAGGCGGACATTGTGGCAAGTATGATCGTCGTCAGGGTCAACGTGGAGGCGACGGGGGTTAAACCTAGACCGCGACAAGATAGGTTCAAACGAGGACGATGTCTGGAGTGAAGAGGAAAAGGTTGAAGGAGGGATAATTTAATTAATTTAATTTAATTATCCTAAGTGTTTATTAATGTATGAAATTTTAAACGAACATATCTTTATCATACTGAATCAGAATTCAGCGAAATGAGTTGCGTTGCACTCGTGTCGTCAAGCGCTACCTTTCAGAACTGACCGGGGCTGAAACTGAGCAAATAAGAATTGCAGGAATATTTGAAACCAAACGGTTCAGAAATTCAGATAAAAACTGATGGACTGGATCCCAATGTGAGAATTCTCTCACTATAAATTTTCTTGTACAGTTATTTATATTATAACTGCATATCTGTACTGTTCACATACGTCCACAGACCATGGACGATTTATTTGATTGTGTTGTGACTGTGAATTGTATATATATACGAAATGTGAAATGTGAGATTTCTAAATTATAAACGATATGGAAAACGACGTTGTATAAATTATATAATCGATGTATTAGTTATATAAGCGTTGTACACCTCTTGTATAAGCGTTGTATAAATTGTGCGTTCGATGTATAAGTTATATATGCGTTGTAAAAATTATATATATGTTGAAATAGAAGTGAAATGCTATATATATATATATATATATATATATATATATATATATATATATACGCCCCTTGTCCACAAACCATGGACGATATTTATTGGTTGTGATTGGTGTGAAAATTGATTGATAGCGAATGGTTGATTGGAATTATTTGTGGTTGAAATTGATTGATTGTGGTTGAAAAATACCCATTTGTGGTTGAGAAATATTTGGTTGAAACCACATAGGATTAGTTTGTGGAAATGAAAAAAATATACATGCCGCCTGCATGCGAACTAGATGCATGATTCCCCATTGTCAAAAGCTGCGAGACTTTAAGGTAGAGCGAGGAGTCGTACTAGGGACGGTCCCGGTTTTAACTACCCTGCCGTTATGCTGCCGAGATTTTGAATAATATTCACGTGTTAGAATTATTTTCCTGTGTTGAAACTATATTCGTTTGTTGAATAGAAAACCTTCATGTGTTGAATAGAAGTTCGTTTGTTGAATCATATTCATGTGTTGAGTGGTATTCGTGTTTTAAATAAATTGTTTTAACGATAAAAATCACCTTTTTATCTATATATACAAACTATAGAAAACCTTCATGTGTTGAATTGAAATTCATTCGTTGAATAGAAATTCATGTGTTGAATGGTATTCGTGTTTTAAATATAAAAATCACCTTTTTAACTATATATATAAACTATAGAAAACCTTCATGTGTTGAATCGATATTCATTCGTTGAATTGAAATTCATGTGTTGAATGGTATTCGCGTTTTAAATATAAAAATCACCTTTTTATCTATTTATATAAACTATAGAAAACCTTCATGTGTTGAATCGAAATTCATTCGTTGAATTGAAATTCATGTGTTGAATGGTATTCATATTTTGAAAGAAATTATTTTATAATAAAAACCCCATTTTTATCATCGATATGAACTATATAAAATAATCTTGTTTTGAAATAAATTGTTTTATAATAAAAATCTTATTTTTATCACCTATATTAACTATATAAAATAGTCGAGTTTTGAAATAAATTGTTTTACATTAAAAATCACATTTTTATTATATACATGAATTGTTAAAAATAGTGAAGTGCTGAAATAGAAAAATAGTTAGATAAAAATATCATTTTTATCAAACGTATGAAATTCATATGGTTTTGAAATCGAACAATCGATATATATATATATATATATATATAAATAGAATTGAAATATATCGAATAACGACGCTGCAGTTCGTATTTTGAAACCGTGATTTCAAATGATTATACCGGGAGATCCGACCATCGGATTTTCCCGAAACCGCAACCATTGGGTTCGCTTTGGAAATATCTTTACAATGACACCAACTTTGTAAAAATCCAACGGTTGGATTGTCTGGAATGTTTAATTCAAATCTGAAGAAAAACAGCACCAGAATCGATTATATATATATATATATATATATATAATTATATTAAATCGAATAACGACGCTGCAGTTCGTATTTTGAAATCGAAACTTAAACGATTATACCGGGAGATCCGACCGTCGGATTTTCCCGAAACTGGAACCGTTGGATTCGTTTTGAAAAGATCTTTCTAATGATGTAAATTTTGTGAAGATCCAACGGTTAGATTTTCGGATATGTGTAAATCAAATCTGAAGAAAAACAGCGCCACGGCCGCGTTATGGCCCGAAGCGTCGTTTTGAATAAATCGGCTATTTTAAAATAAATAAAAATAGCGATAAATCATTATAAAATATTATAAACGATATGGATGTGAAATTTAGAAACCAACTGAAGGTTGGCTAAGTCGAATGGTTTCTTGGGTATTGATCTGATGTTGGTTTCGGCCTTCGGGGTTAATATTTGGGAAATCGTTCTCTTACTGATTTACGGTTAGTGACTAATGAATTGAAATGATGCGTAGTAGTGTTTGTGTAGCACTTGTTTATCATATACGCAAGTTGCTCAGAAAGACCGGGTTTATCCCATTCTGAATAACTGAATCGACGATAAGAAATCGAAGATGAAGATGGTGGTCGAAGACCGGAGATCTTCACCTCGTTTGGATGGTAACCGAGGTCCTGATTGGGAGGCATCCCGAAATATGGATAATGAGTGGTGATCGTCCAGACGTACGTTGTGATCGATGGGTTTGCGAGGTATACAGTGCCTCCGGTTTCGTTCAGACCCAGAACGGACTTGCAAATGGACAGTGTGTCTGACATGGGAATTTATTCTGTGTGATTGATAGCCATCAGTTGCGCGGTGTGAGTTTCCCGTGTGGCATGCTAAGATGCAATGATCAGGGCTTCTGTTGAAAAGCAAAGTCTTGTGGTGATGATCAAAGCACCGCCTGTGTGGCGTAGCTTTGTGTATAACGTGAATTCGCGAGTCTGACACCCCGATATGAACCAGAAACGGGAGAGGATCTCAGGGAAGGCATGCGTTCCTTTTTAGTTAGAAGTGGCGTCAGTGGTTTTACATGCCCTGACGAGTTTGACTTATGTGGTTGTTACTGTTGCGAGGCACCTCGGTTAGATCGGACGATCCGGGTCCGATGGAGTCATTCGTTGGCTCACTTACGCCCATAGGGCGGGGAAACACATTGTTCAGGAATTTTAATCCACATCGGTGGACCGGCCCTGACGATCCAAGGGCCCACCTGAGTCTGGGTCCCGAGGCCTCTCTCGAAGTCGGTAAGAACTATCTTTTGCCTTGTTTCATGACAGAAATCCAATTTCCAAATACGTGACTGTGCGGTTTTGATTGTATACCTATTTATGGCGACATAGTGGTATGGGGCATTAATGTTGTCTATGATTGATACTTATGATTAGAAATTATTTTTGAAACATATAAACACTAGTAATAATATCAAATGATTTTGTTTTATTCGTATCAAGCATATTTTGGCCATTATAAGGTAAAACTCTATCTTCCGGTTTGCGTTGCATTATGTGATGGGAACTGAGTCTTATAATGGCTTCATTTTTATAAAAAGCATTGCGATGTTTCAAAGAATGATTCGTTTTAAAGCACTGGCGATCCGATGGAGTATACAATTCCACGAAAGTGGCGTGGTCCTGTGATTAGCCATATTTTAAATGTGTTGAGTAGATTTCTCATACCAGTCCCATGACTGACTCGTAGTTTGTTTCACTTTCAAACTCGGGTGCCCCTTTTTCTACACGGGCAGCCTTGTATTCAGGTTTTAGCTGGCTTTCTCTAGATAGCTGGAGCTGAAGATGGATTCTATCATTTATCTCTTTTTATGTTGTTCAGCTCCTATTGTACATTATGTTTGTTTTTCCGCTGTAGACATATATGTATAGTTGAACTGTATTTGTACTAAGTAAGATCCTGTATACTGTGTAACTTTGATGATTACGTTTATCCAGTGTATTCTATTGTACATTATCTGGTGTATTTATTTAATTCTGTTTTGCTATTATCTGTTTCTGTGTTATATTCCAAATATTACCCTTGCCACCGTCAGTACGGGGTTTGGGGTCGTCACATAAATCCAAGAGGAAGTTTCAAGAGGATAGAAAATGCAATAAACGCCATCAGACTAGTCATCTTGCAAAGAGTTGCCAACTATCAAAGGAGTCTGTAGTAGCTCATGTAAATGAACTAGCAGAAACTCCAACACCCTCGGCTAGTCAGCAAAGGGCAGATTTTAGACGGCACTCTCACTGTCAAAAATATTCCAGTTAAAGTATTCTTTGATATGGGCGCGTCACGAAGCTTTATTTCAAGCAATACAGTTAAGAAGTTGAAGTTAAAGCTAAGGAACCTTAAGGAATCAGTTAGAGTTCATAATCCGATAGGAGGTTCTCTTATTCTCGGTGTGTATTGTAGAGTGATTATTTCCTTTTCCGTTACCAGTTTTTTTTAATTTGATCGTTATGGATTTTTCTGAATTTGACATCATTCTTGGGCTGGATTGGTTAACTAAACACGAAGCCGAAGTTAAATGTGCACAAAGAGTTGTTAGAATTAAAACAAAGCTTTCCAATGTTGTTATACCTTGCGTAGGCTCAGATTCAGACAGAAAAGAATTTTAGGCTGCTCTTGAGGTTTCTCCCACTGCTATTGAAAATATTCCTGTCGTTAAGTACTATGCGGATGTATTCGAAGAAGTTGATAACTTACCTCCGCCGAGAGAAATTGACTTCAGAATCGATCTAGTTCCAAATGCAAGGCTAGTTGTGCATCCTATTCGAAGAATGACATGGAAAGAGAAAGAAGAATTGGGTAATCAAACTAAACAGCTTTTAAGGAAAGGTCTGATCAGGCCTAGCTTTTCAAATTGGGATGCAGCAGTAATATTTGTTCCAAAGTTAGACAGTACTCTCAGGTTATGTGTTGATTACCGAGACCTCAACAAGAAGACGCTCAAGAATAAATATCCATTGCCCTATATAGATGATTTATTATATCGTTTGAATGGAGCAAAAGTGTTTTCTAGAATGGACCTAGCTATAGGTTTCCATCAACTGCGGACTGCCGAAGAATGTGTTCCTTTGACAGCTTTCAGAGGTCCAAACGTATTTTATGAGTAGTTAGTAATGCCATTCGGCTTATGCAACGCTCCAGCTTATTTTATCGATTTAATGAACCGAGTATTCCATGATGTCCTAAATAAATTTGTGCTAGTTTTCATTGACGACATTTTAATCTTCTCAAAGTCAACTGCAGAACATGAAAAGCATTTGGAAGAAGTTTTGGAAATTCTGAGTAAGAATGTATTAAAGGCCAAATTTTCTAAATGCATATTCTGGCAAGAAGAAGTGAAGTTCCTCAGTCATGTAGTGTCGAAGAAGGAATTTCAGTGGATCCAAGCAAGATCACATCCATTCAAGATTGGAAGCAGCCTAGCACTCCTACCGAAGTCAGAAGTTTCCTAGGATTGGCTGGATATTATCGGAAATTTGTTAAAGATTTTTCGAAGCTATCTTGTCCATTAACGAATGTTATGAAGAAGCATACAAACTTTAATTGGACACCTGAATGTGAGGCAGCTTTCCAAGAGATGAAATTGAGGCTGACCACTACTCCCGTGTTGACCATTATTGATGACAATCAAGATTTGACAGTCTATACTGATGCTTCTATTGAAGGTATTGGTGCAGTGTTAATGCAAAGAGGCAAAGTAGTTGCTTATGCTAGTCGTCAGTTGAATCCGCATGAGAAGAGATACCCCACTCATGATCTTGAGTTGATGGCCATCGTGTTTCCTTTAAAGATATGAAGGCACTAGCTTTTGGATGAGAAGTTCAATTATATACAGATCATAAATCCTTGAAGTATCTGTTCACGCAAAGGGACTTGAATTTAAGGCAGCAACGTTGGTTAGAATTTCTTGCGGCCTATGATCTGGACATCTTCTATACTGCAGGGAAAGCCAATGTTGTAGCCGATGCGCTCAGCAGGAAGAATGCGGTCGTTGCCAATCTTATCATCGCCAATCTTATCATTACACCTTTGTTAATAGATCAAATCTCTACTCTTCAGAAGGATGATGAATTTATTTAGAGAACTAGTAAAAGAGTTCGGGAAGGCGAACCCTCGAGTTTCCAAATTGATAACAAAGGAGTTCTAAGGTTAAAAGGCCGAATTTGTGTCCCGAATACCCATGAGCTTAGAAGAGAAGTAATGGATGAATGTCACAAATCCAAGCTTTGTATTCATCCAGGGGTGAGTAAGATGTATCATGATCTCAAGCACACGTTCTGGTGGAATCTATGAAAAGAGACATTTCCATTTATGTTAGCAAGTGTTCCACTTGCCAATAAGTCAAGAGTGATCAGCAGAAACCTGTCGGATTGTTACAACCACTAGAGGTTCCAAGTTGGAAATGGGATCAAATTTATGTGGATTTTATTGATGGCTTGCCCCGAACCACGAAAGGTAATGACAGTATTTGGGTGATCGTAGACCATTTCACAAAGTCTACCCATTTTATTCCTGTTAGATTAACTAGAACAACTCAAAGTTTGGAGAAAATTTATTTCAAAGAAATTGTCAGACTACATGGAGTTTCTAGTAGCATTGCTAGAGACCGTGATCCAATATTCGCTAGTAAATTCTAGGAAGCATTCCACGAGGAGCTGGGGACAAAGTTAAATCTGAGCACCGCATATCATCTTCAAACAGATGGCTAGACTGAGAGGGTGAACTGCATATTAGAAGACTTGTTACGGGAATATATTTTTGATTTTGGCAGATCATGGGAAGATCACTTGCACTTGGTTGAGTTCTCTTATAATAACAGTTACCAAGCAAGCTTGCAAATGTCGCCATTCGAACAATTGTATGGCAGGCCTTGTAGATCTCCCGTATGTTGGGTAGAACCAGGCAATAGGCTAGTATTGAGTCCCGACATGATTCGTGAAGCTTCGAATAAAGTTGATTTTATTAAGAAGTGATTATTAACAGCTCAGAGCCGACAGAAAAGTTATGTTGATTCAAGAAGAAGGGATTTAGAATTTTCTATTGGTGATTATGTGTACTTGAGAGTTTCTCCGTTAAGAGGAGTAGTTCGTTTCGGGAAGACTGGGAAGTTGGCTCCTAGATTCATTGGTCCATTCCCTATTCTCGAAAGAATTGGAACTCTCGCTTACAAGGTTCAGTTGCCTGACAGGTTGCTAGGGTACATGATGTATTCCATGTATCTCAACTTCGAAAGCATGTACATGATCCAGACTTGATTGTGGAGGAAGCTGCACAACAAGATTTGGATATTACCCCGAGCTTGGCAGTAAGAAGGGAGTCGGTAAAGATCATTGGCAAAGAAACCCGAGTTCTGAGGAACAAAAGAATTCATCTAGTCAAAGTGCAGTGGAGCGGAGATCCTAGAGACTGTGCATGGGAGACCGAAGATAACATTAAATAGGCTTATCCCCAGTGTAGAGTGGATATCTCTGATTAGCTCTGGTGCAATGTACATTTACAATATTTTACGTTTTCCATTTTGTTTCCTACTTTACTATTATTTCCTTTTCTTGGGACGAAAAGTTTTTAAGTGGGGGAGGTTGTAACAACCCGGAAAATCAGAGCCAATTTAATTTTTTTATTTTGGCTATTTTATTAAATTTTGAATATTAAAATAATTTATTTTAAATAATAATGATTAAAAATTTATTTAAATTGAAGTTAGAACGAATATAATTATTTTAATTTTAAAAGGAGTTAAAATAGCGCGACAGTTTGAAAATTTGAATTTGAACTTTGATTGAATGTACAGGATTCAAAATAAATCGGATTTTAGTGAAACCAAAAATTATTTAAATCTGTTTAATAATATCTTCCCAAGAATATGAAAAATTAAAATTTCATGGCGAGAATAAAAAGTTATGGTCAGTTGAATATTCAGAATAGTCGCTATGGAATTCAATATAATATATAGCCCTTATAAATAGCCATTTTGCAAATGACTTCCGTTTTTGACGAAACCACTTTGGATTCAGAATGTTAAATTATTGCTAGATTCCAACTTTCACAATTTTTGGAATTAATATGTGAGCATGGCAAAAGAAAATGTGTTTTGTCAATTTCAATCAATTTGGATCGACCAGAAAATAGCCATTTTTCAAACGGTCTCCAAATTCGATGAAATTAATTTTGTTAGGACTGTATCGTCAAAACAAAGCTAGATATAATTTTTCGGGAATTTTTGGAGTCAGTATGTAGCCCCGGTAAATTAAAGTATACGTTTAAATGTAGAATTAAATGTTTTATATTTTAAATTGAATAATAATTGATTAACAGTCAAATAGGCCTACGAAACATATTCCATTGTGTCCGGAATAGGGGTATTTAGCTAGGGGCGATACTCGTTGGGTTTGATTTGGAGTTCGTATGAATATTGGGTATTTTCGGAATTAAATAAATAAAATAATTTAATTATAAATATCCCGTCCAGTAGCATTTTCCTAAACCCTCGTCGTTTTTCAAACCCGCGCCGCCATTGAAGAAATGAATGACGGAAATCGATCGAAATTTACTTCCTCCATAACTTGCAATTTTCTCAATGAAATCAACTAATTCAAGAGGCAATATTGTAGAGAATTTCCTCCTCTTCATATCCATATAAGTTTCGAGATCCATTGTTTAGTGTATTAATCGAACCACCTCCGCGAACCAGCGCCACATCACCTCGTAATCCTCCCTCCTACCTTGACCGAGTTCGACTCCATTGCAGGCGCAGGTGCGCCTCTCTGAGGCCTTCGAAGTGGCATAACCCGATCGCTGCTTAGCTGACTACGTGGCTCGAAAAGTAGAACCCTAGTTTTGAACAGGGTTGAATAAGCATGGCTGTTAATTCAGAATGAGGAAGAAGGTATATATTAAATAGATTACAACACTTTAAAATCGTTGCAAAGTTCGATTTGTTTATATAAATCGTATCTTTCTCATACGATAACGAAATTCGATGAAACAGGAGACATTGGGACTATGGCATCGTACACGACATTTTAGAAAGGACCACAGAATTTTTGGAGCATTCTACAATTTTAGAAGAAATAAAAAGCGATGTGAGATTTCTGAATCCAAATTATATAAATAAAATTATATTAGGTTGCAGACGGAGTTTAGAAACTCCTGACACCGTCGTCCACAGACCATGGACAACTTGTTTGTATTGTGGTGTGAAATTGGTTGACTTTTGGTGATTGATTGTGATTGAAATGAAATCGATCGTGTTTGTGGAAAATTCAATTGTGTAGAAAAAAAATGTATTAGGAAAAATAAAACCCTTGTATAACCGCGAGGCCTAATTAGCGCGAGGAGCCGTGCTAGGGACGGTGCCGGTTTTAATTACCCTGCCGTTATGCTACCGAAATTTTCTGAAATATTTGTGTGTTGTGAAATATTCATGTTATGATATAAAATTGTATGAACAATAAAAATTAGATTTTTATTGTATATAAAATTAAAAATGATCATTATTTAGGATGAAAAATGTTCAACAATAAATTCACAATTTTTATTGTAAATTAAAAATGACCATTAGTTGATATATAAAAATGTATTTACATTGGATTTTACACTTTTAATGTAAATGAAACATTAAAAATAAAACATTGTGGAATAAAAACGTATTGGCATTGAAATTTACATTTTTTATGTAAATGAAACATTAAAAATATACATTGTTATATAGAAATGTTTTTACTTTGAAATTTACATTTTTTTATGTAAATGAAACATTAAAAATATACATTGTTATACAAAAATGTGTTTACTTTGAAATTTACATTTTTTATGTAAATGAAACATTAAAAATATACATTGTTATATAAAAATGTGTTTACTTTGAAATTTACATTTTTTATGTAAATGAAACATTAAAAATATACATTGTTATATAAAAATGTGTTTAATTTGGAATTTACATTTTGTATGTAAATGAAACATAAAAAGTAAGCATTGTTATATAAAAATGTGTTTACTTTGAAATTTATATTTTTAATGTAAACGAAACATTAAAAATTACATTTCCTTTATGAAAGAATAAAGGATTACATTTTTATGAAGGATAAAAAGGTTACATTTTTATGTAACGTAGGAAGAATAAAAGAAATTGTGTTAACATAAAAATTACGTTTTATGTAAAGATGAATTCATTAAAAGTATTCAAGTGAATAGAAGTGTTAATATAAAATTACATTTCTTATGGTAAAGTTAAACAATAAAAATTAACATTTTTATTTCAAGTTAGGAATATAGAAAAATGATCATTATTTGGAATAGAAAAATTGTTTAATAAAAAAAGTACATTATTATTATATATATATATATATAATGATCATTATATGTTAACATAAAAATTTACATTTTCATTGTAGATTAAAATGATCATTAGTTGAAATGAATTATGTTGTTACATTAAAATTACATTTTTAATGTTAGAATGAATCATATAAAAGATTCAATGTATGAAAAAAATGTATTAACATTAAAATTACATTTTTAATGTTAGAACGAATCATATAAAAGAATCAATGTTGAAAAGGAAATGTGATTAAACATTAAAAATTACCTTTTTAATAAAGATATGATTCATTTAAAATAAATCATTGATTGATAAAAATGCTTAACATAGAAAAATACATTTTAAAATGTAAGTATGATTCATTCAAACATTCCTTGTTATGATTAAAATGATGTTAATTATATGTTAGAGAGGAAATGATTTGAAATCATTGAAGGAATATATATATATATATATATATATATATATATATATATATATATATATATATAGGGAAAGTCTAAAGGGACACAAAATATAGACACAATTGGCGACACAATGCATCTCCACCATTGGATCTCCCCATGATTTGCACCTCTTCACATAAAGACAAAATGATCCAATGGCTAATACTCTGTGTCCCTTGATTTGTGCTCAATTTTGTGTCCCAATAGACGCTCCCAAATATATATATATATATATATATATATATATATATATATATATATTAAAATAAAACGAATTGCGCTGCTGCAGTTCGCGATTTGGAATCGTAACTTCAAACGATTATACAAAGAGATCCGACCGTCGGATTTTCCCAAAATTGGAACCCTTGGGTTCGCTTTGGAAAGATCTTTCCAAGATATAAAAGTTGCTAAGATCCAACAGTTAGAATTTGAGAAATGTGTAAATCAAATTTTGATGAAAACAGCGCGAGGGCCATGTAATGACCTGAAGCGTCATTTAATTAAAAATGGCTAATTTTATATAAATAAAAATAGCGATAAATCGTTATAAAATATTATAAACGATATGGAATGAAAAGAAATGACTTTGAATTATATATATCCACGAATTATTTGAAAAGGCCAAGTTAAATCTCATTTCAAATAATTATACGACGATTGGAAGTCGAAGATTTGAAGACGGTGATGGAAGACCAGTGATTATCACATCGAATGGATGACTACTGATGCCTTTGATTGGAGTTACTGGCTTGAAAGGGTTACAGTGGTAGTTGTCCGGACGTACTTGTTGATTTTTCGGATATACGAGAGCCTCTCTTCCGTACTGGACATATGGAACGAGGAATAAGGTGTCTCCAGTTTCGTTCAGACCCAGAACAGACTTGTAAATGGATGTATGTCTGACATTGGATTTTATTCTATGTTGATTGATTTCTATTTAATATATATTTGTTTGGTGGTAGAGAATTTATTTTCTTTCTTAACACCCTTCTCTAAGACGTACGAGCTCAGAAGTTATATATTGGTAGACATCAGTCGCATGGCGTGAATTGCCAGTGTGGCATGCCAAGATGCAAATGATCAAGGCTTATTGTTGAAAAGCAGAGCCTTGTGGTTGATGATCAAAGCACAACTTTATTTAGCATAGCTTTGTGTATAGCGCTACTTCGCGTGCCTCACACCCCGATATGAACCAGAAATGGGAGAAGGATCTAGGGAGAACATGCGTTTCTTTCTAGCTAGAAGTGGTGTCATGGTATAGAGCCCAGATATTTTTAGTTATGTGGATGATGGAAAGCGAGGTACCTCGGATTGGAGTCCCTAGTGGCTCTTTATTTACGCCCATAAGGCGGGGGAAACGTATTGTTCAGGAATTATATATAATCCACTAACATTAGTTGTGGACTGGGCCTATGGCTCCTAAGGGCTCTTCTGAGTCTGAGTCCTGAGACATGGGCTAGATTGTATCGAATTCGATAAGGACGATCCCTTGCCTTGGTTCATGATGGAAATCCAACTTCCAATACGACACCATACTATTTTGATTGTAAACCTATATTTGGCGACATAGTATATGGTTGCTATGTTGTCTATGATTGATACATTATGATTGAAATGTTTTTGAAACATATATACACTAATAATAATATCAAATCCGTTTTATCGTATCAAGCATTTTTGACCATTATAAGGTAAAACTCTATCCTCCGGTTTGCGTTGCATTGTGTGATGGGACTTGAGTCTTATAATGGTTTCATTTTTCAAATAAAGCATTGCATTGTTTAACGTTTTACTTTATTTATGCACTAGCAATCCAATGGAGTAAACCTGTTCCGCGTTAGCGGCGTGGTCCTGTGATTCGCCTTATTATTAAATAGGTTAAGTAAGATTTCTCATACCAGTCCCATGACTGACTCGTAGTTTGTTTCACTTTGCAAACAAGGGTGCCCTCTTTCCACATGGGCGGCCTTGTATTCAGGTTTAGCAGACTCATTCTGGATAGCTATGGAGCTGAAGATGAATTCTACCATTTCTATTATGTTGTTCAGATTATATTTAGTATATTATGTTTGATTCCACTGCAGACATTTTATATTAAGTTAAAACTTTATTATGTACTAGGTATGATCTTATTATGTTGTGTAACTCTGATGGTATATTATTTCCAGTGTAATTTGATGTACATTATCTATTGTAATTCTATATTTATGTTCTGCTGTTATTGTTTATGTGTTATACTCCAACGATTGTCCTTGCTTTCGTACTACAGGAGTTTGGGGTTATCACAGTGAGTTTATTCAGCTCTCTATAATCAACACACAAACGAAGCGAACCATCCGCCTTAGTTGCGAATACTACTGGAGCACCCCATTCAGATATGCTTCGTCTGATAAACCCTTTCTCAAGTGGCTCCCCTACTTGCTTACTTAGCTCCCTCCTTTCCCTTGGAGCCATGTGGCGCACTGGTAATGCAACTGGCTTTGCGTTGTCCACCAGATATATGCGGAAGTCAATCTCGCGCCTTGGAGCTCGTCAAAAACATCGGAAAAATCTTGGACTACTGGAACAGATTGCAGATCGTCGATAGATGCACCAAGAGACTCTAGGAAACTAAGCATAATCGACCCTTGTGGGTCACAAGAAATCTCGAGGGTCCTCCCATGACAAGTCAGAAGCCTAACAACCCTCTTTTCATAATCTTGAATGGCACCATGCGTGGTACGCCAATCCATTCCTAGAATCAACCCATAGCCTATAAACCCGAGCACATACGCGTCGCATTCAAACTCGACATCTAACACATATATTTTCAAACCCCGACAAATCATAGATAAATGAGCCGAACCACCTATGGGGTTTGAAACAACTACGGGATCTACCACCATACTAGTAATTAAGTGTAAAGATTCAACTATAGAACTTGATATAAATGAATGTGAGGCACTAGATTCAAAAACTGTTCTAATAGGACGGTTTGAAAGAGAAATTAAACCTTCCACAGAAATTTTTCTACCTTTTTAGGAGCACTGGTCGTGAGAGCATGCACCTGCCCTGTAGAATAAACTGCCCTTTGACCTTGTCCCTGTGACCCCTGTTTCTTCGGGCATTCTTTAGCAAAGTGTCCGGCCTCTCCACAGTGGTAGCAAGAATTCTTCCTTTGCTTACAGTCTTTAACAGATGACCTTCCTTCCCATAATGGTGACATTTTCTCTTATCCTTGCCTTTATCATTTTTCCCTCCTTTCTTCTACTGTTGCTATTGTTGCTGCTGCCGCCGCCCCTTCTTGGGCCACACATTCCTATTTTGCGATGTCCTCTCAGCCTTTACCTCCTTCTTCTCTCTCTTGTCCTCCTCATGCATCAGGGCCATGTCGACAAGTTTTTCAAAAGTAGCCCCCATTGGAATATGGGACATGGCTAACCCATGAAGGGGTTCATTCAGCCCTTTAGCAAACCGCAAAGCCTTTCTGTGCGGCGTATCCACTAACTTTAACCCGGACCTTGCTAGCTGGTTGAATTTGTTCACATATTCTTTCACCGTCAAGTTTCCTTGTTTGAGTGCTAATAATCTCTCCATCCTCATGCTAATTTCAGCTTGGAAAAGAAATTTCATTTCGAACCTCTGTCTAAAATCTTCCCAAGTTTCCACCGAACGTCCAGCTTGGGTGACTTCCCACCAAAATGAGGCTTTGTCCTTCAATAGCCAAGCAGCTAACTGAATCTTTCTTCGGTCCCCCACTTCAAAGATTACGAATAAGTCTTCAGTCTCCTTAAGCCAATTCTGAGCTTCCACGAATGTCTCATTCCCATGGAATGGCTTCCCTCCCATAGCACGGAATTCCTTGCGGATCTTGGTGAAGTTATCTACTTTTGGAGGGGGAGGAGGAGGAATGATTGGTGCAGCTGAGGGAGGAACGTCTCTTTGGCCTTCGACAGGCGTCGTGGCCTCCAAATGTCTATGGAACCATATGAGTATAGTGACGCCCTCTGGGATATTTGGGGATGTTTTGTTCCCCAGTCATGCTGAAAAAGGAGAAAGGAAGAAATTTAGATAAAGGACCGAAGGATACTACATATGGCTTTTTAGGGAATATTTTTCAAAATATACTTTTCTTTTTGAAAATGCTTTCTTTTAAAACCTTTTTGAAAATAATTTTCAAAAACTTTTATCTAATTTGGTAACCTTCAGCTCTGATACCAAGTGTGACACCCCAAGTCCGTTAATGTCACTCACCAAGGGAATGCATTAAGTTTCGTGAAGCGTTATAGGTGAACAGACACAGAATAATTACAAGACAGATATAAATAAGATAGCAGCGGAAATTTAAATTTTTATTTCAATCATAAATCATAATACCGTGGTCCACAATTTCATAAGTCACAAAAACCATTGCAAGAAAATAACTTCTGTTTTGCACCATCAGAGTACATAAGTAAATAAAAAGCATAATTTCCCAATTAAAAGAGTTAAGCCATTGTAGAGGCAAGAACTTGAGCCATACTTCAGAAGTAGCTCCGAGCAAGACGATATCTAAGTCCTGACTAAGCCTGAGCGTTTCCTCCTTGAAAACATGGGGGAAAACGGAAGAAGGAGAAACAAAAAGGGTCAGACATAAAGTCTGGCGAGTCTAGTTACTTTTAGCCAGTAGATAAATAAAAGTAACATGATAGGCATATAAAGTGGATAAGAGAGAGAAGATCACTACATAAATGGCAGGTGTGACAAGGTAAGCAAGATAAGGTGTACATGCCTCACTAATGATTACTCTGCACTGTCACTAGCATATCCAGAAAGAGATGATCCCTTTAACTATAAGGTGGTAGACTTAGGTATACGTCCAAATATATCCTAACTACTACCCTGATCGATCGACTCCCTAACCCTCGTAGATACCTTGTGATGGCCCCACAGTATGAGGTATCACTTCATAAAGTGGCAACCCCTCATCGTAATAATGTGCACAACTATATCTACAGGTGCCATGGTCTTTTTATCCCCCTCTGCCCGGCTCATGCACGCACATGGCCCGGTCGGTTTGCACCACCCACACTGTTCTCCACGTTTGGATCTCTATAATCGGTTAGTAAGCGTGCCCCTTCTCCGCGTAGTACGGAGTACTTTGTTTGATACCTACTCCGGGTTACTGAATGAAATGGGTCCCACACAATATGATACAAGCTCTCCCCTTTGTCTTGTATCCCCCACTAGGTTTTCACTGAGTTTGTATACCACTAGGTGTCTTTAATAACATAGCCTTATTTACTTCTATCGGTTATGCTTACCTACAGGTGTCTTTAATACATAACCCCTAATCTTCCAACCGGTTATGCTTATCTATAGGTGTCTTTAATTACATAACCCTATCACTCCTACAAGTTATGTTTACCCTAAAAGGTGCCTTTAATTACATAACTTTATTATTTTCGCCGATTATGTATATCATTGGGTGTCTTTAATTACATAACCTTAACTAGTTAAGTCTATGGGACTATATGTGAATATTATCCATCCCCTTTTCAGATTTACTTATCCCACCCCTCAACCATGTTTACTTAAACCCCCAACTTAAATTTAAGTTTTTACAATCCCTATGAATTAACTTAGGATAAGTAGTCCAATTCTTTACTATGTCCATTTATGGTTTCATAATGGGCCAGACCTCCCACATTAGGCCTACAACATTTAGATGCTGGATATGTCGGTCGGGTCCGGGCAGACTTATTCCATAGTTGGGCCTAACCTCGTGTCATAGCCCGATTCGTATTTACGTACTTAGACCTCCTACATTAGGTTCAACATTAGTGACTGCTGGATGTGCCGGTCGGGTCCGGGCAGACTTCCACCACTAATGTAACCTAACCTCGTGTCATAAGCACAATTACAATTCCTAATTGTAATTACTAGACATTCCATATTCAATTCATTTACAAATTAATTAATCCTTTCCTTTTATAGGTGTCAATACCTATTTTACCCAATAATTTGAATTACATGTCCAAAAATGTTCATATTCAAATTATGCTATTTTTAACACTTTTTCCCCCATTCCTTAACTAGGCCCTCACAAAATTGGCAATATGCCTAGACTAGACAATAGCCTAGTCATAAACGATAATAGGGAAAATAATGGGAATATAACTAAAACGATCATCTTGGCATAAACATAAACAAGTATGATAATAAGATGAACATACATACTAGCATGGACATGAAATTGTCATCATAATAAGGAGGACATAAAAATGATGAACTATGTTGTCACAATATCTAAATTAGCAATTTAGATGTCCAATCAGTTTAGATCTAACATGATAACGTAAGGTGATAATTTAGATCACATAAAATAGATCTAACATGTTAACATAAGGTGATAATTTAGATTACATAAAATAGATCAAACATATTCATAAGGTGATAATTTAGATCACATAAAATAGATCTAACATGAATCATATGGTGACAATTTAGATCACATAAAATAGATCTAACATGAATCATAAGGTGACAATTTAGATCATATAAAATAGATCTAACATGAATTATAAGGTGACAATTTATATCACATAAAATAGATCTAACATGAATCATAAGGTGACAATTTAGATCACGTAAAATAGATCTAACATGAATCATAAGGTGGCAATCTAGATCTGTCTAACAGTTTCAATGTCCACATAAATCAGATCAACTAGTTTAGAAATAGATCTACACACATGCGCATCATAGCATATCATAAAAGTTACAAACCAAGATCCATAATAATAACATAGTAGAACAATCACAATTGAATTGGATCTAGAGAAATAGATCTATCATGACATAGCATAAGATTCTAACATTAACATAAATTCAAGGTTTACGTCGTATCCAAATCACAGTCTTCCACAATTCACTATTATTTATCTAAACCTAAAAGAAACTAGAACTCACTGTGATTGGATTGCTAAGATGATAGAAAAGGAGTTGTTGTTGAGTCTATGCTTGAATCTCAGAATTTGATATGCTCTAGTTGCTAAAAGAAGATGAGAAACCCTAGTTCAGTTCAAATTTCGGCATAGTCTGGCCGCCATGATTTCTAATGAAGAAATATGTGAAATAGCTATGTATTTATAGCTGCAGAACTCTCTGGAACCGACTGCTACATAAGCCCTAGGGTAAATCAGGTCGCGGGTCGCCTCCCCATTCGGGAAAAGGCCCGAATACCCAAAAACTATTCTGGGCACACTTTACAGGTGCGCCATTGCAAAATTGCCTTGGAGCGCTTGGCAAATGCACCTGTTATACCCGGTTTTGGTTTTCAGCTTTCTATCGTCTGTAACTTCTTCATATGTTATCTGTTTTACGCAAACTAGGCGTCTATCTTGACCAGAATTTCAAGATGGACGTAATGACGTAATTAGTTTCCCTTAATTCTTAATACTGAATTAATTATTCTTTAATTTATCCTCCTTAATGTTAACAAAATTTTGGGGTGTTACAATGGATGCCAGTGATTGATGGATGTGTAAATGAATGTTGGATTATAGGATATGCATTCTTCTCAACTTAGAGATTTCGGGGACGAAATCCTTTGAGTAGGGGAGAATGTAACACCCCGAATTTTTAAACACTAAAAAAGGATAAATGAAATAATAATTAATTTAATATTCAGAATTAAGGAAAACGGACTGCTCCATTACGTCCATCTCGAAATTCTGGTCAAGATAGACATTTGGTTTGCGTAAAACGGACACCGTATGAAGAAGTTATGAGGGTTTTAAGTTTGTATACGCGCAGAAAGATTATATATATACACATGTGTCAGAGATGAGTCAGAATTTTATCCAGAAAGTTTGAATTTGAAAAAGAAAAAGTGGCGACAGATTTCCACTCTAGGAGGTTGACCCCCCTAGAGGGGTGTCGACACCGGGGTCGACCCCCCTTAAGGGGTGTCGACGCGCTTAGGGCAGAGGTGGCAGTCGGTTTCAGAGGGTTTGGCAGCTATATATACGTGGTCATTTCTCTTGTTTTCTTCATTGAGAATTCATGGTGGCCAAACTCTGCCGGTGTCTGAACTGAATTCGTTATCTTCTACAACTATCAGTTTTGCAAATCAAATCTAGAGATACAAGATCCATTCTTTCTCTATTTTCTAATCATAACACCGTGAGTTCCTAGTTGCTTTTAGATTTGAATATTTAAAAGTAAATATGACATGACTATGACTTGGATTTATTCATATGCCTAGATTATATCAGATCCATTGTAAATTATGAATATATAACATTCTAAATTGGTTAGGATTTGATCTAAATCTCTATCTTGTTGGATCTATTGTAACTTCTATGACATGCCATAATGTGAATCTAAAACCTTATTTGTGTAGATCCACTTTTAAACCTTTGGATCTAAATTGTGTAGACATTTAATTTGTTCATCAGATCTAGTTTATATCTTGTTTCTATCATGTTAGATCTAAATAGTTGGACATCTAAATGGTTAATTTAGATCTTATTATGCTCACTATGACATCATAGTTATGTAAGAACTAGTAATTGCTACAAGTTCATCAGATTTATGCTCATATGCCCACCTTATCACCATGCTAGTTTATGTTTATGCCAAGTTATGTTAAAACATTAACTTTTGTCATATTCCTATTATTTCTCCCTTTTATCGTTTGTGACCAGGCTATTATCTAGCCTAGGCATGACGCCAATTTTGTGAGTGCGCTAGTTAGGGAACGAGGGAAAAAGGTTGATATTAGCATAATTTGAATACAAGCATCATTCAATATCTAATTCAAATTATCAGGTAAAATGGGCATTAACACCTATAAAGGCATAGGTTTAATTAAATGATTAATTAATAATGGAATGTCTAGTAATTACAATTAGGAATTGTAATTGCACTTATGACACGAGGTTAGGTTGCAGTAGTGGTGGAAGTCTGCCCGGACCCGACCGACATATCCAGCAGCCACTAATGTTGAACCTAATGTGAGAGGTCTAAGTGCGCAAATACGAATCGGGCTATGACACGAGGTTAGGCCCAACTTGTGGAAGAAGCCTGCACGGACCCGACTGGCATATCCAGCATCCACAAAGTTGTAGGCCTAATGTGGGAGGTCTATCCCATTATAAACCATAAATGGACATGGTAATGAATTGGACTACTTGACCTAATTTAATCCATAGGGATTGTATGATTATGAACTTAAGTTCGGGTTAAGTAAAATTGGTTGGACAGTGAGTGGGTTTAGTAAATCTGAGGGAGTGGGTAATATTTACATATAGGCCCACGAACTTAACCCAATAAGGTTATGTAATTAAAGACACCTATTGGTATACATAACCGGCGGAAAATATAAAAGTTATGTAATTAAAGACACCTTTTAGTGTAAGCATAACTAGTACAAATGAATATGACTATGTAATTAAAGATACCTAGTGGTATACATAGTCAGTGAAAACCTAGTGGGGGATACAAGACAAAGGGAAGAGCTTGTGTCACATTGTATGGGACCCATTTCAGTCAGTAACCCGGAGTAGGCATCAAACAAAGTACTCCGTACTAGGCGGAGAAGGGGTACGCTTACTGACTGATTGTAAGAGATCCAAACATGGAGGACAGTGTGGGCGACGCAAACCGACCGGGTCATGTGCGTGCATGAGCCGGGCAGAGGGGGATAAGACGACCATGACACGTGTAGATATGGGGCTGTGCATATCAGTGAGGGGTTGCTACTTTAGGACGTGATACATCTTACTGTGGGGCCGACACATAGTATCTACGGAGTAGGGAGCCGATGGATTAGGGTAGTAGTTAGGGTATATTTGGACGTATGCCTAAGTCTACCACCTTGAAATGTAAGGGATTATCTCATTCTGGTTATACTACTAATAGTGCAGAGTAATCATTAGAGAAGTGTATACACCTTATCATGTCTACCTTGTCACACCTGCCTTTTATGTAGTAATCTCTCTTATCCACTTTATAAGCTTGTTATGCTACTTTTATTTATTTACTTGCTAAAAGTAACTAGACTCGCCAAACTTTATGTTTTACCCTTTTTGTTTCTCCTTCTCTCTTCCCCCCCTCCCCCCCGTTTCTCAGTGAGGAAACACTCAGGCTTGATCGTGATTCTACTTATTTTGCTGGAGCTGCTGATATGTATGGCTCGAGCTCCTATCCTTGTTACTTTGGCTGTATTTTGTTCTTAGGGAATTTTTCTTCTTTTATGTACACTGATATTTTTGAAGTACAAGACAGTAACTTTTATGTTGTAATGAGCTTTTATGTTTCAGACATGTGATGTTTTTGGACCACGATATCTTATGATAAATAAAGTTTTTATTCCGTTGTTATTTTATATATCTTTCTTGTAATATTCTGTGTCTGTTTACCTATAATGCTTCGTGAAACTTAATGCATTCCCTTTGTAAGTGGCATTAACAGACGTGGGGTGTCATAGTTACAGTACGTGACGCTCAAGAAATACTTTGTCAGACATTCGCTCATACAAGTCATTCAGGAACAAGATGAACCGAAGGCATCCTCCTACCACATCCTAGGAATCACCCTACAGATCAGTAGTGAGTAGTCCTTGCAAAATCCGTAGATTTCAACCATGATAGAACCACAATATATCTTTGCCTGCAGACCAGAGATTATAAGTAGTTCTTCCGTTTTACGAAGATCTACAGTCTTCAATTTCTTAATCTTTATTCCCTGCAAGTTAGTTTCATATGTAACATTGATTCGAAGTGGTTTTGGGTCTAGTTTAATCCCGATCTCTTTGAAACAACACGTCAAAAGGTTCAATATGATATTTGTTGATAGTTGGGTTTTTTAACTATCAACACACAACGGTACGGTCAAGTATCTTGGCAACACAGGCCCTCATTGTTAAAAATCATTCATTAAAATCCTTTATCGAAATATTCAAAACATTCCATTGATTCCATTTATATATCTTGACATCTCATCTTTTGTTTCGTCATTTGGAACATTATCTCCCCTTTATTCACTCTCCACTTTATTCTTCTTTATTCACAACTCATCTTTCACTCGACTATAGCCATTTTACTTAATATATTTATTAAGTAAATATTTACTCAAATATTAACCTGTTGTTTCAAAACTTCTATATAGTATTATTCATAACTTGGATTATATTACACTAATCCATTCACTAATACCTTTTCCAAAAACCTTTTTACATTATATATTATCTAAACTTTGATTTATAACCATAAATCCCTTTATCAACTTATTTTATTTAAAAACTTTACTATCCTTTTCACCTTTGAAATTTCTCTTTGATTACGACATTTAATTCAATTCTTAAGTAAAATATTTGTTTAAAGCCCTTGTCATAGTTAAAAACTTCAAACCCCCCTTTTCTTATAAACCTGGATCCATTCTTAACATTGCCTTTTGAAATTCATTTAGCATGACTCAATTAAGAACCCATTTAAACTTAATCACTTCTTAATGGTTTCATTTAAAAAGTAAAACCCTTTTAAAATAATCATTTATCTTTTCATTACTGAAGTAAAAGTGTATTACTTCATTGTTAACTAGCAATAGGTTAGTTAATCTCCTTAATAAGCTTTTAAGATAATAATTAATTTTATAAATAATAAACTATCCCATAATTACCTCAATATAGTCAAATTGAAAGTTTATTTAGCTTTTAAAACCATCGTTAAGTTAAAGGAATAAAATCTCACTTAATAATTTCCTTTTGAAACAATCATCTCAGATTATCGACTTCCTTGTTGATATCTAGCTTCCTTTTATATTTTAACATAAGATGTTACTATATAAATCATTTTAATATTTTTGTATAAAACAAAGTCATAAATATCAATTTATTTAAACTCTCCATTTAAATAACTAAAATAAAACTAAAACTTCGATTCAGTTATAGAAATAAATTTTATAACTTAAAATACGTCAATTCACCTGACGACAAATTAATGTCTCAAAACGATGGATATTAGACCATCCATTGCCAATTACTTAATCAATACTGCATGTTAATTAAAACACGGTGATTAAATTCAACAATCAACATTCATTCGATTATCGATAACTAATCAGGATATAATATACATCTGAATAAACAATTCATATTTCACAATATTAAACAAAAAATAATATATAATTTATTTGAGGAATCCGGTTGGATTCCTCCAACCTATTCTTCCATGCATAACAGTTTATAATATCATTCAATAATAGCATATGAAATGAGAAATATAATCTAATGCATTTGAACAATATATAAATATGAACAAAAAATCAACCAATAAACAAACAAAAAACATCCATAACATCCATTCAACAAATTTAGAGTTAATAATAATATGAATATAACACATCACAGCATTCCAGAAGTGTGAGAATTAACTCACCTTTATTTCAATGATCGATTGACGGTTGTCGCGTTGTTTTATATAATTTTAAGCACACTTTAAAAGTAGACAAAATTCCCCACAGCTCTATATATAACCAGATCAGCACAATCACGTAGGCCTTGTCTTTGCGATTCCAGTGAAACCAGTTTTGCCCGATTCTGGTAACGAAGTAACAATATTGAAGAGTTGAATTTTTTATATATAAAACGTAAGTTAATTAATAATAATAATACAATTATTACCTTAATTGTAATCATTTCCTAATCGTTGTAATTAGTTAAGTAAGTCCCACCTAAACCACATTCACTTCCCAGACATACGAACCGAGCAAATGCTTCACCTCCCCTTCACGCATGAATACCAGCCCACCATTTCCCTTCACGCATGAATACCACATTCTATTTCTAGATTTAACTATATATACATATATATATATATATATATATATATATATATATATATATATATATGTGTGTGTGTGTGTGTGTGTGTAAACGAAGGCCTAAGCCCAGAAATAACTTAACAACCCACGTTCAAAATATTTGCTCCAGACTCTTACTCCTCTATTTCTTCCCCATACTTTCCCAATTCCACTTTTACTTCCTCCATCAGTAAAAACACTCGATCACTCCACCACCTCCCGCGATGCCAACTTATCCACTTGGACTGTCCCAACTCCTCCCACATCACCTCGCCACATTTTGTCGTCCATCACCTGAAGTGCCAGTAGCCAAACCCCGTAACAACACTATGTCAAGACCTCTCTTCCATACAGCCTTCCTTCATCGTCTTGGAATAAAACTTCACCTCACCAACTTCAACACTGCCATCCACGTGTAGTCACCAGAACATATGCCGAACATCATACCTTCCCAACGCAACTTCAGAACTTTTCCTCTTTCCTTGTTTATACCTGCAGCTCCCAAACTATACACACCAGGCATGACAATTCCCCTATCCCAGCACAATACCCTGCGCATGGAACACCACAAGAACTTCGGCTTACCATTTACACTGCTTGGTTTTCCTTCCGTTCAACTCCTCCGCCCAGAGTTCCTACTCAAGTCTTCTGCTCTCAACTGTTGTTCGAAAGAAAAATAAATAAATAAACAAACAACACTTGCTTTTCGGTTGCTTTGTATACGTATAGATGGAGGCTTTCGAACAGAAAAAACGAGACAACAATTTCTTCTTCTTTTTGAAGTATACCATGTCGATTCGAATATAAGGGGAGAATGAAGAATTTGTTGTGCATTAATGGAGAATGGGTTTGTCTTTTATTTGGCTTTAGAGATTTTTCATTTTGTTCGAATCTGAGGACAATAAAAACAGGAACGGGAAGAAAAAGGGAATGAGGGATATAGGGATTGAATGTAGGTTATTATTATATAGATAAAAATACAATATTTTATTATATTATTTTATTGCGATGTGACTGAAGATTTTTATCTGATGAGACCGACGATTTTTATTGAAAAGACTAACGATTTTTATTTGTACCTATCGCAATTTCTAAACATTGTTTCTTAACTACTGTGATTACATACAAACTCTGTTCGTAACGAAAATGGACATCATGATATAATTCGACGTTACAGTCCTAATGATTCTTATTTCGTCGAATTTTGAGTCCGTTTGTGAAAACGACGCTCGGTCGAGTCCAAATGGTCGGTTCATTTACATATTATTTTGCCACGTTGACATAATAACTCGGTTTCGCATGAAACTTGAAATCTAGCAATAATTAGCTATTATGGTCTTAATAAATTTTGTTTCGCTGAAAATAGAGTTCGATTGAATAAAGTCTCTTTTTAAGGGTCCAATTTAAATTAATATAAATCAATTTTAAAATATCTTAATATAATAATATTAAAATATTATAATCGGACATACCCAAATAGAATTTCACATATTTTCAAAATAAAATAATCTAGGTTAAATTCCAATCCAAAACAATATTTAATATATTAAAAACCTTTTATTTTCATATAATAAATCATTATATTATATAAACAATATTTAATATATTAAAAACTTCATTAGAAAATTATTATCAAATAGATTCGGATGCTTCTTGTTTCTAAGAAATCCGACTTAAACTGGATCACGTATAACCATTTAAAGTTCAAAACGTTGTATTACGAACTGCTACATCGCTGCAGCTCATTATATAATTAAAATATAAATTTAACGTCCAAATTTCATTTACTAAACGGAATCGTTAATAAAAATTAAACATAAACTTAAATAAATATTTTATATTACCAAATCATAAAATATTGAAAATTCAGTCAATTTCGACTATTTCGAAATTAAATTATTTTTTATTAATTAAACTAATATAATATTCAAAAATATTACAATCAAATCATTTAAAATCCAAATCAATATTTAAAACAAAAATTAAATATTAAATTAAATGGTTAAAAATCTGGGCCGTTACAGAAATATCATATTTCCCTTGTAGAATTTTCATACAATAATAGCTTTCAATCGAGTATTGGTATGACACCTTTCGAAGCTCTTTACGGAAGGTTGTGCTGATATGTTTTGTAACACCCCACCTCCATTAAGGACACTCACAAAGGGAATACCTTAACTTTGGCGGAGCATTCTTGTAATCAGAACAGAAAATTTCAAGATAGATAAACAATACTTGAGAAATTATAACTTTATTACAGCGGAAAACAGAAATCAGTATGGTTACATCTTTACCAAAAACTCAAGTACATAAATATCAGTCTTGTTCAGAAAGTCATTAGAGTACAAAACTTTAAAATCATAGTCCCCACAGAAGATGCCATAAGAAGTTAAGCTATACTTTACGCACTACAAGCAGAAGAAATTCGGATCAAGCTAAAGTATTCCCTCCTTGGAAAACCTGGGGGGACGGAAGAAAAAGGGGCGAAAACAAGCAACGTCAGACATAAAGTCTGGCAAGTCCAGTGACTTTCAGCATATGAACAGATAATAATAATTATGACAAGAAAATAAGCTGGATAAGAGATAACAGTAACAGGAGCAGCAGATGTACTTAGGTTAAACAGAAGAAACAGAATGATGTAAGCTATTACTTTTCACTTCTATGCACTAATACTAGTATAACAGGATTAGGTGTTACGCTAATGTCTAAATAGAAATAGAATAATGGGCCTTTACCACCCGAACAGAAGGTACAGAAACAGAAACAGAATAATCCTTACGGAAACAGAATGTTAGAATTAGGTGTACACTAGTAAATGAGCCTTTACCACCCCAACAGACGGTACCACGCAGAAACAGACAGGTGTTACCACCCAACAGAAACAGACGGTACCCCAACGGAAACAAACAGAACTAAGTGTACCCTAAATCTACCCCAAGCGATCGGCTCCCTAATACATAAATATCCTGTGCCAGCCCCACAGAAGGGTGTATCACTCCCCAAAGTGGCAACCTTTAAATGACACAGACCTATTTACAGATGTCACGGTGTCTTACATCCTCAGAGGCAGACCGATATCCATGCAGGCACATGACCCGGTTGGAACGCACCATCAACACCCCTCGCCATTATCAGAATGAACCGCTTTTAATTAGTTCAGTAATCGTGCCCGGACCTTACTACTGTTGGGTCATAGTTTTGATACCAGAAAGGGTTACTGACTAATATGGGTCCCAAACAACAGATGACACAAGTAATTTCCCTCCTAACCTTGTGTCCCCAGACTAATAGATTTCAGATTAACTTGTTTACAAGTTCAGACATACAGAGTTCCGATCAACTAGTTCAGAGATTAGACAAGTTTTCAGACTAACGAATCAGATATACGGATTTAACAGGTTTACAGATTTGTCTAACTTTGTAATTGGGCCTACAGATTCACGAAACGGTTTTGTTAAATTCATTAGTCCAATTGGTTTAACCCTATCCACCCAACACGTTTTAGACATCATATTTATCTTAGATTTGTATTAATTAAAAATTAATGCGTAGACCTCTCACATTAGACTGACAGTTTGCGGCCACTGGTTAGGCCGATTGGTTCCGGGCAGGTTTCTGCCGCAAACTGAGTCTAACCTCGGGTTTCAAGCACGTTATGACTAACTTCTCACATTAGAACCTATTGTTTGCGGCCACTGGATGTGCCGGGCGGTTTCGGGCAGGATTACGCCACAAACTCATTCTAACCGCGAGTTAGCCATGTTTCATGATTAGCCAATGCATTCATTCACAGACTATGCTAATATCAGACTAATCATGCTAATTTAACAAATTAACTTCTGTACAAGTTACAGCAGATTATTCGAGGTTCTATTAACAAGTTTTGCTCAATTTTAAATCGAGCCTATAGATTTACATACTTCAAATTTCAGCATTTCAGTTCCAACAGATTACGCCATTCAACAGATTAAACAGATAACAGATCTTGCAGATTGAGCGATTTAGCAGATTTAGCAGATAGGGTAATTTAACATAATTAGCAGATTAGGCAATTCAATCTAATTAGCAGTTTAGGCAATATAACAGAACTAGCAGATTAGGCAATATAACAGATTTAATCATTCCTTAAAGTTTCATTGACATATCTTGCCTAATTATAAATTTGGCCTAAGTTTGCATGCCTAAATAATTGTCATGATTTACAATATGATCATATACCCCACGTTTGCATTGAATTTACATGGCACGAATTATGGTCATAATTTACCATATAACACATGTCCCAAATTTAGTTAAACTTTCCTAGTACAAAAGATTCACATATAAATTATACCAAATATAGCCATCGATTTCAATGCATGTCATATATTCAAAAATCTCCCACTTAGGTGTTATTCACATTTAACAGTTATCAAATCTTAATATAGATCTTCACACCTAACTCATATTCTCTTTTTATCTCAAGTCATGAATCGTTATATAAAATATACCCAACAATCTAGAACTTTAAATTATAACAGATCTTAATTCAAAATATGCGTTATGTCCAAAGTCACATGTTAACATACAATGGTTCCTCTTCTTCCAATTCACAGAATATGCATAGATCTAAATCTAGTTTACAACATCAGTCACAGATTAGCCATGTACAATTATGCCATCATTCATTATTTGTCCCAAAGTTTTGCATTTGTGCGTTAATCTCTTATGAGATGTGGCGCAGGCTCGTGGTAGCCTGGCTATAGAACAGAAAGAAGAAAGAGATACAGAATAAAATATATCAGAACAGAACGTACACAACCTCAAATTCAGATTTACAATCATGTCACAATTATAATTAAAGTTTATATCGGAAAATAACTGTACTTGCCTTTCGTGGTTTTAAGAAAGGATAATAAACTGTTGTTGATGCAGAAATGCTGAATTACTCCTCTTTAATTGTTGTTGTAGCTCTAAACTTTGATTTGAGATTTGATTTAGCTTTTAATTCTATTCAGGTTGGAAGAAGATGCATCAGTCCAAATTTTGATTCCAGCAGAGTAGCGATGCCATTTTTATTTTTAATTAGAACAGAGGCAGAGTATAGACAGAATGAAATTGTGTAGAGAAAATGAGGCTAGGGGGCTGTTTATATAGGTTTAGGAGGACGAATCTAGACTGAAAACGAGACCAGAAACATCCGAATGAACTCAGGCTGAAAACCAGGTTTTGGCACCAGGTCGACCATAGTGTCGACCTGGTCCCTGGGAGGTCGACCATAGTGTCGACCCCCAGGTCGACCTGGTCCTGGGCGGGAAATTTCCCGTCCAGTCTGCCCTAGGGTCTGAATTCGAATTTCGAATTCGAATTTCGAATTCGAATTTCGAGCTGTTTTTGATTCTGAAAATTCTTGAAACTTCGGAGGGTCATAACTTGGTCATACGGACTCCGTTTTTCGAAAACTCGGACTCGTTTTCAACCAGAATTTCGAGATGAACGCAATGGCGCAACTCGTTTCCTTTGATTCTTATTTTAAAATTTAATTCCACCTTAATTTTTTAATATTATGATTACAAAAAATACGGGGTGTTACATTCTCCCTTCCTTAAAGGATTTCGTCCCCGAAATCTTCAAGTTAAGAAGAATGTGTCCTACCATCCAGTCATTCATCTACTCAACCATCATCCACAAGCATCCATTGTCCTTAGAAAACTTCTAATGTTGTATGAACATATGCAAAAGTGCGTGTATATGTTCCTTATCTAATGCAAAGATCAGGCGGTCCACTGATTCAGTTGACCTCCTTAATGCGAACTATGTCAGTGTCATGAGTCCAACATGTATGCAATTTTCCTATTTGATACATATCATTCTTATATGAGTGACAACCATTCATTCATATGCAACATCCATGTGATGAGTCAATCATTTTGCATCCACAAAAATTGAAAATGCTCACACATCCATATGCAGTATGAGAGTGTTTTCGAGTCGATCTAGTGCCTAGTGTGTGTATATGCATCCACTAGCAACCACTTGCATCCACTTGTAACCATCAAACATAAAATGTCTCAAACACATGTTTACACCCATTGGTTTCTACCTAAAGTTCGAAGATTCGATCGATAGGATATAGTCAAATGATGGAAGCGAGTACAGATAAAACAAAAACTTGGTTCCTATTAGACATTGGTTGAGAGAATAATTCCCCCAAGTATCAACCCCGAGGACCGAAATCAACATTAGATTGACACCCAGAGGATTACC
Source organism: Allium sativum (assembly GCA_030737875.1). NCBI lineage: Eukaryota > Viridiplantae > Streptophyta > Magnoliopsida > Asparagales > Amaryllidaceae > Allium > Allium sativum. Next base: position 106,719,084 of record CM060911.1, on the reverse strand, counting down.
CTCTTTAGACAATGTCAAATCTGGAAATCTTAACCTTATCAAAAATATTCAGATATTTACAGATTACTGGTACAGATCAGATTACCAAATGATTCTTGGGAAACTAAGCATGATAAAAACCCAGAATATATGCGTCATAGTCAACTTAACGCTCAACACAGATACCCAACTTATCACAATTAGATGAGTCATAACCCTTATGGGTCTGAGTCTACAGCGGAATTAGAAATAATACTAGTATTAAAGTGCAGAGTATCGATTACAGAAAAAAGATGCCAGAATCAGAAAAGAGCTTTAACTCAACAACCAGATAAAGAAATTAAACCTACTACAGAAATTTTCCTTATTTCTATCCTATCCACTAGCCTCGAGAGTGTTCGCCTGCCCTCCAGAAGTTGGTCCTGCCCTCTGCCCTTGCCATCGTTTCTTCAGGCAGTCCCTAGTGAAGTTTCCCATCTCACCACAGTTGAAGCAAGTGCCCTTTCTTTTTTCTGCAATCCTTGTTCAGATGAGTCGAGCTTCCACAAGTAAAGCACTTTTTCTCCTTCTTATCTTCAGACTTCTCATCATTCTTTTGTGTTTCCTTTTTGGGCCATGCTTTCTTGTTCTGTGGTTCTTCCTTCTTTGCCTCTTTCTTGCCCTTGCCTTCCTCGTGCAGTAGCGCCATGTCCACCAATCTCTCGTAAGTCGCTCCCATGGGTACATAGGTAATGTCTAGGCTGTGCAGTGGCTCGTTCAATCCTTTAACAAAGCGGAGAGCCTTTTTATGCTGGATGTTGACTAAATCTAGTCCAAACCTAGCCAGTTGGTTGAACTGGTTGACATATTCCTTGACCGTCATACTTCCTTGCTAAAGAGATAAAGAACTTTTCCAGTTGTAGACTTCGTTCAGCTTGTGAAAGGAATTTCGTATCAAACCTTGTTTTGAAATCCATCCATGTTTCAACCGGCCTCTCGGCGTTAGTGACTTCCCACCAATAGGAAGCTTCGTCCTTGAGCAACCATACCACCAATTGTACCTAGTGCCTATCGTCTACCTCGAAGATAACGAACAGATCCTCAGTTTCTTTGAGCCAGTTCCTTGCTTCTACGAACGATTCAGTTCCCTTGAAATCCTTTCCACCCATGGCCCTAAAATATTTACAGATCTTTGAGAAAGCAATTGCATGAGGTGGGGGCGGAGGAGGAGGAATCGTTGCAGCTGGAGGAGGAATATCTGCTGGGCCTGCATCGTTGGCCCTAGCCTCTAAGTACCTCCTGAACCAGCCAGGTATTGGCACGCTTTCTAGAAAGTTAAGATTCCCAGACATGCTGGAATGAAAGAAAAAGATTAAAACGGAGAATTGAAAAGAAAGATATATAGCTTTTTGGGGATTATGTTTTTCAAAATAAACTTTATTTTTGAAAATACTTCCTTTTAAAACCATTTTGAAAATAGTTTTCAAAAACTTTACTCAAATCTAGTAACCTTCAGCTCTGATACCAAGCGTAACACCCCACCTCCGTTAAGGACACTCACAAAGGGAATACCTTAACTTTGGTGGAGCATTCTAGTAAACAGAACAGAAAATTTCAAGACAGATAAACAATACTTGAGAAATTATAACTTTATTACAGCGGAAAACAGAAATCAATATGGTTACATCTTTACCAAAAACTCAAGTACATATATATCAGTCTTGTTCAGAAAGTCATCAAAGTACAAAACTTTAAAATCATAATCCCCACAGAAGATGCCATAAGAAGTTAAGCCATACTTTACGCACTTCAAGAAGAAGAAATTCGGATCAAGCTAAAGTATTTCCTCCTTGGAAAACCTGGGGGGAAACGGAAGAAAAAGGGGTGAAAACAAACAAGGTCAGACATAAAGTCTGGCAAGTCCAGCGACTTTCAGCATATGAACAGATAATAATAATTATGACAAGAAAATAAGCTGGATAAGAGATAACAGTAACAGGAGTAGCAAATGTACTTAGGTTAAACAGAAGAAACAGAATGATGTAAGCTATTACTTTTCACTTCTCTGCACTAATACTAGTATAACAGGATTAGGTGTTACCCTAATGTCTAAACAGAAACAGAATAATGGGCCTTTACCACCCGAATAGAAGGTACAGAAACAGAAACATAATAATCCTTACGGAAATAGAATGTTAGAATTAGTTGTACACTAGTAAATGGGCCTTTACCACCCCAACAGACGGTACCATGCAGAAACAGACAGGTGTTACCACCCAACATAAACAGACGGTACCCCAACGTAAACGAACAGAACTAAGTGTACCCTAAATCTACCCCAAGCGATCGGCTCCCTAATACATAAATATGTTGTGCCAGCCCCACAGAAGGGTGTATCACTCCCCAAAGTGGCAACTTTTAAATGACACAGACCTATTTACAGATGTCACGGCGTCTTACATCCTCAGAGGCAGACCGGGATCCATGCACGCACATGACACGGTTGGAATGCACCATCAACACCCCTCGCCATTATCAGAATGAACTGCTTATAATTAGTTCAGTAAGCATGCCCGGACCCTACCTACTGTTGGGTCATAGTTTTGATACCAGAAAGGGTTACTAACTAATATGGGTCCCAAACAACAGATGACACAAGTAATTTCCCTACTAACCTTGTGTCCCTAGACTAATAGATTTCAGATTAACTTTTTTACAAATTCAGACGTACAGAGTTCCGATCAACTAGTTCACAGATCAAACAAGTTTTCAAACTAACGGATCAGATATACGGATTTAACAGGTTTACAGATTTGTCTAACTTTGTAATTGGGCCTACAAATTCATGAAACGGTTTTGTTAAATTCATTAGTCCAATTGGTTTAACCCTATCCACCCAACACGTTTTAGACATCATATTTATCTTATATTTGTATTAATTAAAAATTAATGCGTAGACCTCTCACATTAGACTGACAGTTTGCGGCCACTGGTTAGGCCGGTTGGTTCCGGGCAGGTTTCTGCCGCGAACTGAGTCTAACCTCGGGTTTCAAGCACGTTATGACTAACTTCTGACATTAGAACCTATTGTTTGCGGCCACTGGATGTGCCGGGTGGTTCCGGGCAGGATTACACCACAAACTCATTCTAACCTCGAGTTAGCCATGTTTCATGATTAGCTAACGCATTCATTCACAGAATATGCTAATATCAGACTAATCATGCTAATTTAACAAATTAACTTCTGTACAAGTTACAGCAGATTATTCGAGGTTCTATTAACAAGTTTTTCTCAATTTTAAATCGAGCCTATAGATTTACATACTTCAAATTTCATCATTTCAGTTCCAACGGATTACGCCATTCAACAGATTAAACAGATAACAGATCTTGCAGATTGAGCGATTTAGCAGATTTAGCAGATAGGGTAATTTAACATAATTAGCAGATTAGGCAATTCAATCTAATTAGCAGTTTAGGCAATATAACAGAACTAGCAGATTAGGCAATATAACAGATTTAATCATTCCTTAAAGTTTCATTGACATATCTTGCCTAATTATAAATTTGGCCTAAGTTTGCATGCCTAAATAATTGTCATGATTTACAATATGATCATATACCCCACGTTTGCATTGAATTTACATGGCACGAATTATGGTCATAATTTACCATATAACACATGTCCCAAATTTAGTTAAACTTTCCTAGTACAAAAGATTCACATATAAATTATACCAAATATAGCCATCGATTTCAATGCATGTCATATATTCAAAAATCTCCCACTTAGGTGTTATTCACATTTAACAGTTATCAAATCTTAATATAGATCTTCACACCTAACTCATATTCTCTTTTTATCTCAAGTCATGAATCGTTATATAAAATATACCCAACAATCTAGAACTTTAAATTATAACAGATCTTAATTCAAAATATGCGTTATGTCCAAAGTCACATGTTAACATACAATGGTTCCTCTTCTTCCAATTCACAGAATATGCATAGATCTAAATCAAGTTTGCAACATCAGTCACAGATTAGCCATGTCCAATTATGCCATCATTCATTATTTGTCCCAAAGTTTAGCGTTTGTGCGTTAATCTCTTATGAGATGTGGCGCAGGCTCGTGGTAGCCTGGCTATAGAACAGAAAGAAGAAAGAGATACAGAATAAAATATATCAGAACATAACGTACACAACCTCAAATTCAGATTTACAATCATGTCACAATTATAATTAAAGTTTAAATACGTGGTTTTAAGAAAGGATAATAAACTGTTGTTGATGCAGAAATGCTGAATTACTCCTCTTTAATTGTTGTTGTAGATCTAAACTTTGATTTGAGATTTGATTTAGCTTTTAATTCTATTCAGGTTGGAAGAAGATGCATCAGTCCAAGTTTTGATTCCAGCAGAGTAGCGACGCCATTTTTATTTTTAATTAGAACAGAGGCAGAGTATAGACAGAATGAAATTGTGTAGAGAAAATGAGGCTAGGGGGCTGTTTATATAGGTTTAGGAGGACGAATCTAGACTGAAAACGAGACCAGAAACATCTGAATGAACTCAGGCTGAAAACCAAGTTTTGGCACCAGGTCGACCATAGGGTCGACCTGGTCCCTGGGAGGTCGACCATAGTGTCGACCCCCAGGTCTACCTGGTCCTGGGTGGGAAATTTCCCGCCTTGTCTGCCCTGGGGTCTGAATTCGAATTTCGAGCTGTTTTTTATTCTAAAAATTCCTGAAAATTCGGAGGGTCATAACTTGGTCATACGGACTCCGTTTTTCGAAAACTTGGACTCGTTTTCAAGCAGAATTTCGGGACGAACGCAATGGCACAACCTGTTTCCTTTGATTTTTATTTTAAAATTTGCTTCTTCCTTGATTTGTTAATCTTATGATTACAGAAAATACGGGGTGTTACATGTTTCGTGTTGGCTTGAAGACGAAGAAAGACTGGTTCTAGGTCTAGATTTTATTCATGATTCAACATAAAAGATTGACCTCGTTTTCCATCAAATGAAAGAGGCTCAAAATTAGCAAAATTCCTATGCCGATAATTAGAGAAGGAAATTAGAATTTTCTGTAGCAGATCTTGTGTTTGCTCGTACTTCAGCCATGAAGAGTGTTGTGCGATTCATCCCATCGGGAAAATTAGCACCGAGGTATATTGGTCCTTTTTCCAGTTACCAAACGTGTCGGCCCTATAGCTTACCGTCTTTCATTACCAGGTCAATTCTCTGCTATACATGATGTGTTTCATATTTCTCAACTCCGAAAATGTCTTAGAGATTCTGAAACTATTCTTGAGCTGAATATAGTGGAAGAAATCGAGATTTCACCGAATTTAATTTATGAGAAATAACCCATTTGTGTTGTCTCTACGGAAGCTAAACGCCTTTGCAACAAGATTTTCCTCTTGTGAAAGTCCAATGGTCTTCTAATCCTAAGGATTGTTCTAGGGAATCTATCAAGAGAAACCATTCGGACTTACTCTCCCATGCTTCCAACGATGAATCTCTTGGTTTAATCTATCTTTTTTTGATTTATTATGAGTTTATAACTTATTGAATGATAAATGAATTAATTAAATTTAAAAGCAAGTTCGTCACGGAACGATAATTTGTAATTTTGAGATTTGAAATTCAAATTGGGTATAAATTATCCAATATAAGTCAGAATTCTTTGAAACAAGATTCATTCGGATCTATTGGATCATAGTTTTCTAATGGAAAAGATAGATTTCAACTCCATTTTATAGATTTTGACGTAGGTCCAAATCAAATTTTCGAAAAAATGCACTGTGGTATTTGTGATTTATAATTTATTTAATTGATGATGTGGAAGTTCTGTGTAACGACCCGGATTTTGAGCGACTTTGGTTATCGACATAAGCCCGATGTCGATAACCAAAACGTCGAAAAATCCCGGTAATTAGTGAAAGAAATTAGAGGGTGAGGAAAGATAAGATAGAAACTTAGAATAGAAGAAGAGAAAAGAACACAACATCAGAGTAACACGAATCTCACAGCGGAACGAATAGATATATTTCATAACATAACTTTGAAATACAAACTTGGTACTTGAATATACATATCATTTATCAAAGTACAGCACTTACAACACAGCGGAATAATAATAGCTATATGACCCTGAAGCCTCCTGCTCCAGCTCTTCAATGTGTATCTGTAAATCCCGACTACTTGACTGCCCATACAAATTTAGGCACCCAAGAGTTTAGGGAAAACAACAAAGTAAACTCCGGGTCAGTCATGGGACTGGTATGAGTAAAACAGTTTAAAAACAGTTCGAACAAGTAAACGATATCTCATAAGACCACGCCGCATAACGGAACGGGTTTTTCCCTTATGAGAATCCAAAATATCTTTATATCAAAAACATTTTAATATTATTATAATGTCTATCAACCACAGTATATATATAATCATCTAGCAGAAACGCTTTCATCTCACGTTCTACATATATAGTATACAATCAAAACCGCAAGCACGTATTAGGTAATGGGTTTCCAATTATGACAAGGTATGGGATCACCTTTCGCTTGTGTACCTCTAGAGAGGAATACACTGGGTTCAACAAGAACATCTTGCAACCCGGCCACACATGACCGACCACTCATTTCGCTTGAGTGTATCGAATGTATATCACCAACAGTTGGGATCAGCAACCGTTTCCCGAATGGGACAGCATCAACAATAGATTTTTAGAAGTAAATGAAACTCTAGATTAGGTGATTATACACCCTACTTCGGTGCGACCGACTTAGCCATGCTGCCTGCCCGATTTCTGTCATTTACCGGATGTGAGGCTAGAAGCTACGCTTTATCATCATATCAGATTCACTTTGAATGCCACATCATCAAACCCATCAAATCACCGATTGACGTCCTCAACAATACATTATGTGTTAGCTAAAAGAAGTTTCCTTCTCCGCTTCCACTCTTGGTACAGTTGGAGAAATCAATATACGTGATCGTTTGGAATTACTCTGTCAGACATCCGTCCATACAAGTCACCCAGGAACAGGATGAACCGAAGGCACTATTCTGTAAACAGGATAGCCCTTGCATAACTCCGTCTTCAATTATCTTTGGAATATATGATTCGCAACGCTTATGCCAATACAGAGTGGTTCTTTGGATAATAATCCAACCGGTCTCTCCATATTAACAACGTTAAAATGGTCAAAACTTCGATAGTCTGTGATTTAACTATCGAATAAAAATAGGTGTGCAAACAACAATATTATTTCCAAATGGAAATTATATCGATCAAACATCATTCAACATTCATCTCTTTAGTTCATTAATTTACTTATCTCATGTTTCTCTACGTTCAATATTCCTTATTTTCTAAATTGGGAAAATATACGTTATTAACAATGGAAAACATTTCCATTTCCTTGTTTCTTTATTAGAAAACATTTCTGGTTTCTTCTTTGGAAAACATTTCCAAAGCTTCATCACTGGACTTAGACAGATGTTTAAACAAACCATCGCGATGCCAACTCAAACCATTTCCTTTACTTCCTCTACATTATTATCATCACTCAAATGGACTCACGTCCTTCTGCAATTTGCTATCGCAGATCGGGCTTCAGTATTCTTCAACAGTGAAACAACTTCAACCCGATTTCCTTCTTCTTGGCTTTGTAAACTTCTTCCAGTAACCCACGCTCACCATTCCCCTTTCGTTCACTGCCTCGCGACGCCTTTAACTCCAAGATGACGGAGCACCTCAAATCGATGCCACTTTCTACCTCTCCCGATTACGAGTTTAACCACACCGTCAGTGCAGCCTTCGACCTCTCTTATGGCGCCCACGACCATGCCCTAGCGTCCACTGTTCAAGTTCAGACCCCCTGATAGTTGCGTCGATATACACAAAAAGGCCATGGACTTGAAGCTCTTCATCTCGCAAGTCTAACGAATCCAATGCCGTCTGATTTCGTTAACCTTTTGATTTTATAAAAATCGATGAATGAAAAGAAGATGAGGCGGCTACTGTTTTTATTTTGCAGAAAAATGAAATTTGGTACTAAGGAAACATAAGGGCTATTTATATAAGGATTTTATTTTGGGGATGAATAGGCTCCACGTTTTCCTTTGTTTGGGCTGAGGGATAGAAAATGCGTGGCTTGTTTTGAAGGCCATGATTCATGTGTTGAGGATCGGTTCCACGTTGCTTTTACTATCATGCATTCAAACTCATCCAACTCCACTTCTACTTCTGGCAGTTTCTTATTTACTTTGAGCGCTTGTTCCCATAATAATATTTAGTATATTAAAATATACACACGGTTATGAGAAGTAGTGGGTATGTATGTATGGAAAGGAATGGGTATACATATTCCATTCATACACTATAGCATACTCATTTCCTAAAATTTTGCCCACGAATGAACTGCTACGGACAGAAATGAAAATACCATCGTGATGAACAAGGTGTCCTGACTCCAGAAATATAATAATACCGGTAGGTGGACTCATATTTTGAAATCTCAAAAATACTGATTTAGGGTGCACCATACTCCGAATAAAAAGTTGCTTATTTAATTAATTAAAAATTACAGTAAAATTCTAAAAATTAAATTATCACTATGTCCCAAAAGAACCTTGTCTAAATTCAATCCCGATCTTTAGTTATATCGAATAAACCGCTACGGTCGATAAACGATTCCATAGCGACTATTTCAGAATTTGATTTGGACATACATCAAAATCTATACGATGAAATCCCAATTTTTCTCTTCTACTAGAAAGATATACTCCACCAGCTCCACCCATTTCTTGTTTCACAGAAATCCGATTTAAAACGAATCCGGTACATTCAGTTGAAGTTCGAATCGCCAATTTACAAACTGCAGCGCCATTTCGAGCTCGTTTATAATTATATTATAAACTATACGTTCAACTGTTGACGATTGAATATATTCGTTATTCAAATTCAATTCCAAGCTGAATTAAATACCACAGATGATCCGGTTCACACCATATCGCCATTTCAGCCAATTCTGATTATTTCAGAATTAATTATATTATTTAATTTATTATTTTAATTAAATATTCACCATTATTAAATTTCACGACCATCAAATTCACTACATCACCATTGATATAATTAAATAAATTAATCATAATACCCCTGCCAATGCGGGTCATTACAATCTTCCCCACTTAAAATAATTTCGTCCTCGAAATTGCTAAAAGGTAGAGGACGACCCTATCGACTGGGTAGAACATATTTGTTCACTTCTTAACTTCAGTTTCAACTGAACCAATTTAATTTCAATTAAATCATTAATTAATTCTTATCAACAAAAATTTTCAAAAATCCTGAAAATTTTCAAACGCCTTAACTCTTCGAAAATTTTGCCAACACCTCTTTTGTACTGGTCAATCGGTCAAACTCCAACTCGCCTCTCTGGGCCATCTCCAACCCAAAAGAAAATCAAACAGCCAAGCGGCTTGCCAATTCGGCTCATAAATCTTATATCCAATAAAAATATAAACTTGTACCTTTTTGTCGGGCATACCAACTCTATCACTTCCATATGCTATCAACTCAGCATATACAAGAGTTATCCCAATCAAATTCCCATCTGCTTTTATCCACGACACAACCATTCGCTTATATCCTAAGTCGAATTTTATTTCAAATTCGAGTTCCATTCTCGATTTCAAACTCTTAACTTCCCAATCAAATTTTCATTTCAAATTCTTATCTCGACAATCCAATTTTATTCAAGAACAAATTTTTCCTGATATCGTTCTATTTTCATTCAGTTTTCACTCAACTGTTTCAATTCAATTTCAGCTTACTTCCACAAACTTCTATTTAAATTTGTTCTTAATTCAAACAGTCTCTTCCTGGAAATTTTAAACAGTTTACTTTTTCAAAAACCAAAATTTCCTTTTTGAAATTCAACTGAGCCCATAATCAATATTCCATTAGTTAAATCACTTCTCTATTTCTTTATCAATATTTGTTAACCAAATATTTTCAATAACCATATTGGCTTTTTATGTTATTTGGAAAACATTTATGAATATCGCCTTCCTTTATTTTCTAAACATTTTAGAAAAAAAAAATATATGCTATTTATAATTGGAAAATATTCCAATTACTTATCTCTTTTCCGATCTCGTTTATTTCTATACTTAGGAAATATTTATTATTCTATTTCCAAGCTTACACTTATTTGGGTTAAAACGGATGTTGTGTAAAACATCGTTACGACTACCCAAATACTATATTCAACTAACTCTTATTCAACATTGACCTTTGAGCCTGAAATCTTACCATTTATTTGTTAATAATGAAATCAATCAAGTTGGGGTACAACTATGAAACGATCCGCAAATCCGTGCTATCTGAGTTGACTAAATACACCACACGTCCAACTCAAATTGCACAGAAATACGACTCATTATTAGAAAGAAGTTAGAGGATGAGAAATAGAAAGAAAGAAATATTAGAATAGAAGAAAACAAAGATCACAAACTCACAGCGGACCGAATAAAATATATTATATAACATAAGCTTCGAAATACAAATCTTTTTTTGTACATATATACATACCATCATCAGAGTACACATAACATTTGATCCAGTGGAAGTAACCCTAAATAACTAATGTTGAAGCCTCCTGCTTCAAGCTCCTCCAAGTGTATCTGTAAAAGCCTGAAACACTTGACTGCCCGTACAAATTTGGGCACCCAAGAGTTTAGGGAAAACAAAAACAAAATAAACTCTGGGTCAGTCATGGGACTGGTGTGAGTAAACTCCAACCACTTGTTTAACTTTCAAAACCCTTTTCGAAAGAAAAGATAATAGTAATACCAGCCCACACATAAACATGGACGGTTTTTACCTTACTATAACCCAAAACACTTTGATACGTAAATCCAGTGATATTATAATAATGTCTACATCAAGTAAATAACCAAATAGCAGAACGCTTGCATCTCACGCTTCACATACATAGTATAAAATCAAAAATCGCATGGCGCTTATTGGAGATTGGATTTCCAACATGACAAGGTATGGAACCACCTTCCGACTGTGTATCTCTAGAGATGAATACACCTGGGTTCAACAAGAACGTCTTGCAACCCGGCCCACACATGACCGACCACTCATTTCGCTTGAGTGTATCGAATGTATATCACCAACGGTTGGACTCAAACCACCGTTTCCCGAATGGGCAGAATCGATAGATTTAGAAACAAAAGGAATTTCTCTAGATAGGTGATTATACACCCTAATGGGTGCGACCCACATAGCCATGCTGCCTGCCCGATTTTTGTCCTTTCCCGGTTGTTGAGGCCTGAGGCTACGCATACTTACCAGTCCTTGATAACACAATCACTTTGAATGCCACATCGTCAGATCCGTTAATCACTAATTGATTTGCACAAATATTCTGGATATTATGCTAAGGGATAAATCCGTTGCAACCATATACATTCATACAGACCAACCCATTTGATCATTGGAAATACTCTGTCAGACATTTGTCCATTTACGTTCGTTCTAGGACTGAACGAAACCGAAGGCACCATTTCTATTAATAGAAAAGCCCTTGCACTTTACTCCGTCTTCAATATATTCAGCATACTTGGTTCGCAACGCTTATGCCAATACGGAGTGGTTCTTCGGATAATAATCCCACCGGTCTCTCCATATTGACAACGATGGTCAAAACTTCGATAGTCTGTGATTTAACTATCGAATAAAAACAAGTGTTCAATCAACATATCCAACAAATCACTGGGCTCCTTAATTAATATTTCATTAATTAAATCTCTTCTATATTCTCTTATCAACATTTGTTAACCAAATATTTTCAATAATCATCTCGGCCTCTTATGCCATTTGGAAAACGTTTCCAAATATTAACTTCTTTTATTTTCTATATATTAGAAAAATCTCTATTTGCAATTGGAAACAATTCCAATCACTTATCTCTATCCCTTTTTGTTTACAACATTCGATTTTTATATTCACTTTACTATCGAATTCAATACGTCGATACAATGATTTCAGATTATCAAAATCTCTTAAAAATATTCTAACTCCTTAAATTCCCGGAAAAATTCGCCATAACCTCCCCTGTATCGGGAGCATCGGGAAATTTCAAATAGCTTCCCGGTATCTTCCTCAATCAAAAAGAAAAAGGAAAAGCCAAGCGGCTTGCCGATACGGCGCATAAAACCCATATATGAATTAAACATGTACCTTTCTGTCGAGCACATTATTTATATACCTGCATTATCCTTGTCCCATACCTGTCTCCTGTATGTCTATACCTGTCCAATTTATTTCAACTTCATACACTCATTTGACTCAATTCGTTAAAGTAATTCTTTTAACTAACTCTCTGCCTATCTCGCTTGTATATTTGAATATAACACGTTTCCAAATATATTTCCACTTACTTATCAATCAATTGAATTCAAATTTCAATTTTAGTTCTATATTCGATTTCGAATATATATTTACAATCCCAAATTCCACTTTTCGAAGTTCGATTTTAGTTCCAACTCGATTAACTAATTCTTCTTTAGTTAATTCTATTCAATAATCAAAATTATGATTATTGTTTCAAAAATCACCTTCTTTACTTTACTTGAGTCCATATTTATTTCTAACTCAAGTCTAGATTTTTAAATGGAAACCCGGATTTTTATTTGCTTAAAAATCCCAATATTTATATATAAAATCCATTATGGTTTATAATGGTTTCTGGCGCTGCATTTTTGAAATTTTGATTTTTTCATAACTCAAAATCTATACGACGAAATTCAGATTTTTCTCCTTCATTAGAAAACTATTAACGAATCGGTCCTGACGTTTCTTGTTTCAAAGAATTCCGACTTCAATTGCGTTCTGTATACTCAATTGAAGTTCGAACCGCTATTTTACGAACTGCAGCGCTGCGGCGAGTTCGTTTTAATTATATTTATATATATAACCCTTTTAAACTTCGTTTAAAATAAATTCAACTCTGTTTAGCTCTATTTGAATTCTTGATTCAAATTCCAATCTCACTTTTGAATTCTACATTTCAAATTCAAATTCCTTTCCTATTTGATATTCAAATTCAATACTTAAATTTCTATTTGAATTTCCTATATTCAAATTCTAAACTTGAATTCATTTGAATTCTCTTATTCAAACTCTATTTTTAAATTCCATTTTAACTTCTACATTCCAATTTCTATATTTGAATTCTATTGGAATTCAAATATTCAAACTCCTTTTTCAATTCTATATTCAGAAATTCCATAATTTAAAACCCATTTGAATTTCATATTCAAATCCCATAGATCAAATCCTATTTGAATTCAATTTGAATCTCTTACATTCAAATTTCATTTTTCATTTCCGACCCCATTTGAATTTCTAATATTCAAATTCATTTTCAATACCATTTGAATTTCTATTATTCAAATTCATTTGAATTCCCTTGAATTCAAATTCCATTTCAAAACTATTTGGATTTCCTATTTTGAAATCCTATTTGAATTTCCATTTCCCATTCTACTTTGAAATCCTACTTTCAAAGTTTATTTCGAATTCTATTTTGAAATCTCATATTCAATTTTCTACTTGAATTTCTGTATTCAATTCCATGTTCAAATTCAACACTTGAATTTCTATTTCAAATCTCAATTCAAATTTCATATTTAAATTCCATTCAAATCTCTATTCAAATTTCACATTTGAATTCTTCCTTGAAATACTATATTTCAAATTCTATTCAATTCTTCTTTGAAATTCTATATTTCAAATTCTATTTTGAAATTCTATATTCAAATCTCTATTTGAATTTCTTTATTCGAATTCCTTCGAATTCAGGTTATAATTTAATTCCTTGAATTCAAATTCTACTTTTTATTCTAATCTCGTCTATTCAAATTCTATTTGAACTTCTATTTGAATTCCTAATATTCAATCTCCTCTTAAAATTCAAATATTTAAACTCCCTTTAAAATTCAAATGTTATACTCACTTTTCATTCGAGTTCTATATTTAAAAATTCCATTTCACATCCTATTTCTTTTAAACAAGTCTCGACTTCAATAGATATTTCTACTTTTCCTTGAAGATAGATTTCCCATTTCCAATTTCACACTTGTATTTCTATTTTTGAATTATCAAATGATAATTCTTTTACTTCATTTATAATTTCGTTATAAAAGAACTATTTACAACTTTGTTTAAAAAAGAAACTACTTGTTTTATTTTTAAAAAAACAAGTTTATATATTATTTCCATTTAAAATTCAAATTCTATTTAAAAATAGAATTTCCCCTTTTTAAATCTCAAATATCCTTCCATGATATTTTTAAATATCATTACTTTAAGCCCAGTGATATTTAAAACACACAAAGCAACGAATTATTTATTTTTCTAACACGTCATATATAACAATATATATGCAAACAAATAAACAAACAGATAATATATTTTTGAGGAATCCAGTTGGATTCCTCCAACCTGCTTTCCTGCATCCACAGATGTTAGCACATAAATAATACCCATTCTGCTTCGTGGCAGAATATCGCGGTATAGAAGGTCATCCACTAATCATAGCGTGGGGCGTATAGGGTAATCATCCGCTATGAAACTGCGGGCATCCGCTAATGAGACTGCGGGAATCCAACCAATCAATCAACCCAATATATATATAATAGCCTAAATAACTAATATATATAAAACAACCATAAAACATTCACACAAGCAACAGACAATTATTTTTAATGAAATAAAAATAATTCTAAAGGTGAGTGAGATTTACTCACCGAAACTTCTATTGCTGAATATCCTTTTTTGATTTCCATATTGGCTCGGCTACCAATTTACTCGAGTCGTATCTAGTACCTTAATTATTTAGTTTAAATCATCGATTAAACAAAATTTTAAACTAACTATTAAAATAAACAATTTATTTTATGCATTTTAAATTACATAAAACATATACCTTAAAGACAGTGTACAATCTTTTTCCTCGATTCCTATTCGAACCTCCCTGTGCCTTTTTCACCATTACCAAGTCCTACTCACCAAATATAGACCTCAAACTTCTCCATCTGTAAACCGCAAATCTTCACCAAACCGCACTGCTTCATCACCCTGGATTAATCCCGTCGAGTTCGATGATTACTAGAAAATCACAGCTTCAGTGAATACTTTGACAGTCAGCGTCGCAACCTTCACTATCCAAGTCTGGACTTCGAGCTCCTATAGAATCGCCAAACCCCAACAGCGCTAATCGCTGGAACTTCGTGACTTCCCACTATCACATATGCCTCGAATCCCTTGCATCGCGAGTTTCAGATGGCACCGCGAACTCCACGAATTTCCACCTTGAACCGCATACCACCAATAAGCATCGCACTGGAATACTGGTCGAAAACCCCCATTTTCTTCTAAGGCTTTGCGGATTTTAAATTTCGAATGAATTGAAAAAAAGGGGAAAATGAGGATGACCATATTTGCAAAAGAAAGGGGTCGGTATTGATTTATTTAGGCTTGAACTCGATTTTGATTAGCAAAAGGAGGAGCGGCCCTTTTTATTTCCAGAAGAGGATTAAAGGAAGTAAATGGAAGGGGATGTCGTGATTTTAAAGGAAAGGGTGCGGATATATCCATTGAAGCTTTTGAGTTCGATTTTTGCTGAGGACCCAAAATGAATTGAAGAGGAAGGAGTGTCGCAATTTATAGAAAAGGGGGAGGGAACAATTCGTACTCGCCATTAATTCATGTTTTCCTGGATGTTGAAGATCAGCGACAAATTTGTTGGCTCGAGGGAAGTAGTGTCCGAGTGTTTCAGTTTTAGGGTGGTGCTATAAAGGTAGGCCAACTGATGATAATAGAAATTGATTTTGAACTGACCCTTTTTAAATTTTATAACTTAAAATATCTCATGGTTCTCGAACCATTGTTTTAACCGTAACAAATGATATTCACTATTCTGACTTCAACGAAATGGTTTCTAAAATTTAATTCGACTGTTCAGAAGTGATAACCAATTAAATTAACGTTTTAAATTAAATTCGATATAAAATATAAATCGATCTCAAACCATTAAATTTACCGATAATAAATTATTTTTATTGTTCATGTTCAGACAGAACTGACACTGATCATTTGAATTGTTTTGATTCTGTTTTTAACTTCGATTTCAATTATATTTTGTCCTCGTATTTCGATTATTTGATTGATAATTCACTATAAAAATTCTTTTATATTGTATTTTGAATATTTAAACGATACTAAATATTTAAAATACTGTTCGAAAAATCTGGGTCGTTACATTCTTCCCCCCTTAAAATAATTTCGTCCTCGAAATTGCTAAGGTAGGAAAAATGGTACAAATCCATTACTTTTCAACATCTCACTTATGTTGAAACCCAACTCCTCATATTTCAATAAGTTCACTACAACCAAAACTTTTGGTCTTTACACATTTGATTCGAATGATCTACGATTAATCCATTTATATCCAATCCATATTCCATTAAACCTATTCAAATTGATTTTAGTCAATTGATTTACTTCAACTCATTTAACTTGCTAAGTTAGTTTCAATTCCAGAATTTAAAATCCCTGGTTTTTTTTTCTTTTCAAATTCTTTTGGAATCCCATAAATATATACATATATTTATTTTCATTTCAAATTCAAAACATTTGAATATTCAAACAAATTTTCATCAAAACTTTTTCTAAGGCAACAATCATTCACTTAGAAACTTGAAAATGTACACTGATGAGGCTGCAGTCATCATCAGAATTATTTTCCAGCCACTGAAGTGAGTTCAGTGTTTTATCACTTTCAAAATCCATCAAAAATGATTTTCTTTCAAATCCTTCTAAAACAAAGCTATATTATTTTAATATACTTTGAAAAATATTTTTCAACTTCCCAGGATTTTGAATTCTTAATTCTGGTTTGAATTTAATTCTAATTTATCTCATTTGTATATTTAATTCCTATACAAATTCTATTTGGTTATAAATAACCATTCTAATTTTATAATCTTATCTGATTATAAAGTCAACATCCAACACATCCATATAATAATAATTCTAGAAAACTATTCTTTCTATATCAAAAATAGAAATTTTGGGTAAAATTATTTCATTTACCTTCTTTAAAACAATATTGTGTCAAATTTCTCTGTTCAAGTGTTTAGAAATTCCTATCGACTTTATGGCGTCCCACTATTCGACCAGAATTCATAAACCACTCACAGACTAATCAACACAATATAAAACAACTTTTATATCAATTTACAAATACGCTCTCTCGTATATATATACGCTCAACTCATTCTAGGGTACTGCTGACCCTATCTCTAATGAGCACATTTCCACCAAAGCCTAGGTATTCGCTCAACCTAAGCTCTGATACCAACTGAAACGATCCGCAAATCCGTGCTATCTGAGTTGACTAAATACACCACACGTCCAACTCAAATTGCACAGAAATACGACTCATTATTAGAAAGAAGTTAGAGGATGAGAAATAGAAAGAAAGAAATATTAGAATAGAAGAAAACAAAGATCACAAACTCACAGCGGACCGAATAAAATATATTATATAACATAAGCTTCGAAATACAAATCTTTTTTTGTACATATATACATACCATCATCAGAGTACACATAACATTTGATCCAGCGGAAGTAACCCTAAATAACTAATGTTGAAGCCTCCTGCTTCAAGCTCCTCCAAGTGTATCTGTAAAAGCCTGAAACACTTGACTGCCCGTACAAATTTGGGCACCCAAGAGTTTAGGGAAAACAAAAACAAAATAAACTCTGGGTCAGTCATGGGACTGGTGTGAGTAAACTCCAACCACTTGTTTAACTTTCAAAACCCTTTTCGAAAGAAAAGATAATAGTAATACCAGCCCACACATAAACATGGACGGTTTTTACCTTACTATAACCCAAAACACTTTGATACGTAAATCCAGTGATATTATAATAATGTCTACATCAAGTAAATAACCAAATAGCAGAACGCTTGCATCTCACGCTTCACATACATAGTATAAAATCAAAAATCGCATGGCGCTTATTGGAGATTGGATTTCCAACATGACAAGGTATGGAACCACCTTCCGACTGTGTATCTCTAGAGACGAATACACCTGGGTTCAACAAGAACGTCTTGCAACCCGGCCCACACATGACCGACCACTCATTTCGCTTGAGTGTATCGAATGTATATCACCAACGGTTGGACTCAAACCACCGTTTCCCGAATGGGCAAAATCGATAGATTTAGAAACAAAAGGAATTTCTCTAGATAGGTGATTATACACCCTAATGGGTGCGACCCACATAGCCATGCTGCCTGCCCGATTTTTGTCCTTTCCCGGTTGTTGAGGCCTGAGGCTACGCATACTTACCAGTCCTTGATAACACAATCACTTTGAATGCCACATCGTCAGATCCGTTAATCACTAATTGATTTGCACAAATATTCTGGATATTATGCTAAGGGATAAATCCGTTGCAACCATATACATTCATACAGACCAACCCATTTGATCATTGGAAATACTCTGTCAGACATTTGTCCATTTACGTTCGTTCTAGGACTGAACGAAACCGAAGGCACCATTTCTATTAATAGAAAAGCCCTTGCACTTTACTCCGTCTTCAATATATTCAGCATACTTGGTTCGCAACGCTTATGCCAATACGGAGTGGTTCTTCGGATAATAATCCCACCGGTCTCTCCATATTGACAACGATGGTCAAAACTTCGATAGTCTGTGATTTAACTATCGAATAAAAACAAGTGTTCAATCAACATATCCAACAAATCACTGGGCTCCTTAATTAATATTTCATTAATTAAATCTCTTCTATATTCTCTTATCAACATTTGTTAACCAAATATTTTCAATAATCATCTCGGCCTCTTATGCCATTTGGAAAACGTTTCCAAATATTAACTTCTTTTATTTTCTATATATTAGAAAAATCTCTATTTGCAATTGGAAACAATTCCAATCACTTATCTCTATCCCTTTTTGTTTACAACATTCGATTTTTATATTCACTTTACTATCGAATTCAATACGTCGATACAATGATTTCAGATTATCAAAATCTCTTAAAAATATTCTAACTCCTTAAATTCCCGGAAAAATTCGCCATAACCTCCCCTGTATCGGGAGCATCGGGAAATTTCAAATAGCTTCCCGGTATCTTCCTCAATCAAAAAGAAAAAGGAAAAGCCAAGCGGCTTGCCGATACGGCGCATAAAACCCATATATGAATTAAACATGTACCTTTCTGTCGAGCACATTATTTATATACCTGCATTATCCTTGTCCCATACCTGTCTCCTGTATGTCTATACCTGTCCAATTTATTTCAACTTCATACACTCATTTGACTCAATTCGTTAAAGTAATTCTTTTAACTAACTCTCTGCCTATCTCGCTTGTATATTTGAATATAACACGTTTCCAAATATATTTCCACTTACTTATCAATCAATTGAATTCAAATTTCAATTTTAGTTCTATATTCGATTTCGAATATATATTTACAATCCCAAATTCCACTTTTCGAAGTTCGATTTTAGTTCCAACTCGATTAACTAATTCTTCTTTAGTTAATTCTATTCAATAATCAAAATTATGATTATTGTTTCAAAAATCACCTTCTTTACTTTACTTGAGTCCATATTTATTTCTAACTCAAGTCTAGATTTTTAAATGGAAACCCGGATTTTTATTTGCTTAAAAATCCCAATATTTATATATAAAATCCATTATGGTTTATAATGGTTTCTGGCGCTGCATTTTTGAAATTTTGATTTTTTCATAACTCAAAATCTATACGACGAAATTCAGATTTTTCTCCTTCATTAGAAAACTATTAACGAATCGGTCCTGACGTTTCTTGTTTCAAAGAATTCCGACTTCAATTGCGTTCTGTATACTCAATTGAAGTTCGAACCGCTATTTTACGAACTGCAGCGCTGCGGCGAGTTCGTTTTAATTATATTTATATATATAACCCTTTTAAACTTCGTTTAAAATAAATTCAACTCTGTTTAGCTCTATTTGAATTCTTGATTCAAATTCCAATCTCACTTTTGAATTCTACATTTCAAATTCAAATTCCTTTCCTATTTGATATTCAAATTCAATACTTAAATTTCTATTTGAATTTCCTATATTCAAATTCTAAACTTGAATTCATTTGAATTCTCTTATTCAAACTCTATTTTTAAATTCCATTTTAACTTCTACATTCCAATTTCTATATTTGAATTCTATTGGAATTCAAATATTCAAACTCCTTTTTCAATTCTATATTCAGAAATTCCATAATTTAAAACCCATTTGAATTTCATATTCAAATCCCATAGATCAAATCCTATTTGAATTCAATTTGAATCTCTTACATTCAAATTTCATTTTTCATTTCCGACCCCATTTGAATTTCTAATATTCAAATTCATTTTCAATACCATTTGAATTTCTATTATTCAAATTCATTTGAATTCCCTTGAATTCAAATTCCATTTCAAAACTATTTGGATTTCCTATTTTGAAATCCTATTTGAATTTCCATTTCCCATTCTACTTTGAAATCCTACTTTCAAAGTTTATTTCGAATTCTATTTTGAAATCTCATATTCAATTTTCTACTTGAATTTCTGTATTCAATTCCATGTTCAAATTCAACACTTGAATTTCTATTTCAAATCTCAATTCAAATTTCATATTTAAATTCCATTCAAATCTCTATTCAAATTTCACATTTGAATTCTTCCTTGAAATACTATATTTCAAATTCTATTCAATTCTTCTTTGAAATTCTATATTTCAAATTCTATTTTGAAATTCTATATTCAAATCTCTATTTGAATTTCTTTATTCGAATTCCTTCGAATTCAGGTTATAATTTAATTCCTTGAATTCAAATTCTACTTTTTATTCTAATCTCGTCTATTCAAATTCTATTTGAACTTCTATTTGAATTCCTAATATTCAATCTCCTCTTAAAATTCAAATATTTAAACTCCCTTTAAAATTCAAATGTTATACTCACTTTTCATTCGAGTTCTATATTTAAAAATTCCATTTCACATCCTATTTCTTTTAAACAAGTCTCGACTTCAATAGATATTTCTACTTTTCCTTGAAGATAGATTTCCCATTTCCAATTTCACACTTGTATTTCTATTTTTGAATTATCAAATGATAATTCTTTTACTTCATTTATAATTTCGTTATAAAAGAACTATTTACAACTTTGTTTAAAAAAGAAACTACTTGTTTTATTTTTAAAAAAACAAGTTTATATATTATTTCCATTTAAAATTCAAATTCTATTTAAAAATAGAATTTCCCCTTTTTAAATCTCAAATATCCTTCCATGATATTTTTAAATATCATTACTTTAAGCCCAGTGATATTTAAAACACACAAAGCAACGAATTATTTATTTTTCTAACACGTCATATATAACAATATATATGCAAACAAATAAACAAACAGATAATATATTTTTGAGGAATCCAGTTGGATTCCTCCAACCTGCTTTCCTGCATCCACAGATGTTAGCACATAAATAATACCCATTCTGCTTCGTGGCAGAATATCGCGGTATAGAAGGTCATCCACTAATCATAGCGTGGGGCGTATAGGGTAATCATCCGCTATGAAACTGCGGGCATCCGCTAATGAGACTGCGGGAATCCAACCAATCAATCAACCCAATATATATATAATAGCCTAAATAACTAATATATATAAAACAACCATAAAACATTCACACAAGCAACAAACAATTATTTTTAATGAAATAAAAATAATTCTAAAGGTGAGTGAGATTTACTCACCGAAACTTCTATTGCTGAATATCCTTTTTTGATTTCCATATTGGCTCGGCTACCAATTTACTCGAGTCGTATCTAGTACCTTAATTATTTAGTTTAAATCATCGATTAAACAAAATTTTAAACTAACTATTAAAATAAACAATTTATTTTATGCATTTTAAATTACATAAAACATATACCTTAAAGACAGTGTACAGTCTTTTTCCTCGATTCCTATTCGAACCTCCCTGTGCCTTTTTCACCATTACCAAGTCCTACTCACCAAATATAGACCTCAAACTTCTCCATCTGTAAACCGCAAATCTTCACCAAACCGCACTGCTTCATCACCCTGGATTAATCCCGTCGAGTTCGATGATTACTAGAAAATCACAGCTTCAGTGAATACTTTGACAGTCAGCGTCGCAACCTTCACTATCCAAGTCTGGACTTCGAGCTCCTATAGAATCGCCAAACCCCAACAGCGCTAATCGCTGGAACTTCGTGACTTCCCACTATCACATATGCCTCGAATCCCTTGCATCGCGAGTTTCAGATGGCACCGCGAACTCCACGAATTTCCACCTTGAACCGCATACCACCAATAAGCATCGCACTGGAATACTGGTCGAAAACCCCCATTTTCTTCTAAGGCTTTGCGGATTTTAAATTTCGAATGAATTGAAAAAAAGGGGAAAATGAGGATGACCATATTTGCAAAAGAAAGGGGTCGGTATTGATTTATTTAGGCTTGAACTCGATTTTGATTAGCAAAAGGAGGAGCGGCCCTTTTTATTTCCAGAAGAGGATTAAAGGAAGTAAATGGAAGGGGATGTCGTGATTTTAAAGGAAAGGGTGCGGATATATCCATTGAAGCTTTTGAGTTCGATTTTTGCTGAGGACCCAAAATGAATTGAAGAGGAAGGAGTGTCGCAATTTATAGAAAAGGGGGAGGGAACAATTCGTACTCGCCATTAATTCATGTTTTCCTGGATGTTGAAGATCAGCGACAAATTTGTTGGCTCGAGGGAAGTAGTGTCCGAGTGTTTCAGTTTTAGGGTGGCGCTATAAAGGTAGGCCAACTGATGATAATAGAAATTGATTTTGAACTGACCCTTTTTAAATTTTATAACTTAAAATATCTCATGGTTCTCGAACCATTGTTTTAACCGTAACAAATGATATTCACTATTCTTACTTCAACGAAATGGTTTCTAAAATTTAATTCGACTGTTCAGAAGTGATAACCAATTAAATTAACGTTTTAAATTAAATTCGATATAAAATATAAATCGATCTCAAACCATTAAATTTACCGATAATAAATTATTTTTATTGTTCATGTTCAGACAGAACTGACACTAATCATTTGAATTGTTTTGATTCTGTTTTTAACTTCGATTTCAATTATATTTTGTCCTCGTATTTCGATTATTTGATTGATAATTCACTATAAAAATTCTTTTATATTGTATTTTGAATATTTAAACGATACTAAATATTTAAAATACTGTTCGAAAAATCTGGGTCGTTACAAACTACCTCTCAGACCTTGATTGAATAACATTTATAACGTCAAAACAGATATGACTACTTATTCGAATAATCAATACCATACAACTAGTTATTCACTTTTAAACACGTATACGCTTCCTCTTTCTATTTTTACTAGATTTTATTCTTAGTCTTCCTTTTTGATTATACTATTCTATTCTAAGTTCGTTTCCTTATCGACCTCTATATATATATATATATATATATATATATATATATATATATATATATATATATATCGATACGTTGATTTCTAACTATCAAATCATCTTAAAATATTCTAACTCCTCAAATTCCCGGAAAAATTCGCCATAACCTCCTTTGTACTGGGAGCATCGGGAAAATCCCCAAACTGCCACACAGGCCTCTCTAATCAAAAAGAAAAAGAAAAAAGCCAAGCGGCTAGCCGATACGGCGCATAAAATCTCATATATGAATTGAATCCATACCTTTCGTCGAGCATTCTATTTATATACCTTCATACCTTATCCATACATATCTCATGTATATTTATACATTTCTAATTCATTTCAACTTAATCCAATCATTTTAACTCAGTTCGTTAAGTGATTTTCAAATTACCGGTTTGCCCATTTCACCTTCATATTTGAGTATAACATGTTCAAATATATGTTTAACTTACTTATAAACAAATCAAATTCTATCCTTTCAAACTCATGTTTCATATTCGATTTCGAATATAAATCCTCAAACCCCCTTTTGAATGCTATATTCAAATTCCATTTGAATTCTATTTGAATCCTATATTCAAATTCCTTTTTAATTCTAATTGAATTTTCCTAATTCAAATTCTATTTGAATTTCATATATTTAAACTCCTTTAAATTTCTATGTTCAATTTGAATTACAAATATTCAAATTCCTTTTCAAATCCTTTATTCAATTTCTATACTTGAATTTCATTTCAAATCTCTTATTCAAATCCCATATATGAATTTCATTTCAAATCTCTTATTCAAATCCCATACGATTTCTCTTATGTCAAATTTTATTCGATTTCTCATATGTCAAATTCTATATCACTTCCATTGAATTTCATATATTCAAACTCCCTTTGAATTTCTATATTCAATTCCTATTTCAATTCCATTTCAACCTATTTGAATTCTATATTCAATTTTTTTTTCATTATCACTCTATATGAATTCTATATTCAATTTTCCATTATTTAAATCTTCTTTATTCAAACCTCATTTGAATTTCTATATTCAAATCCCCTTTGAATTTTCTTATTTAAATTCTATGTTGAACTCCCTTTATTCAAATTCCTTTAAATAAGTCCCGATTTCAATTCCTTTTGAAATCGATATTTCTACATTTGGAAAATAGATTTCCCTTTCAATTTCACACTTGTATTTTATTATTTCTGAATTATCCAATGATAATTCTTTCCACTTCATTTATAAACATCTTTTATAAAAAGAACTATTTATAAACTTCGTTTATAAAGGAACTTCTTGTTTTATTTCTTTTAAAACAAGTTAATATTTCAAATCTATTTCAAAATCCAAATTCTATATTATAAATCCCATTTTGAAATTCAACACAACTTGACTTTCCCAAAACAAATTCAAAACAGTATCTTTGGTAGTAATTCGTCACTTACAACTCGAAAATGAATACTGATGATGCAGCTGTCATCATCAGAATCTATTTTCCAGCGATCGAAGTGAGTTCAATACTATAAAACCATTTCTAACCTTTTCCACTTTGAAATTCATTTCAAAATATAATTCACACTGCTTGTAAAACAATTTAAAATCTCCCAGGATCTTAAATTTTCCTTATTTTAATCCAAATCCATTTACAAACACTTATCCAATTCTCCAGAGTTTTAAATTCAATTTCTGGTTAAAATTTCAGATTCAACTCACCTGATTTCACATATTTCACTTATATGAATTCTGATTGGTTATTTACATAACCATTTAATTTATAATCTTACTCGATTATAATAACAACCAATATATCCAATATATATATATATATATCAAAATATACTTTGGGTAAACTATTTCGTTTACCCTCTTTCAAAACATACCATGACGGTTCATCGTATTCAAGTGTTTACAAAATCCCTACCGATACAGTGGATCAAACTGATCGACCAGAACTCATAAACGACTCAACCAATGAATCTCCATAATATAAAACATATTTTTATATCAATAACAAATACGTTCACTCGTATATATACACTCAATCTCAGTCTAGGGTATTACTAACCCTATCTCTACCGAGTCACGCCACAGAGCCAAGTAATTCTTAACTTAAGCTCTGATACCAACTGTAACGACCCGGATTTTGAGCGACTTTGGTTATCGACATAAGCCCGATGTCGATAACCAAAACGTCGAAAAATCCTGGTAATTAGTGAAAGAAATTAGAGGGTGAGGAAAGATAAGATAGAAACTTAGAATAGAAGAAGAGAAAAGAACACAACATCAGAGTAACACGAATCTCACAGCGGAACGAATAGATATATTTCATAACATAACTTTGAAATACAAACTTGGTACTTGAATATACATATCATTTATCAAAGTACAACACTTACAACACAGCGGAATAATAATAGCTATATGACCCTGAAGCCTCCTGCTCCAGCTCTTCAATGTGTATCTGTAAATCCCGACTACTTGACTGCCCATACAAATTTAGGCACCCAAGAGTTTAGGGAAAACAACAAAGTAAACTCCGGGTCAGTCATGGGACTGGTATGAGTAAAACAGTTTAAAAACAGTTCGAACAAGTAAACGATATCTCATAAGACCACGCCGCATAACGGAACGGGTTTTTCCCTTATGAGAATCCAAAATATCTTTATATCAAAAACATTTTGATATTATTATAATGTCTATCAACCACAGTATATATATAATCATCTAGCAGAAACGCTTTCATCTCACGTTCTACATATATAGTATACAATCAAAACCGCAAGCACGTATTGGGTAATGGGTTTCCAATTATGACAAGGTATGGGATCACCTTTCGCTTGTGTACCTCTAGAGAGGAATACACTGGGTTCAACAAGAACATCTTGCAACCCGGCCACACATGACCGACCACTCATTTCGCTTGAGTGTATCGAATGTATATCACCAACAGTTGGGATCAGCAACCGTTTCCCGAATGGGACAGCATCAACAATAGACTTTTAGAAGTAAATAAAACTCTAGATCAGGTGATTATACACCCTACTTCGGTGCGACCGACTTAGCCATGCTGCCTGCCCGATTTCTGTCATTTACCGGATGTGAGGCTAGAAGCTACGCTTTATCATCATATCAGATTCACTTTGAATGCCACATCATCAAACCCATCAAATCACCGATTGACGTCCTCAACAATACATTATGTGTTAGCTAAAAGAAGTTTCCTTCTCCGCTTCCACTCTTGGTACAGTTGGAGAAATCAATATACGTGATCGTTTGGAATTACTCTGTCAGACATTCGTCCATACAAGTCACCCAGGAACAGGATGAACTGAAGGCACTATTCTGTAAACAGGATAGCCCTTGCATAACTCCGTCTTCAATTATCTTTGGCATATATGATTCGCAACGCTTATGCCAATACAGAGTGGTTCTTTGGATAATAATCCAACCGGTCTCTCCATATTAACAACGTTAAAATGGTCAAAACTTCGATAGTCTGTGATTTAACTATCGAATAAAAATAGGTGTGCAAACAACAATATTATTTCCAAATGGAAATTATATCGATCAAACATCATTCAACATTCATCTCTTTAGTTCATTAATTTACTTATCTCATGTTTCTCTACGTTCAATATTCCTTATTTTCTAAATTGGGAAAATATACGTTATTAACAATGGAAAACATTTCCATTTCCTTGTTTCTTTATTAGAAAACATTTCTGGTTTCTTCTTTGGAAAACATTTCCAAAGCTTCATCATTGGACTTAGACAGATGTTTAAACAAACCATCGCGATGCCAACTCAAACCATTTCCTTTACTTCCTCTACATTATTATCATCACTCAAATGGACTCACGTCCTTCTGCAATTTGCTATCGCAGATCGGGCTTCAGTATTCTTCAACAGTGAAACAACTTCAACCCGATTTCCTTCTTCTTGGCTTTGTAAACTTCTTCTAGTAACCCACGCTCACCATTCCCCTTTCGTTCACTGCCTCGCGACGCCTTTAACTCCAAGATGACGGAGCACCTCAAATCGATGCCACTTTCTACCTCTCCCGATTACGAGTTCAACCACACCGTCAGTGCAGCCTCCGACCTCTCTTATGGCGCCCACGACCATGCCCTAGCGTCCACTGTTCAAGTTCAGACCCCCTGATAGTTGCGTCGATATACACAAAAAGGCCATGGACTTGAAGCTCTTCATCTCGCAAGTCTAACGAATCCAATGCCGTCTGATTTCGTTAACCTTTTGATTTTATAAAAATCGATGAATGAAAAGAAGATGAGGCAGCTACTGTTTTTATTTTGCAGAAAAATGAAATTTGGTCCTAAGGAAACATAAGGGCTATTTATATAAGGATTTTATTTTGGGGATGAATAGGCTCCACGTTTTCCTTTGTTTGGGCTGAGGGATAGAAAATGCGTGGCTTGTTTTGAAGGCCATGATTCATGTGTTGAGGATCGGTTCCACGTTGCTTTTACTATCATGCATTCAAACTCATCCAACTCCACTTCTACTTCTGGCAGTTTCTTATTTACTTTGAGCGCTTGTTCCCATAATAATATTTGGTATATTAAAATATACACACGGTTATGAGAAGTAGTGGGTATGTATGTATGGAAAGGAATGGGTATACATATTCCATTCATACACTATAGCATACTCATTTCCTAAAATTTTGCCCACGAATGAACTGCTACGGACAGAAATGAAAATACCATCGTGATGAACAAGGTGTCCTGACTCCAGAAATATAATAATACCGGTAGGTGGACTAATATTTTGAAATCTCAAAAATACTGATTTAGGGTGCACCATACTCCAAATAAAAAGTTGCTTATTTAATTAATTAAAAATTACAGTAAAATTCTAAAAATTAAATTATCACTATGTCCCAAAAGAACCTTGTCTAAATTCAATCCCGATCTTTAGTTATATCGAATAAACCGATACGGTCGATAAACGATTCCTTAGCGACTATTTCAGAATTTGATTTGGACATACATCAAAATCTATACGATGAAATCCCGATTTTTCTCTTCTACTAGAAAGATATACTCCACCAGCTCCACCCGTTTCTTGTTTCACAGAAATCCGATTTAAAACGAATCCGGTACATTCAGTTGAAGTTCGAATCGCCAATTTACAAACTGCAGCGCCATTTCGAGCTCGTTTATAATTATATTATAAACTATACGTTCAACTGTTGACGATTGAATGTATTCGTTATTCAAATTCAATTCCAAGCTGAATTAAATACCACAGATGATCCGGTTCACACCATATCGCCATTTCAGCCAATTCTGATTATTTCAGAATTAATTATATTATTTAATTTATTATTTTAATTAAATATTCACCATTATTAAATTTCACGACCATCAAATTCACTACATCACCATTGATATAATTAAATAAATTAATCATAATACCCCTGCCAATGCGGGTCATTACATTCTGAACATTGAAATGAGTTCTAACTTCTTGCGCGGTTGTTACTTTTGAGTTTTCCCTTAAGTATTTGCGAGGACGCAATTTCTTTGTAGGGTTTCTTGTAACAACTTGCTCATTTTACGAAAATATACTTAAATGTTTTATTTAAATATAATTGAGTATTGGTCCAAAAAAGTCACTTTTTGTGCATGAATGAATTTGAACTTGGGGCCATTTCCAATGAATTTAATTCCATTTATGATTTTTAATACTATAAACGTCGATATGTTTGGGGTAGGTGAATTTTGGGACTTTGCTTAGGGCTTGGTTTAGCCCATTAGCCTTTCGATAACCCCAAAACATTTTTTAAATCATATATATCATCTGATATTATAATAATATCTAAATACAAAGAAATAGCAATCTAGCGGAACTCTTGCATCTCACGCTCCACATATATAGTATACAATCAAAACCGCGGGCTCTTATAGGAGATTGGATTCCGACTATGACAAGGTATGGAACCACCTGCCGATAGTGTATATCTAGAGAGGAATACACTGGGTTCAACAAGAACGTCTTGCAACTCGGCCCATACATGACTGACCACTCATTTCGCTTGAGTGTATCGAATGTTATCACCAACGATTGGGATCAACAACCGTTTTCACGAGAAGGGATGGCATCGAAATAGATTAAGAAAGAAAATGGAATTTCTCTAGATAGGTGATTATACACCTAAATGGGAGCGACCCACATAGCCATGTTGCCTGCCCGATTTTTGTCATTTCCCGGTTGATGAGGCTTGAGGTTTAGAATTTACCCCTAGAACATCTGGTCACATTTATTTTGTATGCCACATTGTCAGATCTGTCAAATCACTAATTGACGTCCACAAATATATTCTGGATGTAAAAGAAGTATCCTTATTTGTCACCAACTCGATACATTTGGAAAAATCAACGTACGTGATTTTTAGGAAATACTCTGTCAGACATTCGTCCATACAAGTCATCCAGGAACATGATGAACCAAAGATACTCTCCTACTACATCCAATATAGGTATCACATCATGAATCAGTAGCGAGTAGTGCTTGCACATTCGAAGATTTCAATCATGACAGAATCACTATCAAAGTATCTCTAGGAGCGACCCAGAGAAATTTATCAAGTAGTTCTTCCGCTCATGAAGATCTACGGTCTTCACTCTCAACATTTTTATAAGTATCTGCAAGTTAGTTTACGAACGTAAAGCCAGTTCGAAGTGGTTTTGGGTCCCGTTCCCATCTCGGTCTCTTCGAACTAACACGTAGGGGTATCTATTTGATAGTCAGTGTTTTAACTATCAAATTTATACAGTGTAGATAAACAAAGCAATTTATCTAAATTATTTCAGAACATAAGAAATTTTCATGACATGTCCATTATATTTGAGTTATGCTTACAAATCTAAATCCATATTCAGAACAGAAGATAATACACGTAAAATGTGTCAATGTTTTATTTAAGCTAATTTGGATTTTATTAATTATTCCAAAATAAATAATTAATGATGAACATTCAACACAACATTAGCAGTCATCAACAATTTGATGTTTCATTTCAAAACAATTGTTTGAAATATGTGATCTCGATTAACAACAAATCATATTTATTCAAAATCCTTAGGAACAAATACATCGGGTTTATTTATTTTGTTTAACAGACTATATACAGATTGGAGATACGGAATTTAATTTACGTGATGACGATTATTTCTGTATTATGAAATATCTTTCTGATCCTCTCTTTTACATATTTGTTTTTTCCTTCTCTCATTAAAATCTAATTATTTAAAAAAATTAACTTAATGGTCCAAAGGGTCCAAACTCACCAAAATATTATGCATCGATTTTCTTACACCCATCTTCTTGTTCCCGGTCTCTCCTTTATATATATACTTAAAAATGTTTTAAATCTAAACTTATAGATTTTAAACAACATTTTTCTTTTAGCCCAAAGCTCAATTAGGCTCACGCAACAGATCGTTCAGGTCTTTCCCCCAATTTGCTATTTCGTGCAAACAACTCCCAAACGTCCTCTTCAATACAACTTACGTGATTAACTAGGTTATCTTTTATCAGGCCCAATTCCACATCTTGGCCCACTTTTACGCATTGTACCCTGGCGTTCCACTGCTGCGTGATTTCCAAAACCATCTTATTGTTTTGAAACTCAAGTGCATCATCCTTTCTATGTATTCATGCTTCCAGTCCCCTTCTCTTCTTCTTTCTTTCTCTCTCTATATTCATTTACTTATTTATTATTCCTTACACTCCTTTTCACTTAAAGTATATACGAATGAGATATAGACGAGTGGGGTGATTCTTGAGCTACCGAAGAGCTGAACCGTATCAATAACCATGAGCTATCAGGCTTTCTAATAATTAATCATATGAAGTCAGCCTTTCTAAGAAAAACTTCAATAGTGAGAACCATTTAAAGTTTATAATACGACCCAAAATATTATGGCTGTTAAAATAGGTCCATGATTCAACATCTGCTTGAGTTGGTTGTTGGGTCTCGTTATACATATTGAGTTCAAAAAGGGGTGTAGCTAAAGATTTATTTATCATTTTCAACTCCTCCTAGTAAACTTTCAAAATTCTACAAAGGTTATACTGTATACTGCTGATGCAATAGACGCGTACATTTCAGAGGAATACACTGTCAAACAACAGAACAGTTTACCTTATGATCCAATCTGTTCTAATTTTTAAACACGCGTTTCAATTACATCAACAAGGTCAGTATGGAGTAGATCCAATAACTTGGTGCAGAGAAATTAATTTAACTAATGAATTTTATTTCTTCCTTATATAATGTGTTTCATGACCTTACCATGTATATGCTGAGCACAACATTTTGTGTACCCAAAACTTGTGATCCAAGACTTCAACTCTGATGTCCTCCCTATTTCTCAACTATTCGTACCCACTTTGGAAACTCTCTTCCCCTTCTTATTTTTTTTCTTTTTTCCTCTTCTCAGCCAAACAGTTCACACGCCTATTTCTAGAAAACACTACTGCTACATTCCCTCCTTCTCAGAGGTTGACACACTCTCCAATGCATAGCCATTCCTCCATGCATCATCAGCTCGCATGTAACGTACCTAGGCCTTCCCTTTTCATCATTTCCAGACATTATCCTTTAACTAGTACATGTATATACATATATATACACTATTTTTTGCTCGAGTGTTATAGAATTCACAGTTGTTGATTTTCGCATTTATAATATAATTTTTATGTTCCTACTATGAGGCACACAAAGAGTTTCAATTATTTTTTTATATAATTAACCCACCCGAACACACATATATGATATTAAATAACCAGTAGTAATCAATTAATATGAATCAGATATATATATACACTAAAATGGATTAGATTTTTAAATGGGACAATAGATCGGTGATTACTCACAATACAACTTCATTGTTTTTATTTTCTTTCTTTTTCATTTGCATCTCTGTTACTCAGTTTTGTGTTTCTTCAAACAATCAAGTCCCAGTCTACAAGTTCTAGAGATTTACCCTTTCCAGTAACTTGAATTCGCTGTGATGTGTACTTATCAATATATATATATATTGTTTGTATCCATTATGAAGAAATGTCACAGTAAAGTGTTTCCATTGTTCTACTCACATATTTTATTACTGCTACTTATATATTTGTTTGCTCCCATTTATTCAATCACCAAACCATGGGTTACCTACCCTTAAATGACTTACATGTTTAACCAAATACTATAAGCACATTACAATACACCAGGGGTTTGAGTCTATTAAAAATTAATGTATAAACAGTAAGAATTTGAGTGTTTTACTCACCAAAATTTTATGGTGCTTGTTTACTATCTTGTTTTTCTTTTATGTTCATTGTTCTTGTCATAGTTTCATTCTCTGTTTTCATTACTTGCATAAATTCAACCAAACAAGAAAAATAATGTATTATGATATCAACTATATGAAGACATACATCCAACTTTAGACTAGATTTGGAAGGAAAAATAGGAGTAGTTTACTCACCTATATATTAGTTCATTGTCGTTGTTCTTGTTATACTTTGTTTCAAGTTAGCTCACTGTTTTGCTAGCATGTCCAGATTTTTCTTCAGAATTCTCGGCCATTTCATTTCCAAGTTTGGCTATTTGTTCTTCGGCCATTTTTTTAGTTCCAAGTTTTACTCGTATTGCTCCTCAGATTTCATTTGATTTTACCGTGTTTTCGTGTATATGTATATGGGGGTTTCTATGGTATTTATAGATGCAAAAATACAGGCTTTAACTCAGGTAGCTTCTAAGGGAGGAAGATGTATACAGGCAGCAACATTAGAGGATAGTGATGTGATTTTTGGGCTGCCTATAGCTGATCAAAAGGGCCAGTTGTGCATGGTCATTTCTACTTAACAAGGCTATTACATGCTTGGTTAGAAGTGTATTGATGTGCACGGTTTTGTACACAGTCATGTGTTAAAGGCCTGAAAAAGTAGGCTTAGTATAGGATAGCTAATAGGATGTATATGCAGCATGAAAGTGAAAGTGATGAGTTGAATTAACTACTGAAAAAGGAGTTGTTGTTAAGGCCATCCCATCCATATCTTCTATCCTATGAAGTGCATGACTAGAGCACAAAACATATGCAGACAAGTACCTAATTGTGTGTACACCATGGCTGAAATAGCTCCAGAAATAGACTTTGTGTAGGTGGGTCTAGGTTGAATCAGAGTTGATGTAAAAGGGTATAGGTGTTTTCAGCTATATGTTGAGGTGATGCTTGAGTATACAATACATTTAAATGTTTTTAACTTGGTTCTTAAGTAACAGTCAAGCCATGTTCTGGTGTACTAATCCTACAGATGGATAGGTGCGTTGATTTGAAACATCACATTCTATATATATTTGTATTTACCTGCTATAGGATCTCGAAATCTTACTCATGTTCTTAGCTGCACACACATGTGCATAAACATGTAATATATATATATATATATATATATATTCAAATCAACCTTGGCATCTAAGGTAACATTAACCGATGTTCTAGCCTGTACAACATAATCTAAATGTTTTGAATTACTTCCAACATAGCATCAAAGAAAATTAGCTGAACTAAATCTCATAACTGTAAATCCTTTTACACTTATCAATGAAGTAAATTAATAGATTACTTTAAGTATTCTAGTTACACTAGATAGCTTTTTATTTATATAACTTAAAAGCAAAATAATGTGTAAACAAAGATGTGAAAACAACAAGCACATGTCGATGGGTATATGTATGTAACAAGTTAAGATATACATGATTTTAGAAAATAATTATTCTAATTTAAATGAAATTTTATCTTATCAACCTTATCAAATAAAATAAATAACTTGCATGAATAATCATATATTTGTGTTCTCATTCTACATGAAGTAATCAAAATTTACATAAATTATTTCTTATTTTAATTCTTAAGTAAAAATCTAAATTATCTTAATTATCTTCCTTATGAGGAAATCTACTATTTTACTTAACTAATTTCTTATACACATGAGTTTTAAACCAATAAAAATATAAACACTCGTTACTTGTTTAATATATAAATATACACTGGTTACAGAAATTTAAATTATCCACATATATATTTATTGGAGTTTCCCTGATATTTACCAAATATATAAATCTTATTTAAATAAATCAATTACCAGTATAATCTATACATTATAGATTATAAAATTAGTCCAAAAACTGGGTCGTTACATTAACCATAGTAAGGACTTTGATAAAGTGAAACTGATATTGATAAATTTAGCAAAGGGAATAATAATCTAGAAAAATTATTATCTGCATCTAAACACACTAGGAATAAACATGACTTGGATACACCCCTAAGGCTAAATCAAAGAAAAATAGTACTCAAAGTTAAAAGCCCCCAAGTTCAACCCAAAAACTAGGAAATTAAAGTCAGACCCTCCAAATAGGTTTATTAACTTATAAATTCTGAAAAGGTTGGATAATATTGAAAAAAGAAAAATATATTGAAATTTTTATTAATAAAGTTCATTCATCTGATGATTATGTTTTGAAAGGGAATTCAAACTCTTTATGGGTTTGGCATCCCAAAACTTAACCCCCTGGACCCTAAAATATAAAGGGTACCATCATGCATTTTTTTTCTAAATTTTCACGTACCAAATAGCAGATGCTCAAGGCATATTACAAGAAATCTACTGAACGTTGAAAAATGTGAAAAGGATTTGTTATTGGCGTCAGCAAAGTCGGTAACTCTAAAACTCATCTAATATTTGATAAAGTTTATTTGATGACTTGAATTTATTTTATTTCCCCTATTGTGTTATATTTATTCATATACAAACTCTACATATCGTCTAGCAGTAAATTAAACAATTTTTTTTACCCTTTTTTTTGATGACAAAGGGAGAGAAACTATATAAATGTACTAGACAAAATGATAGGGGGAGCGCACAGAGTTAAGGGGAGTCAAACATAAAAGCATTATATTTTATCTCTCAAATATTTATATGGTTTGCATCATCAAAAAGGGGGAGATCGTTAATACCCCAGGTATTGATTTTGATGACAACAACCATATAAACATTACTACTAACATATCCTCAGGTAATGCGGTTACATCAGATATATTATGAAGACATTTATAGAGATAAACTTATAGAAGAAGGTTAATCAGACCAATAGAGGAAGGATAATCAGAACAAATGAAGACGAAATCCTATTAGAGAAGAGTGTTGAAGAACAGAGGTGTTGGAAGTGATGAGGAGTCGATTGAACCTTAGAATATCTTGTTACAGATCACATGATAATTAACTTGAATACAATCAACCATTTACCACAACCGAATCACCAAATTCCATAACTATAAGGCAATTTGTAATGCTAAATTTTACAACACTTATTAGTGTTGTCGACACACATATGTCGGCATATGTATAATCATATGTCAGCAAATGTACTGTTTTCCAGATTTTTGAATTTTAAATTTTCCTCCAACCCCTCACATCCCTTCATCAAAAGACACGTTTCTTTAATCACTATTTAAAGGCTTTTGGAAACGAATTTTAACATCAACTTTTCTCATTTTCTCCTATTTCTTCTTCTTTATACATTTGCACTTCAAATCCATTGAATACTATCCAATTTTCCTTGCAAATCCACTCTTTATCACTCCAATTCTTCATTGATTTAGCCACACAATATCAGCGAGTTGAACTAGAATTCACATTATTCTCTCTCCAATTTTATCCTACTTCCACAAAGAATTCAAAGATATATTGTCATTGGAGGTCTATACGATCATTATATCAAATCTTGAAGATACAACTATTTTCCATTGTTTGTTGTAGTTGATAAGGAAAAGGTGTATCTTGTGGTCTGTAAAATCAAGATTGTAGAGGTGTTGTTGCCACCTGTGGAAATCAAGCGATTATAGTGAAATTCTACATGGTGAAGTGCAGGACTGGATGTAGGATTGGTTAATCTAAATCAGTATAAATTTCCTCGTCTTATTTACTTTACTGCATTTTATTTTATTAATTATTTCTTTCTCTTTTCAATTTGAATAGATACGGTGTTAATTTCATAAATACACTTCACCCCTCTACTATCTAAATAGCCTCAAGATCCATCCAATACTATTGTAGACACTCCAGTTCCCAACATACACTCCTTGTCTCTTGAACTTTTATTAATTTCTATCACTAATTTCTAAGGAATTTTGTTAAGCTATCAATGTGCCTAGAAGATATACATAAGTAACTATAGATGGGAAGTCTAAGATACCATACTAATCCAGAGACTATTTAGCAACCGCAAGTGATGTTCCACTACTCATGAACATTTCTAGCAGAAGAGGTTGGCCTTTGATGTAGTGTAACCCTTAAGGCACCAATATTTCTAGCTTCACTAGCTTTAAACTCTTTATAGCTATGTCATAATTTTCTTAGCCTTGGAGTGAAGCCACATTAGAGTCCTTGGACTATTGCTGAGACACAACCTCGGACATGTGAAAGTGAAGGTTTCCATCGAGTTAAGTTAGGGAAGGTTCTCATAAGGAAATTTGATTCCTAACACCAGAGGAGGGGAGAATTTGGCTGAAGTAGTGTAATGGCTAGGTATTTTGTCTATCTGATTCTTAACATTAAATTAATTTTAAATATTTAAATTGTTGATTTTGAAAGCTTAAAAAACTCAATTTTATTATCTAATAATAATGGTATTAAGACTATATCTAAAGTTCTCCTAAAAAATAAATTGTTCGATGTGTGATGAAAATGTGTTTTTTATTTTTATTTTTTATCAAAAGAAATTTTTATGAAATGTTGTTTAGCACCACACAAATATTTATACGTATACGTCTACTAATTAAAAGATGGTTAAAACTAGTAATATAGTAAGTAAAATAATAACTAGTAAAGTAATAAAGCAACTTCTTCCTTATTTTCAACTGAGAAATAAAGGAGACTTTTTTGGTGCAATAGATAGTACACATCAGTATGTTTTATGTACTAATTATTGAACATGGAGGAGAAGGAGGTGTTTTGCATGAGTTGGCACATGGGAAGATGTATGAAAGATGGTTTCTTTGATAGGGTAATTGAGTAATTTACCTGGAGATATTGGAAATAATTTACCATTTTTTTAAATCATGTATAAGTACACTCATACACATGCTTTATCTTTGGCATTTCCATTTCGCTTTCTCTTATTTTTTATAGTCTTATTTATAGTTCTTAAGCTCAAAAGAAAATTAAAGAAAGCTTCACTTTTTTAATTAATACTTTATTGCCACATTGGAACAATATTTATAATACCGTTGCATCCTCAAGGTTCAATGAAGCAATTTCCCTTTTTTGTTTGGGCCATGAGTGTAGAGGTGTAAAGGACGGTCTAGTTGAGCCATGAGGTGGAAATGAGTTAGCTTGGGTATGGGAGCTATGTTGAGGTTGCAAATTTTGATAATGGCAATTTGTTGTGATAGGAAGTGTCGGCTCCATATTAGATTTTAAATTGATTTAATACTTTAAAATGGTTTTAAATACTAAGAAAATGTTATTAAAAAAATTATTCGCTTGCTTTGAGTGCTTATAGTTGTGTATTGCTAATATGTTGCTGGTTAGATTCGATTCTCGCTTGGAAGTGGATGCTACATGTAATTGATTTTGCATGGGCCTTCAATGACTTGTAAACACAAGAATGGTCATGTTATGTATTCTTGTTTTAATAATACAAGGATTAGAAGAAAACTAGCAAAAGTGAATACAAGTCAGAGTGACTTCATAGTGAAATATCACTATGGAAGCATTTAGAAGAATAGAAATTTCTGTAAAGGGATCCTAAGCAACTCTTTACCTTGTTGATTTTTATTTATGTATATTCTTTTTTTGTTAATGACTCATGATATGACCAAGCTTTGGAGATGCTTTGTCGTGTCTGCCGGTTTGATGTTGTTTTCTTTGGAGGGTTGGGTAGTGATTCCTTGGAAGTACTATAGGTCAATCTAGTATTTTCAATTTATAATTATTTTACTTCTCGCCGGTTCAAGGTGTTTAAGGATGACTGCATTTTCTTGCATTAAGGGATTCTACCATGTAATTTAAGTGGAGCTTGTTGATGCGGTATCAATATGTAACGAACTCTTGCAATAAAATGTTATTGTTTTGTTTACCTATTTGATAATGCTAATGTAATCTTAGTCTGTGCATGGAGTATGTCAATTTGTAGTCTATATAGTTTAGTCTAGCTCCAAATCTATAAACTTGTGTGGTTTAGTGACCAGCCACTATAAAGCCGTTTGTGAAGGAAGTCCACCTTAAAAACTGTGTGGTTTGTTGGTAACGTGCCAATATCCTGTATTATTATAATTATTATTTGTTATATTAATAAGTGTTTGCGGTCAGCTTTGCCAAAAATAAATACAAAATGAACTTGTTTAAAATTTATTTTATTTATATAACAAAATTCTAAAAAGTTAACCCATATAGGCTTAGTCGATATGGATGCACTTTGGAGAAATACAAATTTAACAAAGTATTCATGTTGTTCTCTTTAGATAAACTATAGAATCTTTTCAAATGTATTTATAAAAGTTCAAAAAGTATTTAAATAGGAGTTTAAAATTTTAAATACAAAGTTAAAAATTATTATAGTTATTTAAATAACTGGTTCAATTTTTATAAAGGAAAAATCTTATCTTTTCAAATCAAATTTAGGTTTTTATCTAAATATTCTTGAGTTATGTTTTGTACAAGAGTTTTAAATTATAATTAATTCAAAAATGTGTTTCTGAAAAGTAGCAAAGTTTAAAACAGGTTTAAAATTTAAGATATTTATTTTGAGATATTAAAAAGTACCTTTTTAGTTTGTATTCAGTTTTAAAATAGAAGGATTTAATTTATGATTCGGGCAACAAGCGTAAACTTTTTTTAAAGTGCTTAAAATAGTATTAGAAAATTATATTTGTGATTTAGAGGATTGTCTGATATAATTAAGCAAATGGTACTTCATTGGAATTGTGTCTTTTTATAATGTACACACACACGCGTAGGCATACATATATAAGCAAGGTTAACCACCTTTATAGTTGGCCTTCTGCTTTGTATATGTGATATTTAAACAAATGCTCTGCACGTGCACATAAAATCTATAGAAGATTTAATATAGGAGTTTACCGCTAAAAAGCCAAAACAGCTAACTAATACATACCAATTCCTTCCAAAGGAGAGGAACTACTTGCTTCCTCCATAGAATCAGGACCTATAACATGAAAGCATCCTGAGAATAATGTAACTAAGGAAGGAACATTTTCAAAAGAATTAAAGTTGTATAAGTACCTTATATCCAAAGAGCCATCCACTAGAAGTTTCTTTCTCCTCTCGCCAAGTTCACATAAAACGCAAATCAACAACTCATCAACCACAAACTAATGATGAAGGCATTTATGCTCTCCAAAATCATCGGCATACTTATAGAACCTAGCATACTTCGGATCATATCACATTTTTGAATTTCTGTGAATCTAAGCATACTTAATCGAACTCTGTAACATATCATTTGTAGAAGGTTCCGGATTAGGGACTAAGGTAGATGGAACATATAAATTACAAATGGGAAGAATTGGGATCTCAATAAGGGAAATATCAGTAATAGAATTCGAAAGGTGGATAACTGTAACATTCCTAATTTTTAGTAAAAATTATCTAGGAAATTTAATTAGATAAATAAACAAGAATAATATGGAAGTGAATAGATGAAATTTGTGATTAATAAGTTAACTAATTAGGTAGTCTTGAGAATTAATTAATTTAAAATATAACTATAAGGGGGAGTTGTATGAGAGGGGCATAATAGGGGTTTGCATCCATATATATATATATATATATATTCATAATTTCCTACAAAATAAATAAATAAATTCATAAACCTTCATTCTCTCATTTACACTTTCGTTTATAAAGCTTAAAAGAAAAGATATAAGGAGGCCAACTATTTAATCTAAGGAAAGGAAGAAAAAAATCTAAAAGAAAGTTTGATGATTAAAGCTTAGAAAATCAATACCTACAAATCCCAAGTCATCGGTCCAAGCAAGGTCAATTGATCTCTACTCATGTTTAATCCACTTATTGGCTTATACGGAAAGTGTTTGTGGATGTCCTGAAATTTTCATTTCTATGATGATGCTATATGATTGTTTGGATAGAACAATGGCTAATCTTGATTATAGGTGCTTGTTTTGCATAAAAATGAGTAGAGTTTAGATCAAAACTTGTAGTTTGATGTCTCTAAATGGTATAAAATTTTGATATGATGTTTCTTATATGATTTTGAAGATGGATTTTGAATATCACAATTTTCTATGCACTTAGTAATATTTTATTAATTTCCTAAGGATATATGTTTGTTAATAACGGAATAAAGAAATTAAGGGGGTTAATTAATTATTTTGGACTTGAAATTTTCGTATAAGATGGAGGAAGATATATTCCTAATTCCATGAATTTTTTGGATTTTCTTCATGTTTTTGTTACTTATTATGAATTGCCTAGATTTAATTTTACTTTGAAGAAAGCAACGTTAATTAGGGAATTAACATGGGAAATAAATAATTTTATATTTTTTAAAAAATTTACTTAAAAAGACTACATTTTAATCACTTCATTTTCTATAAATGATCATATTCCAACAAATATATATGAGTTGGTGAAACATATTACTTTATAAAGAAATAAATTAATTCCTCCTTATATTTACTGTTAGTGCCATCACCCAGGTTTGGAAGTACCCTTCAAACATGGATGGAAGCTCCCTTTCGATAAGCATTAAATGCTTGCTATACCATAAGCATGACATAAGAGGCTTTTGCCTTTATCTTTCGGTCTGGTTTTGATCTTGACACTTATATAGTTTTACGTTTTATAAACTTAGCCACTCCACATGAGGCTACCACCTCAGCTCCTTTGACATGGTCGAAAGGGATCTTTTTTTGATGATTATATATATAGGAGCGCTCCGGGGTAACCCTATTTTATAGCACTCCTACCTTACCATGAGCTACACTAATCCATTTCCAACAATAATTTGTTGTTTTACAATCCACATATATATTATCGTCTATCCAAGATTTGAGCTTATTCTGACATTCGTAGAATAATATATTTGATGTTTAAATTTAACTGTTCGAATAAATGTTTGATGGGTGAATAATTATGCTAATATTTCGAAAATGTCACGATGTCAAAACGAGCTCAAATCTTGTAAGGAATTTCATTTGCATAGAATGATAGAATAATATAACAAGATGGAATCTCACACAGTAAAA
The DNA here is from genome assembly GCA_030737875.1 of Allium sativum. Classification (NCBI taxonomy): domain Eukaryota; kingdom Viridiplantae; phylum Streptophyta; class Magnoliopsida; order Asparagales; family Amaryllidaceae; genus Allium; species Allium sativum. Next base: position 106,677,180 of record CM060911.1, on the reverse strand, counting down.
CGAGAAAGTATGATAATCAAGTAAGGTGTGCCATTTATTCAAAAACCACCAATCCAAGTACAAAATGCCAAATTCATAGGTTTATAAGGGTACATCATTATTATTCACCTTCAAGAGTTTTTAGCAATAAAAGAACAAATAGCTGATAACATCATAATAGTCTCGTTGCCTTCTTCAGGATCCATCATCGTCTCGTCCACCATGTCTATGCTTCACCTACTAACCTGTTGGATATGTTAAGGAGAGGGGTCAGAACATAAAGTTCCGAGGACTGAAAATAATATGTGTAAAGACTATACTCTAAATTTGGCAGGTTATATATTTTAAAGCATGTCTATGAAACACACAGACACACATACAAAGTAATATTTTAAATAATGAGGTGGATGTTCGAGTCAATCACTTAAGACCTTCACTAATGTATTTAGGGTGGATCAACGAACACTTAAGACCTAACGAGGTGGGCATTCTCGATCACTTAAGGCCCGTTCTAGTATGATTATTAAGGGTGGATTCTTATGATCTCTTATGACCCTAAAGAGGACCCTAGCCACTTAAGACTCTGTCCAAGCATGTCATCATCATAATTAGATATATATTCTCATAAGTAATATGAGAAGTAGTACCTCATCGCTTAGTACCGGTATAGGGTATGTCTGCATATAGCTATTTAAGACTCCTCTGGCGGACGCCTCATGTTACTACTTAACTGATATTATGGTAGTAGATCTATGTCTCTTAAGACTTCCCTTAGACGGTTGGTTAATTAAATTGCATGCTACATCCCACGTATACCAAACCTATCCCTATGTTAGCCCTCATAATGCTCCTATAGGAAGTGGACATTTCGGTAACTACCGTACTCCGTTATCGCCATGAATAAACCACTTTAGAGAAGGAGAACCCATAGACCACTTCAAATCTAATAAGAGAGGGTCCCATGACTTTGGTCCAAATCCAAGGAATGAACCTTTAGAACGGTCCTATTCCTAACCACTTAAGACCCAAACTAGATAATAAAAAAGTCAGCCACTTAAGACCTTTTTAAGGCGGGTAGTAAGCCTACCTATTTACATACATAACAGATATATATATATATATACACACACACACACTAGACCTCTCACATTAAACCAAATACTAGTAGATGTTGGATATGTCGGGCGGTTCTGGACAGACTTCAACAACAAGCGGGCTTAACCTCGTGTCATAGTGTACTAAGTTTAATGGCCCATGGCACTCAGACCTCTCACAATAGCCAAACTCACTTGTGGTTGCTGGACTTGTCGGTTGGTTTCAGGCAGACTTCTACCACAAATGACAATTGGCCTCGTGCATGTGCGTCATTATTTATATATAAATAAGCCTGTACATGAGAGAGTGTGGTTGAGTGTTGTAGTAAGGAACCAATGTATTAAATGAAATTGAATGCATTATATCAGTGAGATGTACATTAGTGAGTTTGAAGTTTGTACTATTCCAAATGTCGAAAGAAAATATTTTATTTGAATAAGAAAATATTGTTTGAATATTAAATTCTGTGCAATAGTATTTTATTCAAATTAAATATTTATTTCTGTATGTGATGTAGTATAGAATATTATAGTTATAAACACATTTATATTATAATATATATGTTTGTTATCATCAAACAAAAATCATATTGTTATATACAACATATTTAACCATAGCCACAATTATAATAGTGTATTGTATTTTGTAATATCTAACTTAATGGATACTTAAAGAAAGGAATCCTAAACGTCTTTAAGTTATTTGTGAATTTCATTTGAGCATTTCACTTTAGTTGATTTGTTATTGAGAATGTTAATCTTCACTCGAGTGTTTTGTTCTTGACTTTATGAGCGAGTCTGACTGAGAAGTTCAACTTTGATGATTCATCTTTTAAGAGCTAGAGATCAATTAGAAATTCATCTTATTATCTATTTGTTATTACAATCTTAGTGATTCATTTATTCCATTTCCATTATTATTTTTATATGCTGGGCATTTATGTATCTGAAATTTCTGATGTATTAATATATTTCTCGAATATTATGTATTTTGATTTTGAATTTTGTAATTAGTAGCTTCATGAATTACTAAGTTATTTATTCCTCTGTGAGTTATTCTTCTATTTTGTAACCATGATCTGACTATGTTTTGTGATTTAATTTTATTAAACCTCGTAGATAGAATAATCTATTGCTTCGAATGATTTGAGTTTGTTTTATTATCGACTTGAATGATACGAAAAGGCGAGTCATTGCACGTGGTATCAGAGCTTTGGTTTAACCAAAATCATTAGCTTATGGGTTTTAGAACTCATTAGAGATAGGGTACTACCCCACAATGATTATAATTTGTCATAGAATCTTTCATGAGAGAGCTTATTTAAAAAATATACATAGTTTTATAAGTGGTTTTAAATGATTTTAAAATTATTTTTTATATAAAATTTGTTTTAAATTTTACCTTTCCGCGTGGTTCCTCTCTTTGAATTCCTCTCCCTAGTTATATTTGTCATCAACTAGGATTTCTAGATTCTAGATCTCGATCCTTGTTCTAAATTTATATCATAAGGAATTTATAATTGATAGCTTTAGAAATCTTAATATTCTTTAATTTATGTTAATTAGGTTCTCCATTTTCATTGATTTCGTTGGTTAGGTTCTTTTGTTGGCTCGGTATCTCGTGTGTGTTTTAGACTTATCTTTGAACATATTGATTTATAACGGAAGGAATTTTAAGTATGACTAGTATTAAGAATTAAAGTGAAAATGTGAATGTGTTAATAATTGGAGTAAAAATCATTTAGGTTATTCTTAGTGAAATAAGCATTTGAAAGCTATTATATGTTAAATACTTGAGAAAATATACTAAGCGAATCTATGTTAATAAGATTATAAAAAGAAACTTAAATCTTGATGTTGGGCAAGGCAGACTGGTTTTTTAAGTGATTTGTAACGCGTTTTATTACATAAACTAATAAATACATAAAAACCAGGAGATATACATGATGTGATTATACTACAAGAAATAGAAAGCTTCGACGCAGGGAAGACATGGACTGCATAACAATGCAGACAAACTAAAACAGCAAGTTACAGTTATAACATGGTAGAGGAAATTACATGCACTATGACCAGAACTCAAATTTAACATGACATTACAAAACCTAATGCATTACAGGAGCCACTAGGTGACTCATAGTAGCCATTTTCATTTGCTAATCATTGTTGGAAAGGTGGCCCTTCAACAACTCCACCTTTTTGCTTCTAGTGACTGGGGCTTTGCGCTCTTTGTAACCTAGTAGTGTAGCTGAAAGTAGAGAGTTAGAAAAGGCAACATTCTCAGCGCTGGCGGGGGGAGGAGCTTTGTAAGCAGCAGTAGGAAGAGTTGAGCATAGGGTTGTCTTGCTTGCCTTTGATTTTTTCTTAACAAAAAGGAAAGAGAAGCAGCTTTCTCAGCAGCCTTTAACAGGGCTGTCAGTGCTTGCATTTTCTTGTTTGATGAGGAAGGACTAAACATATCGAAGCGACCCGAACTTCCCCGGTCTCCGAAGAGAAGAGAAAGAACAAATTGTTTTGAGAACACGACAAAATAGAACGCAGGCGGAAGAACATTTCATTGTTTATTACAACAATTCCATCAGAATACAAGAATATACAGAGTACAAATGAATATTACACAGAAATATCAGAGATTTAAATTACATTTAAATAAATAGCAGCGGAAAATAATACTATACACAACTGAAGGAGATATACGGATACAAAGCTTTCCGGATATCGTTCCAGCTGTAAACCAGGATCCTGTGAATATAAATCTGCAAAACCAAAACTACTAGCTGCCCGTGTCAAAATAGGGGCACCCAGAGTTTAGGTTAAAACAATAAACTCCAGGTCAGTCATGGGACTGGTGTGAGAACTAAAACAGTTATTAATCTTTATTTTTAAAGTTAGGTAAATCAAGGGACCACGCCGTATAACATGGAATGGGTTTCCTCCCAAGAATACCAGTGCATATAACAACAGCGCAATGCTAAATAAAGAAAAATGAAGCTGTTATAAGACCCAGGTCCTATCACACAATGCAACGCAAGCCAGGGGATAGGGTTTTCCCTTATAACAGCCAAAGAATGCTTGATACGTTTAAAAACAAATCATTTGATACTATTATAATTGCATAGTGTATAAAACAACTTCAAATCATAAGTATCAATCATAGGCGGCATGGGTACCATATATCATGTCGCCATACTAGGCTCTACAATCAAAACAGCAAATGTCACGTATTTGGAAGTTGGGATTCCGTCTGTGAACCGAGGCCAGGGATCGTCCTCTACCGATTCGAGACTCTCTAGCCCGAGCCTCAGGCAAGCGCGCAGGCAAGCCTTGGAGCGACAGGGCCGGTCCACCGATGTGGGTTAAACTTAAATCCAGAACACTGCGTTTCCCCGCCCTTTGGGGCGTAAGTGAGCCAACGAATGACTCCATCGGACCCGGATCGTCCGATCAAACCGAGGCGCCTCGCAACAGCAACAACCACACAGGTGAAAAGTATATAAATGTCAGGGCTGGTAGGTCACTGACACCACCCTAGCTAGAAAGAAACGCATGTCCTCCCTGAGGTCCTCTCCCGTTTCTGGTTCACAACCGGGGTGTGAGGCTCGCGAATTCACGTTACACAAAGCTATGCCACACAGGCGGTGCTTTGATCATCAACCACAAGACTTTGCTTTTCAACAGAAGCCTTGATCATTTGCCACTTAGGCATGCCACACAGGCAATTCACTCTATGCGTTTGATATCCATCAGTATATAACCCCTGAGCTCGTACGTCTCAGAGAAGGGCGTTAAGCAAGAGAATAAATTCTCCGCCGCCAAATAGATATATATTTAATAGAAATCAATCACACAGACTAAAATCCAATGTCAGACACACAGTCCATTTACAAGTCCGTTCTGGGTCTGAACGAAACCGGAGGCACCTAGTACCCCGCATATCCATCGATCTCCAAGTACGTCTGGACGATCACCAACTGTTTCCATCTTCTTGGGTGTACAGCCCAATCAAGATCATTATTAATTATCCAAACGACGTGAAGACCTCCGGTCTTCAATCACCGTCTTCATCTTCGACACCACGTCGAATCAGTTATTCAGAATGGGATAAACCCGGTCTTTCTGAACAACTCGTGTATATATATAATAAACACGTGTTACACAAACACAACATACGCCTCTTTCCAATTCAGAATATTCTTTTATTCAAATATTCTTATATTTTGGGAAAGGTTCCCATTAATTTTATCAAAGATAAATCCTTTAAATTTATTCTTTAATCTTCTTTGAATATAAATTCAAACTAGTCGGGATTAGCGAACCACACCGGAGTAATCATTTATTTTATTCCCCAATCCCAATCTATTCATCCCATGAAGTAAAACTGGTAATACTTCATATCTAACACCATGGTGTTATCGGTAAATTCAATTACCATTTCACGTTCAAATCTAATTAAAGATTTAACTATCGCCTGGAGCAAAACTGGTGATACTCCATTCTCGATCATTTCAATCTAATTAAAGATTCATTAAAACTCCACTTAGTTTTAATCGTTAACTGGGTTAAAGAATCAGTGTCATTTAAAACACGGTTCACGATAAACCCAAAATCACATTCCATTAATTATCGGGTTAAAGAACGAGTGTTATTTAAAACACTGTTCACGATAAACCCAAAAATCAATATCAATTCAATTCCAATTAAATATTATTTAATTGTTACACTTCATTAAATCTAAATAAAAGGATTTAATCCTTTCTCAACTGGGTTCAAGAATAGTGTTGATGAAGACACCATTCACCACAAACCCAAATCACATTTGATATCAAATACAAGGCTCTGAATAGAAAATATATCGGCTTATATTCAATATCAAATTCTACAACCAACAAATATCGTATTGGAAATAATGATATAAATATGTATATCTTTCAAATTTCCATAACAACACCTGTATAATCACGAAATCCAACATCGAAATATTCCGAAGACAATTTCGATTCAAATCCATTCCAATGCAATTATTGGAAATTCTGGTTACTTTCAAAACCATTTCAAATCCAATTTGTTTATTTAAAAATATATAGAATTTTAATCCTAGTTCAAAACTAGTTCATTTCGATAAAAATCTATTTTTATCTTTTCAAATATGGAGTTTTTCATCCCGATTCTTCCCAAATCATTTCTTATGATTTTACACAAATTATTGATATTTTTAATAATTTTATCAAGGCCCGTACAGTCGATTTCCATCAATGGCCATCGAACTGCACTTACAGCGACCTTTTCCAAATTTGATTTGGACGTAACTCCAAATCCAACCGTTAGATTTCATATTTCTAATATTCGTTAGAAAGCTCTTTTCGATACGAACCCAACGGTTCCGGTTTTAGGAGAATCCGACGGTCGGATCTCCCGTAATGTCCATTCGAAGTCAATGGTCGAAATTTGCGAACTGCCGCGGCGCGGCGCGTTCCATTCAGGCCATTATATTATATATATATATATATATATATAATATATACTTCATCGATTTCAATTCAAAACGTTCTTTATAAATCGTTTTAAATTCATTTTCAAAACGGTTTCAACTTCATACTCAATTTCAAATCAAAATTGAATATTCCAATATAAATTCGTTTTAAATTCATTTCAAATTGATTTCAATTCAATTTCAATTTAATTCGAATGCAATTCCTTTCGATTTCAATTCGAATTCAATTCTATTCAATTTCAATTCGAATTCATTTCTATTCAATTTAATTCGAATTTCAATTCTTTTCAAAATTTCAGATTTTGAAATCACTTTCGATATTCGTTATAAAATTAATAAAATCGATATAAATATCGTTCACGTCAAAATGGCGTCAATCTAATCAACACGGCTTCATATATTGATATTTTCAAATATTCCATTTCGAATATTTCTATTTCAAATATTCTATTTCAAATATTCTATTTCAAATATTCTTTTTCAAATATTTCTATTCAAATATTTCTTTTTCAAATATTCTATTTCAAATATTCTATTTCTAAACTGGAATGAGGCCCAATCAATTACCATATAATGTTAATTATATGGGTTTTCTACAACACATGTATACAATAACAACGATGAATAATCAACCATCATCCAAAGTGCATTCTACACTGTATAAGCATCAAATATAAATATTCAACGCTTATAACAGTCTGTCAATCAATCGATCGACATACAACTAAACAATCGGGATTAGTGTATGTCAAACATCATCCCAATACCCGTGTGGGGTTTCAAACAATCAAACACAGATTTTATTTGTGCAGTTGGGCGATGTGTAAAATTTATCGTCCCAATCAATATCAGTCAAATGAGTGTGTATAAACAAATCGTTCGATTTGTTTATTTTTATTTCATTTCATATATATTAAAAATTCTATTTTTAACTATAAAATATTTTCAACTATATAAATATTTTATTTCATCTATATAAATATTTTATTCCATTCCACATCACATCACACAATCAACTACACATCAAAATCAAACAAACAAGCATACAAGCCGTCCATGGTCTGTGGACGACGGGTGTCGGGTGCTACTAAACACCGTCTGCATCCTAGTATATATTTATAACTAGAAAAATTAATTTGAAAGGTGAGAAGTTCTCACAGATTAGCTAATCCGATTCCACGACTCTTCTTTGTAGAAATCTTCGCCTTTCTTGCATCTTGTCACTTTCTTTGCCCGTATTCTCTACATATGTAAAAATAGAATTTTTACTTTGCTATTCACTATATAAAAATCGAATTTTTTCTTCGCTATTTAATATATAAAAATCGAATTTTTACTTCGTTATTCAATATATAAAAATCGAATTTTTACTTCGCTATTCAATATATAAAAATCAAATTTTTACTTCGCTATTCAATATATAAAAATCGAATTTTTACTTCGCTATTCAATATATAAAAATCGAATTTTTACTTCATTATTCAATATATAAAAATCGAATTTTTACTTCGTTATACAATATATAAAAATCGAATTTTTACTTCGTTATTCAATATATAAAAATCGAATTTTTACTTCGTTATTCAATATATAAAAATCGAATTTTTACTTCGTTATTCAATATATAAAAATCGAATTTTTACTTCGCTATTCAATATATAAAAATCGAATTTTTACTTCGCTGTTCAATATATAAAAATCGAATTTTTACTTCGTTATTCAATATATAAAAATCGAATTTTTACTTTGTTATTCAATATATAAAAATCTAATTTTTATGAATCATTACCCTATATAAAAACCGTATTTTTATAAATAAAAACATAGCTTTTAAATAGATAAAAATCAAATCTTTTATTGGCTAAAACCCTAGTTTTTTTTCCTAGAATCAAAATCAGAAAAAGGGAAGAAAGAAAAGGAAATACTCACCCATTTTTGCTGCTTGTTCTTCCCTTTCAAGCTCAGTGGCGTCGAACCCATCCATTCGAATCCATCTCCCAGTCGTGTGGTGGAGTTTGAGGGCTCGCAGCCAACTGAACTAGGGGTGGGTTTCGGGATTCAGAGGGGGCCGAGGTCCGGCGGAGAAGAGAGAGCGGGAGGAGAGAGGGTGGTTGCGGAGGGGCTGGGCTGAGCAAGACTGTCGGTGGGGCCATGGGGTTCGGGCGTGGATCTGAACTGAGGTGGGGGGGTCTCGGGACTGGAGGAGAGGCCGGAGGGGAAGGCGCGCAAGGGGGGGTGCGGTCACCTCCGGCGATCGCCAGGGCGCGATGGCCAGCGCGCCTGGAGGCGCGCGATTCCTCCCTCCCCCTTTTTTTTATATATATTCTTTGAATGAATTGAATCGGGGGGGTGCCCTGAGGAGGTAAGGAGAAAGGGAGAGAAGGATATTTATTTTATTTTATTATTTAATTCAAAAAGTTGACCTTTTTAATTCGACCTCCAAAGAGGCCCACCGACTGTCGTCCATAGCTAATTACCCCCATTCCGAATACAATGGGATATGTATCGTAGGCTGATTCGACTGTTTCAATCAGTTTTCGTCAAAATCAACATATAACTCTATATATTGAATTTGAACGCGCATTTCAATTTACCGGGGTCACATACTAACTAGAAAAATTCCCGAAAAATATTTTCTAGCTTCGTATTGACGATACGGTCCTAACAAAACTAGTTTCGTTGAATTCTGATACCGTTTGAAAAATGGCCATTTTCCAGTCGATTAAAATCAACTGAAACTGGTCAAACGCGTTTTCCTTTGCCACGCTCACATATTGATTCGAAAAATTATGAAATTTGAAACCTAATAATAACTTGACATCGCGGATCCAACAAAAGTGGTTTCGTCGAAATCCGAGGTCGTTTGCAAAATGGCTATTTTTCAGGGCCTGAATTCCATAGCGACTATTCAGAATTTTCAACTGGACATATCTTTTGATTCCCGCTATGAAATTTCAATTTTTCTTATTCGTTGGAAAGATATTCTCAATTAGATTCCATTATTTTTGGTTTCGCTAAAATCCGGTTTATTTTGCACCCGGTACATTCATTTGAAGTTTGAAATCGAATTATCGAACTACCACGCCATTTTCAATTCCTTTTATAAATATAAATAAATATTTATATTCCATCGTCGATCTATATAACTATATACGATTGAATTTTATTCAATATAAATTTCTCGTCGTTTTTATTTAAAATAATTCATTTTAAATAATAAAAATTCGCTAAAATTGCCAAAATAAAAATTTTAAACTGGCCCAGATTTCCGGGTTATTACAATCTCCCCCACTTAAAACTTTTCGTCCTCGAAAAGGAACGAAGCCGAAAGTTGTTTCACAAATCAACTCAACTTTCGTTATTTTCATTACGGCTTAAGTTCTTCAACTTTTCAGTTTCTAAGAACATTTCAAAAACTTCAAAAATTTGGCTAACACCCTAAATTTTCGAAAAATTTCGCCATAACCTCCCCTGCACCGGGAGCACAGGAAAATCCCGAAATTGCCATACAGGCCATCTGATCTCAAAAAGAAAAGGAAAAAGCCAAGCGGCTAGCCAATCGGCTCATAAAATCATCATCACCCAAACAAAACAGTAAATTATGTTAAACATGTACCTATTTGTCGGGCAAACAATTTTATTCTTCTGCTCTAGCCTCTTTGCTATGACCTGTTCAATGTAAGTACATGTATATGCAAGCAAATGCGACCAAATTTCAATACAATTCACTATTTGGCAAAATGGTACTACATTTAATTAGTCAAACAATAATCAAACAACACAATTAGCAATCAATTAGTGAATTAACGTTTCAAATTCATAACTTTGATATATAGTCAAGAATCATATTTTTGATGCCAAATCACAACAATAGGCCCTATCTAATTTTGGTTCTCACACCAGTCAATAGGAGATATATAAATATCACACCTTCGACACTCGAACACTAATTCTGATGATGTAGCTACAATCATCAGAATCACCTCCGGGCGACTAGAGTGTGAATCTATATCTATCCAGTATATTAAAACTTCAAATACACGTTTGCAAGGCGTATATGCAAAATCTTTATATACTGGACTGTCCAAATCAATATAAAATAAATAATCAAATACGAATAATTGATTTAAATTTCAAAACAAAATTAGTTTTCACTTTAAAAACATACCCTTCACACTCGTTCTAGGATACTACTGATCCCATCTCTAACGAGTCATTCCCATTGGATATTACTGATCCAATATCTGATGAATTCTTTCGTACGGTTCTAATGTGCCTTGTTCTCTGAGCTTTGTAAACCAAAGCTCTGATACCAACTGAAGCGACCCGAACTTCCCCGGTCTCCGAAGAGAAGAGAAAGAACGAATTGTTTTGAGAACACGACAAAATAGAACGCAGGCAGAAGAACATTTCATTGTTTATTACAACAATTCCATCAAAATACAAGAATATACAGAGTACAAATGAATACTACACAGAAATATCAGAGATTTAAATTACATTTAAATACATAGCAGCGGAAAATAATACAATACACAACTGAAGGAGATATACGGATACAAAGCTTTCCGGATATCGTTCCAGCTGTAAACCAGGATCCTGTGAATATAAATCTACAAAACCAAAACTACTTGATGCCCGTGTCAAAATAGGGGCACCCAGAGTTTAGGTTAAAACAATAAACTCCAGGTCAGTCATAGGACTGGTGTGAGAACTAAAACAGTTATTAATCTTTATTTTTAAAGTTAGGTAAATCAAGGGACCACGCCATATAACACGGAATGGGTTTCCTCCCAAGAATACCGGTGCATATAACAACAGCACAATGCTAAATAAAGAAAAATGAAGCTGTTATAAGACCCAGGTCCTATCACACAATGCAACGCAAGCCGGGGGATAGGGTTTTCCCTTATAACAGCCAAAGAATGCTTGATACGTTTAAAAACAAATCATTTGATACTATTATAAGTGCATAGTGTATAAAACAACTTCAAATCATAAGTATCAATCATAGGCGGCATGGGTACTATATATCATGTCGCCATACTAGGCTCTACAATTAAAACTGCAAATGTCACGTATTTGGAAGTTGGGATTCCGTCTGTGAACCGAGGCCAGGGATCGTCCTCTACCGGTTCGAGACTCTCTAGCCCAAGCCTCAGGCAAGCGCGCAGGAAAGCCTTGGAGCGACAGGGCCGGTTCACCGATGTGGGTTAAACTTAAATCCTGAACACTGCGTTTCCCCGCCCTTTGGGGCGTAAGTGAGCCAATGAATGACTCCATCGGACCCGGATCGTCCGATCAAACCGAGGCGCCTCGCAACAGCAACAACCACACAGGTGAAAAGTATATAAATGTCAGGGCTGGTAGGTCACTGACACCACCCTAGCTAGAAAGAAACGCATGTCCTCCCTGAGGTCCTCTCCCGTTTCTGGTTCACAACCGGGGTGTGAGGCTCGCGAATTCACGTTACACAAAGCTATGCCACACAGGCGGTGCTTTGATCATCAACCACAAGACTTTGCTTTTCAACAGAAGCCTTGATCATTTTCCACTTAGGCATGCCACACAGGCAGTTCACTCTATGCGTTTGATATCCATCAGTATATAACCCCTGAGCTCGTACGTCTCAGAGAAGGGCGTTAAGCAAGAGAATAAATTCTCCTCCGCCAAACAGATATATATTTAATAGAAATCAATCACACAGACTAAAATCCAATGTCAGACACACAGTCCATTCACAAGTCCATTCTTGGTCTGAACGAAACCGGAGGCACCTAGTACCCCGCATATCCATCGATCTCTAAGCACGTCTGGACGATCACCAACTATTTCCATCTTCTTGGGTGTACAGCCCAATCAAGATCATCAGTAATTATCCAAACGATGTGAAGACCTCCGGTCTTCAACCACCGTCTTCATCTTCGACACCACGTCGAATCAGTTATTCAGAATGGGATAAACCCGGTCTTTCTTAACAACTCGCGTATATATATAATAAATACGTGTTACACAAACACAACATACGCCTCTTTCCAATTCAGAATATTCTTTTATTCAAATATTCTTATATTTTGGGAAAGGTTCCCATTAATTTTATCAAAGATAAATCCTTTAAATTTATTCTTTAATCTTCTTTGAATATAAATTCAAACTAGTCGGGATTAGCGAACCACACCGGAGTAATCATTTATTTTATTCCCCAATCCTAACCTATTCATCCCATGAAGTAAAACTGGTAATACTTCATATCTAACACCACGGTGTTATCGGTAAATTCAATTACCATTTCACGTTCAAATCTAATTAAAGATTTAACTATCGCCTGGAGCAAAACTGGTGATACTCCATTCTCGATCATTTCAATCTAATTAAAGATTCATTAAAACTCCACTTAGTTTTAATCGTTAACTGGGTTAAAGAATCAGTGTCATTTAAAACACGGTTCACGATAAACCCAAAATCACATTCCATTAATTATCGGGTTAAAGAACGAGTGTTATTTAAAACACTGTTCACGATAAACCCAAAAATCAATATCAATTCAATTCCAATTAAATATTATTTAATTGTTACACTTCATTAAATCAAAATAAAAGATTTAATCTTTATAAAAAGATTTAATCTTTTCTCAACTGGGTTCAAGAACAGTGTTGATGAAGACACCATTCACGACAAACCCAAATCACATTTGATATCAAATACAAGGCTCTGAATAGAAAATATATCAGCTTATATTCAATATCAAATTCTACGACCAACAAATATCGTATTGGAAATAACGATATAAATATGTATATCTTTCAAATTTCCATAACAACACCTGTATAATCACGAAATCCAACATCGAAATATTCCGAAGACAATTTCGATTCAAATCCATTCCAATGCAATTATTGGAAATTCTGGTTATTTTCAAAACCATTTCAAATCCAATTTATTTATTTAAAAATATATAGAATTTTAATCCTAGTTCAAAACTAGTTCATTTCGATAATAATCTATTTTTATCTTTTCAAACATGGAGTTTTTCATCCCAATTCTTCCCAAATCATTTCTTATGATTTTACACAAATTATTGATATTTTTATTAATTTTATCAAGGCCCGTACAGTCGATTTCCATCAATGGCCATCGAACTGCACTTACAGCGACCTTTTCCAAATTTGATTTGGACGTAACTCCAAATCCAACCGTTAGATTTCAAATTTCTAATATTCGTTAGAAAGCTCTTTTCGATACGAACCCAACGGTTCTGGTTTTAGGAGAATCCGACGGTCGGATCTCCCGTAATGTCCGTTCGATGTCAATGGTCGAAATTCGCGAACTGCCGCGGTGCGGCGCGTTCTATTCAGGCCATTATATAATATATATAATATATATAATATATACTTCGTCGATTTCAATTCAAAACGTGCTTTATAAATCGTTTTAAATTCATTTTCAAAACGGTTTCAACTCATACTCAATTTCAAATCAAAATTGAATATTCCAATGTAAATTCGTTTTAAATTCATTTCAAATTGATTTCAATTCAATTTCAATTTAATTCGAATGCAATTCCTTTCGATTTCAATTCGAATTCAATTCTATTCAATTTCAATTCGAATTCATTTCTATTCAATTTAATTCGAATTTCAATTCTTTTCAAAATTTCAGATTTTGAAATCACTTTTGATATTCGTTATAAAATTAATAAAATCGATATAAATATCGTTCACGTCAAAATGGCGTCCATCTAATCAACACGGCTTCATATATTGATATTTTCAAATATTCCATTTCGAATATTTCTATTTCAAATATTTCTTTTTCAAATATTTCTATTCAAATATTTCTTTTTCAAATATTCTATTTCAAATGTTCTATTTCAAATATTCTATTTCTAAACTGGAATAAGGCCCAATCAATTACCATATAATGTTAATTATATGGGTTTTCTACAACACATGTATACAATAACAACGATGAATAATCAACCATCATCCAAAGTGCATTCTACACTGTATAAGCATCAAATATAAATATTCAACGCTTATAACAGTCTGTCAATCAATCGATCGACATACAACTAAACAATCGGGATTAGTGTACGTCAAACATCATCCCAATACCCGTGTGGGGTTTCAAACAATCAAACACAGATTTTATTTGTGCAGTTGGGCGATGTGTAAAATTTATTGTCCCAATCAATATCAGTCAAATGTGTGTATATAAACAAATCGTTCGATTTGTTTATTTTTATTTCATTTCATATATATTAAAAATTCTATTTTTAACTATAAAGTATTTTCAACTATATAAATATTTTATTTCATCTATATAAATATTTTATTCCATTCCACATCACATCACACAATCAACTACACATCAAATTCAAACAAACAATCATACAAGCCGTCCATGGTCTGTGGACGACGGGTGTCGGGTGCAACTAAACACCATCTGCATCCTAGTATATATTTATAACTAGAAAAATTAATTTGAAAGGTGAGAAGTTCTCACAGATTAGCTAATCCGATTCCACGACTCTTCTTTGTAGAAATCTTCGCCTCTCTTGCCTCTTGTCACTTTCTTTGCCCGTATTCTCTACATATGTAAAAATAGAATTTTTTACTTTGCTATTCACTATATAAAAATCGAATTTTTTCTTCACTATTCAATATATAAAAATCGAATTTTTACTTCGTTATTCAATATATAAAAATCGAATTTTTACTTCGCTATTCAATATATAAAAATCGAATTTTTACTTCGTTATTCAATGTATAAAAATCGAATTTTTACTTCGCTATTCAATATATAAAAATCGAATTTTTACTTCGTTATTCAATATATAGAAATCGAATTTTTACTTCGCTATTCAATATATAAAAATCGAATTTTTACTTCGTTATTCAATATATAAAAATCGAATTTTTACTTCGTTATTCAATATATAAAAATCGAATTTTTACTTCATTATTCAATATATAAAAATCGAATTTTTACTTCGTTATTCAGTATATAAAAATCGAATTTTTACTTTGCTATTCAATATATAAAAATCGAATTTTTACTTCGTTATTCAATATATAAAAATCGAATTTTTACTTCGCTATTCAATATATAAAAATCGAATTTTTACTTTGTTATTCAATATATAAAAATCTAATTTTTATGAATCATTACCCTATATAAAAACCGTATTTTTATAAATAAAAACATAGCTTTTAAATAGATAAAAATCAAATCTTTTATTGGCTAAAACCCTAGTTTTTTTTCCTAGAATCAAAATCAGAAAAAGGGAAGAAAGAAAAGAAAAAACTCACCCATTTTTGCTGCTTGTTCTTCCCTTTCAAGCTCAGTGGCGTCGAACCCATCCATTCGAGAATCCATCTCCCAGTCGCGCGGTGGAGTTTGAGGGCTCGCAGTCAACTGAACGAGGGGTGGGTTTCGGGATTCAGAGGGGGCCGAGGTCCAGCGGAGGAGAGAGAGCGGGAGGAGAGAGGGTGGTTGCGGAGGGGCTGGGCTGAGCAGGACCGTCGGTGGGGCCATGGGGTTCGGGCGTGGATCTGAACGGAGGTGG
Source organism: Allium sativum (assembly GCA_030737875.1). Lineage (NCBI taxonomy): Eukaryota > Viridiplantae > Streptophyta > Magnoliopsida > Asparagales > Amaryllidaceae > Allium > Allium sativum. The sequence goes on along the minus strand of CM060911.1, from coordinate 106,661,048 downwards.
GGGGGTCTCGGGACTGGAGGAGAGGCCGGGGGGGAAGGCGCGCAAGGGGGGGTGCAGTCACCTCCGGCGATCGCCAGGGCGCGATGGCCAGCGCGCCTGGCGGTGCGCGATTCCTCCCTCCCCTTTTTTTAATATTCTTTGAATGAATTGAATCGGGGGGGTGCCTTGAGAGGAGGTAAGGAGAAAGGGAGAGAAGGATATTTATTTTATTTTATTATTTAATTTAAAAAGTTGACCTTTTTAATTCGACCTCCAAAGAGGCCCACCACCTGTCGTCCATAGCTAATTACCCCCATTCCGAACACAATGAGATATGTATCGTAGGCTGATTCGACTGTTTCAATCAGTTTCGTCAAAATCAACATATAACTCTGTATATTGAATTTGAACGCGCATTTCAATTTACCGGGGTCACATACTAACTAGAAAAATTCCCGAAAAATATTTTCTAGCTTCATATTGACGATACGGTCCTAACGAAACTAGTTTCGTTGAATTCTGAGACCGTTTGAAAAATGGCCATTTTCCAGTCGATTAAAATCAACTGAAACTGGTCAAACGCGTTTTCCTTTGCCACACTCACATATTGATTCGAAAAATTATGTAATTTGAAACCTAACAATAACTTGACATCGCGGATCCAACAAAAGTGGTTTCGTCGAAATCCGAGGTCGTTTGCAAAATGGCTATTTTTCGGGGCCTGAATTCCATAGCGACTATTCAGAATTTTCTACTGGACATATCTTTTGATTCCCGCTATGAAATTTCAATTTTTCTGATTCGTTGGAAAGATATTCTCAATTAGATTCCATTATTTTTGGTTTCGCTAAAATACGGTTTATTTTGCACCCGGTACATTCATTTGAAGTTTGAAATCGAATTATCGAACTACCGCGCCATTTTCAATTCCTTTTATAAATATAAATAAATATTTATATTCTATCATCGATCTATATAACTATATACGATTGAATTTTATTCAAAATAAATTTCTCGTCGTTTTTATTTAAAATAATTCATTTTAAATAATCAAAATTCGCTAAAATTGCCAAAATAAAATTTTTAAACTGACCCAGATTTCCGAGTTATTACACATATTCAAAAAACCTAGTTTAAAGGTAAAAGAACTTATCGATGGGGATAAGCTAGTAGGGGTTGAAATAGCAGATTGCAGAGGTGAAGTGAGAACACTGCTCACAAGTGGGTCCATCGTCCTCACTTCAGAAACTAAGGAGTTTCACAATTTTTTACTTCATCATATAGCTCTTTCGTTTTGGTATGACAGCAAGCCCCATACTCAAATTTGGAATTGCTGAAATGTTTTTAAGATCAGCACTTGTGTCACAAACAGTACAAGATTTAGGTCAGTTTCTTTGTTGATACCCTTTTTAGCTTCAAAACCATTAGTGCATGAATTATTCGTTTTTCTTGGTAACTAATTTCACTCTCTTCATAGCATGTATCATTCTTTTGCACTTCTAAGTCTTCAGAATCACTTTCTTCACTGTCTTGAGCTAGTACTGCAAAACAATTAGCTACAGTGATACCAAAATTAGCATTCACGTTTCCTTTTTTCTTTACCATCAAAATTCTTAATGGGTACTGCTTTAAAAACAAAAGTCCCATCAACGTGCAAAGATGATGTAACTACCTCTTGTTCATTATGACCATGCATTTCTGTTTTAGAACGATTTCCAAGCACTTTTCTACTATATTTGGTTGATTTAAACTTCTTGCTCAAGTTTAATACCCTTATATTTGGTCAGTGTTGTTAGGGTTTCCTTAGGATCACTACACAATTATATTTTAGAAGAAGGAAGAAGGAAACAATAACAAACGAATTCCGCCAAACAAACCTTTATTAATCCACTAATTGATTACAAAGAAAGACCTAAAATTGAGAAGATATCTCAAATTATAACATCTAAAAAGAATAGACCTTTTCTCCCTATAACAACCCGTGTTTTTATAACGTGTAATAACCATAAATCAAGGCAGAATTAATTTTTAAAATAAGAATCAAGGGAAACGGGTTACACCATTGCGTTCATCTCGAAATTCTGCTTGGAAACGAGTCCGAGTTTTCGAAAATCGGAGTCCGTATGACCAAGTTATGACCATTCGAAGTTTTTAGAAATTTTCAAATTCAAAACAGACTCAATTCGAATTCAAAATTCGAATTTCAAACCTCCAAATGGACTGGGCGGGAAAAATCCCGCCCAGAACCAGGTCGACCTGGGGGTCGACTATGTAGTCGACCTACCCAGGGCCAAGTCGACCATAGTGTCAACCTGGGGGTCGACCTGGTGCCCGAGCCCATTTCTGAAGCTAGATTCACTCTGATGTATGTGGCCTCATTTCTGTCCACATTCATTGACATGACCCTATAAATACAGCCCCTAACACCAGTCTCTCTACACCAAATTTCTTTCTGACCTTATGCTGCTCTGATTCTGGTTTAAAAGTTTGAGAGAGGGACTGCTTCTACTACGTTGAGACTGCGTTAAAGGAATTGCTGATTAGGGGACTTCTATTAGGACTTGACGAAGCAACAAACGACTCTCTTTTTCTAATTCTCGAACCACGATCTGTAAGCCCCAGTTATTTTCAGATTTAAACTGTAAATGTATTATTAATATGATGTAAAATTGAAATTGGACCTATGTATGATGACTGTTTACATTCATTCTTGTTCATCTTGGATCTTGACACTTGAATATTACTATGACATCGATTTGGGGCCTATTCATATTGTAAATAAAAAAGAGAAACCCCTCTTATTATCATGTTGAATCTGTTATTAGCCACATGTTTATGATTATCATCTTATGACAATCGTTACTATGACTATACCATCATCTGATGACAATCGTTACTCTGACTATACTATCACCTTATGACGGTCGTTACCATGACTATACTATCACCTTGTGACAACTGTTATTTTGACTAGTACATAATCTTGCTAGATTTGGAATCTTTATGTTTGAGGCCAATATTTCATATGCCAGTAATGTTTTATTTCAAGTCATATCATGCTATGCTAGTAGTCACTCTTGCCACCTTGTACCCATTTCTTTTTATGTCACTCCCTAATTAGATTTATTTGTATCGATTCGAACCTTCGTGCGATGGGAATACGATTTGGGTAGATTAGGTAAAATATGAATTAGCTTTAAACTTGAACATGAACATTATTATGACTCGAACCTGAATACGGACATGAACTTGACACGATTTGACATAAAACATGACTTGAAAAATCGACATGAATCTAAACATGACAACTTGAACGTGGGCATGACAGTTAGATAAACTTGAAAATGGCCAACTCGAGGTTGGGATGAGTTTGCAGTGTAAATCTGCCCGGAACCGCCCGGCAAATCCAGTGGCTGCAAACAATAGGATCCAATGTGGGTAGTTGGTCATATCGCACGTAAAAACCCAAGGTCAGACTATGTTGTGGTGTAAATCTACTCGTAACCGCCCGGCAAATCCAGTAACCACAACAGTTAGTCTAATGTGAGAGGTTGGCATGCACTAATGAATTAATGCCGCATGATAGGGTTAAGTCATGAACCACTTGAATATACTTAACCAACTTGATACATGATCTGGATAGGGTTAAGTCACGAATTTGAATGACAACACTTAACCCATTAGAAACCCTAGTTACGCGGTCCTTTTCAGCAGTAACCCACTTAGATGTATCACGATACCCTAGGACTAGGCAGGGTGGGGCACGATTACTGGGCTGATTGTAAGCGACCAAAACGACGGCTGAGTAGGTGCGCCATTGTAGGTTCAGGCGGGCTATGGTCGTGCACGTAGTCCGGAGTTGAAAAAGCAGGCATTGGGCACCCGTAGATTTACACTGTGCGTGCTTGATTTGTGTCGGTGGTTGGCACCATAGGACTTGATACACCCTATGGTGGACCTAGCACAGGTAACTACATTTCTGGATAGGGCCGTATGACACAGACACATGACGAGCTAGGACTTGTAGGGAGTCGATCGATTAGTAGATCGTACCGTAGGACCCCGTAATGGGTCACTTCATGACACTGGGCTAAGGGATCATTTCATGGTTAATACTTGATATGGGTTAGAATACTAGTACAGTTGGTGCAGCGAACCTTGAACATGCGATGCCAGACTTGACTTATCTTGTTATCTTAATTATCCAACTAGTTCTGTTATCATCCTTATGTTTAATTCCAGTTTTCACATATCATGTTACCTTTACTAGTTTTCATACTGAAAGTCACTAGGGCTTACCAGTCTTTATGACTGACCTTTTTTTCTTTCGCCCCTTTTTCTTTAAAAAAACAAAAATAAAATAGTTTACTTTTGTTTTAAAGTTTATGCTTCTTTACTATGAACTTGATGTTATGGAATAATTTGTATCTTGGATATATGAGCTTTTGACTCTTTTCTTGGAAATAATAAAAAGTTGGTTTTTAATTTCCACCGCTGCTTTATTTATGTTCTGCCTTGTGATATCTCTGTGCATGTTTACCTAGATAATACTCCACCAAAACTAGTGCATTCCCTTTGTGAGTGACCCTAGCGGAGGTGGGGTGTTGCAATTTGGTATCAGAGCAGAAGGCTACCAGGCTGGGCAAAAGTTTTAAAAACCTTCTGAAACTGTTTTCAAAACCATTTATAAAGAAGCATTTTTCAAGAAAATTTTTATGTTTAAAAAGGTTATTCCCCAAGAAGCCATTAGCGCTTCCCTTTTTTTCCTCGTTTGAATCTTTTCTTTTCGTTTTTCAGCATGGCCGATCTTAACCTTCCTGAGGGAATACCCGTGCCTGGATGGTTCCGAAGTTACTTAGAAGCCAGGGCCAACGATGTGGGCACGACAGACATCCCTCCTCCTCCTCCCCCCAGTGGTCGCGGTTCCTCCTCCTCCTGGTACCGCCTTTGCCAAAATATGCAAAGACTTTAAAGCGATGGGCGGCAAGAACTTCGTTGGAACTGAAACCTTCGTTGAGGCACCAAACTGGCTAAAGGAAATAGAAGACTTGTTCATTATCTTTGATATGGAGGACCATAGGAAAGTTCAGTTGGCATCATGGTTGTTGAAAGAGGAAGCTGCATTTTGGTGGGAAGTCACCAACGCTACCGGGCCAGTTGAGACTTGGGAAGACCATCTTCCTCTCGTGGAGTTTGCATATAATAACAGTTACCAAGCTAGCATCGGAATGGCACCGTTCGAAGCCCTATATGGAAGACCGTGCAAGTCGCCAACTTGTTGGTGGGAGATGACAGACAGACTTATACTTGGGCCCGACATGATAAGGGACACTTCTGAGAAGATTGAGTTGATACAAAGACGGATGAAAATGGCCCAAGATAGAAAGAAATCTTATGCGGACCAGAGAAGGACAGACTTAGAGTTCGAAGTCGGAGATATGGTCTTTATAAAGGTTTCTCCGTTACGCAATGTAGTTCGTTTTGGAGCAGTTGGAAAGCTAGCACCAAGATTTGTAGGACCGTTCCCCATCATTGAGAGGATTGGACGAATGGCCTACAAGGTAGACTTACCCGAGAAGTTGTCTGGAGTACACAATGTCTTTCACGTCTCGCATCTCCGGAGGTGTTTGCATGAGTCAGCCAAAGTGGTTGAGCCAAGCATCCTTGAAGACCTGGAAGTGGAGAAAGAAGCAACATTGAGGCGAGTTCCGATTCGTATCTTAGGAACGGAGATTAAGAAGCTAAGGGATCGAGAAGTCAAGCTAGTGAAAGTGCAGTGGAGTGAAGCCCAAGAGGACGCAACTTGGGAAACCGAAGAAAAGATACGCGCTTTACCCATTTCTTTTTGAGGGTACATTCCCGATCTCTTTTTCCTTGAAAACCTTTTCGTATTATGCTTCTAATATCTATGTTTGTCTTGTTATCTTCTAGAACTTATCTTGAGAACCTTAGGTAGAACAGTATGGATGTAAACATGTGATTGAAACATGTTATGGTTGATGGTTGCAAATGGTTGCAAGTGGTTGCAATTGGTTGCTAGTGGATGCATGACACACACTAGGCACTAGATTGGCTCAGTCACATTTTCATGTTGCATATGCATGGGTGCTTATACTTGTACATGGATGGAACTTGTTATGCTATCACTTGGATGTTGCATATGGATGAATGACTGTGCACTCATGTAGAGATTATAAACTATGCTAGGAATTTGCATACATGTTGGATTCATGACACTAACATATTTTGCATTAAGGAGGTTTACTGAATCAGTAACCGCCTGATCTTTTGCATTAGATAAAGTTCATATACACACACTTTCTGCATATATTCATGCAACACTAGAAGTCATTTAAGGACAATGGTTGCCTGTGGATGATGCTTTGAGTAGATGGTTGATTGGATGGTAGGACACATCCTCCCTAACTTAGAGATTTCGGGGACAAAATCCTTTAAGGAGGGGAGAATGTAACAACCTGTGTTTTTATAACATGTAATAACCATAAATCAAGTCAGAATTAAATTTTAAAATAAGAATCAAGGGAAAAGGGTTACGCCATTACATTCATCTCGAAATTCTGCTTGGAAACGAGTCCGAGATTTCGAAAATCATAGTCCGTATGACCAAGTTATGACCATTCGAAGTTTTCAGAAATTTTCAAATTCAAAACAGACTCAATTCGAATTTCAAACCTCCAAATGGACTGGGCGGGAAAAATCCCGCCCAGGACTAGTTCGACCTGGGGGTCGACTATGTAGTCGACCTACCCAGGGCCAGGTCGACCATAGTGTCGACCTGGGGGTCGACCTGGTGCCCGAGCCCATTTCTGAAGCTAGATTCAGTCTGATGTATGTGGCCTCATTTCTGTCCACATTCGTTGACCTGACCCTATAAATACAGCCCCTAACACCAGTCTCTCTACACCAAATTTCTTTATGACCTTATGCTGCTCTGATTCTGGTTGAAAAGTTTGAGAGAGGGACTACTTCTACTACATTGAGACTGCGTTAAAGGAATTTCTGATTAGGGGACTTCTATTAGGACTTGACTAAGCAACAAATGACTCTCTTTTTCTAATTCTCGAACCACGATCTGTAAGCCCCAGTTATTTTCATATTTAAACTATAAATGTATTATGAATATGATGTAAAATTGAAATTGGACCTATGTATGATGACTGTTTACATTCATTCTTGTTCATCTTGGATCTTGACTCTTGAATGTTACTATAACATCGATTTGGGGCCTATTCATATTGTAAATAAAAAAGAGAAACCTCTCTTATTATCATGTTGAATTTGTTATTAGCCACATGTTTATGATTATCATCTTATGACAATCGTTACTATGACTATATTATCATCTTATGACAATCGTTACCATGACTATACTATCACCTTATGACAGTCGTTACCATGACTATACTATCACCTTGTGACAACTGTTATTTTGACTAGTACCTTATCTTGTTAGATTTGGAATCTTTATGTTTGAGGCCAATATTTCATATGCCAGTAATGTTTTATTTCAAGTCATATCATGCTATGCTAGTAGTCACTCTTGCCACCTTATACCCATTTCTTTTTATATCACTCCCTAATTAGATTTATTTGTATCGATTCGAACCTTCGTGCGATGGGAATACGATTTGGGTAGATTAGGTCAAATATGAATTAGCTTTAAACTTGAACATGAACATTATTATGACTCGAACCTGAATATGGACATGAACTTGACACGATTTGACATAAAACATGACTTGAAAACTCGACATGAATCTAAACATGAAAACTTGAACGTGGGCATGACAGTTAGATAAACTTGAAAATGGCCAACTCGAGGTTGGGTTGAGTTTGCAGTGTAAATCTGCCCGGAACCGCCCGGCAAATCTAGTGGCTGCAAACAATAGGATCCAATGTGGGTAGTTAGTCATATCGCACGTAAAAACCCGAGGTTAGACTATGTTGTGGTGTAAATCTGCCCGGAACCGCCCGGCAAATCCAGTAACCACAACAGTTAGTCTAATGTGAGAGGTTGGCATGCACTAATGAATTAATGCCACATGATAGGGTTAAGTCATGAACCACTTGAATATACTTAACCAACTTGATACATGATCTGGATAGGGTTAAGTCACGAATTTGAATGACAACACTTAACCCATTAGAAACCCTAGTTACGCGGTCCTTTTCAGCAGTAACCCACTTAGATGTATCACGATACCCTGGGACTAGGCAGGGTGGGGCACGATTACCGGGCTGATTGTAAGCGACCAGAACGACGGCTGAGTAGGTGCGCCATTGTAGGTTCAGGCGGGCTATGGTCGTGCACGTAGTCCGAAGTTGAAAAAGCAGGCATTGGGCACCCGTAGATTTACACTGTGCGTGCTTGATTTGTGTCGGTGGTTGGCACCATAAGACTTGATACACCCTATGGTGGACCTAGCACAGGTAACTACATTTCTGGATAGGGTCGTATGACATAGACACATGACGAGCTAGGACTTGTAGGGAGTCGATCGATTAGTAGATCGTACCGTAGGACCCCGTAATGGGTCACTTCATGACACTGGGCTAAGGGATCATTTCATGGTTAATACTTGATATGGGTTAGAATACTAGTACAGTTGGTGCAGCGAACCTTGAACATGCGATGTCAGACTTGACTTTTCTTGTTATCTTAATTATCCAACTAGTTATGTTATCATCCTTATGTTTAATTCCAGTTTTCACATATCATGTTACCTTTACTAGTTTTCATACTGAAAGTCACTAGGGCTTACCAGTCTTTATGACTGACCCTTTTTCTTTCGCCCCTTTTTCTTTAAAAAAACAAAAATAGAATAATTTACTTTTGTTTTAAAGTTTATGCTTCTTTACTATGAACTTGATGTAATGGAATAATTTGTATCTTGGATATATGAGCTTTTGACTCTTTTCTTGGAAATAATAAAAAGTTGGTTTTTAATTTCTACCGCTGCTTTATTTATGTTCTGCCTTGTGATATCTCTGTGCATGTTTACCTAGATAATACTCCACCAAAACTAGTGCATTCCCTTTGTGAGTGACCGTAGCGGAGGTGGGGTGTTACACTCCCATATACAAATAATGAACAATTTAATGCCTATTTATAATAAGAACGACAAAATGTCTTCTTTAAGAAGCCATTGAATGATTCCATAAGTCTTCCCATGTAGATAATTTGTTGCCTTTTCTAATGCAATAAAACAGACAACTAATTACTCCACAAAATCTACCCAATCTTTAAAAGATGCAACTAATCAATCTTCAAAAATCTAGGAAACCTATAAAATAGGCACTGAATTTGAGTCATGATTCCATATAGACTCAATTATATACAAGATCTACATAAATATGGAAAGTTTTATCACATACAACCTAACAGTCTCCACCTTGATATTATATTCCATATATGCCATCTGAGCTCCATGTATAACCCCAACTTCAAAAAAGTATCCAATAATACAATGGGAACAAATATCGACATTCTAAACATCAATAAACTTCAAATCACCACACAAAAAATATATGCATGCTCCAAATTAGACATGCATGTTATCAGTAAATAAAAACTGTTTGTAATACCACAATGGCCTCTATGTAGGCTTTATGGCTTTATGTTGTTGGCTCTAACTTGATTCAGATGAACTTGCCTCTCCTAATCCAGTTTGAGAACTCATAACATACTCCACCATTTTTCCAAGAAATACATATGTGTTATTATTTCCCCGTCTTGTGCACAGAAGTTCCTTATTATCCCTCCAAACCCTTGTGACACCACCTCTACTCGAAATACTGTAGCCTTTGGTTCTAACTGTCCTATTGAAGCAAGATTCTTCTTAATTCCTGGGATGTACCTAACTCCTATTAGCTTCACCACCTTTCCATCATTCATCTTCAACTGAACTGAACTTATGCCTTTAACATGCAATTCTCGACCACTTGCAGATTCCACTTTATCAGTTTGTTCTTCATAATCAATAAATGCTTCCTTTTGATGATATACGTAAAAAAAAGTTCCTGAATCAAGTATCCAATCTTTGCTTTCGCCTTCATTAACACATAAAACATTACCCTCAAGTTCCTCACCAAGATTCACCTCATTATCATTATTATTTTGTTCATCCGACTCTACTTCCAATGCCTTCATCTTCACCTTATTCTTTTTAAGCTTATGACAAAAGTTCAGTTGATGACTAGTTTTGTCACAGTAAAAACAAATGTATTCCTTTTTCATGTCTAGTCCATTCGGTAGTCTTTCCATGTTTCTATGACTAATCGTCCTTGCAAGAAAAGCCATTTCAATTGGAATTTCAATTTCAGTTGCCTCCTTATCTTTTCCTTCCATAAGGCTTTTCCTCCGCATCTCCTCATTAAGCAAGCAACAAACCACTAACCCCATTGAAACAACACCATTTGAATTTGAGTTATTCAATGCAACCATAAGCCGGCAATGAAATCATAATCATTAAAGCTCGTGTTTCGTCATCCACCATGAAATTCACAGCAGCCAATTAATTCACAATTTCCTGAAAATCATTAAGATACTCTCTAATTGATCCACCTTCCTTAAGCTTCAGATTTACCAATCTTCTTATAAGAAGAGCCTTGTTTATTGCAGAGTTATTTGCATAAACCCTTTCCAATTTCTTCCATATTGCATAGGTAGTTGTTTCATTAGCAACAATATGAAACACTGAATTGTCCAAAAAAAATCGAATAGACGCAGCAGCCTTCTTATTCAAAGTCTTCCAATTTGATTCAGATAAATTGCTAGGTTTTTCCCCATTACTCTCAAATGGTTGATGAAGATCATTAAGATAAATAAAATCTTCCATCTTTGCCTTCCATAATCCCCAATTTCTTCCATTAAGCTTTTCAATAATTATTTTATCCATATTCAAACCCTCTTCAAAAAATTGGTGTAGAAGGCTCTGATACCAATCGTTAGGGTTTCCTTAGGATCACTACACAATTAGATTTTAGAAGAGGGAAGAAGAAAACAATAGCAAACGAATTCCTCCAAACAAACCTTTATTAATCCACCAATTGATTACAAAAAAAGACCTAAAATTAAGAAGATATCTCAAATTCTAACATCTAAAAAGAATGGACCTTTTCTCCCATATACAAATAATGAATAATGTCCTGCCTATTTATAATAAGATTGGCAAAATATCTTCTTTAAGAATACACAGAGTGATTCCATAAGTCTTTCCATGTAGATAATTTGTTTCCTTTTCTAATGCAATAAAAGAAGCAACTAATTACTCCATAAAATCTACCAAATCTTTAAAAGATGCAATTAATCAATCTTCAAAAATCTAGGAAACCTATAAAATAGGCAATGAATTTGAGTCATGATTCCATATAGACTCGGATATGTCAAAGATCAACATAAATATGGAATGTTGTGTCATAGAAAACCTAATAAGTTTAACCTTCTTGCCAAGCACACTTCAAAGATGATGTTTTGAAATGAGTTAACTCTATTTTATGTCTAATAAGTAGGAAATATCAATTTGGTTCTAAGTAAAAATAAAATAAATACTAAATTGGGTATAAATAAGGACAATCTTAAAGCTATGATAGATGGGTATCTCAAAAAGATGCAAAGAAATATATGTTTTAAAACTTAATGATACTATATTAAGTGTGTGTGTGTATACACACAAATAGTGAATTCATAAATTTTATGAAATGGTCTTAGAAATAATAATAGCATTCCCGGTTGTACATATAGTAAGCAAAATATTTTAAAATTAAGAAACTTAAGCCAAATAGGTGTGAAATATATATTTTGTTTTGAATGAATATATACTAATCTGATCATAAAGGTTGTTTATAAAGATCTGAAAGTTATAAAAGAATGATGATTTGAAACTCATGAGATTAACTGAGCTTTATGAGTATAATATTAATCAAGTACTAACCTTAAGATTTATGAGTCAAATTTCTGGTTTTAGCATATAAAATAAATTTTGAACGTGGGGAAAAATCGGAATTTAAGTACAAGATTTGGGATGATTTAATGTATGAATTAGAAGTGATAACTTAAGTGAAGTGTTAATATAGGTTAAGGAGCCATACTAGATATATAATTGAGAAATTTTATACATCTCTCTTGTAATTGTAAATTGGCTATATTTGATTATATGATATGAGTCAAAGATATAATAAAAGAAATGAGTAGGGGAGATATATAAGTTTCCCTATTCAAAATTTTGTAATAAATGAATGGTTTAAAATAATTTATATTTGGGAATTTTATGTATATTTTAATTTAAAAGGAAAGTTTTGATTATTTACTTGACGTTAAAATCGATCTATCGAATATTTAGTTATTTGGGTATACGTCTGGTCAATGTATGTTTTAAAATCAATATGTACTAGATTGAATATAGAATCACACTCTAGTTCTTGAAAATGATTCTGATGATTGTATAGCATCACCAGTATTTTTTTAGGTTTTGAAAGTGAGATATATATATATATATATATAATGTCAGTTGCGACATCGAGTGGATACTTAAAACAAAAGAAATGTTTGAAAATATCTAATTTTTGATTTAAAACATTATTCCAATACATAGTCTAAGTAAGTTAACAAATATGTATAACTTGATTTTTTTTTTCCATATATTATTACTTTATTTTTATTTTTCATGTCTTGCTCCTTTTCAAGGATGGAAGGTTTCAGTACGGAAGATTGTAACAACCTTAATTTTTAAATATATTTTTAACTAATGATTCAACTGGAATTTATAATTTTGGATTAGTTGTCAAGAATAATCTAAAATTTACGTGTCTTCCCATAATAATCCCAAGTTTGGATTATTTTTGAATAATTCGAAGTTTGGGGGTGCCTTCCCATAATGATCTCGATGACTTTTGACATGTTGTTTTGGGATCAATATGGGAAGATACCCCCAAACTTCGGATTAATATGGGAAGACACAAGTAAATGGGATTAATATGGGAAGACACCCCCCAAACTTTGGATTATTCAGGAATAATCCAAACTTGGTATTATTATGGGAAGACACGTTAAACTTCAGATTATTCTTGACAATTAATCCCAAAGAATTTAATTTTTAAATTCCAACTCATTCTTAATTATATTGAATAAGTGAATTTGATTTTATCTATAAACAAGAATAAGTACCATGTGAACAATGGAGTTAAATAACTGTCAATTCAGAATTTAGTTGTTGAACTTAACTTAATTTGTGTTATTTGAATTTAAGTAAATTCTTGAAACTTAAACTTAAATTATGTATTTGAATTACTGAGTATTTTAATTTACCAAATATATATATTAAAACATATTTTTTTGAAAAAATTAATTTTTGCCAAAAATGGTTAAAATACGAATTCAAGCTGAAAATTAAAAAAAAATCAAAATTCAAAAATAAATTATGAATCTATACTGAATTATGAGTATCCAGCATTTTCCATTTCATTAGGATTCGATTTCGTTTGTCCAGAATCTTGTTTGAAATTGTAAAAACGCGCAAAACAAACAGCATTTGTGATGTGTATATTTTGCTTGCATTTAATTCATATTTCATTTATATATACCTTGCTTTGCATTCTCATAGGCATTTATACCACTATTGAATTTGAATGGGTGTATTGAATTCTTAGGGATGCCATTATTAAATTGAATGGAGATAAATTTGCATCATAATTTTTTAATGAATTTGAAATATTGGAATAGTAAAACTTACAAAAATCCATTGAGGATTGGATGTGTGAGAATTTAGAATTTTGTCAAAATTTGAAATTTTTGTGAGAATTTCAAAGTTTAAAATTTTGAAAATTTATATTTTTATAATCCTACTCGGAATTCTAAATTAATCCCCATTTTTTTTCATTGAAATCCATCTCCATTTGCTCCAGATTTGACATTTTCTGTGTAAAACCGCATAAATTAGACAGTGTTTGTACTGCTATCCTTCTTCACTTATTTTAAGTTTAACTTGGCTTCGTGGGAAAGCTTACCACGCCACCTCATCTGCTGTATTTAATTTTACGTCTAGGATTCCATTGTACTATGGAAAAGTTATATATGTACTTTTATTTTCTTTCTCATTCTCATTCACTAATATTCCATGTCTTCTTCTTTATTTTATTTATTTTCGAGACATTTTCCTCCTTCCTCTGCAGCTTATCTTCCAATTTGAAGTTTTCTCCTTTGCAAATCAAATCAGCAAGTAAAAATTTTGTTTGAATTATTTTCCTTGACCTCTTCTTTACTTCTGTTTCAGTTTCAAAAACTAGATTGTGAAAATTTTGCAAACGATGGAATCTAAAAATACCTGTTGCTGCTGCCACCCCTTGCCATCACAACATCCGACCAATCACCACCACTACACCTGGCCGACCTTCTTCTAACTCCAGCAAGCGGTCCCCAAATGAAAACCTAACCATAATCCTCTTTTTCTCTTTTCTATTTTCTATTCTATTTCATATTTTTACCCCATGTTGTAGAGGCTGTAACTTCCTATTAGATAACCGAAATCAAAATTTTCTTTTTCTCAAATTGTGTGAAATTGAAATATTCAAAACTTTCATGTTAAACACATTTTCATTTTTCAAATTTTCAGTGTTGAAATCACAAATCTTTCAAACACATTTTTCGGCCCAATTTCTAACCTGAAAATTTGTTTGTCTTTGTTATAGTTATATCTTCCTCAAATTTTATCAAAAATCGATTTTCTTTTTGATATATTGAAGTGAAAATAATTTGCAACAACTTTTCTGTTTATGAATTTTCAAAATTTTGAGGTTAGCTGATCCAAAAATAAATTTCAAAATGATCAATAGTTTTGTTCAGTTTTTGTAAATAATGGCAAAAAATCTAAATCCATCTTCCATACCCAAAACTTCTCTACTCACTTCATTTAAATTTCTTGGGATACTGATTTGTGAATTTATTCATGTCACAGTGTTAGATAGCGCATGTTGTGCTAGTAACTAGAGTTGTGCATCTTGCTTTCCGTATTTGTATCAACCTGTGTAGTCTTCCTTTTATTTGCCATGAAAGGTGAGAACCCTCACCCATGATTAAAATTTTCATTTAGTGAATTGATAAATCTTGAAATGATATTTGAAATGTTAGGAATTCTCTAGAAAACCTAATTTGTCTGTTATAAATTTGTGCACATGTGACACACACACTTTTAGCATGCATGACACAAATTATTGCAAGTGATGTTTGATTGTGTGATATATTACGATGCATGCATGATATCTATAATGTTATATTTATTTTGTTCTCCCATTGCAAGTTCCTTATGGATTTATAAAATTACCATGAGTTGAAACAATATATACCCGTGCCACTATATATATTTAGGAATTAATCTGAATTTGTTGGGAAGTTGGTTGAAATGATATACCCGTAAATTGAATATTAAACGAAATTGAAATGATATATATATATATATATATATATATATATCCCTTAACCTAGGTATAAAATTATATAAGGACACCATTGGTCTATTTTGAAAGTATTTTTGAATTTTTTAAAATATTTTGATGTAATTAAAGTATTTTAGAAATCTAAATTTAGAACTTTATTTAAACTTATATTTTGATAATTTAATAAAACTTTAAATTTAGATTATATGCTACACAAATTTAATTTATATGTTAATATATGTTTTTAAAATATAAATTCAAGAATTTGAATTATAATATTATTCAACTTTACCATTTAGATAATTTAATTATTTTATAAGTAAATAAATAAATCTTTTGATAAAGTATATATATAATCTAAATTTTAAAATTATATATAAATATAGATTTTATAAAACATAAAGGTATGAATGAGAAGTTAGAAATTATTGATAACTTTTTTTGTTAATTAACATAATTGAAATAATATTAACCAAGTTAAAATAAACTAATTCTAGATGAAAATTAATTTAATGAATGGGATTATGAATTTGTTATGATTTTGAAACTAACAAATGGATTATATAATAATTTATTAAGTAGTTAGATGTTTGAATCTAAATATAACTGAAGTTAAAATACTTATAATCAATTAAATTGAAAACTTTTATTTGATTGATATGAAATTATTAAGATGTGATTTAAAGAAAATGTGAAATTTGAAGAACTTGACTTAGGTAATGAAACCGAACCCAACTTGAATATTGTTTGAAATAGTTGTAATCAAAAATATACTGTTAAAAAATCAAACTTGATTTGAATTAAATTTTTAGTCTGAATTAATGATAAGCTGAACTCAAAAATATGGATAAGTGCTTCAGATTGGATTATTTTAAATTATTTGACAATTTATTATTTTATATTAAACTAATTTAAACTATACTACCTAGACTTAACAATTATTTTATAACTACTTTATATTTAACTTAATTATTAAATTTTCGATAACTATATTAATTATACCATTTATATTAAAATTTACTATTATATATTTTACATTTGTTTTAAATCAAATTATTTTATATAAATATAAGTATATTTTAGTTGCAACTATTATATTACCTTAATTATTTTAAATAAAAGCTATGTCCAATCTGAGTTGTTAAGTCTGAAATACTGAATACAAAGGTTTCAGATAAGGGCATTTGAGATATAGAAATTTGAAATCAAAATGTAATTTTGCAAATAAACCATTTTGTAAATTGAAATCTGAATCTTGAACTTAGATCAGATAATTAATTGATTTAATATGAATAATGACATCTAAGTATTTAAACTTAATTATTTGAATACAAATTTATATTGTTATTATTGATTTATGATATTTTAAATATGATTTTAAATATAAATGACCATAGTGTGAAATAAATTTTTGGTTGTTAAAGAGACCGAAGTCAGTATTAACATACTCTCTGTCAATACCGATACCACTTTAACTACTATGCACGTGGTGGAGAATCTAGAATGAAGTTGATTGGTTAGACGAATGCTACTGGACTGAAGTAAGAGAACGATGATGGATAGCCTTAGCCTTCGGATTATAATTAAAATGACTAAAAACATGAGCTATATCATGATTAATAGTGGTAGCACCTCATATCGAACGCACTTCTTCGATACCATATCTATTACTTTATGATTTGATCAGGACCATTTGATTATAGGAGTGTCGTCCGAGGTAGGCGGTGGTTGTGGCTATGCGTTACCATCGGTCCGAGCATGCTATTGGTAGAATCCTACCCTGATTATTACCTTGTGTGCTTTGTCGTATTATCTTGATCGAGCCCCCTATGATTTTGATTTGTACCGTACCTATGGAGTGCCCTCTGATGGCCACTAGTTTATGATATCTCTTAGACTACGGTATTATAAATGGTGTAACGGTAAAAATGTAATCCTTCTTACGCTATTTTGAATATTATATTTAACCATGTGCACTATAATAATAGCGTGTTGTATTGTATAATATCCAGTTTAACTGATTCTTAAAGAATGGAGTCTAAAACATTCTTATGTTATTTGTGCATTTCATTTGAGCATTTCACTTGAGCTGAATTAATATTAAGAATGTTAATGCTGACTCGAGTGTTTTTTTGAATTTATGCTCGAGTCATACTAAGAAATTCAGCTTTAGCTATTCATCTTTTGAGAGCTGGAGATCTATTTGAGATTTAGCTTATTATCTATCTGCTATTGATATTTTGGTAATTCAGATACTCGTTTCCACCATTTGTTTATGTACTAGGCATTTATTGTAATAACCCGGAAATCTGGGCCAGTTTAAAAATTTTATTTTGGCAATTTTAGCG
This sequence comes from Allium sativum, assembly GCA_030737875.1. Classification (NCBI taxonomy): domain Eukaryota; kingdom Viridiplantae; phylum Streptophyta; class Magnoliopsida; order Asparagales; family Amaryllidaceae; genus Allium; species Allium sativum. Next base: position 106,643,271 of record CM060911.1, on the reverse strand, counting down.
AATTTTGATTATTTAAAATGAATTATTTTAAATAATATCGACGAGAAAATTATTTTTATATTCGTTTGAATCGACGTTAGAATATAAATATTTATTTATATTTATAAAAGGAATTGAAAATGGCGCGGTAGTTCGATTATTCGATTTCAAACTTCAAATGAATGTACCGGGTACAAAATAAACCGGATTTTAGTGAAACTAAAAATAATGGAATCTAATTGTGAATATCTTTCCAACAGATCTGAAAAATTGAAATTTCATAACGGGAATCAAAAGATATGTGCAGTTGAAAATTCTGAATAGTCGCTATGGAATTCAGGCCCTTAAAATGGAAATTTTGCAAACGACCTCGGATTTCGACGAAACCACTTTTGTTGGATCCGTGATGTCAAGTTATTGCTAGGTTTCAAATTTCATAATTTTTCGAATCAATATGTGAGCGTGGCAAAGGAAAACATGTTTTGACCATTTCAGTTGAATTTAATCGACTGGAAAATGGCCATTTTTCAAACGGTCTCAGAATTTGATGAAACTAGTTTTGTTAGGACAGTATCGTCAATACGAAGCTAGAAAATATTTTTCTGGAATTTTTCGAGTTAGTATGTGACCCCGGTAAATTGAAATGCGCGTTCAAATTCAATATATAGAGTTATATGTTGATTTTGACGAAAACTGATCGAAACGATCGAATCAGCTTACGATACATATCCCATTGTGTTCGGAATGGGGGTGATTAGCTAGGGACGACAAGCGGTGGGTCTCGTTTCGAGGTCAAAATAAAAAGTTGCTTTTTGAAAAATAAAATGAATTAAATATAAAATATATATAGCCCCCCCCTTTGTTCTCCCCCAAATCATTTCAGAAGAAAGAAAAAAAAACACGGATCCAGGAAACGCGCCGCACCCCCCCTCCTCCTCCTGCCGCGACATACCCCCTGCTTCTGTCGATCGCGACGTACCCCCCTCCTCCTCCTGCCGCGACGTACCCCCCTGCTTCTTTCGATCGTGACGTACCCCCCCCCCCCCCCCCTCTGCTTCTGTCGATCACGACTAACCCCTCCCCCCCCTTTTTCCCTGCCGCCGCCGCCTCGTTCACCGTCGCGCCACCGCGCCTGAGGCGCTGCAACCACCCCTCCCCCCAGCGATCGCCGCCCTCCACTTCTTCCCCTCCACTGCTTTCTTCTTTCCCCTCTGTTCAAACCCGCAGACCAAAACCCCCTAATCCCAAACCCTAAGTCACGCTCTACCCATGCAGCCGCCACCGCCGAGCTGGGACTGGCCTTCGCCCCTCCGACGCTCCATCTGCCGTCACCCTTCGCCCCTCGATCGAACGCGGACCACCCCGAAACCCTAACCGCAACGCCTCCAGACCTGACCCGCCTGCGCCGCCGAGTGCCACCCCCCTCAGTTAACTCCGCCACCGCACTCCGATTCTCCAACCGACGTCACCAAGCAACCCCACCTCGCGAAGAAGAAAAACCCTGTAAGCTTTTAAATCCATTTATTTTATTGTATAAAATCAATTTCAGAAAGATAGGTATTTTAAAATTTAAAAGATTAGATTTTTAAAATAGAAAAGATTAGATTTTTTTAAAATAGAAAAGATTAGATTTTTAAAATAGAAAAGATTAGATTTTTAAAATAGAAAAGATTAGATTTTTAAAATGGAAAAGATGCGATTTTTAGCGGTGTAAAAATAGAATTTTTTTTTTATCTATATAATAGTAGTATAAAAATTCGATTTTTATATATTGAATAGCAAAGTAAAAATTCAATTTTTATATATTGAATAGCAAAGTAAAAATTCGATTTTTATATATTGAATAGCGAAGTAAAAATTCGATTTTTATATATTGAATAGCAAAGTAAAAATTCGATTTTTATATATTGAATAGCGAAGTAAAAATGTGATTTTTATATATGTAGTGAATACGGGCAAAGAAAGTGATAAGAGGCAAGAACAGCGAAGATTTCTACAAAGAAGAGTCGAGACGTTTGGTTTAGCTAATCAGTGAGAACTTCTCACTCAAATTTCCTTTTTCTAGTTAAAATATATACTAGGATGCAGATGGTGTTTAGTAGCACCCGACACCCGTCGTCCACAGACCATAGACGGCTTGTATGCTTGTTTGTTTGATTTTTGATGTGTAGTTGATTGTGTGATGTGATGTGAAATGAAATAAAATATTTATATAGATGAAATAAAATATTTTATAGTGGAAAATATTTTATAGTTAAAAATAGAATTTTTAACGTGTATATGAAATGAAATGAAAATAAACAGATCAGACGATTTGTAATAACCCGGAAAATCTGTGCCAGTTTAAATTTTTTTATTTTGGCAATTTTAACGAATTTTGAATATTTAAAATAGATTATTTTAAATAATAACAACGAGAAATTTATTTTGAATATAAATAGAACGTATATATTATATACGTCGTCGTTAGAATATAAATAATTATATATAATTATAAATAGAATTGAAAATGGCACGGTAGTTCGATAATTCGATTTCAAACTTCAATTGAATGTACCGGGTGCAAAACAATCCGGATTTTAGTGAAACTAAAAACATTAGAATCTAATTGATGATATCTTTCCAACGAATCCGAAAAATTGAAATTTCATAGCGGGAATCAAAAGATAAGTCCAGTTGAAAATTCTGAATAGTCGCTATGGAATTCAGGCCCTTAAAAATAGGAATTTTGCAAACGACCTCGGATTTCGACGAAACCGCTTTTGTTGGATCCGCAGTTTCAAGTTATTGCTAGATTCCAATTTTCATAATTTTTCAAATCAATATGTGAGCGTGGCAAAAGAAAACGTGTTTGACCAGTTTCAGTTGATTTTAATCGACTGGAAATTGGCCATTTTTCTAACGGTCTCAGAATTCGACGAAACTAGTTTTGTTAGGACCGTATCGTCAATACGAAGCTAGAAAATATTTTTATGGAATTTATAGAGTTGTTATGTGACCCCGGTAATTTGAAATGTACGTTTAAAATTCAATATAGTGATTTAAATGAAAATTCAACGGAAACTGATCAAAGCGATCGAATCGGCTTACGAAGCATATCCCATTGTGTTCGGAATGGGGGTGATTAGCTATTGACGACAGTCGGTGGGCCTCGTTTCGAGTTCGAATAAAAAGTCCACTTTTATTGGAAAATTAAATAAAATAAAATAATAAAAAAAAAACACACCTCTCTCCTCTTTTACCCGGTCAAAGCCCATCAACCCCACGCTCGTTCATTTCAAAATCAAACAGAAAAAAAAACATCGCGACCTCGATTCCGCCCAGCCGCCGCGCCCTCTGCCATCGATCCGCCACCTCCTCCTGACAGCCACCGCGAGTTCCCCAGCCCCCCCTCCTCTACGCCTCCCTCTCTTCTTCGATTTCCCAGAAACCCGCGACCCCCACCCTAAAACCCAAAAACCGCCTGCGCCCTCCCCCAAGTCAGCACCGCCGGCCCACCGAGCTCCACCACCGCCTGACGAGGCTCCTGCGCCACCAACTAACCCCAGCGACCCTTCTTAGACTACCAGCGAACCAAGCCCTCCTCCGACGCCGAGTTTCATCGATTTGGAGCTTCTCCTGTGAACTTTGGGTAGCACAGCAACGGTGAAGTCGAGGGGAGCACGGGTTCGAGCTCTCCCGGGTTGAAATCGATAGAGAAAGGTATTTTAATTAATTTTAGCAATTAAAAATACAATCTTTTATATTGTAGGAGGATAAAAATATAATCTTTCATATAGTAGAAGGGTAAAAATATGATTTTTGTTTAGGTAGAGTATATGTGTAGCAGAATAAAGATTGATTTTCTGAAAAGACGATATTTTTGAAATAGAAAAGATTAGATTTTTAAAATAAAAATGATTAGATTTTTGAAATTGAAAAGGCGAAATCTTTATATGAAGAATAGCGGGATAAAAATAGAATTTTTATCTATATAACATTGTTGCAAAAATAGGATTTTTATCTATATTGAACATCGAAGTAAAAATATGATTTTTAAATTGAAAGTGAACAAATAAAAATGGATTTTTATATATATATGTAGTGGCTACGGGCAACGAAGATGACAAAAAGGCGAGAATGAAGAAGATTTCTATAAAAGAAGAGTCATGATGATTGGATAGCTTTCGGTGAGAACTTCTCACTCAAAATCTCTTTTTCTAGTTATATATATATATACTAGGATGTAGACGGTGTTTAGTAGCACCCGACACCCGTCATCCACAGACCATGGATGGCTTGTTTGTTAAATTGTTTGGTTGTGTAGTTGGTTAGTCTATTTGGTTTGAATTGAATTGTTTGGTGAAATGGAATGGATTTGATTGATGTGTGAATGGCGTGGGCCTTCACTAGACCGGGAATAAGGCTAGGCCTTGTCCCGTTTCTAGTATCGTGCCGTTATGCCGCCGAAATTTTCTAAAATATGTTAGAAAAATAAAAATATCATTTTATTGAATAAATGAACTGAATAGAAATTCATGTGTTAAAATAAAATGTTTTATCGTTAAAAATATAATTTTTAACGTGAAAGGGAAGGAATGAATATTTATAAACAAATCGGCCGATTTGTTTATATACACTGATTTGACTGATATCGATTGGGTCGATAAATTTTACACGTCGCCCAACTACACAACTAAAATCTGCGTTTGATTGTTTGAAACCCCACACGGGTGTTGGGATGAAAGTTGGAAGTTCACTCATCCTGATTGATTAAATATGTCGATCGATTGATTGACAGGTTGTTATAAGCGTAAGATATCTATATTGATGCTTATACAGTGTAGTGCACTTTGGTTGATGGTTGATTATTTTTCAATGCTATTATATACATGTGTTGTATGGAATCCATATAATTAACGTTATATGGTGATTGATTGGGCCTCATTCCAATCGGGAAAACAATGAAAATTATAAAAGAAAATTCATGTGTTGAATATAAAAATAGTCATGTGTTGACGATGTTCATGTGTTGAGTGAAATATTTTATACAATGAAATTTACATCTTTATCATATTTAAAATTAGAACTACTTCTCAGTAGGAGTCTGATAATTAAAATCAAACGATAGATACCATAGTTTTATAAAATATTTTACATAACAAAGATAGTGATGTGTTGACAGTACTCATGTGTTGAGATTAGCCGTGTGTTGAAAGAAATATAGATTCATGTGTTGAATAGAATAAATATTCATTGGTTGAATAGAATAACGAATTATTGAAATATAAAGCCGTGTGGATTAGAGATGCGCTATTTTGACGTGAACGATATTTATATCGATTTCATTCGTTTTATTATGAATATTGAAAAGTGATTTCAAAATTTAATATATGGAAATGAAGTTCAAATTAAATTAGATTAAAAATTCAAATTGAAATTTTATTAAGTCAATTTGAAATGAATTCGAATCGAATAGTAAATGGATTCGATTCGAATTGAATAGAAAGTGAATTTGAATTCAAATCAATTAGAAATGAATTCAAATTGAATTAAATTGAAATTGAGTTAAAAACGAATTGAAATCGTTTTGAATGAAATTTAAAACGAACTGAAATTGAATTGAAATCAATTTGAAATAAATTCGAATTGAATTAAATAGAAGGTAAATTCAAATTGAATTGAATTGAAACGAATTTGAATTCGAATAAAATTGAAATGAATTCGAATTGAATTGAAATCAAATTGATTTGAAATTGAATGTAGCGTTGAAATGGTTTTGAAAACGAATTTAAAACGATTTATAAAATACGTTTTAAAAAGGAAATCGACGAAATATATATATATAATGGCCTGAATAGAACGCGCCGCGCCGCGGCAGTTCGTGAATTTCGGCCATTTATTTCAAACGGACATTACGGGAGATCCGACCGTCGGATTCTCCTAAAACCGGAACCGTTGGGTTCGTATCGAAAAGAGCTTCCCAATGAATACTAGAAATTTGAAATCTAACGGTTGGATTTGGAATTATGTCCAAATCAATTTCAGAAAAGGTCGCTGTAAGTGCAGTTCGGTGGCCGTAGATGGAAATCGACTGTACGGGCCTTGATAAAATTATTAAAAATATCTATAATTTGTGTAAAATCATAATATATGATTTGGGAAAAATTGAGCTGAAGAATTCCACATTTGAAAGGATAAAAATAGATTTTATCGAAATGAACTAGTTTTGAGCTGGAATTAAAATCAATTTATTTTTGAAATAAATAAATTGAATTTGAAAGTGATTTTAAAAGTAATCAATATTCCCAATACGTGGATTGGACTGGAGTTGAATCGAAATTATCTTCGGGATATTTCGATGTTGGATTTCGTGACTATACAGATATTGTTTTGGGAATTTGAAAGATATATTTTATATCGTTATTTCCAATACGATATATGTTGGTTTCAGAATTTGATATTGAATATAAACCGATATATTTTCCATTCAGAGCCTTGTATTTAATATCAAATGTGATTTGGGTTTGTCGTGAATCGTGTTTTAGAAGACATTGGTTCTTTAACCCAGTTAAAGACATAATGTTGATTTTTGAAAGGATTAAAACTAAGTGGAGTTTTAATGAATCTTTAATTAGATTAAAAAGTGAATTGATAATTTAAATTATCAAATCAGAAAAGTGATCGAGAATGGAGTACCACCAGTTTTGCTCCAATGCGATAGTTAAATCTTTAATTAGATTTGAACGTGAAATGGTAATTAATTTTACCGATAACACCGTGGTGTTAGATATGGAGTATTACCAGTTTTCTCCATGGGATATATAGGTTGGGATTGGGAAATAAAATAAATAACTACTTCGGTGTGGTTCGCTAATCCCGACTAGTTTGATATGATATCCAAAGGAAAATTATAGAATAAATTTAGAAGAATTTATCTTGGATAAAATTAATGGGAACCTTTCCCTAAGAATGTGATTTTGTGAATAAAAGAATATTCTGAATTGGAATGAGGCGTTTGTGTGTTTGTGTAACATTTGTTTATCATATACGTGGGTTATTCAGAAAAGCCGGGTTATACCCATTCTGGATAACCGATTCGACGAGATGTCGAAGATGAAGACGGTGGTTGAAGACCGGAAGTCTTCACATCGTTTGGGTGATTACTGATGATCTTGATTGGGCTGTACACCCAGGATGAGGGAATCAGTTGGTGATCGTCCAGACGTACTTGGAGATGGATGGATATGCGAGGAAAATGCCTCCGGTTTCGTTCAGACCCAGAACTAACTTGTAAATGGATTGTGTGTCTGACATTGGATTTTATTCTGTGTTGATTGATCTCTATTAAATATACATCTGTTTGGCGGCAGAGGATTTATTCTCTTGCTTAACGCCCTTCTCTGAGAAGTATGAGCTCAGAGGTTGTATATCGATGGACATCAGTCGCATGGAGTGAATTGCCAATGTGGCACGCGTAAGTGGCAATTGATCAAGGCTTCTGTTGAAAAGCAAAGTCTTGTGGTTGATGATCAAAGCACGGCCTGTGTGGCGTAGCTTTGTGTATAACGTGAATTCGCGAGCCTCACACCTCGGTATGAGTCAAAAACGGGATAGTGACTGCAGGGAGAGCACGACGTTTCTTTCTAGCTAGGGTGGTGTCAGTGACCTACCAGCCCTGACATTTATATACTTTTCACCTGTGTGGTTGTTGGAATGCGAGGCGCCTCGGATATAGGTCTGTAAGGACCGGGAAACGTGTGTTCAGGAATTGCCAATCCTCAAAAGTAAGAGAGGACCGGCCCTGAAGATCCAAGGATCATAGTGGGGTCCTGAGACATTTGCTAGAGTGTCTCGAATCGGAGAGGAGCTTGCCCCTTGCCTCGGCTCATGATGGAATCCAATTTCCAATACGTGTGTTTCGGTTTTATTTGTAGAGCCTAGTATGGCGACATAGTAGATGGTAGCTATGCCGCCTATGATTGATACTTATGATTGAAATTGTTTTGACACTATACACCTATAATAGTATCAAATAATGTGTTTTAAACGTATCAAGCATGCTTTGGCTGTTATAAGGTAAAAACCCTATCCTCCGGCTTGCGTTGCATTGTGTGATGGGACCTGGGTCTTATAACAGCTTCATTTTTCTTTATTTAGCATTGCGCTGTTTGTTTTATGCACTGGTATTCTTGGGAGGAAACCCGTTCCGTGTTATACGGCGTGGTCCCTTGATTTACCTAACCTTAAACATAAATATTAATAACTGTTTTAGTTCTCACACCAGTCACATGACTGACCTGGAGTTTATTGTTTTAACCTAAACTCTGGGTGCCCCTATTTTCCACACGGGCAGCTAGTAGTTTTGGTTTTGCAGATTTATATTCACAGGGTCCTGATTTACAGTTGGAACGATGCTCGGAAAGCTCTGTATCCGTGTATTATTTTCAGTTGTGTTTTGTATATTTTTCCGCTGCTATGTAATTTATTGTAATCTCTGATATTTATCGAATGTAATTTATTCATTTATACTCTGTATATTCTTGTATTTGATGGAATTGTTGTAATAACAATGAAATGTTCTTCCGTTTGCGTTCTATTTTGTCTTGTCCTCAATTCTATCTGTGCTTTCCTTCACGGGGAAGTTCGGGTCGTCTCAGTTTGGTATCAGAGCTTTGGTTTACAGAGCTCGAGAACAAGGCACATTAGAACCATACGAAAGAATTCATCAGATATTGGATTAGCAAAATCCAATTAGAATGACTCGTTAGAGATAGGATCAGTAGTATCCTAGAACGAGTGTGAAGTGTATATTTTTCAAATGTAAACAATTTTGTTTTGAAAATTTAAATCGTTTTATACGTATTTGAATATTTTATTTGTATTGATTTGGACAATCGAGTATATATAGATTTCGCGTATACGTGTCATGAACGTATAGTCGAAGTTTTAATATACTGGATAGATATAGGATTACACTCTAGTCACTCGGAGATGATTTTGTTGATGGAGCTCCATCACCAAAATTTATGTTCGTGTTTCGAAGGTGTGATTTCTATATATTTCCATTAGACTGGTGTGAGAACCAAAACTTATATAGATAGATTCATTTGTTGTGAATTGGTATCAAAAACAAGATTTTCCGTATATATGTACCAAAATTATGAATTTGAAACTCTAATTCACTAATTGATTGATGTTTGTGTTGTTTGTTTATTTGTTTGATAATTTTGAATCATTTAGCCTAATAGAACCAAATATTGAATTGTATTGAAAATTGGTCGCATTTGCTTGCATATACATATACTTACATTGAACAGGTCATAGCAAGGAGGCTAGAGCAGTGTAACACCCCACCTCCACCAGGGTGGCTCTTGCAAGCACTCTGACTTTGGAGGGGCGTTTGAATCAGGTAAACATGCATAATGATATATCAAGGCAGAACAAGAACATATGTATATATGTAAACAGAGTAAATAACATAGATAAAACAGCGGAAGATTTCAAAACATTTCAAAACAAGTCTGGTACAACATAGCTTTCCAAATAAACAAGTCTAGATAAAACAACATCAACTGAAAAACTGAAATAAATAAGTGTTATCCCCAATTAAGTGGTAACCATAGCTAGCTTCATGTCGAAACCGTACATGAGCTGAAATCCCACAAGCAAGCAATCCGAAATCCAAGCTAAGCTCCAGTATTCCCTCCCTGAGAACCTGGGGGGGGGGGACAGAAGAAAAGAGGCGAAAGAAAACAGGTCAGTCAAAAAGACTGAGTAAGCCCTACTACAATCACTGTAAACTGATAAAGTTAATTGGCATGAGCAGCAGGGATGAACATAAGGATAACAATATACTAGCATGATGATTAACTAACAAGGTAGATAAAGGTGTCATCGCATAATCAGGATTAAGGTTTTGCACCACAGGTGTACTAGCAAACTAACATGACTTGAATAAACAAGTATTGATCCCTTGGCCCAAGCTTTGGCCCAATAACATGAAATGACCCTAATACAAGGTCCAACCAAACGGTCTAGTCGATCGGCTCCCTAAGTCTAACTCGTCACGTGTTGGTGTCAATACGGCCCAATCATAATTGTAGTCGAACTGTGCCGGGTCCACCCTTCGGGTGTATCAAGCCCTAGGGTGTCAACCCCTGGACACCATGAACATGAGTGCACAGTCCCGATCTACTGGTACCCGTGCATGTTTTCTCCGGCTACGGACTATGTGCACGACCAGAGTCCGCCCGGAACTACACCGGCGTACCTTCTGCCGTCGCTTTTGGTCACTTACCTCCAGTCCAGTAATCGTGCCCCCACCCTAGCCTAGTCCCTAGGGTCATGATGATACTAACTTGGGATTACTGCTGGAGTGGGCCCCCATTGCTAGGATTTTTCTAGTGGGTTAAGTACGGTTTAACCCTCTTGCTAATCCTGGATTAACTTGGTTAAGTGTAACGATGAGTTCACGACTTAACCCCGATTAATCTACCAAGCCCAAATTGGTTAAGTATTAAGTGGACCATGACTTAACCCTAATCACGAGGCATTAATTAATTTAATGCGCCTTAACCTCTCACATTAGACCTTGTTGTGGTTACTAGTTAAGCCGGGCGGGTCCGGGTAGCTTTACACCACAACTTGGTCTAACCTCGGGTTCAAGGTACAACATGACCAACTTCTCACATTGGGTCCTATTGTTTGTAGCAACTAGTTAAGCCGATCGGTTCCGGGTAGGTTTACGCTACAAACTCAACCCAACCTCGAGTTGGCCACACTTATCTTTTCTAAGTGTCATGTCCATCATGTTTCCAAAACATGTTACAAGTTTTCAAGCAATTGGGTAGACCTAACTTAATAGGTAAATTCCCAATGGGTAGACCTAACTTAATAGGTAAATTCCCAAGCTTATGTTTTATGTCTTTTAAGTTTACCCAACCCCAAACGCAATCCCATCGCTTACATATCGCAATAGCGCATAAAGGATAGAAAGAGGGAACTTGGCATAATCATGACATAAAGGCATTGAAGCCACAAGCTTAACATGGTGGCATATGAAATGTTCATATGTTCATACACTTGCATATTACATTTTTAGGCCTCAAAAGCATGCATAAAACCAAACTTAGCATATTGGTGATACATGGTGCTAAATGACATGTAGAGATGGCCATAAGTTCGCATTTAGCCTCACATGCAAGTTATCATAAGAGATATGATAACTTACATGTTGCTAAAATGCAACCTTTGGCATAAAGCTTAAAGCTTTATGTTCATAAACCCAAAATAAGCTTGCATAACATGATAGCATGAACAAAATGTTCAACCCAAACTTGCATAACATAACTTGGCATACTTGCATATAAACTTGCATATCACAATATGATAAACTTGCATATAAACTTGCATATCACAACATGATAAACTTGCATATAAACTTGCATATCACAACATGATAAACTTGCATATAACTTGCATATCATACATTTAACTTTAGAGTTTAAGTATGAAAGTAGAATAGGGCTTACAATGCTTAAGAAGTCACAAAAATATGACAAAGCCCTTATGAAATCAATTAAACCCAAAATGCAAGCAAAACCCTTGAGCCAAAATGATCAAGACTCTTTCTTTATGATGCAAATATATAAACTTGACTTGAATGCAAGCTAATGATGCTCATACAAGTTTGAAAACACTTGTATGCATGGAAAATCACTTAGGAATTTATTTAGGAATTTTATGAAGAGAGTGGAGGCCATGAGAGGATTGATTTTGCCATAGTTTAGTTGTATGAATGAATAATGATGATTTAGGGTAGGTTAGGGTCTTATTTATAGATTAGGCAAGTGTTTTAGGCCATAGGATTAAACCTAGATTCAATCCAAGCCATCAAAGCATGTCTTGGGGAAGAAGTCAAGTGTAGGAACCATCTAGGGCCTTTAGATTAAAGATGAACCATGAGAACCATCCAAATGCAAAATCTGCATTTGAGCGAATCGGCCCACGGGTTGACAGCCAAACACCCTGGATTAACCCCTAGTTGACCCAGCGGGCTCGGGTCGACCTCAAAAATCGGCCGGTTCGGTTATTCCCCTCTCCCAATTCGCTGTTTTGAACATTTTTGCATATTTATTTATTTTTCAATTATATATATATATATATATATCAATATATATATATTTCTCTGCGCAACCCATTTCACTTAATTAAGTATACTTTAATTTGGGAATTTTTCGTGAAACTTCGCGAGGCCATATCTTGGTCATACGGACTCCGATTTTCGAAAACTCGGACTCTATTTCGCGTATTTTTCCGAGATGAACGCAATGGCATAGCCCGTTTCCCTTGATTCAGATTTTACAGTTTAATTCTGCCTCCATTTATGTTATAACATGTTATTCAAAAATACGGGTTGTTACAAGCAGAGAATAAAATTTGTTTGCCCGACAAATAGGTACATGTTTACTACATAATTTACTGTTTTGTTTGGGTGATGATGATTTTATGAGCCTATTGGCTAGCCGCTTGGCTTTTTCTTTTTCTTTTTGAGATTAGAAGGACCGGGGAAGCTATTTGAAATTCCCCGATGCTCCCGGTGCAGGGGAGGTTATGGCGAAATTTTTCGAAAATTTAGGGTGTTAGCCAAATTTTTGAAGAAATTTGAAAATTCTCAGAAACTGAAAAGTTGGAGAATGCAAGCCAGATCGAACGTAGAGTTGATTAATCAAACCACTTTCGACTTTGTTCCTTTTCGGGGATGAAAAGTTTTAAGTGGGGGAGATTGTAATAACCCGGAAAATCTGGGCCAGTTTAAATTTTTTTATTTTGGCAATTTTAACGAATTTTGAATATTTAAAATAGATTATTTTAAATAATAACAACGAGAAATTTATTTTGAATATAAATAGAACGTATATATTATATACGTCGTCGTTAGAATATAAATAATTATATATAATTATAAATAGAATTGAAAATGGCGCGGTAGTTCGATAATTCGATTTCAAACTTCAATTGAATGTACCGGGTGCAAAACAATCCGGATTTTAGTGAAACTAAAAACATTAGAATCTAATTGATGACATCTTTCCAACGAATCCGAAAAATTGAAATTTCATAGCGGGAATCAAAAGATAAGTCCAGTTGAAAATTCTGAATAGTCGCTATGGAATTCAGGCCCTTAAAAATAGGAATTTTGCAAACGACCTCGGATTTCGACGAAACCACTTTTGTTGGATCCGCAGTGTCAAGTTATTGCTAGATTCCAATTTTCATAATTTTTCAAATCAATATGTGAGCGTGGCAAAAGAAAACGTGTTTGACCAGTTTCAGTTGATTTTAATCGACTGGAAATTGGCCATTTTTCTAACGGTCTCAGAATTCGACGAAACTAGTTTTGTTAGGACCGTATCGTCAATACGAAGCTAGAAAATATTTTTATGGAATTTATAGAGTTGTTATGTGACCCCGGTAATTTGAAATGTACGTTTAAAATTCAATATAGTGATTTAAATGAAAATTCAACGGAAACTGATCAAAGCGATCGAATCGGCTTACGAAGCATATCCCATTGTGTTCGGAATGGGGGTGATTAGCTATTGACGACAGTCGGTGGGCCTCGTTTCGAGTTCGAATAAAAAGTCCACTTTTATTGGAAAATTAAATAAAATAAAATAATAAAAAAAACCCACACCTCTCTCCTCTTTTACCCGGTCAAAGCCCATCAACCCCACGCTCGTTCAATTCAAAATCAAACAGAAAAAAAAAACATCGCGACCTCGATTCCGCCCAGCCGCCGCGCCCTCTGCCATCGATCCGCCACCTCCTCCTGACAGCCACCGCGAGTTCCCCAGCCCCCCCCCTCTACGCCTCCCTCTCTTCATCGATTTCCCAGAAACCCGCGACCCCCACCCCTAAAACCCAAAAACCGCCTGCGCCCTCCCCCAAGTCAGCACCGCCGGCCCACCGAGCTCCACCACCGCCTGACGAGGCTCCTGCGCCACCAACAAACCCCAGCGACCCTTCTCAGACTACCAGCGAACCAAGCCCTCCTCCGACGCCGAGTTTCATCGATTTAGAGCTTCTCCGGTGAACTTTGGGTAGCACAGCAACAGTGAAGTCGAGGGGAGCACGGGTTCGAGCTCTCCCGGGTTGAAATCGATAGAGAAAGGTATTTTAATTAATTTTAGCAATTAAAAATACAATCTTTTATATTGTAGGAGGATAAAAATATAATCTTTCATATAGTAGAAGGGTAAAAATATGATTTTTGTTTAGGTAGAGTATATGTGTAGCAGAATAAAGATTGATTTTCTGAAAAGACGATATTTTTGAAATAGAAAAGATTAGATTTTTAAAATAAAAATGATTAGATTTTTGAAATTGAAAAGGCGAAATTTTTATATGAAGAATAGCGGGATAAAAATAGAATTTTTATCTATATAACATTGTTGCAAAAATAGGATTTTTATCTATATTGAACATCGAAGTAAAAATATGATTTTTAAATTGAAAGTGAACAAATAAAAATGTGATTTTTATATATATGTAGTGGCTACGGGCAACGAAGATGACAAAAAGGCGAGAATGAAGAAGATTTCTATAAAAGAAGAGTCATGATGATTGGATAGCTTTCGGTGAGAACTTCTCACTCAAAATCTCTTTTTCTAGTTATATATATATATACTAGGATGTAGACGGTGTTTAGTAGCACCCGACACCCGTCATCCACAGACCATGGATGGCTTGTTTGTTAAATTGTTTGGTTGTGTAGTTGGTTAGTCTATTTGGTTTGAATTGAATTGTTTGGTGAAATGGAATGGATTTGAATGATGTGTGAATGGCGTGGGCCTTCACTAGACCTGGTATAAGGCTAGGCCTTGTCCCGTTTCTAGTATCGTGCCGTTATGCCGCCGAAATTTTCTAAAATATGTTAGAAAAATAAAAATATCATTTTATTGAATAAATGAACTGAATAGAAATTCATGTGTTAAAATAAAATGTTTTATCGTTAAAAATATAATTTTTAACGTGAAAGGGAAGGAATGAATATTTATAAACAAATCGGCCGATTTGTTTATATACACTGATTTGACTGATATCGATTGGGTCGATAAATTTTACACGTCGCCCAACTGCACAACTAAAATCTGCGTTTGATTGTTTGAAACCCCACACGGGTGTTGGGATGAAAGTTGGAAGTTCACTCATCCTGATTGATTAAATATGTCGATCGATTGATTGACAGGCTGTTATAAGCGTAAGATATCTATATTGATGCTTATACAGTGTAGTGCACTTTGGTTGATGGTTGATTATTTTTCAATGCTATTATATACATGTGTTGTATGGAATCCATATAATTAACGTTATATGGTGATTGATTGGGCCTCATTCCAATCGGGAAAACAATGAAAATTATAAAAGAAAATTCATGTGTTGAATATAAAAATAGTCATGTGTTGAGTGAAATATTTTATACAATGAAATTTACATCTTTATCATATTTAAAATTAGAACTACTTCTCAGTAGGAGTCTGATAATTAAAATCAAACGATAGATACCATAGTTTTATAAAATATTTTACATAACAAAGATAGTGATGTGTTGACAGTACTCATGTGTTAAGATTAGCCGTGTGTTGAAAGAAATATAGATTCATGTGTTGAATAGAATAAATATTCATTGGTTGAATAGAATAACGAATTATTGAAATAAAAAGCCGTGTGGATTAGAGATGCGCTATTTTGACGTGAACGATATTTATATCGATTTCATTCGTTTTATTATGAATATTGAAAAGTGATTTCAAAATTTAATATATGGAAATGAAGTTCAAATTAAATTAGATTAAAAATTCAAATTGAAATTTTATTAAATCAATTTGAAATGAATTCGAATCGAATAGTAAATGGATTCGATTCGAATTGAATAGAAAGTGAATTTGAATTCAAATCAATTAGAAATGAATTCAAATTGAATTAAATTGAAATTGAGTTAAAAATGAATTGAAATCGTTTTGAATGAAATTTAAAACGAACTGAAATTGAATTGAAATCAATTTGAAATAAATTCGAATTGAATTAAATAGAAGGTAAATTCAAATTGAATTGAATTGAAACGAATTTGAATTCGAATAAAATTGAAATGAATTCGAATTGAATTGAATTCAAATTGATTTGAAATTGAATGTAGCGTTGAAATGGTTTTGAAACCGAATTTAAAACGATTTATAAAATACGTTTTAAAAAGGAAATCGACGAAATATATATATATATATATTATATATATAATGGCCTGAATAGAACGCGCCGCGCCGCGGTAGTTCGTGAATTTCGGCCATTTATTTCAAACGGACATTACGGGAGATCCGACCGTCAGATTCTCCTAAAACCGGAACCGTTGGGTTCGTATCGAAAAGAGCTTCCCAATGAATACTAGAAATTTGAAATCTAATGGTTGGATTTGGAATTATGTCCAAATCAATTTCAGAAAAGGTCGTTGTAAGTGCAGTTCGATGGCCGTAGATGGAAATCGACTGTACGGGCCTTGATAAAATTATTAAAAATATCTATAATTTGTGTAAAATCATAATATATGATTTGGGAAAATTGAGCTGAAGAATTCCACATTTGAAAGGATAAAAATAGATTTTTATCGAAATGAACTAGTTTTGAGCTGGAATTAAAATCAATTTATTTTTGAAATAAATAAATTGAATTTGAAAGTGATTTTAAAAGTAATCAATATTCCCAATACGTGGATTGGACTGGAGTTGAATCGAAATTATCTTCGGGATATTTCGATGTTGGATTTCGTGACTATACAGATATTGTTATGGGAATTTGAAAGATATATTTTATATCGTTATTTCCAATACGATATATGTTGGTTTCAGAATTTGATATTGAATATAAACCGATATATTTTCCATTCAGAGCCTTGTATTTAATATCAAATGTGATTTGGGTTTGTCGTGAATCGTGTTTTAGAAGACATTGGTTCTTTAACCCAGTTAAAGACATAATGTTGATTTTTGAAAGGATTAAAACTAAGTGGAGTTTTAATGAATCTTTAATTAGATTAAAAAGTGAATTGATAATTTAAATTATCAAATCAGAAAAGTGATCGAGAATGGAGTACCACCAGTTTTGCTCCAATGCGATAGTTAAATCTTTAATTAGATTTGAACATGAAATGGTAATTAATTTTACCGATAACACCGTGGTGTTAGATATGGAGTATTACCAGTTTTCTCCATGGGATATATAGGTTGGGATTGGGAAATAAAATAAATAACTACTTCGGTGTGGTTCGCTAATCCCGACTAGTTTGATATGATATCCAAAGGAAAATTATAGAATAAATTTAGAAGAATTTATCTTGGATAAAATTAATGGGAACCTTTCCCTAAGAATGTGATTTTGTGAATAAAAGAATATTCTGAATTGGAATGAGGCGTTTGTGTGTTTGTGTAACATTTGTTTATCATATACGTGGGTTATTCAGAAAGGCCGGGTTATACCCATTCTGGATAACCGATTCGACGAGATGTCGAAGATGAAGACGGTGGTTGAAGACCGGAAGTCTTCACATCGTTTGGGTGATTACTGATGATCTTGATTGGGCTGTACACCTAGGATGAGGGAATCAGTTGGTGATCGTCCAGACGTACTTGGAGATGGATGGATATGCGAGGAAAATGCCTCCGGTTTCGTTCAGACCCAGAACTAACTTGTAAATGGATTGTGTGTCTGACATTGGATTTTATTCTGTGTTGATTGATCTCTATTAAATATACATCTGTTTGGCGGCAGAGGATTTATTCTCTTGCTTAACGCCCTTCTCTGAGACGTACGAGCTCAGAGGTTGTATATCGATGGACATCAGTCGCATGGAGTGAATTGCCAATGTGGCACGCGTAAGTGGCAATTGATCAAGGCTTCTGTTGAAAAGCAAAGTCTTGTGGTTGATGATCAAAGCACGGCCTGTGTGGCGTAGCTTTGTGTATAACGTGAATTCGCGAGCCTCACACCTCGGTATGAGTCAAAAACGGGATAGTGACTGCAGGGAGAGCACGATGTTTCTTTCTAGCTAGGGTGGTGTCAGTGACCTACCAGCCCTGACATTTATATACTTTTCACCTGTGTGGTTGTTGGAATGCGAGGCGCCTCGGATATAGGTCTGTAAGGACCGGGAAACGTGTGTTCAGGAATTGCCAATCCTCAAAAGTAAGAGAGGACCGGCCCTGAAGATCCAAGGATCATAGTGGGGTCCTGAGACATTTGCTAGAGTGTCTCGAATCGGAGAGGAGCTTGCCCCTTGCCTCGGCTCATGATGGAATCCAATTTCCAGTACGTGTGTTTCGGTTTTATTTGTAGAGCCTAGTATGGCGACATAGTAGATGGTAGCTATGCCGCCTATGATTGATACTTATGATTGAAATTGTTTTGACACTATACACCTATAATAGTATCAAATAATGTGTTTTAAACGTATCAAGCATGCTTTGGCTGTTATAAGGTAAAAACCCTATCCTCCGGCTTGCGTTGCATTGTGTGATGGGACCTGGGTCTTATAACAGCTTCATTTTTCTTTATTTAGCATTGCGCTGTTTGTTTTATGCACTGGTATTCTTGGGAGGAAACCCGTTCCGTGTTATACGGCGTGGTCCCTTGATTTACCTAACCTTAAAAATAAATATTAATAACTGTTTTAGTTCTCACACCAGTCACATGACTGACCTGGAGTTTATTGTTTTAACCTAAACTCTGGGTGCCCCTATTTTCCACACGGGCAGCTAGTAGTTTTGGTTTTGCAGATTTATATTCACAGGGTCCTGATTTACAGCTGGAACGATGCTCGGAAAGCTCTGTATCCGTGTATTATTTTCAGTTGTGTTTTGTATATTTTTCCGCTGCTATGTAATTTATTGTAATCTCTGATATTTATCGAATGTAATTTATTCATTTATACTCTGTATATTCTTGTATCTGATGGAATTGTTGTAATAACAATGAAATGTTCTTCCGTTTGCGTTCTATTTTGTCTTGTCCTCAATTCTATCCGTGCTTTCCTTCACGGGGAAGTTCGGGTCGTCTCACGATTTGTCTATAACACACATTTGACTGATATTGATTGGGACGATAAATTTTACACATCGTCCAACTGCACAAATAAAATATGTGTTTGATTGTTTGAAACCCCGCACGGGTATTGGGATGATATTTGACGTACACTAATCCCGATTGTTTAGTTGTATGTCGATCGATTGATTGACAGACTGTTATAAGCGTTGAATATTTATATTTGATGCTTATACAGTGTAGAATGCACTTTGGATGATGGTTGATTATTTGTCATTGTTGATATACATGCGTTGTATGGAAATACATAGAAATAAAACTATGGTAATTGATTGGGCCTCATTCCAGTTTTGAAATAGAAATATTTGAAAAGAAATATTTGAATAGAAATATTTGAAAGGGAAATATTTGAAACAGAATATTTGAAAATAGAAATATATGAGGCCGTGTTGATTAGATTGACGCCATTTTGACGTGAACGATATTTATATCGACTTATTCAATTTTCAATGTATATTGAAAGTGATTTCGAAATTTGAATTATATTGAAAATAATCGAAATTCGAATTAAATTGAATAGAACTGAATTCGAATTGAAATCGAAAGGAATTGAATTCGAATTAAATTGAAATTGAATTGAAATCGATTTGAAACGAATTTAAAACGAATTTGTATTGGAATATTCAATTTTGATTTGAAATTGAATATGAAGTTGAAACCGTTTTGAAAATGAATTTAAAACGATTTATAAAGCACGTTTTGAATTGAAATCGACGAAGTATATATTATATATATTATATATATAATATAATGGCCTGAATAGAACGGGCCGCGCCGCGGCAGTTCGCGAATTTCGACCATTGACTTCGAGCGGATATTACGGGAGATCCGACCGTCGGATTCTCCTAAATCCGGAACCGTTGGGTTCGTATCGAAAAGAGCTTTCTAACGAATGTGAAAAATTAGAAATCTAACAGTTGGATTTGGAATTATGTCCAAATCAAATTTGAAAAAGGTCGTTGTAAGTGCAGTTCGATGGCCGTTGATGGAAATCGACTGTACGGGCCTTGATAAAATTATTAAAAATAGTAATAATTTGTGTAAAATCATAAGAAATGGTTTAGGAAGGATTGGGATGAAAAACTCCATATTTGAAAAGATAAAAATAGATTTTTATCGAAATGAGCTAGTTTTGAACTAGAATTAATATTCTATTTGTTTTTAAATAAATAAATTGAATGTGAAAAGGGTTTTAAAAATAACCAGAATTTCCAATGATTGCTTTGGAATGGATTTGAATCGAAATTGTCTTCGCAATATTTCGATGTTGGATTTCATGATTATACAGATGTTGTTATGGAAATTTGAAAGATATATATATATATCGTTATTTCCAATACGATATCTGTTGGTCGTAGAATTTGATATTGAATATAAGCCGATATATTTTTCTATTCAGAGCCTTGTATTTAATATCAAATGTGATTTGGGTTTGTCGTGAATGGTGTCTTGGCTAACACTGTTCTTGAACCCAGTTGAGAAAAGAGTAAATCTTTTTATTTAGATTTAATGAAGTGTACCAATTAAGTAATATTTAATTGGAATTGAATTGGTATTGATTTTTGGGTTTATCGTGAACAGTGTTTTAAATAACACTTGTTCTTTAACCCGATAATTAATGGAATGTGATTTTGGGTTTATCGTGAACCGTGTTTTAAACGACACTGATTCTTTAACCCAGTTAAAGATTAAAACTAAGTGGAGTTTTAATGAATCTTTAATTAGATTGAAAAGATCGAGAATGGAGTATCACCAGTTTTGCTCCTGGTGATAGTTAAATCTTTAATTAGATTTGAACGTGAAATGGTAATTGAATTTACCGTTAACACCGTGGTGTTGGATATGAAGTATGACCAGTTTTACTTCATGGGATGAATAGGGTGGGATGGGAAAATTAAAATAAATGATTACTTCGGTGTGGTTCGCTAATCCCGACTAGTTTGAATTGATATTCAAAAGAAGATTAAAGAATAAATTTAAAAGAATTTATCTTTGATAAAATTAATGGGAACCTTTCCCAAAATATAAGAATATTTAAATAAAAAGAATATTCTGAAGTGGAATGAGGCGTATGTTGTGTTTGTGTAACACTTTTATAATATATACGCGAGTTATTCAGAAAGACCGGGTTTATCCCATTCTGAATAACTGATTCGACGTGGTGTCGAAGATGAAGACGGTGGTTGAAGACCGGAGGTCTTCACTTCGTTTGGATAATTACTGATGGTCTTGATTGGTCTGTACACCCAAGAATATGGAAACAGTTGGTGATCGTCCAGACGTACTTGGAGATCGATGGATATGCGGGGTACTAGGTGCCTCCGGTTTCGTTCAGACCCAGAACGGACTTGTAAATGGACTGTGTGTCTGACATTGGATTTTAGTCTGTGTGATTGATTTCTATTAAATATATATCTGTTTGGCGGCGGAGAATTTATTCTCTTACTTAACGCCATTCTCTGAGACGTACGAGCTCAGGGGTTATATACTGATGGATATCAAACACATAGAGTGAATTGCCTGTGTCGCATGCCTAAGTGGCAAATGATCAAGGCTTCTGTTGAAAAGCAAAGTCTTGTGGTGATGATCAAAGCACAGCCTGTGTGGTACAGCTTTGTGTAACGTGAATTCGCGAGCCTCACACCCCGGTGGTGAACCAAAAACGGGAGACGGACCTCAGGGGGGACATGCGTTTTCTTTCTAGCTAGGGTGGTGTCAGTGATCTACCAGCCCTGACATTTATATTATTTTCACTTGTGTGGTTGTTGCTGTTGCGAGGCGCCTCGGTTTGATCGGACGATCCGGGTCCGATGGAGTCATTTGTTGGCTCATTTACGCCCCATAGGGCGGAGAAACGTAGTGTTCAGGCATTATAATCCACATCGGTGGACCGGCCCTGACGATCCAAGGTACAGTTGCGGTTGTTCCTGAGGCTCGGGCTAGACAGTCTCGAATCGGTAGAGGACGATCCCTGGCCTCGGTTCATAGATGGAAATCCAATTTCCAAATACGTGATTTTGCGGTTTTAATTGTAGAACTAGTATGGCAACATGATATATGGTACCCATGCCGCCTATGATTGATACTTATGATTTGAAATTGTTTTATACACTATACACTGATAATAGTATCAAATGATTTATTTTAAAAACGTATCAAGCATTCTTTGGCTGTTATAAGGGAAAACCCTATCCCCCGGCTTGCGTTGCATTGTGTGATAGGACCTGGGTCTTATAACAGCTTCATTTTTCTTTATTTAGCATTGCGTTGTTTGTTTTATGCACTGGTGTTCTTGGGAGGAAACCCGTTCCGTGTTATACGGCGTGGTC
Source organism: Allium sativum (assembly GCA_030737875.1). Lineage (NCBI taxonomy): Eukaryota > Viridiplantae > Streptophyta > Magnoliopsida > Asparagales > Amaryllidaceae > Allium > Allium sativum. The sequence goes on along the minus strand of CM060911.1, from coordinate 106,620,832 downwards.
CCTTGATTTACCTAACTTTAAAAATAAAGATTAATAACTGTTTTAGTTCTCACACCAGTCACATGACTGACCTGGAGTTTATTGTTTTAACCTAAACTCTGGGTGCCCCTATTTTGACACGAGAAGCTAGTAGTTTTGGTTTTGTAGATTTATATTCACAGGATCCTGGTTTACAGCTGGAACGATATCCGGGAGCTTTGTATCTGTATATCTCTTCTAGTTGTGTATTGTATTATTTTCCGCTGCTATACAATGTATTGTAATCTCTGATATTTTCTGTGTAATATTTATTTATTCAAACTCTGTATATTCTTGTAATCTGATGGAATTGTTGTAATATACAATGAAATGTTCTTCCGTCTGCGTTCTATTTTGTCGTGTTCTCAAAACAATTCGTTCTTTCTCTTCTCTTCGGAGACTGGGGAAGTTCGGGTCCCTTCATTTGGTATCAGAGCATTGGTTTACAAAGCTCAGAGAACAAGACACATTAGAACCCTACGAAAGAATTCATCAGATATTGGATTGGTAATATCCAATGGGAATGACTCGTTAGAGATAGGATCAGTAGTATCCTAGAACGAGTGTGAAGAGTATGTTTTTAAAGTGAAAACAATTTTTGTTTTGAAAATTTAAATCGTTGTATACATATTTGAATATTTATTTCATATTGATTAGGACAATCCAATATATAAAGATTTTGCATATACGCCTTGCAAACGTGTATTTGAAGTTTTAATATACTGGATAGATATAGAATTACACTCTAGTCCGGGGGTGATTCTGATGATTGATATATCATCATCAGAATTTATATTCGAGTGACGAACGTGTAACATCTATATATTTCCTATTGACTGGTGTGAGAACCAAAATTAGATACGGCTTATAGATGTGATTTTGCATCAAAAATCTGATTTTTAGACTATGTACCAAAGTTATGAATTTGAAAAGCTAATCAACTAATTGATTGATGGTTGAGTTGTTTGATTATTGGTTGACTAATTAAGATGTTGAACCTTTAACCAAATTGAACCAAATATTGAGTTATATTGAAAATTGGTCGCATTTGCTTGCATATACATGTACTTACATTGAACAGGTCATATCAAGGAGGCTAGAGCAGAAGAATAAAATTTGTTTGCCCGATAAATAGGTACATGTTTATCATAATTTACTGTTTTGTTTGGGTGATGATGATTTTATGAGCCGATTGGCTAGCCGCTTGGCTTTTTCTTTTTCTTTTTGAGATCAGAAGGCCTGTATGGCAATTTCGGGATTTTCCTGTGGCTCCGGTGCAGGGGAGGTTATGGCGAAATTTTTCGAAAATTTAGGGTGTTAGCCAAATTTTTGAAAAATTTGAAAAGTTCTTAGAAACTGAAAAGTTGAAGAACTTAAGCCGTAATCAAAAGTACTGGAAGTTGAGTTGATTTGTTAAACAACTTTCGGCTTCGTTCCTTTTCGAGGACGAAAAGTTTTAAGTGGGGGAGATTGTAATAACCCGGAAATCTGGGCTAGTTTAAAATTTTTATTTTGGCAATTTTAGCAAATTTTGATTATTTAAAATGAATAATTTTAAATAATATCGACGAGAAATTTATTTTGAATATAATTTGAATGTATATATTCGTTTGAATCGACGTTAGAATATAAATATTTATTTATATTCATAAAAGGAATTGAAAATGGCGCGGTAGTTCGATAATTCGATTTCAAACTTCAAATGAATGTACGGGGTGCAAAATAAACCGGATTTTAGTGAAACCAAAAATAATGGAATCTAATTGTGAATATCTTTCCAACAGATCTGAAAAATTGAAATTTCATAACGGGAATCAAAAGATATGTGCAGTTGAAAATTCTGAATAGTCGCTATGGAATTCAGGCCCTTAAAAATGGAAATTTTGCAAACGACCTCGGATTTCGACGAAACCACTTTTGTTGGATCCGTGATGTCAAGTTATTGCTAGGTTTCAAATTTCATAATTTTTCGAATCAATATGTGAGCGTGGCAAAGGAAAACGTGTTTTGACCAGTTCAGTTGAATTTAATCGACTGGAAAATGGCCATTTTTCAAACGGTCTCAGAATTTGATGAAACTAGTTTTGTTAGGACCGTATTGTCAATACGAAGCTAGAAAATATTTTTCTGGAATTTTTCGAGTTAGTATGTGACCCCGGTAAATTGAAATGCGCGTTCAAATTCAATATATAGAGTTATATGTTGATTTTGACAAAAACTGATCGAAACGATCGAATCAGCTTACGATACATATCCCATTGTGTTCGGAATGGGGGTGATTAGCTAGGAACGACAAGCGGTGGGTCTCGTTTCGAGGTCAAAATAAAAAGTTGCTTTTTGAAAAATAAAATGAATTAAATATAAAATATATATAGGCCCCCCCTTTGTTCTCCCCCAAATCATTTCAGAAGAAAGAAAAAAAAACACGGATCCAGGAAACGCGCCGCACCCCCCTCCTCCTCCTGCCGCGACGTACCCCCCTGCTTCTGTCGATTGCGACGTACCCCCCCTCCTCCTCCTGCCGCGACGTACCCCCCCTGCTTCTGTCGATCGCGACGTACCCCCCCCCCCCCTCTGCTTCTGTCGATCACGACTAACCCCTCCCCCCCATTTTCCCTGCCGCCGCCGCCTCGTTCACCGTCGCGCCTGAGGCGCTGCAAACCCCCCCCCCCCCCACCCCAGCGATCGCCGCCCTCCACTTCTTCCCCTCCACTGCTTCCTTCTTTCCCCTCTGTTCAAACCCGCAGACCAAAGCCCCCTAATCCCAAACCCTAAGTCGCGCTCCACCCATGCAGCCGCCACCGCCGAGCTGGGACTGGCCTTCGCCCCTCCGACGCTCCATCTGCCGTCACCCTTCGCCCCTCGATCGAACGCGGACCACCCCGAAACCCTAACCGCACCGCCTCCAGACCTGACCCGCCTGCGCCGCCGAGTGCCACCCCCCTCAGTCAACTCCGCCACCGCACTCCGATTCTCCAACCGACGTCACCAAGCAACCCCACCCCGCGAAGAAGAAAAACCCTGTAAGCTTTTAAATCCATTTATTTTATTGTATAAAATCAGTTTCAGAAAGATAGGTATTTTAAAATTTAAAAGATTAGATTTTTAAAATAGAAAAGATTAGATTTTTTAAAATAGAAAAGATTAGATTTTTAAAATAGAAAAGATTAGATTTTTAAAATAGAAAAGATTAGATTTTTAAAATAGAAAAGATGCGATTTTTAGCGGTGTAAAAATAGAATTTTTTTTATCTATATAGTAGTAGTATAAAAATTCGATTTTTATATATTGAATAGCAAAGTAAAAATTCGATTTTTATATATTGAATAGCAAAGTAAAAATTCGATTTTTATATATTGAATAGCGAAGTAAAAATTCGATTTTTATATATTGAATAGCAAAGTAAAAATTCGATTTTTATATATTGAATAGCGAAGTAAAAATTCGATTTTTATATATTGAATAGCGAAGTAAAAATGTGATTTTTATATATGTAGTGAATACGGGCAAAGAAAGTGACAAGAGGCAAGAACAGCGAAGATTTCTACAAAGAAGAGTCGAGACGTTTGGTTTAGCTAATCAGTGAGAACTTCTCACTCAAATTTCCTTTTTCTAGTTAAAATATATACTAGGATGCAGACGTTGTTTAGTAGCACCCGACACCCGTCGTCTACAGACCATGGACGGCTTGTATGCTTGTTTGTTTGATTTTTGATGTGTAGTTGATTGTGTGATGTGATGTGAAATGAAATAAAATATTTATATAGATGAAATAAAATATTTTATAGTGGAAAATATTTTATAGTTAAAAATAGAATTTTTAACGTGTATATGAAATGAAATGAAAATAAACAGATCGGACGATTTGTCTATAACACACATTTGACTGATATTGATTGGGACGATAAATTTTACACATCGCCCAACTGCACAAATAAAATCTGTGTTTGATTGTTTGAAACCCCACACGGGTATTGGGATGATATTTGACGTACACTAATCCCGATTGTTTAGTTGTATGTCGATCGATTGATTGACAGACTGTTATAAGCGTTGAATATTTATATTTGGTGCTTATACAGTGTAGAATGCACTTTGGATGATTGTTGATTATTTGTCATTGTTGATATACATGCGTTGTATGGAAATCCATAGAAATAAAATCTATGGTAATTGATTGGGCCTCATTCCAGTTTTGAAATAGAAATATTTGAAAAGAAATATTTGAAAGGGAAATATTTGAAATAGAATATTTGAAAATAGAAATATATGAGGCCATGTTGATTAGATTGACGCCATTTTGACGTGAACGATATTTATATCGACTTATTCAATTTTCAATGTATATTGAAAGTGATTTCGAAATTTGAATTATATTGAAAATAATCGAAATTCGAATTAAATTGAATAGAACAGAATTCGAATTGAAATCGAAAGGAATTGAATTCGAATTAAATTGAAATTGAATTGAAATTGAATTGAAATCGATTTGAAATGAATTTAAAACGAATTTATATTGGAATATTCAATTTTGATTTGAAATTGAATATGAAGTTGAAACCGTTTTGAAAATGAATTTAAAACGATTTATAAAGCACGTTTTGAATTGAAATCGACGAAGTATATATTATATATATTATATATATATAATATAGTGGCCTGAATAGAACGCGTCGCGCCACGGCAGTTCGCGAATTTCGACCATTGACTTCGAACGGATATTACGAGAGATCCGACCGTCGGATTCTCCTAAAACCGGAACCGTTGGGTTCGTATCGAAAAGAGCTTTCTAACAAATGTGAAAAATTAGAAATCTAACGGTTGGATTTGGAATTATGTCCAAATCAAATTTGAAAAAGGTCGCTGTAAGTGCAGTTCGATGGCCGTTGATGGAAATCGACTGTACGGGCCTTGATAAAATTATTAAAAATAGTAATAATTTGTGTAAAATCATAAGAAATGGTTTGTGAAGGATTGGGATGAAAAACTCCACATTTGAAAAGATAAAAATAGATTTTTATCGAAATGAGCTAGTTTTGAACTAGAATTAAAATTCTATTTGTTTTTAAATAAATAAATTGAATGTGAAAAGGGTTTTAAAAATAACCAGAATTTCCAATGATTGCATTGGAATGGATTTGAATCGAAATTGTCTTCGGAATATTTCGATGTTGGATTTCGTGATTATACAGATGTTGTTATTGAAATTTGAAAGATATATATATATCGTTATTTCCAATACGATATCTGTTGGTCGTAGAATTTGATATTGAATATAAGCCGATATATTTTTCTATTCAGAGCCTTGTATTTAATATCAAATGTGATTTAGGTTTGTCGTGAATGGTGTCTTGGCTAACACTGTTCTTGAACCCAGTTGAGAAAAGAGTAAATCTTTTTATTTAGATTTAATGAAGTGTACCAATTAAGTAATATTTAATTGGAATTGAATTGGTATTGATTTTTAGGTTTATCGTGAACAGTGTTTTAAATAACACTTGTTCTTTAACCCGATAATTAATGGAATGTGATTTTGGGTTTATCGTGAACCGTGTTTTAAACGACACTGATTCTTTAACCCAGTTAAAGATTAAAACTAAGTGGAGTTTTAATGAATCTTTAATTAGATTGAAAAGATCGAGAATGGAGTATCACCAGTTTTGCTCCTGGCGATAGTTAAATCTTTAATTAGATTTGAACGTGAAACGGTAATTGAATTTACCGATAACACCGTGTTGTTGGATATGAAGTATGACCAGTTTTACTTCATGGGATGAATAGCGTGGGATGGGAAAATTAAAATAAATGATTACTTCGGTGTGGTTCGCTAATCCCGACTAGTTTGAATTGATATTCAAAAGAAGATTAAAGAATAAATTTAAAAGAATTTATCTTTGATAAAATTAATGGGAACCTTTCCCAAAGTATAAGAATATTTAAATAAAAAGAATATTCTGAAGTGGAATGAGGCGTATGTTGTGTTTGTGTAACACTTTTATAATATATACGCGAGTTATTCAGAAAGACCGAGTTTATCCCATTCTGAATAACTGATTCGACGTGGTGTCGAAGATGAAGACGGTGGTTGAAGACCGGAGGTCTTCACGTCGTTTGGATAATTACTAATGGTCTTGATTGGGCTGTACACCCAAGAAGATGGAAACAGTTGGTGATCGTCCAGACGTACTTGGAGATCGATGGATATGCGGGGTACTAGGTGCCTCCGGTTTCGTTCAGACCCAGCACGGACTTGTAAATGGACTGTGTGTCTGACATTGGATTTTTGTCTATGTGATTGATTTCTATTAAATATATATCTGTTTGGCAGCGGAGAATTTTTTCTCTTACTTAACGCCATTTTCTGAGACGTACGAGCTCAGGGGTTATATACTGATGGATATCAAACACATAGAGTGAATTGCCTAAGTGGCATGCCTAAGTGGCAAATGATCAAGGCTTCTGTTGAAAAGCAAAGTCTTGTGGTGATGATCAAAGCACAGCCTGTATGGCACAACTTTGTGTAACGTGAATTCGCGAGCCTCACACCCTGGTGGTGAACCAAAAACGGGAGACGGACCTTAGGGGGGACATGCGTTTTCTTTCTAGCTAGGGTGGTGTCAGTGACCTACCAGCCCTGACATTTATATTATTTTCACCTGTGTGGTTGTTGCTGTTGCGAGGCGCCTCGGTTTGATCGGATGATCCGGGTCCGATGGAGTCATTTGTTGGCTCATTTACGCCCCATAGGGCGGAGAAACGTAGTGTTCAGGCATTATAATCCACATCGGTGGACCGGCCCTGACGATCCAAGGTACAATTGCGGCTGTTCCTGAGGCTTGGGCTAGACAGTCTCGAATCGGTAGAGGACGATCCCTGGCCTCGGTTCATAGATGGAAATCCAATTTCCAAATACGTGATTTTGCGGTTTTAATTGTAGAACTAGTATAGCGACATGATATATGGTACCCATATCGCCTATGATTGATACTTATAATTTGAAGTTGTTTTATACACTATACACTGATAATAGTATCAAATGATTTATTTTAAAAACGTATCAAGCATTCTTTGGCTGTTATAAGGGAAAACCCTATCCCCCGGCTTGCGTTGCATTGCATTGTGTGATAGGACCTGGGTCTTATAACAGCTTCATTTTTCTTTATTTAGCATTGCGTTGTTTGTTTTATGCACTGGTGTTCTTGGGAGGAAACCCGTTCCGTGTTATACGGCGTGGTCCCTTGATTTACCTAACTTTAAAAATAAAGATTAATAACTGTTTTAGTTCTCACACCAGTCACATGACTGACCTGGAGTTTACTGTTTTAACCTAAACTCTGGGTGCCCCTATTTTGACATGGGCAGCTAGTAGTTTTGGTTTTGCAGATTTATATTCACAGGATCCTGGTTTACAGCTGGAACGATATCCGGGAAGCTTTGTATCCGTATATCTCTTCTAGTTGTGTATTGTATTATTTTCCGCTGCTATACAATGTATTGTAATCTCTGATATTTTCTGTGTAATATTTATTTATTCAAACTCTGTATATTCTTGTAATCTGATGGAATTGTTGTAATATACAATGAAATGTTCTTCCGTCTGCGTTCTATTTTGTCGTGTTCTCAAAACAATTCGTTCTTTCTCTTCTCTTGGAGACCGGGGAAGTTTGGGTCCCTTCATTTATGCACCTAATTTTTTGGATGTATTGATCTATTTATATGATATTACGTGTTTTGATTTTGAGATTTTGTAATTAGTAGTTTCATGAGCTACTAAGTTATTTATTCCACTGCGAGTCATACTGCAATTTATATTTGTGATCTATCTGTGTTTTGTGATTTTTATTAAACCCCATAGTTAAAACAATATGTTATTTGAGTTGGTTTTATTACCGACTTAAATGGTTTGAAAAGGTGGGTTATTACACGTTTCCCCTAAGTATTTCTAATGTAATATTTTTGGTTCAGATTTGATAGTCAGTTATTTAATATTAAATAACACACATAACCACATAGACTAAATTCCCCATGGCAATCATTAGGCCTCGTTTGACTATTCTTTTATTAATTAAATTTCCTGATCTCTTACTCCAAAATTATTTGTATATATACTTATTCCTCCAATACAAGTATGTATTTGGATACCAATTAAGACAGTACTTCTCTCCAATTTACCTTGGTTGGGTTGCTAGAACCCAAATTACTTCATCTTTTAAAACCTTATAATTTTAAGTAATAAATCATTTAATAAATTATTTGTGCCTCTTTTGATCTCCCAGACATTTCATAAAGCGGACTCTCTATAGATCCCCAAGGACCAATCCTCACATGAATAGCTAAAGATCTAATAAGTCCAACATTGTTTCCTTCAGACGTGTCAATTGGGTAAATACGCCTATAGTGGCTCGGGTGTATATCTGGTATCCGAAAGCTAGCAGTTCATCCCATCAATCCTCCATGACCCAAATAACTTATGAAAACAGGGATTTAATTCTTCAAATTCAATTCCCGATCTCAAACTAATATTGTCACTTGGATAAAAATAAGGGTCAGTTTGTCTCAGGTCCCTGTTAAGTTTCAAAATTAAGCTCACATCCAGTTAAATGTTTCATATAAATTACATCCCCATTTTTCGAAAAATCATCAAAAAAACACGTAGAAAATAAAAATCATGAAAATTCATAATTAAATATAACAGCTAATCGTCATCAAAATCATGCGTTAAAACCACCAAAAAAAGTAACTAAAAGAAAAAAAAGAAACAGAAAAATAGCGAAACAACTGTATTATGCATCAAAAGATGCACTTATTTGTAAGTAATTGCGTACATTTATGCATCAAACTACACTATTTATGCATACATGTATGAAGTTAAACTGCAATATATGCATCGTTTTATGCACATATTCAATTCTGGCATGGTTTTTCAAGCATATGCCTTTTATGCATACATTTCTGCGTATGTAGTCAATAAATGCATACATGTATGCACATTTTCGTAAGCCTTCATCCTTTTTATCTTTGTTGCATACATGTATGCACTTATACGGAATATATGCATACATTTCTACAATTATTCGTAGCACATGCAGCTTAGTTCAACTTTATATGCATACATGTATGCAACTATTACCAATATATGCATACATGTATACAAATATTCATCCAGAATTTTAATATAAAACACTGGATGAATATATGCATATATTCAGTATAAATTCATAGATGTATGCAACTTCTTTTTTTCCCACATTTCTTCCGGGAATATTTGCGATTTTTTGAATTATTATTTTTTATCAACCAGCGCATTTTTTCTTTTAGAAAACATGTAACTCCCAAAATAGGGACCCGTTTTACATTTGAAACATGGGCAGAATGTCATTTATATTTCCAAAGTTTTTAAGGACTTGAGCCTTATTTCCACTAAAAATAAAACCATTCAAGTTCGGGTGTTTTATTTACCTCTCAGACCTTCGACATCACTTTTATCTTTGTAATAATATAAGTTTGTCGTCACCGATTCTAAATGTCTAACTTAAGTTTTATGAAATTCAATACGAAATTCATTCCAAAATAAGTTCAAAAACTCATCTTTACTTGATTTCTTTCATTACGTAAATTCCTTTATCAAAATCGACTCATTAGCATTAAATCAATTTAAATCAACTCGTTAGCTTTATATCCATTTTCAAAATCTAGTATTAAATTTAAAGCTTATTTAGAAGTTAATAGAATTAACTTGAACCATATTGGTTAATAGATTAATAAACTAAAACAAAATTGTCTATCTTAAATACCATTCGTAAAACAATTCACCCGAATCCAAATCTCATTATTGAATAATTTGTTTAACGTTTAAATCACATTAAAAAGGTAAATAACAATTTGATCCTTGACATTAAGATAATTAATTAATTTAAATTCCATATTTCAAATAATTAATTAACTTTAAAACATCGTTACATATAAAAACATAAAGTACACATTTATGAAAATGAAATCAACTTAATAACCTTTAAATAAGATGATGATAATAATAATAATAATCTTAAACAATTATTAATTTAATAACAAATAACTATTAAATAATAATTAAACAACTATTGATCCTTAAATAAATAATTAAATACTTATTTAACCTTTAAACAATAATTAAATAATAGTTCATATTTAAATAAATAATTTGAAATCAAATAATTTTTTTTTTGAGGAAGACGGGTGTGTAGCGTGAAACTACACAGCCAATTACGAGTTAATATGATAGTAGAATATATAAGCTGGTCAACAAAGCCTGACCAGTAGCCAAAATAGACATAAGTTCAGACCAAGCAGGTCTTTAGATAAGTATCAGAGCATACACAACTACATATACAATAGCTAGCCAAATATAAAACAGTACACAACCAAAATACTGCAGTCAAGATAGAACTAGTATAGAGCAGGAGTGAACACCATCGAGCTTAACGTGGGAAGAGGGTGCTGCTACCTTGGGACCTTGGAGATTGCGGCATTGGGAGAGAGAGTCTGAAACGAGCACGCCTCGCCAATCCTGTCCATGAATCCAAAAGATGGAGAATATGATAACAAGTTCCCATCAATCGCTTAGCCGGTCTGCCAAAGGTAATAGCGTTGCGTTCCAACCAAACACACCATGAAAAAATAGCCAATATGGAGTCTAAAAGAGGGTCAGGGGGATTATATTGCCAGTAATCAAAGAAAGAGCTGATGGAGGGGATTGAGCCCAGGATAAAGGAACAGATAGCAGCCCAAACTGCATAAGAGAAATCGCATTCGAAAAATAAATGAGAAATTGTTTCATTACACTGATTACAAAGCACACAACAGGGATCGACATTGATATTGAAGCGACGCAGTCTGACTTTGGTGTTAATGCGATTATGAATAAGGAGCCATTGAAAGAAGATAACTCTCGAAGGCAAGCGGCATTTCCAGATACGAGGGAAGGAGAAGCATCTCCCAGGATGAACAAGGAATCTATAACATGATGCAACAGAGAAGGATTTGGATGGATCTAAAGCCCAATAAATTGTGTCTTGCTCATTAGAAAGATGTGTGGAGCTAAGAATTTGATTAATAGAAAAAATTTCGTGAAGAGACTCAAGGCCCAAGAATGATGACGGAAATAATCCCAATGGGCCTAGCTCATGAGCCATAGCAACAGTTAAAGGACTAAGGTGATTGATTGATGCCAGGTTAGGGTAACGAGAGCAGAAAGGGATCTGACCATTCCAAATATCGAGCCAAAAGAGGCAGGATTCACCATTGCCTACCTCTGCATGGAAAAGCGATTTGATTCTTGTGATTGTGGAGAGTACTCCTTTCCAAAATGGCGAGGGCTTGTCATCTGGTCTGAAATGAAGGATGAGAGAGGGATTAGAATTGTATAAGCGAGATAAGATCCATTTTTTCCAGATAAATTGTCCAGGCGAGAGAGCTCTCCAGAGCCATTTAGCTAACAAAGCCTGATTAAAGGAGGAAAGATCAAGAATACCAAGGCCACCATGAATATTTGGGAGGCAGACAGTTTGCCAATTAATGAGATTTTTCAGCTTATTACCATTCCAGAGAAAAGAACGTCGGATTGAATCAATTTTGTCGATAACCCAAACTGGGAGTTTGTGGATTGACATCCAGTATGTTGGCATTGATGACAGAACATGTTTCACAAGTATAAGGCGACCAGCAGATGATAGAGAGTTTGCTTTCCAACATTTATTTAATAATTAAATTATAATTACAAACCTTTATTAAAAATTAAGTAAATATTAAAAAAACTTTTTAAATAAATAACTAATATTTAATCTTAATCAAGTAATCTAAATAATAATTAATCCTTTAATTATTGAAAATAGTCAAACTTTAAATAATTATAATTAACTTCTTAATTAAAATTTAAGTATAAATTATGTTTAAAACATCAATACCGATATATTAGCAAATAAAAATATCATTAATAAACAAATTCTTAAACTTTAAAACATCATTAATAAAAAAATAACTTTAACGGTTTATTAGTAGACTAATCTTATATAAGTAAACTAAGTTAACCATGCTTAAGAATACTTAATAAAAAATTTAAATATCTGACAAGTACATTTTAAACGAATCTAAATTTGAGTACTTAGCTATTAAAACCAATTCCATTAAGGAATTTAAATAACTAAAAACAGCTTCAATTTTTTAGGCTTAGCTATCATATCGGTATTTAAACAAGTTACCATAAATTTTCATATTCAAATGGGTTCATATGTCAATATCACATATAATATGGTCAGGTTACAAAGGTTCTGGCACTCAACTATTAACAATCGGTGGCTCGTTAACCATCCACTCCACAAAAATCAACATTGGTACCAATTGATCACACAATTCAAACTATTATTTAGCAAACACAGAACGAGGCTTTATTCTGCTCAATAGATATCCATAATGATCAACACTACTCAAATTAACTTGAAAGTGTTTTATTTGGCCAAATAAACAACAAGGAGTTTAAGTGTGTGATTTAAATGATGTTATTATTTTAAAATAAGGCTACTTAAATCCTGTCCACTTTAATATGTCATACTATTCTATTTATCCAAACTTATCAACAATTTACACTATGATGTCGTGTTCCCTATTACCTACCCGATGAAAAATCCATGTGTCGATCAGACTTTCTGTGAGAAAGTTAAGATTTGTTGAAGCTACCGCATACATTATATATAAATTAATTGTAAAATTCAAGTTAGTCTAATCATTAAAGCCATTGGGATCGGCTTATACACGACTAACCCAGCCCAAAGATTATTGTGCCTTCTTCCATCATCTTCCCTCCCCTTCAATTTGAAAAACCCGAATCCAAACCGTTTACCAATCTCCAACCATCCATCATCGTAACTGAGACTATTAACGCACGTGTCTTTATCTTCTCCACCAACTGCATCTAATGACCAAGCGCCGCCACCTCCAAAGCAAAATAAGACAGTTAGCTCTACAACACAACAAACATGATTCGTGATCCTCCTTGCATCATCGCATGCCACAAAACCATGGTCGGAGGTGTACCTCGCCACACTGATCACGAATCTAACCTCCTAATGAGCCTCTGCTACTTGAAATCGCCATAAGTCGCAACTCTATATGTAACACCCCGTAATTTTATAGGACGCTAAAATGATAAATTAAAGAATATTTAAATTAAATATCAGGAATTAAGTAAAATGGACTGTGCCATTGCGTTCGTCTCGGAATTCTACTTAAGATAGACTCCGAATTTGCGTAAAACGGACCTCGTATGAAGAGGTTATTAAGCCTAGAAGTTTGTATACGTATAAGAGAAATATATGTAAACAAACATTATCCAGAATTCAAAATGATCCAAAAACATGAGGCGGGAAGGCGCGGGAATTCAGCCCATTGGGGGTCGACCCCATGCCCTATGGGTGTGGGTCGACCCCCCCCCAACAGGGGTGTCGACCCCTATGTCGACCCTGGGGTCGACTCCCCCGGACGAATCTGGACCTGTTGTGTGTCCTGGTTCGTTGGCTGATGGCTATATAAAGGACCTTAATCCCATTTTTCTTATTCATCTAAATCAATGGAGATAATGAGGTGCTGCCCCAACTCAGTTTGATCTAGCCTATTCTTCTTCAACAACAAGTTATATGTATTCAAGGATCTGTGCTACAACATCTACAATCAATCCTCTGTTCTTTAGATCTAGTCATAGTGAGTTTATGTTGCTTTTATATATAAATACCAAAAATGTAATCTTGACATGTTTTGTAAGTTTGGATCTAAGTCTATGCCTGTTAGTAACCTGAATAATAACAGAGCTGTCATTACTTGTATACCTAACTTACTGCTTAGATCTCATATGCTTGTTCATGATATCCTTATTATGTTAGTTTGCCTAATCATGTCACTGTATGCCTATTATGTTAGTATGACCAATTCTACCATCTTATGCTAATTTTATTATTATGCCTATTCTTATTCTCTTCTCCCCCTTTTTGTTTTTATAGCCAGACTACCTTCGAGCCTATGCCTATTGCTGAGATATGCGAACGCATGAAATTGGAAACGATTGAGAATGATTAATTTGGGTCCTAATTCATATTGTAAAACATGATTGGGAATTTTAGGCATAATTTGTACCTTGAGCCAAAATTTGGATTTGGGGGCATGATCCATATCTTGATCTAAACCTTAATCTGGGGCATAACTTGTATCGTAAATCAGACGGGAATTTGGGGCATAATAAGCATGAAAATTGGTTAGTAATGAAAATGCCTAGATGCATAGTAATTATAAACTGTAACTGCGCTTAGACACGAGGTTAGATTACATATATGGCAGAATTCTGCCCGGAACCGCCCGGCATATCCAGCATCCACAAGTGGTAAATCTAATGTAAGGGGTCTAAGTGCATAAATATGTAACAGTGCTAAGACATGAGGTTAAGTCCGACTTGTGGAAGAAGTCGGCCCGGACCCAACCGACATATCCAGCATCCAAAAATGGTAGACTTAATATGGGGGGTCTAGCGCATTAATAACCATAAATGAATGAATTGTGATAAACTTGTAATACTTAACCTATTTGAGTCTATAAGGATTACATGAACCTGTCAAATTGAGTAGGTGTTAAGTAAGCTTGCTTGAGTCAGTGGGAGGGTTAAGTTAATCTTGTTAAACATGTGGAGACGGGTTATACGTATAAACATGATAAACTTAACATATTGGGGTTATGCAATCTTGTTAAACTGGTAGGCATAAATTGTTGAAATCCTAATAGTGGGGATGCAAGACTAGGAGGAAGCTTGTATCATCCAGAGTGTGGGACCTGTATTAGTCAGTAACCTATATTGGTATCAAACGGAGAACCCCGAAGTAGGTCGGGGTCAGGGCACGCTTACTGAGTTGGTAGTAAGAGGTCCATCTAAGGGACGGTGTGGGCGGCGCATTCCGACGGGGTCATGTGCGTGCATGGGTCCGGTCCAGGGAGGTTAAGACGTTGTGACACCTGTAGATATGGTTTGTGTACATCTTGTAAACAAAGGGTTTCCACTTTAGGAAGTGATACATCCTACTGTGGCGCCAACACAGGGTATCTACGAGTTAGGGAGCCGATCGATTGGGGGTAGTAATTAAGGTACATCTAGTCTTGCTTGTTTAGGAGCCCGTTGTTATCGTTGGGGGCAACACCTGTCAGTTCTGTTGGGCTACAAACCTCTCTCTAGAAGTACACCTAATCTACCATCTTGCACTTGTTGGGATCATCTTGTTCTTGTTATACTAGTATTGGTGTAGAAAAAAGTATTAGAGAAGCGCAATACATGTTCTGTTTATCCTGTTCACTTTGTTATACCTGCCTTATGACACTGTTATCTCTCTCCAACTTATATGTCTGTCATGATGCTTTTACTTATTTATATGCTAAAAGTAACTGGACTCGCCAGACTTTAAGCCTAACCCATTTTGTTTCCTCTTCTCTCTTTCGTTCCTCCTCCCCCCCCCCCCCCCCTCCAGGTCCTCAGGGTGGGAATAATCAAGCTTGATTAGGATTCTTCTTTCATTCTGCTTGGAGCTGCATAGATGTACTGCTTGATTTCATATCTCCTTTATTCTGGCTATATTTCGGGGAATATGCTCCTTTTATGTATTATTATACTTTGATGATGATTTTTGTACAAGGCAGAAGCGTTATGTTTTCAGTATTCCAGACTTATTATGTAATTGGGTTTGAACCACAAAGCTTTTATATTTAATAAAGTTTTAATTCCACTATTATTTTATATCTATCTTGTAATGTTTATGTTTCTGTTTACCTATAATGCTTCACGAAACTTAATGCATTCTGTTAAAGAGTGACATTAACGGATGTGGGGTGCCACATTTGGTATCAGAGCTAGAGGTTACCAGATCGGATCAAAGATTTTGAAAATTGTTTTCAAAAAGGTTTTAAAAGAAAGCATTTTCAAAAGAAAAGTCTGTTTTGAAAATAATAGTCCCCAAAGCCATATGAAATATCTTTCGATTCTCTATTTGAATCCCTTTACCTTTTCTATTCAGCATGTCTGGGGAACCTAATATTCCTGAGGGCATTCAGATACTGGTTTGGTTTCGTATGTATCTGGAGGCTACGGCACCTGCCAAAGGCCAAGCAGATGCCCCTCCCCAGCTGCAGCCGATGTACCTCCTCCTCCCATGATAATAATTTCTCTAAGATATACAAAGATTTATGTGCTATGGGTGGAAAGCCATTCTGAGGAACTGAGACTTTTGTAGAAGCAAGGAATTGGCTCAAAGAGATGGAGGATTTGTTTGGAATTTTCGAAGTTGACAATCATAGGAAGATTCTGTTAGCCGTTTGGCAGCTGAAAGATGAGGCATCATTTTGGTGGGAAGTGATGCAAGCAGGGCGTTCGGTGAATACTTGGGATGATTTCCGACAGAGATTCGAAATGAAGTTTCTTTCTCAAGCCGAGCAAAGTATGCAAATGGAAAGGTTTTTGGCACTTAAGCAAAGAGGCATGTCAATTAGAGAGTATATTAATAAGTTTAATCAATTGGAGAAGTTTGGAACTAGTAGATACCCCGCACAAGAAAACTTTGAGGTTTGCTAGAGGATTGAATGAACCCCTCTATGGGTTGGCTATGTCTCATATTCCAATGGGTGCAAGTTTTGAGAAACTCGTTAATATGGCATTAATGCACGAGGAAGATAAAGGTGAAAAGAAAGAGGCTAAGGTTGAGGAAACACAAAAGAAGAAAGTGTGGCCCGAAGAAAGAACAACAACAACAAAAGAAGGGCGGTGAGAATGGCAAAGCTCGAGATTAGAGGAAATGTCATCATTGCAGACGCGAGGGTCATGTGATCAAGGATTGCAAGAAAAGAAAGAACGCTTGTTTCCATTATAGAGAAATTGGACATCTTTTTAAGGATTGTCCGAAGAAGCAAGGACAGGGTCAAAGGGCATGATCTTCTAGAGGGCAGGTGCATGCTCTCGTGGCCAGAGTGCAGACAGAGGTAGGAATGTTTCCGTTGAAGGTTTGATTTATCTTTCCAATCATCCAGTTAGAACTCTTTTTGGTTCTGACGCTTCACATTCTTTTATATCTAATTCAGTGGTTGAGTCTCTGCACCTTAGTACTAGCATGGTTTTGGATCCCGTTGTTGTCTCAAAATCCATTGGCGGTACGGCTCATTTGTCTATGATTTGTCGGCGTTTGAGAATATATGTGTTAGGCGTCGAGTTTGAATGCGACGCATATGTGCTTCGTTTCATGGGCTATTGTTTGATTCTAGGGATCGATTGGCTAGTCATGTATGGTGCCATTCTGGATTGTGAGAGGAGGGTCGTTAGACTTTTGACTAGCCATGGGAGGACCCTCAAGATTTCTTGTGACCCTAAAGGGTCTGTCATGCTTAGTTTCCTAGAGTCACTCGATGCATCTATCGATGATCTATAATCTGTACCTGTACTCTGTTAGTATTCTGATGTTTTTGAGGAGGTTCGGGGACTACCTCTGAGGCGCGAGATTGATTTTTGTATATACTTGGTGGACAACGCAAAGCCAATTTCATTGCCTGCGCGCTATATGGCTCCAAGAGAAAGGACGGAGATCAGCAAGCAAGTAGGGGAGCTACTTGAGAAAGGGTTTATTAGGCGAAGCATATCTGAATGGGGTGCTCCAGTGGTATTCACCACTAATGCAGATGGTTCGCTTCGCTTATGTGTGGATTATAGAGAGTTGAATAAACTCACTAAGAAGAATAGGCACCCACTTCCGAGGATAGATGATCTGTTTGACCAGCTTGTTGGTGCATCTGTTTTCTCTCAGTTAGACTTGGCCACAGGGTTTCATCAGTTGAGTGTGGCCGAGGACAGCATAGTCACGGCCGCTTTTAGATCTTCAGATGGTTTCTTCGAGTGGCTTGTCATGCCTTTTGGGTTGATGAATGCACCCGCCTATTTGTTGATCTGATGAGTAGGGTGTTTCGGGACTTTCTAAATAAGTTAAGTGTGGTCTTTGTTGATGACATCTTGATTTTCTCGAAGAACGAGGAAGAGAATTGTGACGGCCCACCCCGTACCAACCGACATTTACTCCAAAAGTGCGTTGTACACATGTCCAGTTAGTACGGGACGGTCATCAGAAGGAAAGGAAGAAGACGAAGAATCAACAAGGAACCTGTAGAATGTCTCACAGCGCATGGAACAAAATATAATAACAACATACTTGACATAAAACAGGTGAGACAGTGCATAAGCTGAAAACAAACTATCATAGCAGCGGAAAATCCACATACAGCTTATGTTACACATCATCATTATTACAACTTTTCAAATTGTCTCTAAAGGTAAAAGAAAGATAAGGGAGGCACACTACTAATGCCCAAGTAGTGACCACCAACGACACAGGGAGAATATATATATATATATACATATATATATATATATATATATATATACGTGGAAGCCTCCTGCTCGCCTCCGGATCAGCTACTCGTGCATCTCCAGCTAACCTGTCTCTAGTCTGCTCGTTTAGGAGCACCCAGAGTAATAAGAAGAGACATAAAACTCTGGGTCAGATGAAAGTCTGGTGTGAGCGATAAGCAACTAAACAGAACAATAACAGGTATACTAAACCATACCTGAACCTGGACCTGCAACCAAAGAGATAGCACTACATACTGTACAACACTCTAAGGTGCCACTAACATATAGTGTACAAGCATACGGGGGTGGGGGTGTGCATGTCATAGTGATGGCAACCAAATCAAACATAGCAACCATCCTCACATCTCTCACTCAATGCGTAAAGCATACGTTATCCACCACTTCAATCACCCAATACCTTGCTATGATCACTCTGCCCCATGAAGTCACAATGATTTCACTGCACTGATCCATAGCCACTAATCTTTCGCTATGTCCACTTTACCCTATAGAGTCACAACAGCTCCATTGCACTGGCTCATAGCCTTACTAATCCTTTACTATGTCCACTCTGCCCCATGGAGTCACAACGGCTCCACTGCACTGGCTCATAGTCTTGCTACGATCACTTTGCCCCTCGAGTCACGATGACTCTACTGCACTGATACGTAGCCCATCATTCCTTTTTAGTGGTGAATCGAAGTTATGAATGTCGACAACTCCTTAGCACATGTCCCGCAGCAAAGCCCAACCATGAAGTGAACTCATTGGTTCCCAACTGGATCCTGAGCTCTAACTTCCATTTGGACTAGCTTTGCATCTCGGGTTATTGGTCATCACCGGATCGGTTCGGATCCTCGGTCCTTTTTCTCTGTCGGTTCGGATCGGCCTTCAGTATCCCTCATTGGATCGATTCGTGCTAAGCTTCTTCGAATCGGATCGGAGGCCTTCATATGATGATGGATCGGATCGGCCTCCATCATAGCACACCGGGTTGGGTCGTAGTCTCCAAGTCGCGTCGCCATACCACGTTGACAGATCGGGTCGGGGGTGCTTCTGGCGGACTGAGTCGGAGGACTCTAGGCGATTCGGCTCCGAAAACTCCTCCAAGTTTCAAATCAGCTCGTGGCATGCAGGCTCGGTTCGGATACAAGGAGCGGATCGTGGATGGGCCACACGAACGGTTCGGTTCAGACCTCCCCATCTGATCCTATCCGATCCCTGTCCATTTCCTGCATTTTGTCCAGCGAGTTGTTTACGCCATTCGACGGCGTTTTCGACCACTCTAGCTATTCTAATCAATCACAAAGCATACCACAAAGTCATAGCAACAAATAGAAGTGACCTCAAACACCAAAACATAAATATGATAGGTTAAAATGGATCAAACATAGCCAAAACCCCATATTTTCCCTTAAACATGTTTAAGCAAAACTAGTGACATGATTAGTAAAACTTAATCAAATTAACCCAAATTTCTAACAGAGGTCTAAAACATTATTTAAGAATTTATAAATATTTTTTCCAGAATTTATTAGTGTATAAATTCGCTAATCATCACTGATTACCCTTAATTAACCATAATTAGTGAGGAACTATGCAAATCACTTACCTTAGCCACAAATAAACCTTAGATCTGAAATAAATCTCTGATATGGCGCGAATACCAATGCTAAACAGCAGCTCTAATCTTGATTTGGTGAAGATCTCCCTTAATTTGATGTTGCTAAGCTTAATCCTTGATTAGAAAGTGATTTGGAGGTGATTTAGAGGTTGGAGGCCATTTTTAGGGTTTCTAAGAAGTAAGTGGAGGCTAGAAAACTGAAATGGAATGAAACCCTAACTCTTTTCAGCATTCTTATAACCCTATTCCCGAAATGGGTTATAGACCCATTCATTAATCACCCTATTTGGCCCAGTTAAGCAGTTTTTCACCTTCCAAATCTTATTTCAGCCATATCTCCCAAACGGTAAGTCCGTTTGGCTATTATGATCACTCTACGGAAAGGTAAACCATCAAACGAATCTAATGGAAGTGGTTTTAGGTTAAAAATCCTTTCCAGTCAAAAGTTATGGCCAAAACGGTATCATCTAAGGGCAAAACAGTCATTTAAAAATCGACAAAAATCATGATCATGGGAAATGACCCCAATGGTCGTTTCCCAAAGCCCCATGGCCATACGACTTCATATAAGAAAGAAATAAATGTTCTATGATCCTCCGATGCGTAGAATCCAGGTTGTTACATCCCCCCCCTTAAGAAATTTCGCCCCCGAAATTCCCTAACCAAACACATAAAGGGTCCCGCATGCCTATCAACCATAAAACAACAATTAAAAATGCAAAACAAGCCTATCCTAGCATGCGGAATAACTAAATTGCAAAGTAAATCTTACCAGGCAAAGAGTTCTGGATACGTCTTCCTAATGTTCTCCTTTGTTTCCCAAGTAAAGTCATTCTCGTTCTCGCCCCATTGAACCTTGACTAGCTTCACCGCCTTCTTCGAAGTTGCTTCGTATCATGCTCGACAATACGAATCGGCTTGCGGTTCCCACCGCCTCCGATTCCACTTCGAAGTCCTCTAGCTGATCAGGTGAAATAGTCAAATCTGGGTCGTGCACGAACTTCCTTAGCTGGGAAACATGGAATACATTGTAAACTCCCGCCATCTTCTCGGGTAAGTCAACTCTATACGCCAAATTCCCAACTTGTTCGAGAACTGGGAATGGGCCAACAAATCTTGGTGCCAACTTGCCTCTCCTGCCAAATCGTATCGCACTCTTCAACGGAGAAACCTTGACAAACACCAAGTCACCAACGGAGAATTTTAAGTCTCTTCTCCTCTTATCAGCATAACTCTTCTTCCTATCCTAGGCAGCCTTCATCCGTTGTTGAATGGTCTTAATCTTATCTGAAGTTTCCCTCACCACATCTGGTCCAAGCACAAACTTATCGTCAGTCTCTATCCAACATGATGGTGAGTTGCACGGTCTTCCGTACAAAGCTTCATATGAAGCCATACCGATACTGGATTGGTAGCTGTTATTATATGCAAACTCTATTAGATGCAAATGGTCATCCCATGATCCACCAAAATCCAATATACAAGCTCTCAAGAGATCTTCCAATATACGATTCACCCTCTCTGTCTGACCATCAGTTTGAGAATGATACGCGGTACTGAGATATAATTTCGACCCTAGAGCCTCTTGTAAGCTCTTCCAAAACCCACTAGTAAACAATAGGTCTCGGTCACTCACAATGCTTTTAGACACTCAATGAAATCTCACTACCCACTTCATATACAGTTCTGCTAACTTAGCTGTCGTTCTGGTCTATTTGACTAGTATAAATCTTGAACTCTTAGTCAATCGATCGACAATTACCCAAATGCTATCATGTCTCGATTTAGTCCTTGGTAAACCATCAATTAAATCCATCGAGACTTGCTCCCATTTCCATTCGGAAATTTCTAATGGTTGCAACAAACCACTAGGCTTCTTTTGCTCGGCTTTAACTAGCTGGCAATTCATGCACTTGGATATAAACTTCCCAACGTCTCTTTTCATCCCTTCCCAGCATTAAGTCTGCTTCATGTCTCAATACATCTTATCACCACCGGGGTGTACAGTCAGTTTTGAGTGATGACATTCCCTAAGCACTTCATCTCTCAAACCATTCACATTGGGTACAACTAGTCTTCCATTCTTTCGAAGCCATCCTTCTCGATCAAGCCCATACAAACTCATCTCCTCACCGTCGATATTCATCTCTAACTTGGAGATGATTTCCAATAGATTAGGATCATCCCTCTGACTGGAACCAATCCGCTCAATCAAGGTGGGTCTGATCGTCAAACTAGTTAATATCTCTGGATCCAATTCGCACTTTGGTCTGAAATCATACCCTGCGATATACTCCAGTTGCTTCCATTCAAGAAACATAGCCCCTAAACTGGCATGTCTCCTACTCAAGGCATCGGCTACCGCATTGCCTTTCCCAGGTGTATATGCGATATCAAAATCATACGAAGCCAAGAACTCTAACCATCTTTGCTGTCGGAGATTTAGGTCCTTTTGAGAGAAGAGATATTTTAACGATTTATGATCGGTGAACAACTCAAATCTCTCTCCCAAGAGATAATGTATCCACATATTCAATGCGAACACGATCGCTGCTAGTTCCAAATCATGGGTAGCATACTTTTTCTCATGCGGCTTTAGTTGCCGACTAGCATAAGCTACAACCCTACCTCCTTGCATCAATACAGCACCTAGTCCGGTACCACAAGCATCCGTGTATACCGTCATTTCTTCATTCCCTTTAGCAATGACTAATACTGGCACACGCGTCAACTTTTCTTTTAGACTCTTGAAGGCATTCTCACACACTCCATCCCAGACGAAGGCTTGATTCTTCTTAGTCAATTGAGTCAACGGTGTTGCTATCTTGGAGAAGTCCTGGATAAACTTATGATAATATCCAGCTAACCCCAAGAAGCTTCGTCTGTTGCATTCTTGGGCGTAGGCCAATCCTGTACCGTAGCCACCTTCGTAGGGTCCACGGCAATACCATTCTTTGAAACAACATGACCCAAGAATCTCACTTCCCTCCTCTAGAAGTGACACTTAGAAAATTTCGCTTTCAAATGGTGTTTTCTCAACACCTCCATCACTATCCTCAAATGTCCCTTGTGTTCTTCCTCAGTCCTCGAGTAAACAAGGATGTCGTCTACGAACACAAGAACAAACTTATTCAATTGATCTCTGAATACCCGATTCATAAGATCCACGAAGTATGTTGGTGCATTGGTCAACCCAAATGGCATGACCAACCACTCATAGAATCCGGACGACGTCCTAAATGTCGTTTTCGGAGCTCTCTCAGCCGCTACTCGAAGCTGATGAAATCCTGTTGCGAGTTCCAACTGGGAGAACACTCTTGCTCCTTCCAGTTGATCAAACAAATCATCTATCCACGGTAGTGGATACTTATTCTTCCTCGTCACCTTATTCAACTCGCGATAATCCACACACAAACGAAGGGAACCATCTGCCTTAGTAGCAAACACAACTGGTGCTCCCCACTCGGAGACACTTCTTCTAATAAACCCCTTCTTCAAAAGATCGCTTACTTGCACGCCGAGCTCTCATTGCTCCCTTGGTGCCATACGACGAAGTTGCATCACTATAGGTCTGGCATCTTTCACTAAATCAATACGAAACTCAATCTCTCGGTGTGGTGGAAGTCCGGTCACTTCCTCGAAGACGTCCGGATACTGGCTAACCACGGGCACATCTGATAACTCATCATGCGGGATGTCGAGGGAATTTATAAAACTAGTCATTACCCCATCACTAGGTAGACTACCAAACACTACCCTCCGCCCATCATCCGCCCTAACTGTCACCAAAAAGCCCTCACAGTCTACCACCACCCCGTACCTTTGGAGCCAATCGACCCCCAATATAATGCCATACCCAGTAAAGCCCAAAACAAAGCAATCACAAACAAACATACATCCATGACTCGATAAGACCAAATTTCGGCAAATCATACTAAGGTTAGTCGAACCACCAATCGGGTTCGTCACAAACAATGGTCTATCGACTATCTCGGGTTCCAGTCCCAACCTATCTACCAGGTCACTAGATATGAAGGAACGGGAAGCCCCAGTATCAAACAAAACTCGAACAAGTACATCATGAATAGAAAGCATACCTTGAATGACGACATTCTTTCCTTTCTTCGCCGCAGTTGGGGCATTCGACGAAGAAGGAATAACACCGATAGCATATGCTTTCACAATCTGCTTTTCTTTAAGAGGTTGTGGACATTTATCCTTATGATGTCCCACTTGGCCACAGTTGTAGCACTTCCTATCCGCTGGCTTGGCCCGACATTCTTTGGCATAATGGCCCTTCTTACCACAGCTGAAGCACTAAACATCTTTCTTGCTCTTTTTCTGGCCATCTTTAGTTTGGTTCTGCTTCCTCTTATTCTGAGTGCTATTCTTGCCTCCACCGCCTGCTTGCGGTTTCAGCCCTTCTACAGATGCAACCTCAGTCTTTGACTTAGGGTAAAGACTCTCTGATCTCAAAGCTTTCCCCATAATCGATTCAAAAGTCTCATCGATGTGGTTGATAAGCCTTTCCCCCAAGTATCCATCCAAACCAGTAATGAACTTCTCATTCTTCTTCTCAGGAGTATCGATAAGGGATAATCCATACTTCGACAAAGTGTCGAACTCAGCATTATAATCCGAGACTGCCCTACCATTCTGCCTAAGCTCCAAGAACTTCCTAAACAATTCCGACTTCTGAGCAGCTGGGATAAACTTGTCGCTAAAGCGAGCCTTAAACTGATCCCAAGTAACCTGATCCTCTGGAGTGGCTGTCTTAATAGCATTCCACCAATTCATCGCTCGCCCTTGCAGCTGACGAGACGCTAGCCTCCTCTTCATCGCATCCTCGATACCCAAGTCGTCAAAGATACGATCACAGCTATCCAACCAATCCTGAACATCCGTGGCCGACTCCGTTCCGTAGAATGGCTTCCCACCAAGGTTAGTGTAATTCTTGCACAGCTTGGTGAAATCGACCCTAGGCGCCTGCACTATTGGACCACCACCATTATCGACATTGGGAGCTGCCCCCTGCACATCCCTAAGCATCTCTCTCATGAGGTCAGTAAACATCGTCCTCATGTTAGCAGCATTCCCATTATTGGCTCCGCTACCAGCACCTCTTGCGTATCGGCTCATCGTTCAATCTGTAAAGAGAAAACGATTAACCATCTCCATAGTGGTGCTAGTGCAATGCAACTTCATCCTTAGTTATACTAAATATATATATATAGCTTTTGAAAACCAAAATAATCACAAATACGCACTCTCATATACGTACTATCTCTCCCTAGTGTCTTTCCCTAGGTTAACTACGCAACCTAGTGCTCTGATACCAAATGTGACGGCCCACCCCGTACCAACCGACATTTACTCCAACAGTGCGCTGCACACATGTCCAGTTAGTACGGGACGCTCGTCAAAAGGAAAGGAAGAAGACAAAGAATCAACAAGGAACCTGTAGAATGTCTCACAGCGCATGGAACAAAATATAATAACAACATACTTGACATAAAACAGGTGAGACAGTGCATAAGCTGAAAACAAACTATTATAGCAGCGGAAAATCCAAATACAGCTTATGTTCCACATCATTATTACAAATTTTCAAACTGTCTCTAAAGGTAAAAGAAAGATAAGGGAGGCACACTACTAATGCCCAAGTAGTGACCACCAACGACACAGGGAGAATATCTATATCTATATATATATATATATATATATATATATCATATGTGGAAGCCTCCTTCTCGCCTCCGGATTAGCTACTCGTGCATCACCAGCTAACCTGTCCTTAGTCTACTCGTTTAGGAGCACCCAGAGTATCAAGAAGAGACATAAAACTCTGGGTCAGACGAAAGTCTGGTGTGAGCGATAAGCAGCTAAACAGAACAATAACAGGTATACTAAACCATAACTGAACCTGGACCTGCAACCAAAGAGTTAGCACTATATATTGTACTACACTCTAAGGTGCCACTAACATATGGTGTACAAGCATACGGGGGTGGGGGTGTGCATGTCATAGTGATGGCAACCAAATCAAACATAGCAACTATCCTCACATCTCTCACTCAGTGCGTAAAGCATACGATATCCACCACTTCGATCACCCAATACCTTGCTATGATCACTCTGCCCCATGAAGTCACAACGATTTCACTGCACTGATCCATAGCCACTAATCCTTCGCTATGTCCACTTTTCCCCAAGGAGTCACAACGGCTCCACTGCACTGGCTCATAGCCTTACTAATCCTTTACTATGTCCACTCTGCCCCATGGAGTCACAACGGCTCCACTGCACTGGCTCATAGTCTTGCTACGATCACTTTGCCCCTCGAGTCACGATGACTCTACTGCACTGATACGTAGGCAATGTAACACCCCGCCTCCGCTAGGGTCACTCGCAAAGGAATGCACTAGCTTTAGAGGGGCATTATTGGTAAACATGCACAGAAATATCACAAGACAGAACATATAAAATAGCGGAAGTAAAATCAAACTTTCATAACATGAATAAATAAGGTCTAAAGCCTTTTACATCAGAGTACATAAAAACCTGTCTTGCAATAGTAAAGAAGCATAAAGACTTTTTCGAAAATTATTCCCCAAGTAAAACAGTAAAGTAGCCATAGCCAAGAAAAGTCCAAGCCATCCATGATGACCTTCAAGCAGAAGAAGTCCGAATTAAACAACAGTATTTCCTCCCTGTAACCTGGGGGGGAAACGGAAGACAAGAAGCGAAACAAAACGGGTCAGTCAAAAAGACTGAGTAAGCCCTATCTACTATCAGCATAAAAACTAGTAAAGTTAACTGACATGAGAAACTGAGATGAACATAAGCATGATGACAAGATAGATAAGCTAAATCAAAATAACAGGATGAACTACTGAACTCAGATAAACTAAGGTGTCATGATAAATTACGATGTCAAGATAAGACAAGGTATCCCATCGTCAGGTTCCTATCAAGTATAATATCCCCAAGATATCTATCACGTATAACATCCCATGGTATCTATCATGTATTTTAGCTCTGCACCTACCATACTAGTATCCCCACCGTATCATGTGTTAACCATGAATGACCCTTACTCAAAAGTCGTGTAATGGTTCATGTCAACCTAATATATCGCATTTATAGGTTGCTCAACTCGTATGTTTCTTTCCATGTAAATGTTCAGTTCCTTGCCGTAGACCGTACGGGCTTTCCCATGAGGTTCTATACTACTCCAATGTAATTCCATGATCCTTAAGCTCGTTTGGACTGTTACCCTAGACCTAGCTAGGCTTTCCCAACATGAATCATCGTTTGTGCAACTAGGACTAATGCCACCTAGGACCACTAGTGATTATGCTTACCTATTGCACGTTTTCGTATTTCGGTTTGGGTTCAACCACCCAGGGCCACTAGGAATTACGCTAACCGTCAACCGCGCCCTTTTTCCCACGCATTCATCGTGAATCGTTTTTCCATGACTGTATGCACATGTATCACATCGTGCCATCCGAGTCCTGTCACAGGGAAGATCAAGAAATACAGGACTCGGTCGGGAGCTTTCGATTTATCTGTCGATGCAGATGGTAAGGTCTGTTTTTCCTATACGTGGCTATGGTCCCACGAGACCACTCCCTCAACTAGTGAAAGACAAGACAGGATAAATCATGTATGAGAACACACTACTGGCCAACCCACAATCCTAGCCTTACCGCAACCATAATTAGATAGCAATTATGGTCTTTTGGGTGTTCTCTGCCTTTCCGTACGTACACGCTTGACCAAAGATGGTAGGTAGCCTGACGAAATGCTATCTAGGGCACTACCGTGTATCGTCGACTATCCCCTATCCATCCCCGTCTTTAGGTCGCTCGTATAGCAACCAAGGCATACTCTTGGTTCTTCTAACGCAGACCTTAACCTCTCATGAGCCTAGTGTGATCACCTGGCAGCTCACAGAGGGATACCAAGAATATCCTCACGTTCCCCGAAGCCGCTGCTTCGTTACCCAGTTCGCTGGAGCCTTTATCTAAATCAGATAACTTGCTCCTACTCGTGTGCTTAAACGATGACCTACCGTATCGGGTTACTCATCCAATCTATGAACTGGTCCAAAATTCCTTGACTAAGAATTATTACTTAGCTATTCTCCAACTAAGGTTTACCACTTAGCTTATTCCCGTTATTCTTGTTAATTACGGTTATCCACCTAATTCTCTGAACTAGGGTTTATATAATGGATTAAGTGTCACTTAAGTTCATGACTTAATCCGTCTACAAATCAT
This sequence comes from Allium sativum, assembly GCA_030737875.1. Classification (NCBI taxonomy): domain Eukaryota; kingdom Viridiplantae; phylum Streptophyta; class Magnoliopsida; order Asparagales; family Amaryllidaceae; genus Allium; species Allium sativum. The sequence goes on along the minus strand of CM060911.1, from coordinate 106,592,457 downwards.
GTCCAAATTGGCTAAGTATCCAAGTTCAAGACTTAACCCTACAAACCATGTGTCAAGTTGGTTAAGTATATTAAGCAATTCACGACTTAACCTCGTCCAATTATCATTCTAGATTGGTTAAGTATATATTAACTTGACCCTATCAATTTACTTAGTCAAATTGGTCAAGTGTATTCAAGCGATTCGTGACTTAGCCTTATCATGTTTTCACGTTATATTGGTTAAGTATTGGTTAACTTAACCACATCAAATTAACGAGTTAGATTGGTTAAGTATAGGTCACTTAACCACATCAAATCATCGTGTTAGATTAGTTAAGTGTTTAACTTAACCCCCTTAAACTACCAAGTTGGATTAATTAAGTCTAGGCTAACTTAACCCCATCCGATTTCCATGTTTAGATTAGTTAAGTCTAAGTTAACTTAACCCCATCCATTAACTGTATTATACGGTTAAGTGTCATTAAGGAAACTTACTTAACCTTATCATGTGGCATTAATTACTTAATGCACCTCAACCTCTCACATTAGACATTGTTGTGGTTACTAGTTAAGCCGGTCGGTTCCGGGTAGCTTTACGCACATTGGGTCCTATTGTTTGCAACTACTAGTTAGGCCGGTCGGTTCCGGGTAGCTTTATGTTGCAAACTCAACCCAACCTCGAGTTGGTCACTTTCATGTTTAGTCTAGTGTCATATTCATATTCAAGTTTTCTTAAGAATATGGATAGACCTAACTCAATAGGTAAATTCCCAATTCCATAGTATGGGTAGACCTAACTTAATAGGTAAATTCCCAATTTCATATTTTCAAGCATACTTACATGTCAACTTCCATTTTATATTTCAAGTCATGTTTTTAAGTTATATTTTCATGTCATTAGAAATTACTCATAACATAACCCAACGCTTTTAAACTCGCATATACGTTCACAACAACGTAATGGATTAAAAGAAGAGACTTGGCAAAGGCATGACAAAAATGGATATTAAGCCACAAGTTAATCATGGTGGCAAATGAGGCACAAATGTGTTCATTAACTTGCATGTTACATTCTTAAGCCTCAAAAACATGCATAAACCCAAACTTGGCACATAAGCGAATCATGGTGACAAAAGACATGGAATGATGACTAGTAACTCGCATATATCATCATATAAGGGTTATGACTTCATATGCAAGTTGACATAAAGGTTATGAGGGTTCTCATGTTGCATAATGCAACATTTCAACATAAAGGTTGTAGCTTTTAGCCCACAAGATCAAGACAATGACTTCATAAACTTGCATGACATGATAGCATGTATCATACTTAATGATCAAACCCAAACTTGCAACATGAACATTTAACTTCATAGTTAATATCTAAGAGTAGGGAAAGGGCTTACATTGCTATGAAGGCACAAATCGATTAAATTAAAGATTGAGACAAAGCCTATGCATGCCATCATCCAAAAACCCAAAGATGAAAGCTCCAAATCAATAAAAAAAAAACCATCTTGATGAACAAAGATCAAAGCTTTAGCCTTGAAATCAACTTGAGAAGCTCTCATACTAACATAGAGACTCTCTAACACTCACATGATCATGAAACCTCTCATAGGAATGAAGATAGAAACTTTGGGCAAGAGGATGGAGGCTAGGGTTTTGAGTGGAGGCCATGAGAGGAGCAATTTTGGCATAGTTTAGTTGCATGAATGAATAATGAGGATTTTAGGAGAGGGTTAGGGGCTTATTTATAGAGATTAGGATTAGTTAGGACCCTTAGATTAACCCTAGGATCAACCTGAACCATCAGATTTCGAACTAGGCCTAAAAACCTAGCCAAAACAGAAAACAGGTGCACCAGGCAAAACTGCCCGGCCACCATAAGTCGACACCCAAGTCGACAGGGCTGTCGACTTGGGTCATGCCATGTCGACTCCCAAGTCGACAGGGCTGTCGACTTGGGGTGGCTGGCGGGAATTTTCCCGCCTAGCCTTCTAGGCCAAATTTTCGAAATTAGAACTCGTTTTTGAACTTGAATTTTCTGAAAACTTCGTCGGACCATAACTTGGTCATACGGACTCCGATTCTCGAAAACTCAGACTCTATTTCGCGTATTTTTCCGAGACGAACGCAATGGCATAGCCCGTTTTACTTGATTGATAATTTAAAATTAAATTCTGCCTTGATTCTCGTCTTAACATGTTATCGAAATACGGGTTGTTACATTCTCCCCACCTTTTAGGATTTCGTCCCCGAAATCTCCGAGTTAGGAAGAACATATCCTACCATCCATCATTCATCTACTCAAAACATCATCCACAAGCAACCATTGTCCTTAGAAGATTTCTAACGCTGTATGAATATATGAAAAACGTGTGTGTACATGTTCCTTAGCTAACGCTAATGATCAGGCCTGAATAATCTTTCTAATGCAAAATATGTATAGTGCCATGAATCCAACATGTATACAAATAGTCCTAGTCATATAGATACTATATGCGTGCACAATCATTCATTCATATGCAACAACCGTATGATAATACATTCGATTTCATCCATAAACAAGTATAAATACTCGTGCATATGCAATATGAAATGTGACCGAGTCGAGCTAGTATCTAATGTGTATTCGTGCATCCACGAGCAACCACTTGCAACCACTTGCAACCATATCAATCATAACACGTTTCAAATACATGTTTACATCCATAGGGTTCTACCTAGGATTCCCTGGAACAGGGTCGAGAAGATAAACAAGACAAACTCCTTACGGGGTTTGTAACAGAAAATAGGACCGAGAGGATGTCCACAAAAGATAGCCTACAAGTAAGCTCTACAGAAAACAGGGATCAAGGATATACTCCCAAAAATAGATATCATGCGTGTATCTAGTCTTTGACCATCAAAGTCGTATTTCCTTGAGCTTAATTCCATTGTGCCTTGACCTTCTTTTAACTTCGCGATTTCGTAGCTTCTTATTTCCTGTTTCCATAACATGAGCTGGAACTCATTTCTTCGTCGCCTCTCGTTCCACTTGCACTTATCCTTTTTCTAGAATACTTGGCGCAAACATGACTGCGTACTCAAGATCTCATGCAAGCTTTCCAAAATTCACTAGTGAATCTTGGATCTCGTTTATATACTATAAGGTATTCCATGTAGAAGAACTTTCTCTTGAAAGTAAACAGATGTCAACCAGGTTATCAAGCGCACTTACTAGGGTGATCTCTATAACCCATGCATAAATGAAGTAAACCATCCGTCTTATCGGCGAACACCACTCGATCGGGCTTCAAATTTCCAATAAAGGCATCAAGGGATTCTAAGTAACTAGTCATGACAGAACCTCAAAAAGGTTACACGATACTTCGAGGGTATTACCAAGGCTAGTCAAAAGGTCTAACTACCCTCCTATCAAAACCGAGAGTGGCACCCCCTACTGGATAACCACTTCATCCCTAGAATCCATCCATAGCTTATAAACATAAGCATTATTTCCAAACTCAACACTTGGCATAGACATTCTCAAATCCAAACAAGTCATGTATAAATGGACTGATTCTCCAATAGGACTTTGAGACAAAAATGGGATTCTCTATTACGCTAGTACTTAAGGTGCAGAGACTCAACTATCGAAGCAGACTTAAATGATACGAAAAACGAAGTCCTAACGCGATGATAGAGAAGAAAATCTAAACCTTTAACAAGATCGTTACCCTCCTTCCGAGGTACCCTAGAAATGAGAGCATACTATTGCCCTCCCGATGATCTTGTCCTTGTCCCATAATACTTAACTATCCGCCCCGTTTTACCATGCCAAAGGTACTCTCTCGTCATGGGTTTCATTGTTCATCTTTCTCCCTCCTTTGAGGACTAAGCCATACCAACAAGTTGCTCATCCTTAAGCTTGTATCCTTTATCCTCTTTCTCACTATCCTTTCTTATAACGCGGCCACTGGTCTCTCGAGAACCACCTCCATCGTATGGAAAGCACTTTCGTAGATAGAAAAGACTAGTCGCAGTTAAAACCACTGTGACTACAGATGGAGGAAAGAAAGGAAAAGAGATTCAATTAAGGAAACAAGGATAGTGCTAATGGCCTTTTGGGAATAGCCTTTTTCTTTTAAAAGAAAATTTTCTAGAAAAATGCTTCTTTGTAAACGATTTTCAAATAGTTTTCAGAAGGTCTTTAAAAACTTTTGCCCAGTCTGGTAACCTTCTGCTCTGATACCACGTGTAACACCCCGCCTCCGCTAGGGTCACTCGCAAAGGAATGCACTAGCTTTAGAGGGGCATTATTGGTAAACATGCACAGAAATATCACAAGACAGAACATATAAAATAGCGGAAGTAAAATCAAACTTTCATAACATGAATAAATAAGGTCTAAAGCCTTTTACATCAGAGTACATCAAAACCTGTCTTGCAATAGTAAAGAAGCATAAAGACATTTTCGAAAATTATTCCCCAAGTAAAACAGTAAAGTAGCCATAGCCAAGAAAAGTCCAAGCCATCCATGATGGCCTTCAAGCAGAAGAAGTCCGAATTAAACAACAGTATTTCCTCCCTGTAACCTGGGGGGGAAACGGAAGACAAGAAGCGAAACAAAATGGGTCAGTCAAAAAGACTGAGTAAGCCCTATCTACTATCAGCATAAAAACTAGTAAAGTTAACTGACATGAGAAACTGAGATGAACATAAGCATGATGACAAGATAGATAAGCTAAATCAAAATAACAGGATGAACTACTGAACTCAGATAAACTAAGGTGTCATGATAAATTACGATGTCAAGATAAGACAAGGTATCCCATCGTCAGGTTCCTATCAAGTATAATATCCCCAAGATATCTATCACGTATAACATCCCATGGTATTTATCCTGTATTTTAGCTCTGCACCTACCATACTAGTATCCCCACCGTATCATGTGTTAACCATGAATGACCCTTACTCAAAAGTCGTGTAATGGTTCATGTCAACCTAATATATCGCATTTATAGGTTGCTCAACTCGTATGTTTCTTTCCATGTAAATGTTCAGTTCCTTGCCGTAGACCGTACGGGCTTTCCCATGAGGTTCTATACTACTCCAATGTAATTCCATGATCCTTAAGCTCGTTTGGACTGTTACCCTAGACCTAGCTAGGCTTTCCCAACATGAATCATCGTTTGTGCAACTAGGACTTATGCCACCTAGGACCACTAGTGATTATGCTTACCTATTGCACGTTTTCGTATTTCGGTTTGGGTTCAACCACCCAGGGCCACTAGGAATTACGCTAACAGTCAACCGCGCCCTTTTTCCCACGCATTCATCGTGAATCGTTTTTCCATGACTGTATGCACATGTATCACATCGTGCCATCCGAGTCCTGTCACAGGGCAGATCAAGAAATGCAGGACTCGGTCAGGAGCTTTCGATTTATCTGCCGATGCAGATGCTAAGGTCTGTTTTTCCTATACGTGGCTATGGTCCCACGAGACCACTCCCTCAACTAGTGAAAGACAAGACAGGATAAATCATGTATGAGAACTCACTACTGGCCAACCCACAATCCTAGCCTTACCGCAACCATAATTAGATAGCAATTATGGTCTTTTGGGTGTTCTCTGCCTTTCCGTACGTACACACTTGACCAAAGATGGTAGGTAGCCTGACGAAATGCTATCTAGGGCACTACCGTGTATCGTCGACTATCCCCTATCCATCCCCGTCTTTAGGTCTCTCGTATAGCAACCAAGGCATACTCTTGGTTCTTCTAACGCAGACCTTAACCTCTCATGAGCCTAGTGTGATCACCTGGCAGCTCACAGAGGGATACCAAGAATATCCTCACGTTCCCCGAAGCCGCTGCTTCGTTACCCAGTTCGCTGGAGCCTTTATCTAAATCAGATAACTTGCTCCTACTCGTGTGCTTAAACGATGACCTACCGTATCGGGTTACTCATCCAGTCTATGAACTGGTCCAAAATTCCTTGACTAAGAATTATTACTTAGCTATTCTCCAACTAAGGTTTACCACTTAGCTTATTCCCGTTATTCTTGTTAATTACGGTTATCCACCTAATTCTCTGAACTAGTGTTTATATAATGGATTAAGTGTCACTTAAGTTCATGACTTAATCCGTCTACAAATCATGTCCAAATTGGCTAAGTATCCAAGTTCAAGACTTAACCCTACAAACCATGTGTCAAGTTGGTTAAGTATATTAAGCAATTCACGACTTAACCTCGTCCAATTATCATTCTAGATTGGTTAAGTATATATTAACTTGACCCTATCAATTTACTTAGTCAAATCGGTCAAGTGTATTCAAGCGATTCGTGACTTAGCCTTATCATGTTTTCACGTTATATTGGTTAAGTATTGGTTAACTTAACCACATCAAATTAACGAGTTAGATTGGTTAAGTATAGGTCACTTAACCACATCAAATCATCGTGTTAGATTAGTTAAGTGTTTAACTTAACCCCCTTAAACTACCAAGTTGGATTAATTAAGTCTAGGCTAACTTAACCCCATCCGATTTCCATGTTTAGATTAGTTAAGTCTAAGTTAACTTAACCCCATCCATTAACTGTATTATACGGTTAAGTGTCATTAAGGAAACTTACTTAACCTTATCATGTGGCATTAATTACTTAATGCACCTCAACCTCTCACATTAGACTTTGTTGTGGTTACTAGTTAAGCCGGTCGGTTCCGGGTAGCTTTACACCACAACTTGGTCTAACCTCGGGTTCAAGCACAACATGACCAACTTCTCACATTGGGTCCTATTGTTTGCAACTACTAGTTAGGTCGGTCGGTTCCGGGTAGCTTTATGTTGCAAACTCAACCCAACATCGAGTTGGTCACTTTCATGTTTAGTCTAGTGTCATGTTCATATTCAAGTTTTCTTAAGAATATGGGTAGACCTAACTCAATAGGTAAATTCCCAATTCCATAGTATGGGTAGACCTAACTTAATAGGTAAATTCCCAATTTCATATTTTCAAGCATACTTACATGTCAACTTCCATGTTATATTTCAAGTCATGTTTTTAAGTTATATTTTCATGTCATTAGAAATTACTCATAACATAACCCAACGCTTTTAAACTCGCATATACGTTCGCAACAACGTAATGGATTAAAAGAAGAGACTTGGAAAAGGCATGACAAAAATGGATATTAAGCCACAAGTTAATCATGGTGGCAAATGAGGCACAAATGTGTTCATTAACTTGCATGTTACATTCTTAAGCCTCAAAAACATGCATAAACCCAAACTTGGCACATAAGCGAATCATGGTGACAAAAGACATGGAATGATGACTAGTAACTCGCATATATCATCATATAAGGGTTATGACTTCATATGCAAGTTGACATAAAGGTTATGAGGGTTCTCATGTTGCATAATGCAACATTTCAACATAAAGGTTGTAGCTTTTAGCCCACAAGATCAAGATAATGACTTCATAAACTTGCATGACATGATAGCATGTATCATACTTAATGATCAAACCCAAACTTGCAACATGAACATTTAACTTCATAGTTAATATCTAAGAGTAGGGAAAGGGATTACATTGCTATGAAGGCACAAATCGATTAAATTTAAGATTGAGACAAAGCCTATGCATGCCATCATCCAAAAACCCAAAGATGAAAGCTCCAAATCGATAAAAACCCCATCTTGATGAACAAAGATCAAAGCTTTAGCCTTGAAATCAACTTGAGAAGCTCTCATACTAACATAGAGACTCTCTAACACTCACATGATCATGAAACCTCTCATAGGAATGAAGATAGAAACTTTGGGCAAGAGGATGGAGGCTAGGGTTTTGAGTGGAGGCCATGAGAGGAGCAATTTTGGCATAGTTTAGTTGCATGAATGAATAATGAGGATTTTAGGAGAGGGTAAGGGGCTTATTTATAGAGATTAGGATTAGTTAGGACCCTTAGATTAACCCTAGGATCAACCTGAACCATCAGATTTCGAACCCGGCCCAAAAACCTAGCCAAAACAGAAAACAGGTGCACCAGGCAAAATTGCCCGGCCACCATAAGTCGACACCCAAGTCGACAGGGCTGTCGACTTGGGTCATGCCATGTCGACTCCCAAGTCGACAGGGCTGTCGACTTGGGGTGGCTGGCGGGAATTTTCCCGCCTAGCCTTCTAGGCCAAATTTTCGAAATTAGAACTCGTTTTTGAACTTGAATTTTCTGAAAACTTCGTCGGACCATAACTTGGTCATACGGACTCCGATTCTCGAAAACTCAGACTCTATTTCGCGTATTTTTCCGAGACGAACGCAATAGCATAGCCCGTTTTACTTGATTCAGAATTTAAAATTAAATTCTGCCTTGATTCTCGTCTTAACATGTTATCGAAATACGGGTTGTTACAGCCAATCATTCCTTTTCAGTGGTGAATCGAAGTTATGAATGTCGACAACTCCTTAGCACACGTCCCGCAGCAAAGCCCAACCATGAAGTGAACTCATTGGTTCCCAACTAGATCCTGAGCTCTAACTTCCATTTGGACTACCTTTGCATCTCAGGTTATTGGTCATCACCGGATCGGTTCTGATCCTCAGTCCTTCTTCTCTGTCGGTTCGGATCGGACTTCAGTATCCCTCACTGGATCGATTCGTGCCAAGCTTCCTAGGATCGGATCGGAGGCCTTCATATGATGATGGATCGGATCGGCCTCCATCAAAGCACACCGGGTCGGGTTGTAGTCTCCAAGTCACGTCGCCATACCACGTTGACAGATCGGGTCGGGGGTGCTTCTGGCGGATCGGGTCGGAGGACTCTAGGCGGTTCGGTTCGGAAAACTCCTCCAAGTTTCAAATCAGCTCGTGGCATGCAGGCTCGGTTCGGATACAAAGAGCGGATCATGGATGGGCCACACGAACGGTTCGGTTCAGACCTCCCCATCCTATCTGATCCGATCTCTATCCATTTCCTGCATTTTGTCCAGCGAGTTGTTTACGCCATTCGACGGCGTTTTCGACCACTCTAGCTATTCTAATCAATCACAAAGCATACCACAAAGTCATAACAACAAATAGAAGTGACCTCAAACACCAAAACATAAATATGATAGGTTAAAATGGATCAAACATAGCCAAAACCCCATATTTTCCCTTAAACATGTTTAAGAAAAACTAGTGACATGATTAGTAAAATTTAATCAAATTGACCCAAATTTCTAACAGAGGTCTAAAACATTATTTAAGAATTTATAAATATTTTTTGCAGAATTTATTAGTGTATAAATTCGCTAATCATCACTAATTACCCTTAATTAACCATAATTAGTGAGGAACTATGCAAATCACTTAACTTGGCCACAAATAAACCTGAGATCTGAAATAAACCTCTGATGTGACGCGAATACCAATGCTAAACAGCAGCTCTAATCTTGATTTGGTGAAGATCTCCCTTAATTTGGTGTTGCTAAGCTTAATCCTTGATTAGAAAGTGACTTGGAGGTGATTTAGAGGTTGGAGGCCACTTTTAGGGTTTCTAAGAAGTAAGTGGAGTCTAGAAAACTGAAATGGAATGAAACCCTAACTCTTTTCAGCCTCCGCATAACCCTATTCCCGAAATGGGTTATGGGCCAATTCACTAATCACCCTATTTGGCTCGGTTAAGTAGTTTTTCACCTTCCATACCTTATTTCAGCCATATCTCCCAAACGGTAAGTCCGTTTGGCTATTATGACCACTCTGCGGAAAGGTAAACCATCAAACGAATCTAATGGAAGTGGTTTCAGGTCAAAACTCCTTTCCAGTCAAAAGTTATGGCCAAAACAGTATCAGTTAGGGGCAAAACGGTCATTTAAAAATCGACAAAAATCATGATCATGGGAAATGAACCCAATGGTCGTTTCCCAAAGCCACATGACCGTACGACTTCATATAAGAAAGAAATAAATGTTTTATGATCCTCCGATGCGTAGAATGCGGGTTGTTACAAGCATGCCCTATATTTAAGGGAGGTTTTGAAAACTCTCTGTGTGCACTAGCTTAAGGCGAAATTCTCCAAATGTCATTTTTGGTGGAAAGAAGTGAGATTTCTAGAGCATGTGGTCTCTAAAGATGGGATAGCAGTAGATCTCGCGAAGGTTGTTGTGGTTCAAGATTAGCAGGTCCCAAAGAATGCAACGGAGGTGAGGAGTTTTCTTGGTTTAGCGGGTTATTATAGGAAGTTCATTAAGGACTTTGCAAAGATATCAGCCCCACTCACCAGACTGGCGAAGAAGAATCTGACATTTTCTTAGAGTATAGATTGTGAGGATGCTTTCAGCATTGAAGAGGGCTCTGACAATGGCCCCAGTTTTGACCTTGCCTGAAGGGACAAAGTGTTCATGGTATACACTGATGCATGTGGTACAGAGCTTGGTGTGGTTCTAATGCAAGAGGGAAGGGTAGTATGTTACGTAGGTAGACAGTTAAGAGTTCATGAGAAGAACTACCCTACCCATGACTTAGAGTTAGCTGCCATAGTATTCGTGCTTAAGACTTGGCACCATTATTTTCTAGGAGAGAAGTTCAAGTTGTACACCGATCATAAATCTCTCAAGTACTTGTTCTCGCAAAAGGATCTCAATTTAAGACAACAAAGATGGATGGAGTTCCTTGCGTCCTGACAAGGGTAATATGGTGCCAAATGTATTAAGCAGGCAGAGGATGACCTTGAGTCCTCTGTTTGCGGAGAGGAAAAACTTGGAGTGTATATTGACTTTTGATTTTAGACGCTCCACCGAGTTTACACCTGCTTTATTGACATCATTAGAGGTGAGACCTACGCTATTGGATCAGATAGGAACTTCACAGCGAGATGACCCACAGCTAGCAAATATCTTGGATAGGCTCAGTAGAGGGGAGACTTCTAATCACCTCAGTAGATATTCCACGGATGTGACACCCCACGTCCGTTAATGTCACTCGCTAAGGGAATGCATTAAGTTTCGTGAAGCGCTTATAGGTAAGCAGACATAGAATAATTACAAGACAGATATAAATAAGACAACATCGGAAATTTAAATTTTTATTTCAAACATAATACCGTGGTCGACAATTCCATAAGTCACAAAAACCATTACAATAAAATAAACTTCTGTCTTGCACCATCAAGTACATAATTAAATAAAAAGCATAATTCCCCAATTAAAAGAGTTAAGTCATAGTAGAGACAAGAACTTGAGCCATACTTCAGAAGTAGTCCTAGCAAGATGATATCTGAGTCCTGACTAAGCCTGAGTGTTTCCTCCCTAAGAACCTGGGGGGAAATAGAAGAAAAGGAGAAACAAAAGGGTCAGACATAAAGTCTGGCGAGTTTAGTTACTTTTAGCCAGTAGATAAATAAAAGGAACATGATAGGCATATAAAGTGGATAAGAGAGATCATCACTACATAAATGACAGGTGTGGCAAGGTGAGCAAGATAAGGTGTATGTGCTTCACTAATGATTACACTACACTATTACTAGTATAACTAGAATGAGATGATCCCTTCCACTATAAGTTGGTAGACTTAGGGCATACGTCCGAGTGTACCCTAACCACTACCCTAATCGATCAGCTCCCTACCCCATAGATATCCTGTGTTGGCCCCACGATAGGAGGTATCAATCCCTAAAGTTGCAACCCTTTATTTCCAAGATGTGCACAACTATATCTACTGGTGTCACGGTCGTCTTATCCCCTTCTTCCCGGCTCATGCAGGCACATGGTCCGGTCGGTTTGCGCCGCCCACACCGTCCGTTCCATTTAGATCTCTTATATTCAATCAGTAAGCGTGCCCCTTCTCCGCCTAGTACGGAGTTATTTATTTTATACCTACTATGGGGTACTGACTTGAAATGGGTCCCATACAATATGATACAAGCTCTCCCTTTTGTCTTGTATCCCCGCTAGGTTTTTCACTGACTATGTATACCCTTAGGCGTCTTTAATTACATAGCCCTATGTCAGTTATGCTTAACCTAAAGGGTGTCTTTAATTACATAACTTTATTATTTTTTCTACCGGTTATGTATACCACTAGGTGTCTTTAATTACATAACCTTATTGGGTTAAGTTCGTGGGCCTATATGTACATATTACCCAACCCCCTCCTCTAATTTACTTAACCCACCCAATACCCATCCAATTTTATTTACCCTAACTTAAGTTCATAATCATACAATCTTTATTAAATTAGGTTAAGTAGTCTAATTCAATACCATGTCCAATTATGGTTATAATGGGCTAGACTTCCCACATTAGGCCTACAACATGTGGATTAGGGGTGGGCGTGGGCGGTTAACCGGACAGATCGGTTAATTTTTTCGGTTAACCGCTTAACTTGGTCGGTTCGGTTAACCGAATTTTGGTTAATTGAAGTAGCCTTTATTCGACCGAACCGAAAATAATCATTCATGGTTAACTGTTCGATTTAAACGGTTAACCGTCCGATTTTAATGGTTAACTGTTTAGTAGTTAACCGTTTAAATCGGACGGTTAACCGTTTAAATCGGACGGTTAACCAACCATGAATATACTTGTCCATGCACGTTGCACCCATATAAACTAACAGATCAAACATTTTCAGAAACATAAAGAGATGCTCAGAGCTTCAGTCCAAATTCAGGTACAACTTGAAACAATTTCAAGAACATCATCCACAGCTGAAATAAACAGACATGCAGCTTAGTTCCATAGCTGAAACTCATCAAACATTACACGGACACGGACAGTAGACTGAGACTCTACCCAGTACTCCAACTACAAAACATCAACTACTTGGTACATTAAGTTCAAATACAAATTAGACAGACTGTCTCACTACTCGCTCTACTCAGAATCTAAGATACATTAACATACATGAATTAATACTCGGTTCAGAATTCAGTTAGACAGATTACACTACAAATACTAATTTCAATCATACAATGGTACATATTCCACCATTGCTAGTCTGCTCCTCAGTCCACCACTGAAATCTAAAAGCTCGCTCCCCTTGTCCAAAGTTCGAACTACAAATGTAACAGATGTTTGATTGCAAACATTACTAGCTGACAATGACATATGACCAAACATAAAAGAAAGAAAAGGCATGTAACATGCTAAACATAAAAGAATTCAGTTAGACAGTAGCTGGCATATGAAATATGCCAAACACATGAAATTTGTAATATGCCAAACATGCAACCATAAGAAGAAAAAAAGGCATGTAAACATAAAATATGCAAAACTTTGAAATCTGGAATCACATTTCTGGAAGTAGAATAGCTGACATAAAAATGACAAGGATTAGGATTGAAAAATGACACAGGTTAAAGAATGAAATGGGATAACTCAGCTATTAACAAAGCAAAACTTTATATTTCAAAGCGATTTTTTAACTGATTGGTAATAACATATGAATAGGAAGTTGTAACACCATTTACTTCGATAGAACGATGTTAACGTATAACAAATTAATAATAACTGACTCATCCTAATAACAACAACAGCAATTAAAATGAATAGCAATTAAAATGAATTTAATCCAATAACTTAACCTAATTCAATTCACATTGTCGGGATTGCGGAAGAAATAGAACAACTTACCCTAAATAACATGTATAGATTGAAAGTACAGCAAGTGTAACATGTATAGATTGAAACTACATAGTAATAAAAAGTAAATACTTACCGATGAACAAAGGGTGGAGGCGTAGAAGGATAAACTCAGCGATGTCCCGTAGACGGCGATAGAATATCCGTTGGTGTTTCTATGGTTATAGAGGTTGACGAATCGCGCCCATTTACAAAATCTGTAGCCACAAACAAGTCAGCGGTAACGTGCATTGTATGTAATGAGTAAACAATAATAATTTACAAACCAAACAAACACAAATATTACCTGAAAAAACTACATCGTAATAATTCACATCGTCTAAAGGAACCTCAATTCGGTGATCTACAAAAATCGGTTTACTCCTTATCCAATTTTGGGTAGTAACCAATGCCTCAACCATCCTAGGACTTAGTGAACTACGAAGTGGATCTATAACACGCCCTCCGGTGCTAAAAGCAGAATCTGAAATGACCGTAGATACCGGAATTGCCAGGAGATCTCGTGCAACTAAAGATAAAAACTGATATTTGGGACTATTCACCTTCCACCACAATAGAATATCAAAATTACAAGTTTGCTTTTCAAACGGATCATTTAAATATATTTCTAATTCATTAGTTTCGTTATCCAATTCTTGCACTTCCTGCAGAAAAGTATTCATTCTTTTAGAACCATCACTACCAGTACTTCCACTACTAGCGTGTGAACTAGGTGGTGGTTCATCCCAACTTTGCGTCCCAAATGTAGAATCAGTGGCATAATAATCAAAAAATCATCCATTCCCGAATTTACAAAAATCTCTTTAAATTTAGCCAATCTAGAAGGAGATGATCTTACAAATCTAACGGCGGTACGAATCCCGACAATAGTGCTACCAATTTCTTTTAAACCATCATTGACAATTAAATTCACAATGTGTGCACAACAACGTATATGTACGAATTCACCGTTCAAAACACAACCATTAGATCTATCATAATCATTCAACGCATTTCTCACATAATTAAGTGCCACTTCATTTCACTAGTGTTATCGACTGTGATAGACACTATTCGCTTAAGCTCCCTTGCTTGATGCAAGAAACCAAAAGTTTTCCAATGTTTTCCCCTTTATGACTTGTGATCACACAAAAGTTTAAAATTCTTTTATGCAATTTCCAATCATTATCAATGAAGTGTGTAGTGAAAACCATATAACCTATGTTTTGACAAGAAGTCTATGTATCGGTAGTAAGACATACCCCATGCAAACAATTAGAAAACATGGTCTTGAGATAATCTTTTGTTTCTCCATATAAATCAAGCACATCCCTACATATTGTCCTACGTGAAGGCACTTCAAAGCAAGGAAACATTTTTTCGACAAAAATCTAGAAACCCTTCGCCCTCAACAAAACTAAAAGGAAGCTCATCAATTATTAACATACGAGCTAGAGCCTTTCTACACTCATCTTTGTTAAATGCCCATGTAATTAGGGTGTTACTTGCTTCGCTTTCACTATTT
The DNA here is from genome assembly GCA_030737875.1 of Allium sativum. Taxonomy (NCBI): domain Eukaryota; kingdom Viridiplantae; phylum Streptophyta; class Magnoliopsida; order Asparagales; family Amaryllidaceae; genus Allium; species Allium sativum. The sequence goes on along the minus strand of CM060911.1, from coordinate 106,577,362 downwards.
GTCGTAAAAACTAAATTTTTCAGTCCTTTATCGCTTACTCGAGGAACTGACCTACAAGCTGTTTTTATATGATAGATCAAAGGGGAAGTGTCGTTAGATTTACCATCACAAGAAAATTGTGCATGACAATAATTGCAATAACACTTAGGATGTAAAGTATCTACCGGATTAACTTTGGTAAAATGTTCCCATACCATGGATGGTTTTCTAGTAGAGGCTTTGCGCATAGGGGCTAACGGAGGTTTCCTTGCATTATTTGGCTCTATGACGAGTACTTCTTCTTCATCACCGTTGTCCACCCAATCATCGTCCAATAAATCGTCAGCAGCGTTAATTTGCACCTAAAATTAGCATATAAAGTTATAAACAATTATTAATTATTATAATGCAAACATGTAAATCACTGTCTAATTGCAATTAATGTAAAAATCAGAAAGCATGTGGTATATTTTATTTTATTAGGCACCGCTTTCACTATTTAAGAAATCAGACTTTAATAAACAATGCTAGTTCACGACATAGAAACTGGATGAACTGGAAGACTGGAACAACAATTACTCAAATCCCTCAGGGCCTTAACGATATATTGAATATAAATATGAACTACCCTCTGGTTTACCAACAAAACATTGAATATGAATATTATCAATAAGTTACTCTTCTAACTAAGGCATCAGCTAACTTCAGAATTTGCATTATTATGTTCGATTACAATAGAAAATTAGAAACCAACTGCTGACTTGAAATAGAAACTGACTATTGAAATAAGGCATCAGCTAACACATGCAATATACTAATACAGAATTGAAATCAAACATGAAAAAGAGAGAGAAACCGAGTGTTGAAAATTGAAATAGAAACCGACATACTCACTTTCTTTCTCTTCCTCGTTATCGATCTGGTTGCCATGCTTTCTGATTTTGATTGCAAAATAGATCTAAAGGTTTAACCAGGCACCAGGACTGTTCGTATTTTCTTTTTTTAGAAACAGCGGCGCAGCAGCTTTGATCGAAATAGAAGATAGGGTTAGTGAGTTAGTGGATTAACGGTGCATGGCAATGTGAATTAACAGGTTACGGTGTAGGCATGTAGGATGGAGTAATTGGGTTGTATTTATTTGGGATAGCCAAGAATTTTTTTCAGAAAAAAAATTGATCGGTTAACCGAACATACCTAGGTTACATTAACCGATAATTGAACCGACCATGTTCGGTTAAGGTCGGTCGGTTAACCGATTTGACAGGTTAAGTCGGTTCGGTCTGGACGGTTAAATCGGTTAAATGCCCACGCCTAATGTGGATGCTGGATATGCCGGTCGGGTCCGGGCAGTCTTATTCCATAGTTGGGCCTAACCTCGTATCTTAGCCCGATTCGTATTTGCGCACTTAGATTCCCACATTAGGTTCAGCAATAGTGGCTGCTGGATATGCCGGTCGGGTCCGGGCAGACTTCCGCCACTAATGCAACCTAACTACGTGTCATAAGTGCAATTAAAATTACAATTCCTAATTGTAATTACTAAACATTCCATTTTTTATTCAAATCTACCTATGTTATTATAGGTAATTATTTCTATGTTTCCCCATTTGAATTAAATGTCCAATTTATATTAATATTACATAAATTGTGCTAATTATAAATCCCTTTTCCCTGTTTCCTAACTAAAGTATTCAAACGTATTTTGGCGGCATCTAGGCTATAAAGCAGCCTAGCCATAACAATGAAAAGGGAATATGACAAAGGTGACAGTTTCAACATATCTTGGCATAAATTAGCATGATAACAAGGTGAACGGATATGTAATCAACATCATCACAAGGTGGACATAAACTGATAACTTGTGGCAATTACTATGATGTCAAAGCAAGCATAATGAGATCTAAATTTACCCTTTAGGTGTCCAACTATTTAGATCTAGCATAATTAGGGCGACATAGTAACATGTTAATACCTAAAGGTGGATTCACATGTCAAATCTACGACATATCTAAATTGATCATAATATGACAGGTGAAGGGAATTTTACATAAAGAATTAGATCTAACCAATGTTACAACTGTCCAATTTGATAGATGTACATTCACCATAATATAGTTACAAGTCAAGATCCACATAGGCAATATAATAGAACAACCACAATTGTATTAGATCTAGGGGAACAGATCTGTCATGACACAGTATAGGATTTATCACAAGCACAAAATCATACTTTACAACATATCCAAGTCATAGACTTTCACAATTTACTTTTATTTATCCAAACCTAAAAACAACTAGAAACTCACAGTGTTAGGTTTAGAGAATTGAGAAAGAACGGATCTAGAATTTTTGAATTTGATTTGCAAAGTATGTTGTTGAAGAAAGCGGTTCAGTTCGCACTCCAGCAGTATATGGCCTCCATGATTTCCAGTGAAGAAAATAAGAGAATATGACACACATATATAGCTGCCAGACCCCCTGAAACCGAGTGCCACGTCATCCACAGGGGTGTCGACACCCCTGTGGGGGGGTCGACGCCTAGGTCGACACCCCTCTAGGGGGGCCGACCCCTAGGTCGACACTCCTTTAGGGGGGTCGACCCCCTAAAGCGGGAATCTTGCCGCTCTAAGGAATTTTTCGAATTTGAATCATTTTGGATAAAATTCTGACTCATCTCTGACTCATGCGTATATATATAATTTTTCTACGCGTATACAAACTTAAAACCCTCATAACTTCTTCATACAATGTCCGTTTTACGCAAATCAAATGTCTATCTTAACCAGAATTTCGAGATGGACGCAATGGTGTAGTCCGTTTCCTCTAATTATGAATATTAAATTAATTATCATTAAAAAATCTCTTTAATGTCGTTAAAATTTCGGGGTGTTACATTCTCCCCTACTGAAAGGATTTTGTCCTGAAATCTCTAAGTTGAGAAGAACTCATATCCTACCATCCATCATCCATCTACTCATCCACCAACCACTGGCATCCACTGTCCTTAAAGATTTCTAATGCTTATATGAATATATGCAAAGGTGTGTGTATATGTCCCAACACTAATGCGAAGATCAGGTGGTCTACTGATTCAATTGACCTCCTTAATGCAATATATTTTAGTGCCATGAATCCAATATGTATGCAAATAAACCTATTGTATCATATCACTTCTATATGTGTGCACACCCATTCGTCCATATGCAACACCCATTTCCATCCATAAAAGAAAATAAAATTGCACACACATCCATATGCAGTATGAAAGTGATTGAGCAGATCTTAGTGCCTAATGTGTGTGTAGATGCGTCCACAGGCAACCACAAGCAAACACTTGCATCCATCAAACATAAAATGTTTCAAACACATGTTTACACCCATAGGATTCCTATCGAAAGTCAAAAATACTATGGATAAGATATACTCTATTGACAGAAACAAGCACTAATAAAACTTAGGAAAAGGAGTTAAGAACATAACCTCGAAAAGGAAAGGGTACGAAGCACGAATCTTTTCTTCGGTCTCCCAAGTTGCATCTTCTGGGTTATCTCCCCACTGAACCTTTAGCAACTTAATCTCCTTATTGTGCAGCTTCTTAACTTATGACCCAAGAATACGGGTAGGGACTCGTCTGACTGTCGCCTCCCAATCCACCTCCACTTCTTCCAGCATACTCGGCTCCACAACTTCTGCAGTGTCATGCACACTACACCAGAAATGCCAATTAGGCAGTGCTTATGGCCGTATCTAAATCGATTTGGCAGTGCTCTGGGCCGTATCAAAAAATGTCGTCTCTGTTACTTTGATACGGTCTTAAGCCGTATTAATTTACAAATTTGATACGACTTAAAACCGTATCAAATTCATAATTTAATACGGTTTTAAGCCGTATCAATATATAAATTTGACACGGCTTAAAACCGTATCAAATTCCTATATTGATACGGCTTAAAACCGTATCAAATTCCCATCACTACACCGTCAATGTCAATTAGGCAGTGCTTTGGACCGTATCAAATTCCTATATTCATACGGCCTTAAACACTGCCTGATTCTTAAATAGATACGGCCTTAAGCACTGCCTGATTCTTAAATAGATACGGCCTTAAGCCGTAGCAAATTTAAAATAAAAAAATACAATTAGCTTTATATAAAAAAAAAACTTATTTGATGTTACAATGCCATCATAATAAACTAACTGGACAACAATTACATTTGTTTTCAATGACAAAATAGACTACAATATTAGCTATCGTATAAATAGAATTTGCTTACATGAGAGCTCTACAATATTAGTATAACTTAGTGAAACAAAATCGACGACAAATGAATATTACAATATCATATATCGTCAATACACAAAACAAACTTATCTTATTGATGAAAAGGAAAAAGAGAAAATGAGTTAAATTTACAAATTATGTCATACATGGATGGATACGGATGATGACGATGATCAAAGCTACCACATCCCGAAGCTGCAGCTAACATGTTCTTATGTGATGAACTGAAGGCGATCTCGCATTTTGGTGAAGGTACTACTGCTTTTTAAATTACACCGCAAATAATATTTACTGATCTATGGTATGTTTAAACCATAAACACTAAGGAACTGAACCTGACTTCTAAAACCTTTAGGGGAGATTGCTTCCTTATTGCACCAATTCTTTCCAAGCTCCAGAGTTCCATAATGAAGAGGTTCAACATGATACTTTTGTGGATTGCTGATGCTTCTACGTTCATTGCTGACCATAAAATCATTAAGATCAATAGCAAACAACTTTGTACTAGACTGAGAAACAAGCTATCTTTAGAACATAGATCACCACTATACAATAGGATCCATAACTCCTCGTGCAATATAGGAGCCATTCTCAGCAATGACTGTGACAGCTCTTGTGGAAGCTCATTACCTAGTTGAAGTAATTAAGCACGATACAAGTCAGTATTGGATCCATAAAAATGGCTTAATTATACTACAAACTAAGGAACTTCAACAAATAACATTGCCTACTATCTCTTTTCAGGCTACTAAAATTTAAAGGTGGAAACCATAAGCACATACCCTGGAGAATGAAGAATTTTGGGGATCAGGTTGTACTTCCATTATCACATACCCTGGAGAATGAAGAATTTTTGGAAATTATTAAACTGGAAAACATAACTCACATTCAAGATGTCATTGTACCTCAGGATCTTTTTCACTTGCAGTCCTGCAGTGGTGTGAATGAGAATGCAGTTGGTAGCTGTGCAGAGCTAATCTTTGCTACAATCGATGCATCTTTTGCTGATGATGCCCCTTTATTGCCTTCAGGCTTCCGGATGATGCCCTTTGACTCTTTGAATGAAAACTCAAGTCCAAATCGAACCCTTGTTCTAGCATCTTCTCACGAAGTTGGATCGGTAAAAGGTAGAGTTGGTGGCGATTTGAACAAAAATTACGGAAGCATAAAATCTGTGATGACAATAGCATTCCATTAACGCAGCGAAGAATTGAAATTTTAGGGATTGGAAAATTTGGTAATTTATTTTGTTTCGGCCGAAATGGAAAAGTGGAGAGAGAGAAAAGAGAAAAGAATGACATGGAATGGAAAAATTATCATTCCAATTTGATACGGGCTCAAGCACAATCAAAAGGAACCAATCTGAACCCTTGAAGATCTAGGGTGAGATTTCAATTGTTGAAGGTGACGCGGATTGCAAAAGAAAATTTGATACGGCTTATCAAATTTGGTACGGGTATAAGCCCTGTCAAATTTGATACGGCTTAAAGCCGTATCAGATATCCACATCCTGGTGTGTCAAATTGGCTGTTTTGGTGTAGTGCGCAGGCATTTTCGCAGATGAAAGATGTGGAAAACGTCATGAATACCAGATAGATTTTCTGGGAATTTCACTCTATAGGCCATTTGGCCAATTCTTTCGGTTATGGGAAATGGTCCCACAAACATAGGTGCCAACTTCCATACTGATCTGAAGCGAACCACATTCCTTAAAGGCGATACTTTGATAAAAACTAAGTCTCCCACTTTGAATTCAATATCAGTCCTTCTCTTGTCTGCATAGGACTTCTGCCTATCTTGAGCTGTTTTCATCCGTCGTCGAATAAGGACAATCTTTTAGGATGTTTCCCTAACCATACCTGGTCCATGCAATAATCTTTCTGTAGACTTCCACTAACAAGTTGGCGATTTACAGGGTCGCCCGTACAATGCTTCGAAGGGTGCTATGCCGATGCTAGCTTGAAAACTGTTATTATATGCAAACTCTACTAAAGGAAGATGCTCTTCCCAAGTCCATCCGAAGTCTAGGATACACAGCCTCAAAAGATCCTCAAGAATCTTGTTCACCCTCTCCGTCTGCCCATTGGTCTGAGGATGATAAGCGGTGCTTAAGCACAACTGTGTACCTAATGCATCTTGTAAACTCCTCCGAAATTCGTTGGTAAAGACGGGGTCACGATCGCTCACGATGCTGGAAGGTACTCCATGAAGACGAACTATTTCACGAACATAAATTGCTGCCAACCATGATGTCGTCTTCTTACTCTTAACTGGAATAAAGTGAGCGCTCTTAGTGAGTCTATCCACTACTACCCAAATACTGGTGTTACCTTTCTTCGATCGAGGCAAACCATCTATGAAATCCATAGAGACGCTCTCCCATTTCCATTGCGGAACCTCTAACGGATGAAGTGACCCTCCTTTCCACAATTGTGACATTTTCTCTTATCCCTGCCTTTGTCATCTTTCCCTCCATTCTTCTGATGTTGCTGTTGTGGTTGCTATTGTTGCTGCCCCTTCTTGGGCCACACCTTCATATTCTGCGATGTCCCCTTAGTCTTTGCTTCCTTCTTCTCTCCCTTGTCCTCCTCATGCATTAGGGCCATATCGACAAGCTTTTCAAAAGTGGCCCCCATTGGAATATGGGACATGGCTAAACCATGCAGAGGCTCATTCAGCCCTTTAGCAAACCGTAAAGCCCTTTTGTGCGGTGTATTCACCAACTCTAACCCGAACCTTGCCAGGTGGTTGAACTTGTTCACATATTCCTTCACCGTCAAATTTCCTTGTTTGAGTGTTAAGAACCTCTCCGTCTGTATGCTTCTCTCAGCTTGAGAAAGAAATTTTATTTCGAACCTCTGTCTAAAATCTTTCCAAGTTTCCACCGGACGTCTAGCTTGGGTGACTTCCCACCAAAATGAGGCTTTGTCCTTTAATAGCCAGGTAGCGAACTGAATCTTTCTTCAGTCCTCCACTTCAAAGATTACGAATAAATCCTCGGTCTCCTTAAGCCAATTTCGAGCTTCTACGAATGTCTCGTTCCCATGGAATGGCCTTCCTCCCATAACCCGGAAGTCTTTGCAAATCTTGGCAAAGTTATCAGCTCTTGGAGGGGAAGGAGGAGGAGGAATGACTGGTGCAGCTTGGGGAGGAACGTTTCCTTGGCCTCCAAATACCTATGGAACCATCTGGGTATTGTGACGCCCTCTAGGATATTAGAGATGTTTTGTTCCCCAGACATGCTGAAAAATGGAAAAGGAAGAAATTTAGATAAAAGACCGAAGGATACTACATGTGGATTTTTGGGGAATGTTTTTCAAAACAGACTTCTCTTTTGAAAATGCTTTCTTTTTAAAACATTTTTGAAAATAATTTCCGAAAACCTTTATCTAATCTGGTAACCATCAGCCCTGATACCAAGTGTGACATCCCACGTCTGTTAATGTCACTCACCAAGGGAATGCATTAAGTTTCGTGAAACGCTTATAGGTAAACAGACACAGAATAATTACAAGATAGATATAAATAAGACAGCAGCGAAAATTTAAATTTTTATTTCAAACATAAAACATAATACCGTGGTCCACAATTCCATAAGGCACAAAAACCATTACAATAAAATAAACTTCTGTCTTGCACCATCAGAGTACATAAGTAAATAAAAAGCATAATTCCCCAATTAAAAGAGTTAAGCCATAGCAGAGGCAAGAACTTGAGCCATACTTCAGAAGTAGCTCCTAGCAAAATGATATCTGAGTCCTGACTAAGCCTGAGTGTTTCCTCCCTGAGAACTTGGGGGGGAAACGAAAGAAAGAAGGAGAAACTAAAGGGTCAGACATAAAGTCTAGCGAGTCTAGTTACTTTTAGCCAGTAGATAAATAAAAGCAATATGATAGGCATATAAAGTGGATAGGAGAGATCATTACATAAATGACAGGTGTGGCAAGTTAAGCAAGATAAGGTGTATGTGCCTCACTAATGATTACTCTGCTCTATTACTAGTATAACTAAAATGAGATGATCCCTTCCACTATAAGTTGGTAGACTTAGGGCATACATCCGAGTGTACCCTAACCACTACCCAAATCGATCGACTCCCTACCCCGTAGATATCTTGTGTTGGCCCCACAGTAGGAGGTATCAATCCCTAAAGTGGCAACCCTTTATATCCAAGATGTGCACAACCATATCTACTGGTATCACGATCGTCTTATCCCCTTCTGCCCGACTCATGCACGCACATGGCCCGGTCGGTTTGCGCCACCCACGCCGTATGTTCCGCTTGGATCTCTTATATTCAATCAGTAAGCGTGCCCCTTCTCCGCCTAGTACGGAGTTCTTTATTTGATACCTACTCCGGGTTACTGACTTGAAATGAGTCCCACACAATATGACACAAGCTCTCCCTTTATCTTGTATCCCCGCTAGGTTTTTCACTGACTATGTATACCCTTAGGTGTCTTTAATTACATAACCCTATGTTAGTTATGCTTACCCTAAAGGGTGTCTTTAATTACATAACTTTATTATATTTTCCACTAGTTATGTATATCACTAGGTGTCTTTAGTTACATAACCTTATTGGGTTAAGTTCGGGGGCCTGTATGTACATATTACCCACCCCACCCCCCCACCCCCCCTCTAATTTACTTAACCCACCCACTACCCATCCAATTTTACTTCACCCTAACTTAAGTTCATAATCATACAATCATGATTAAATTAGGTTAAGTAGTCCAATTTAATACCACGTCCAATTATGGTTATAATGGGCTAGACCTCCCATATTAGGCCTACAACGTGTGGATGCTGGATATGCCGGTCGGGTCCAGGCAGTCTTATTCCATAGTTGGGCCTAACCTCGTGTCTTTGCCCGATTCATATTTGTGCACTTAGACCTCTCACATTAGGTTCAGCATCAATGGCTGCTGGATACGCCGGTCGGGTCCGGGCAGACTTCCGCCACTAATGCAACCTAACCTCGTGTCATAAGTGCAATTACAATTCCTAATTGTAATTACTAAACATTTCATTTTTATTCATATCTACCTATTTCATTTTAGGTAATTATTTCTATGTTTCCCCAATTGAATTAAATGTCCAATTTATATAAATATTACATAAATTATGCCAATTATAAAACCCTTTTCTCCGTTTCCTAACTAACGTATTCACATGTATTTTGGCGGCATCTAGGCTATAAAGCAGCCTAGCCATAACAATGGAAAGGGAATATGGCAAAGGTGATAGTTTCAACATATCTTGGCATCAATTAGCATGGTAATAAGGTGAATGGATAGGTAATCAACATCATCACAAGGTGGACATAAACTGATAACTTGTGGCAATTACTATGATGTCAACGCAAACATAATGAGATCTAAATTAACCCTTTAGGTGTCCAACTATTTAGATCTAGCATAACTAGGGTGACATAGTAACATGTTAAGATCTAAAGGTGGATTCACATGTCAAGTCTACAACATATCTAAATTGATCATAATATGACAGGTGAAGGGAAATTTACATAAAGAAATAGATCTAACCAATGTTACAACTGTCCAATTTGATATATGTGCATTCACCATAATATAATTACAAGTCAAGATCCACATAGGCAATATAATAGAACAACCGCAATTGTATTAGATATAGGGGAATAGATCTATCATGACACAGTATAGGATTTAACACAAGCACAGAATCATACTTTACAACATATCCAAGTCATAGACTTTCACAATTTATTTTTATTTATCTAAACCTAAAAACAACTAGAAACTCACAACGTTAGGTTTAGAGAATTGAGAAAGAACGGATCTAGAATTTCTGAATTTGATTTGCAAAGTATGTTGTAGAAAACGGTTCAGTTCGCACTCCAGCAGCATATGACATCCATGATTTCCAATGAAGAAAATAGGAGAATAGGACACATATATATAGCTGTCATACCCCCTGAAACTGAGTGCCACATCAGCCCTAGGGGTGTCGACACCCCTGTGAGCGGGTTGACCTCTAGGTCGACACCCCTCTAGGGGGTCGACCCCCTAGAGCGGGAATCTTGCCGCTCTGAGGAATTTTTCGAATTTGAATCGTTCTGGATAAAATTCTGACTCATCTCTTACTCATGCGTATATATATAATTTTTCTACGCGTATACAAACTTAAAACCCTCATAACTTCTTCATACGGTGTCCGTTTTACGCAAACCAAATGTCTATCTTGACCAGAATTTCGAGACGGACGCAATGGTGCCATTTCCTCTAATTATGAATATTAAATTAATTATCATTTAATTTTTCTCTTTAATGTCATTAAAATTTCGGGGTGTTACAATGGACGATAGAGGGTGGTTGTGACGAGATGGAAGGTTTTGTGTTCCCCGAGTTAGGAGTTTGCTGAAGACAGTCCTTGAATAAGCCCATCATTCTAGGATGACTATTCATCTTGGTGGTGATAAGATGTATAAGGATATGAAGAGGGTTTTCTTTTGGGCTGGGATGAAGAAAGATGCAGTGGAATTTGTTTATCGATGTTTGATTTGCCAACAAGTCAAAGCTGAGCAAAGGAATCCCGGTGGTTTGCTTCATCCTTTAGAAGTCCCACAGTGGAAGTAGGAGAGCGTCTCTATGGATTTCATAATGGTTTGCCTAGATCGAGGAAAGGCAACACCAGTATTTGGGTTGTAGTTGACAGACTTACTAAGAGCGCTCATTTCATCCCTGTTAAGAGTAAGAGGACAACAATATGGTTGACAACAGTTTATCTTCGTGAGATAGTCCGTCTACATGGAGTATCTTCCACTATTGTGAGTGATCATGACCTTATATTCACCAGTGAGTTTTGGAGGAGCTTGCAAGAAGCATTATGTACATAGTTGTGTGAGCACCGTTTATCACCCTCAGACCGATGGACAGACGGAGAGGGGTGAGTAGAGTTTTTGAGGATCTTTCAAGACAATGTATCCTAGACTTCGGAGCTACTTGGGAAGAGAAACTTTCTTTGGTTGAGTTCGCCTACAACAACAGTTACCAGGCCGGTATTGGCATGGCACCCTTCGAAGCATTGTACGGACGACCCTGTAGATCACCGACTTGTTGGAAGGAATCTACAAAAAGGCTTCTACTTAGATCTGAGATGATAAGGGAGACTTCAGAGAAAATTGATCTTATTCGCAGGCGTATGAAGATAGCTCAGGACAGGCAGTAGTCCTACGCAGATAGGAAAAGGACTGACATTGAGTTTGAGGTAGAAGATAAGGTTTTTATCAAGGTATCAACTTTGAGGAATCTGGTTTGTTTTGGATCTGTAGGGAAATTGGCACCAAGGTTTGTAGGGCCATTTCCCATAACAGAAAGGATTGGCCAAATGGCCTATAGAGTAACGCTACCAGAGAGACTGTCCGCGTTCATGATGTTTTCCACGTTTCTCATTTATGGAAGTGCTTGCATGATACCGTAGAAGTAGTTGAGCCGAGTATGCTTGAGGAAGTAGAGGTGGAACGGGAGGCGACAGTTAGACGAGTTACTACCCGTATTCTTGGATCATAGGTTAAGAAGCTACGCAACCGAGAGGTCAAGTTGATGAAAGTTCAGTGGGGAGACAACCAAGAGGATGCAACTTGGGAGACTGATGTGACAACCTCCCATAACCCCAACACTAAACAAGAAGAATTATGCGTTGAAAAGTGTGCCAGGAAGCTATGGACAATCATCAGAGTAGGTAAACAACATCGGAACCTGACGTAGAACTCACAGCTCAAGCATAAAATATAATAGAACATATACAACAGGTAATAGTAATGAAGCATCATATAGCAAACTTTTGAAACTTTCTCAACATCCTGAAAGGTTATCTAACTGATACCAAAGTTTGTACATAAGGCCTCACTACAACCCTCATAGAGCACTCAAACGGCAGAAACAGAAATACTAGATAGTAATAAAACTGGTACGCCAGCTCCTGCTCGCTTCCGCACGGCAGCATCGTCCTCACTAATCACTTGTAACCTGCTACTTAGTCTTCCCATCCACAACACGATGAACAGCCCAAGGTAATAAGAGGAGACATAAAACATTGAGTCAAACAACAGTCTTAGTGAGCAATAAAACAGCTAACAAACTTCAACAATAAAGTATATGGGAATGGATAGATAAACATACTAATCTACCCACAACATTAGAGAAGAACTCAACCCTACCTTCCCCACATCGGATAGTGATAACCTTTACGATAACATTTCAACCATACATCCATGGAAACTAGAACACCCATTTAATCATGGTAAGCACTCATAATATCTAGATTATATATATATATATATATATATATATATATATATATATATATATATATATATATATCATGTAAACCATCCTAATCATATTCAACATCCCTCAAGCACAAGTCCCAGAGACCTAAACCAATATCAGACAAGCACTCAAGAAACATCTCCTTCGACGTTGGACAATATACATGAGACGGTACAAACAGAACAACCAATCATCTATGACTGACTCTGGCTATCACCGCCAATCCTGCTTCGAAACCATCATTAATCGTATGACGGCCAACCTTGCCATATGTCAAGGGCTAATGGTAACCCCAGTTCTAGCATAAACTTCATACGCCTTTCAACGATATGTATGTATGTCCAACCTCGAAAACTAGGTCTTTCAACGATACCCAGGGTACTCGACCTACAACCGGTCTATTGGGTGCCCCCATCGTACCCCTACTTTGAGTCTGCTAGAACTTACGACAACGATAATCTCTCAGCCTTCTCATCTTTAGTCATCCAACTTGACGACTTTCCATAGCCCAAGCAACCTTCTCGAGCAACCATTATCCACCAACGCACGACCTTTAGTTGTCACCTCATTCGTTGTTCTACACCGATCAACGAACTCCTTTCAACACTTCGAACCTTCCAACATGAATTTACTTTGAAGTCACATCATCACCGAACCAAGTTACACCACAACGTTGCGGCTTGAGTAGGGTTCGGGGGGTTGCCCCCGATTTTTTTGTAAAGCTCTTTTCTTCCAACCTGGGTCGTACCCGAAAAACGTACTTTTTCAGAAAATGATCCTGTGCGACTGACCCCCCCCCCCTCCCTTGGTACGACCGACCCCAACATGTGCGACCGACCCAGGCCCTGCTCGACCCAACATGACCGACCAGATCACTCTACTCGACCCCTCCTTCGCGACCGATCCAAACACCTCACCGAGATATGACCGACCCGGTCCATGTTTGTTCGACCCAAAACATGACCAACCCGACCACATTATGGTGCGATCAGAGCCACTACATAACCCGTATGTTGCTCGACCTAACTTGCTCAATCCAACCTGTTCAACCCAACATGCTCGAACGACCCAACCATTTCTTTTCCTCCAAGAAAACCTCCCCATGGTTCGACCGATCCTCCATGTTCGATCCACCATGTCCGACCCTCTATGTTCGACCCAAAACCTGCACTCTCCAATGCAACTCCAGTTTCGACCAAAATTTCACCAAAACAATTCGTTCGACGAAACCAGCTCATCTAATACATCCAATATGATCAAAAGCATGATATGAAATCAACAATAACATCAATATGACAATTCCATCAACATACATATAAAATTCACCAAAATCACCGTAAATGTACATATGAGCAAAACCATGGATCTAACTTCCACATTCATATGAAATGTTATAGAAATTACCTATCTAAACTTCCTAGATCAAATTACAGGGTGATCTCTTATAAAAATGAACTTAATATGGCATAGATCCATGGAAAAACACTTGAATTTGATGAGAAACATGCACAAACACTCATATACTTCATTGCATTCATGTGAGAGATGTAAATCATTCACCGATTTGCCAAAACAAGCTAAAATTGATGAAATAAGAATCCGGACAACAAGCACCTCGCACCAAATACCTTGATCTGATAAACTCTTGCCTCAATTGATGTAGATCTAGCCTCAAATGGGGTAGATTTATGATTTCCTTCGGATTTTGATTTTTAATGGTGGAAAGGTGTTATAGGAAGGAGGAGCTCAAGGCCTCCTAATGAGAGGATGGAAAACTAAAACCATTTCTCATATCTCTTACCCCCTATTTATACCCTTCCAATAGCCTACCAATGGGCCTTCCCAAATCAGTCCATTGTGGCTCTCCAAACCTGAACAACCAACCGAAAAACCTTAAAATAGCGATTCCTCTCTCAAACCGTTTAGCCAAATCTTTAATGTAAGCACTCTACGAAAAGGCAATCATCAATTCCTTTCTAATGGTACAGGTCTCACCCTCTGATTCGACCTGAGTCAAAAGTTATGTCATGTACAAGACTAACATGGGCAAAATGGTCACAAACAAAATCGGTAAAAGTTATGGACATGTCTCACATCTCCATGAGCAACATATTAAAAGATGAGAATGATCCAACCCTTGGGAAATAAAATAAAAATATTTTACGATCTTCTGATACGTAAAATGCGGGTTGTTATAACTGAATACAAGATTCGCACTTCGTACCCTTTTCTTTTCAAGTGTATGTTCATAACTTTCTTTCCAAAGCTTTTATTCATGCTTGTTTCTATCGTTTAAGTATATCCTATCGATCGATCGAATCTTCGACCTTTACGTAGGAATCACATGAATGTAAACATGTGTTTGAGACATGCTATGTTTGGTGGATGCAAGTGTTTGCGGGTGGTTACTCGTGGATGCATATACACACACATTAGGCACTAGATCAGCTCAATCACTCTTATACTGCATATGAATGTGTGTGCGTTTTTCTTATTTTAATGGATGAAAGTGGATGTATCATCATATGGATGTTGCATTTGGGTGAATGATTACGCACACATATAGAACTTACATGTTACAGTAGGATTATTTTCATATGTGTTGGATTCATCGCACTAACATATAAATATAATTACAAAAAATTTTTTGGCAATAAAATGCAGTTTTATATTTATAACAAAATAAAAGTAAGTTAATTATTTTAAATTATATAATTTAAAACATCTATAACACCATTAAATCATATTAACATTAAATTTCGATTATAACCTAAATTTTAAATGATAAAAATGCCAAATAAAGTATTTAAAATAAATTAAACATTCAAAAATTAAATTGATAAAATTTTGGATTGGTACAAGTTTATCTCTCTAAGCAGCAGGCAACATTATGTGCTAGTTGACATACTCCATCAATGTTACTTTACACTTTTGTTAATTCTATAAATTGACATTTGTGGACCTTGTGGGAGTTGGTTGTCGCATATTCGATTTGTATCATGCAGTTTAAAAAATTATATTGATGTATATTCCATTGCAAGTTTAGCTGATGGTTTTAAAAGTGTTTATTTTAAAAGAGCGGCTATTTGACACAAATCAAGAGACACAAAATCTCAACCATGTAATTAATTTGTTTTATGTGAGGGATGCAGATCATGAGGTAATCATATAATTCAAATTTTATGTCCCACAATTTATGTCAAACTTTTATGTCTAAATAGACTCTCTCTTATTTTAATTAATTATTTATTAGACAACCCGTTACTTCTAACATTTTAAGACTGATGTTTAAGCACTGGCTTATGGCGTTTGAAACAGCCAGTTGTTACCTACCCTCAAGGCGAACACAAACCTCTAGATCGACTTTTTACCATCAAAGTCACTTGCCTCTGAATACACCTTTATAAAATCAGATGAAATGTTAGTTCACAGAATCAGATGAAGCAAACATAGAACAAATCACAGTTAATTTTGTTAAAACAGCCATTAGCACCAAAATCATTTGACGTAAAGTTTCAAAGAGCAAGGTCGAACCCTACCAAGAAACATCAAAATTACAATGACTACATACCTATCTGCATTTGAATTCATTTCGTGCAACATACAGGCCAGCAGCCTCAAAAAACAAAACAGACACGAAAGGTACATAGACGTAGCTACAGAAGCCAAAGGACTAAAACTATCATGTCGACAACAATGAAAGCTAACTTGAATTTCTCCTATCTATTCACAAATGACCTAACAGCATAGAAAGCCTAGCTGGCGCATACTCGGTTTATCATTTACATACATTCACTAGTTAACTGCCTTACAGAACAAAGTGCTAAATCTATGGGAGGATTTTTTTTTTTTTTTTCCTGTAATTTTAAATACCAAGCCCTCTCATTTCACCACCATCTTTCCGAGAAAATCTCTTTGCACGTGGGATTAATCATTCATCCTTGTATATACAAAACTGCAAGACTCATCTATGATTTTACGATGAGTATGCTAAACACCATGTATAGAAACAGGCGAGCTAGCCATCTCAACCCATGATGGGTGCTACCTGAAAATGTCACGGAAGTAAGTGATGATCTTATACTAAATAAATAATCAACATAAGATGCGACATTAAAAATCAAGATTTGACTGTTTACTATGATTGCGGAACAGTAAGTTCACGCTCTCTTTTGTGAGCAAAAGCACTCGTTATTAGTAAGCTGTCTATTTACTTTTTTTAATAAATAATAGAATCTTCCATTTCTATTTACCAAAAGTGGTAAGAAAACGGGTCTATATTGTTGAGTTTCAACAGTTGGATCAATTTTCGTTATCTTCTGCTTGTGGCATGCACATATAAGTTGGCACATGTTATTCTAACAAACGAATCATCAACGTTACATGTCTATAAACTCACATTTATACACCACAATTTTTTTCTCTCTACAAAGCAATGCCAACAATCTCCCCCTTGTATCCCATTTGAGTTTTTCCTTCCTTTTAGAAATACTAGTTTTCTTGTTTGCGTGGTTCAGTCTGTAACCTTCAATACTAATGTCAAGTTAAGTTCTATTGAACCAAGCTCCATCATTTTCCTCCCGTATGATGCACAGGCGAGTGGGAATACACTACTGCAACAAAAGTAATTCTAGGGTTGTGTTGTCTACCAACTCATATTTATAAATCACGTCTAAACTATTTAGTGATGCACTACTCTGTTTTCAAACCAATGTCGGACTTCCATCATGCAAGATAAAAACTTATACATATTACATTAATTATGAAGAAGGTACTCATTTTATCCTAACTCTAATTCGTAGTCCAAGAAATAAGACCCCGTTTAGTTTATTTTGCATTCTGTTAGTTTTCATCATTAATCACAAAACATAAAAAAACAGAGGGGCAACGGAATGGATGGAAGGACGGATTGTTTCCCGTTCTTCAGATATTTCCCAAAACATGAAAAAGAAAAGGTTGTTTTCAATTTTGTACATCATCATAGTTTTCAAAATTGGTCGTTTTTCACGATATACATGCATTGTGTACACTTTTGTATGAACGAAAATCCAAAACTAAAATTAGTAAACCAACGACCCTGAATTTTTTTAATTAACCTTTATTTGTCTTTTACATTATCAACAAAGGAGATTATAAGCTAGCTTCTAAATGAAGAAATGGACCTTCGTCATAGTCACCCATGAATATGATCATTTTACCTCACAGTCCTTGGAGAACATTTTCCTTTTTCTATAACTTAATAGGTCCAGCGAATGTAACAATATAAATTCTAAGTTTGGAATGAGGAAATTTAAACCAACCACAAAAAATAAACAACGGTAATGAAGGAAAAAAGTAGAGTATTACATAGAGATCAAGCAATTTTCATTAAGCGAAAATCCTACATCTATCTGGCGAAGAAAGATGATGAAAGGATACATTAATTAATTTCAATTTGAATAAAAAAATCAATGTAAATGATGGACCCATTAATTAAGTCACTGCTATTAACTCTGCAATATCAAAGACAAATAATAAAAATAAAAAATTATGCTTCATCTTTTTTATTTTCATGAATAAAAATAATGGTTGACGTTTAACAAATTTATCTGATGTATGGTATGAAATAATAAAGCAACATATCTCGGATCAAAAATCCCTACAGATATTTTGAATGATATTTTAAGAAATCAAAGATCGATGGAACATATAGTTGATGTATCGATGATATTATCAGATATGAACTAACACACAGAGCAGACACCATAAAAACAAGAACACAAGTTACATAACCTTGAAAAATTATATCTTAGATTAATAAGTGTGAAATCCACAAAACATTAGAATTGATTCAGACCTGATAATTAGTATACATATAAGCTAGATGAAATTTACATGTAGGTAACGCTAAATTAAATTATAGTTCCTATCAGCATCGCACAATTCACGGCATATCACTGCATTGAAATAGTTTAAATAGTGCTACGTGTCCTAATAACAGTACTCTATGGATATCTTATTCGTACACTGTTTGGTGATGTAAATAATAACTATGCTCTAACGATGAACAAAATGGTTAAATATAAAATAATTGTAATAAAATCTCCTGCGCAATGGTAGAGTACGATACTGTTAGTATTATCTGTTACTGAAATCACAAGTTGTAACTTGGATTGGACCACACTGCAGAGGTGTCTAATTAAGATATAATATCCAGGCACCATGTGCAAATCACATTGCTTGCTGTATGCAATCTTAATTTACAAAACTTATATCGTATTAAAAAGTAAGTTGAATGCTTCTATTGGAAGGTTGCAAACTGGTTGAAAGTTATAGCATTGTAAATTAGACAACCCAATAGAAACAATAAAGAGTAATTTAGCATTTCAAAAAGACAACGTTGAACTGTATAAAATCATTCCTTTTTATTAATAAATAGAGAGGCAAGTCTCTATTGATTGTGGAACACTACAACTAGAGATGGTGATTGTTTATATCATGATTGATATTATTTTCAATCTTTTATAAATGTATAACTGAAAACATAAAAATGATTGAGTTTCCAGAGTTCATTTAAAATGTTGTGTATGGAAGAATGTCATGTGAAACAACTTAAACAACATATCTTTCTTTTTTCAAAGAATAGCATCGAGTTTTCTTCCATTATCAACAGCTTTGAGGTATGGTTGTATTTAAAATATCGACAATTTTCATTTCTTTGTGTTTCATGGCTTAAAAATCTTAGTAAATTAAACGGTATGAAACAATCCTACTCACAGAATCATAATAAGTTAGCTGTTTAACATCCATACCTTTTCCCCCTAAGATAGAGTGTATAATCTTCTCTAGGGTCCTACAAAACTCTCTTGCAAGCAACGTTGTAATAAATTAGTTGCTCAACATCCGTACAATTTTTCATAAAATTCATTTTGAGATATAGTTGGAAGTTTTCAGATGCGGTTATATATAAATATATTTTACCAAATGCCTTTTTCTTTTCTGATAAAACACCATTTGAAAATATCCCTAGCATTGAAATGCCCATGACCGGTTATGTTGGCTAATTTGCTTTACAGTTTTCAAACAAAAAGTTGGAACTATCATCTGAGCAAAATTACGTTCAAACAAAATTTTATTTTATATGTTATAGTAAAACTGTCTTTTGCTACAATTAATCGCTGTTCTCCCAAAGAGGCCGTTCAACCGCCTTTCCCATAATCCAGCCTCAAAAAATAGTCATGTTGTTTTTTGCTACAATTAATTACAAGTGATCAATTCGAACTATCCCATAATATCAAAATTTTAACAATGATTTTTACAATTATCTTCTTCACAGCACTGTAACGAATTGGCCGCTGAGAATTGTACACAATATATTTTACCAAACGCATTTTCTTTTTAAAATAAGGCATCATCAGAAAAATGTCCTCCATTAAAAAATGCATTATGCAGATTAAATAAAATTTGTGTTTTATTGCATGATAAAATGGGATTATACTACCTTATGGGCTTCAAAAGGCCATTAAACTGCCTTCTGAGCACAATTATGGCTTATTCAATGCATAACTAAGATGCATTATGTTGCAGTTCAAGGTTCTCAAAATGAGATTCAAATCTTAAAACGTAAAATTCAAACTATAATCGAAACGGGATTTAAATCGTAAATCTTGGATTCAAAAAACATATATTTTAAAGTTTACACACACTTAGAAACTAATTTTGATGTTTAAAATTCTACATCTAAACCTAAAACATCATTTTCTCCCTTGTTCCAATTTTAATATGTTTTAAATGATTGAAATTGAAATTGTAGACCCAAATAAGTATATTGAATATATTAATATGGACTGAGTAATTTTTTTAAGTGCGGTTTGGTTTGAATCAAAATATAAATCGAATCGTAATGGAAGAGATTCGATTTGAAACGGAATTCAAATCGTAGGATTTTAAGATTTTTGACAACAATGTCGCAGTTAACTGTCAGTCATTTCTCCAAAAGGTGGTCTAAATTTCTTACCCTGAAAAGAAGTTTAATTAGCATACCCAAATAAGCTACTTAAACTATGGATGCACAAAAGTTGAAATAAGGTACTTAAACTAATTATTTCACTGGGTCCATAAAGTATGAGTCGAAAGAAGTTTCATACAAAATCTAATATAAAGTCGAATTAAATCGGGTCGAACGTGATTGACCTTAATCTAATGCACGAAATGTAAAAATATTCAATTCAGAAATTGAATTTTAAATTTAGTTATGCCACTGCAAAAGGCATCAAATAAAATTAATTCACCACATCACATATTTCATTAGAGTTCCATTACAAAATACATCGCACAGATGACAGAATTGGTGATGTGATTGATTCACTGCGCATATGTAGTTAGAACTTTTTTCTAAATTCTAAAATACTCCATAAATGCTCAGTCAATCGTATTTCGAATTCAGCTTGTTTTAGCTGGCGACAAAGGATATTGAGAGAAGCAAATATAAAAAAAAAAAAAAAAAAAAAAAATATTAGTGGATGATGGATGCATATTTAGAGCTTTACCAATCAGTGCTAGAAGTCATCTTAATCTTAAGATGAAAGACTAAAAATGGTGTTTTTTTTTTAAATAAGGCAGGATCATATTAAAATAAGATTATGTTAGATTTAAGTATTGAACCTAACTCATACACGCCAAAATTTAAAATCTCGGATCTCGATTGCATCTTGTCTCAAAATTTTTACACGCTATCAAGTATTGGACGAGATTTCAAGTAAGATAAGTGCACCTCCAGTGTACATCTCAGATTTTAAAATCCACCTTGGGGCCATCTCTGGGTAACTCAAGTGTACAAATTGACATTTCAAAAATTTTTATGATAACTATCATCTAAATATAAGCTTATTAACATACCCAATTCATGAAAAACAATAATTCAACAATTTCTTTTAGATGAGGGTGCTTAACATGATAATTTTGATGTTGATTAAATGAATTCCAGTCATTTAAATATTAGAAACAAAAATAAAAATAAAGTCATCTACTTTTTGCACCCATTAAAAAAAAGAGCAAGAAAAAGTCACCATAGCTAGATTTGTTAAAGAAATATGTAAATAAGAAAAACATATTCGTGCGAGATCTTTTGTTAATATGATATATCTCAAATTGCGCTTGAGATATTAATATACTGGACGAGACGACAGTCTAATATGGTATAAACAAAATTTAATATCCTATTTTGTTATATATCATCTCGCCTATGCCCGGCCCACAGCAAAGTTTTGCACCCATTAAAAAAAAGAGCAAGAAAGAGTTACCATAGTTAGATTTGATAAAGAAATATGTAAATAAGAAAAACATAATTGTGCGAGATCTTTTGTTAATATGATATATCTCAAATTGCGCTTGAGATATTAATATATTGGACGAGACGACAGTCTAATATGGTTTAAACAAAATTTAGTATCCTATTTTGTTATATAACATCTCGCCTATGCCCGGCCCACAGCAAAGTCCATAGTGCCCACAGACTAGGGCAATACACAATTGAGAGGGCACCAAAATATCAAAAAATAAACCAAAAAAAAGATACGCCTTTCTCAAAATCATGATTTGTCTCCCACTTCCCGGTTCCATCTCATCCGATCTTTCATTCCATTCCATCGCTCATCCGTGCTCGCACCTCACTTTCATGATTGAGAGCATAGTTGTCATAGCGAGCGCTATAGCGCGCTATAGCGCAAAATAGCGCATAGCGCACAGGTTGCGCTATTTTGGTTCTTATAGCGCAGGGGTCCCGTGTAGCGCAAAAATAGCGCGCTATTTTATCATAGTGCAGCCATGAATAGCGCGCTATTTTGCTTTTTCTTTTTTGAACATGCATTTTCGTTTTTTTTCCTTTTTGGAGATTTTAAACATACAGTTTTTTCCTTTTGTGCCTTTTTCCTGTGTTTTTTTTTAAAGATCTTCTTTTCTGTAAGCAAAAAAAAAAAAAAAAAAAAAAAAAAAATATAGCGCATAGCGCAGGCCTTGCGCTATTCGCTATTGACAACACTGATTGAGAGGGCACAACAAAGTTGATAGAGCCCACGGACTACGGCAACTCATGATTGAGAGGGCACCAAAATATCAAAAAATAAACCAAAAAAAAGATACGCCTTTCTCAAAAACATGATTTGTCTCCCACTTCCCGGTTCCATCTCATCCGATCTTTCATTCCATTCCATCGCCCATCCGTGCTCGCACCTCACTTTCACTTCTCATCATCATTCATCTTCTCTTATCTCTCTCCAACGCAACTCGACTTAGCCGGCTCCGCTAAATGATTTGCTGCATCCCCTCGAACCAAAACCCTAATTTCAATTTCAAATTGAAGCCCCAAATCTGAACTTGGACTAAGTCTCCAACTCAACCAATGTGAGTAATAACAAACGATAACTACCGGTTGGTTTGTTATTTTTTTTCTTCTAGGATTAACAGTTGCTGACTTTAGACTTGTGATTCATGTTTTACTGCTCAGTTTACTTCAATTGGTTGTCTAATTTATTTTTTAACATCCATTCAGCATCAATAAAATGCTTTAATGAAGGATATAATAAGGGCTACTAAATGGAAGTTATGTTATTGGATTACTGTTAATTGAAAATTTGATTTGTAAAATATTATGGTATTTATAAGTGAATATTAGTATGTATCAATATTTTAAAATATTATACATTTTGATTTTTTTTTTTAATATCTAACCAAAATGAATTAGTTTATCAATATTTTTTATGGATGTTAGATTTTATTGAAAATTTACATTCCATGATATGCATATTTTCCTTTTCTTTTTGGTTGAGTAAAGGGGCAACAAAACAAGCATAAATACTTATTTGACTAGGGTATTGAATATCCTTGGGCCGGCCCTGATCTCACCCAAGTTCGAGAATGAGATCTCGAGCAAGATCTCGGATGAAATAAACGAAATTAGAAAGCAACGTACACGCTATAGTGCGTGAGTTTCTATGAATTGTGTTAGGTTAGTGGACAAGGTTGGGTCTAATATGGGATGAATGGAGCCTTGGGTTTAACTATGTTGCCCAAGAAAGACATTTTAGCAGGCTCATTAAAAAAAAGGAAAAATTAAATGCCTTTTGAATCTCAAAAGGTAGTTTGTTTTTTGTTTAAAAAATATAATGTAATGACAAAAACATATGGTCAACGTAAATTTTCATGTACTGTACTATAAATGTAAGCCATCTCTCATAATAAAGCTCGTGAAATTTTGACTTAAAGGTAAACATGAATTTTTTATTTGAAGTTAAATTAGAAGTAGTGCCTTTTATTTCTAATAATTTTAAATGGTGTGTGGATAACATATGAGCCAGAATAATCAAAACGAGCACCGACCTAAAAAGGGATTTGAGGCTTAAATGTCCAACTTAATAATTATGTTTTGACTTTTAAATATTTCCTCTGTTATTCACAAACTATCTTCAGTAATCATTTGCCAGTTCTTTCAAATTTGACGAAATGGTGGAAACCCAAAGGAGATGCTTCACGGGTGTTTAAAGATAGAGTGATGGGAGAAGGAGCTTGGAATGTGGAAGGAGAAGCAAATGTCATGTGGAATGCGATGGCAACTTGCATTCGGAAAGTCGCCACTGAGGTATTTGGGATAACAAGAGGAAGCAAGCGAGAACCCAAGGATTCGTGGTGGTGGAATGACGAGGTGCAAAAGGCTGTCAAAGAGAAGGAATGCTACAAACGCATGTACCGTCATAGAAGCGAAGAGAACATGCACAGGTACAAAGTGGCAAAGAAGACTGCAAAGAGAGCAGTAAGTGAAGCAAGAGGACGAGCGTACGAAGATTTGTATCAAAGGCTAAGTACAAAGGAGGGCGAAAAAGACGTTTACAGAATAGCTAGGCTACGCGAGAGGAGGACAAGGGACTTCAATCAAGTTAAATGCATTAAGGATGAGAATGATAGACTTTTGGTGAAGGAAGATGAGATAAAGAATAGGTGGAGAGAATACTTTGATAAGCTTTTCAACGAATAAAGTGATAGCTCTTCGATCGAGTTGGAAGACTTAGCCGATAGCAACAATAGACATTTTGTGCGGAGATTTCAAGAAGCTGAGGTAAAGGGGGCGTTGAAACGTATGAAATCAGGCAAGTCGGTAGGGCCTGATGATATTCCTATTAAGGTGTGGAGATGCTTTGGAGATGCAGGGATAAGATGGCTAACTAAGTTGTTCAACAATATTTTCAAATCAAACAAAATGCCAGATGAGTGGAGGAGAAGCATTTTAGTTCCAATCTTCAAGAATAAATGAGATATTCAAAGTTGCACAAACTATAGAGAAATTAAGCTTATGAGTCATACAATGAAGTTTTGGGAGAGAGTTTGCGAGCAGCGTTTGAGGAGGTTAACAGGTGTCTCTAGGAATCAATTTGGTTTTATGTCGGGAAGCTCAACCACTGAGGCGATTTTCTTGGTTAGGCAACTTATGGAGAGATACAGGGAGCAGAAGAAAGATCTCCACATGATTTTTATTGACCTGGAGAAAGCTTATGACAGAGTACCGAAGAGAGTTATGTGGTGGGCGCTAGAAAGGAAGAGAGTGTCATCAAAGTATATTACCCTTATTAAGGACATGTACGAGGGGGTTGTGACTAGTGGTAGGGCATGCGATGGTGAAACTAGAGATTTTCCAATTAACATAGGGTTACATCAAGGTTCGGCTTTGAGCCCCTATATTTTTGCATTAGTGATGGATGAAATCACAAAAGATATACAAAGGGAGATTCCTTGGTGTATGCTCTTTGCCGATGATGTTGTGTTGATTGATGAAAGTAGAATAGGGGTTAGTCGACAACTGGAGTTGTGGAGGGAGACATTGGAATCAAAGGGTTTCAGGCTTAGCAAAACTAAAACAGAGTATATGAAGTGTGAGTTTAGCAGTGTCAGGTCAGATGACGGAGATGTTACCCTGACCGGTAGAGTGGCACCCAAGAAGGAATCGTTTCGATACTTAGGATCTATGTTGCAGTTTGATGGAGAGATTGATAAGGATGTTAGTTTTAGAATTCAAGCAGGATGGGTGAAATGGCGACTAGCATCTGGCATTCTCTGTGATCGGAAGATTCCTCAGAAGCTTAAAGGAAAGTTCTATAGGACAGCAATCAGACCTGCAATGTTATATGGTGCAGAATGTTGGCCTACTAAGAGGCAACACGTTCAGAAGATAAGTATAGCAGAGATGCGAATGTTGTGTTGGAGCTGTGGGCATACCAGACGAGATCGGATTAGAAATGAGGATATTCGGGAAAAACTTGGAGTTGCACCTATTGAAGAGAAGTTAGTCCAATACCGCTTGAGATGGTTTGGACATATCCAACGTAGACCATACGATGCACCTGTACGCGCTGGAATTCTAGGTCGCGTCGAAGGCCCAAAGAGAGGTAGAGGTCGACCTAAAATGACATGGGAGGAGATAATAAAGAGAGATTTAAGTAACTGGAGTTTATCGGAAGAGCTGGTAGTTGATAGGAGTGCACGGAAATTGGCAATCCATGTACCAGAACCATAGTGTTTCTCTCTCTGTTTTTTTTTTACACTTTATTTCACGTTTACTGAACCTTTTTACTTACTATTTTAGATTTTATTTCACTTTTATTGAACATTTTTACTTCTTATTATTATTATTATTTAAAAAAAAACTTTATCGGACGACTTTTTATTTGATTGGTTATTTTAAACCCTTTTATATATATATATATATATATATTATCATCATTATTAATTTTATTTTATTTTAATTTTGGGTTCCATATCTAGCCAACCCCAACTTGTTTGGGATATATGGCTTTGTTGTTGTTGTTATTCGTTACTGCATCCTCGTGTATTCTCCTTTTTAGTGTACTAACCTAGTCTTTATACATTTTAGTCAAATTTTGTTTTTTAAATCTCCTATTTCAACTAAAACTTCTCCCACTTCTATTTTAATTATTCAAATAAATTCAATCAGTGCTATTAAGGCAGTTTGTGCCGCAGTATGCCCTCATAACTCATAGAAAAGTGCAGGGTTTGTACTTCAAGGGATCTGAGGAGTGCGTGATCGATTCAAAACACCCAAAACACGTTGCCTTTTGCCGAGATGTTGAAGCACCCAAACACTTAAAGCGCATTTTGCATCTATTAGCTGGTTCCTAATTTGGCCCTAAAAAAAAGGTTATAAACATATTTCAACACTGAAATTATTACGTTGTAGCTTGCCTAAAACAAAAGAAACCTGAAGTTGTATAAAAGACGCACAAAAAGTCATAAGGTACAAAAAAACCAAACAGCAGCTTGGCGTCTTTTGCACCTTGACACTTTAACTATCTTGAATTCAATAGTGCAAAAGACTCTTTCAACATCAAATAGTTAGTCGCTTAACATCCATACATTTATTCAGCATTATTATTTTTGGAGATATTGTACATTTTCTACAGGCTACTATAAAATTCTCTTACTTACAATACCATAACAATTGGTCACTTAGTACCAATACAATGTTTTAACTTTTATATTTATTTCGAAACGTATATCTCGAATTGTTATTTTTTTGGAAAAGCATCATTGTAAAAAATGTACCTACAATTAAATCCCCTACTCAGACTCGAAAGGTAGTTAAATTCCTTTTTTGTTTCAATACACATAATCTAATTAATAATGAAAAAGTACGATGGATTCAAATTTAATAAAAAGATATTGAATAAAAAATGATCATCACTAATTGTACTTTAAAAAATGTATGATGTCTTTTATTATAAAGCTTATGAAATATTTGAATTAATTGTTGATTCAATTTTTATAAAAAGTTACTACAATTTGTCTTGTACGGATTTTAAATAATGTGCAAAATAACATGAGGTGGAAGAATTTAAAAAATAATCTAATCTTACACTGAACAAGAGAGGGCATTTCTTGTAATTTTGTAAGGACTTGGGCTCGAATTCCAATGTATTATATTTCGTAATTTACTTGCAATTAATTCCCTCATTATTTCACAAAATTTCTTCACTAGTCATACCTCCACCATTTATTAATGACATCTTTTAAATTTGGACAGTGCTACTTTGACTGACACATATTTCTGTCAAAAAATGCAAACGGTACAAATGGTGGATCTTAGGGGGTAAAAATGTGACATGGCAAAGGGCCCCCCCGAAATCCACGCTAGTAGCTGCAGATTTCAACAAAAACTGTTTCTGGTGATTTAGCATTTTTGTTTATATTTTAATTAATACTCAACATCGTATCATTGTGTACTTTTTCACTATTTCAATGTTAAGTCTCACACAAAAGGTAGTCAAATTTTGCTTTATCACTTATATTGCCAACTAAAACATCCAACCTTTTGCTAAATGATTACAGAACCCGCAAACATCAATACAAATTATTAATATTATTTTCTGAGATATCTTATCATTCTTTTTGCAAATTACTAAAAAAAAATCTAACTTGCAATATCTAATGAATTAGACGTTAGCAAACATATATTATTTTAAAATTGTAGTTTTATATAATTATATTCTACTAAATTCATTTAATTTTTATGAAAATAAATAATCAAAAGATGCCACTAGCATTCCAATGTATTGATTATACTTTATGTTTCCAAATTAATTCCGCTGATATTTCACAAACTGTCTTCACTAATCACACCCCCATTTTTTTTTTTTTTTACTAACGACATCCTTTAAATCGTCATTATCGTATCATTGATTCATTGTGTATATTTTGCCTTCTAAAATGTTGGTCTCCATGCATTTTACTCTTTTTTTTCACCTATGGTATTTCAACTTAACATTTTCTACTTTCTGTTTAATGATTTGAAGTAAACTCAATGGTACAAAAATGCAAAAAACTTACAATATCTAATGAATTAGACGTTAGTAAACATATACTATTTTATAATTGTAGTTTTATATAAATATATCATACTAAATTCATTTATTTTTTACGAAAATAAATAATCAAAAGATGTCACTAGCATTCCAACGTATTGATTATATTTTATGTTTCTAAATTAATTCCGCTGATATTTCACAAACTGTCTTCACTAATCACACCCCCATTTTTTTTAACCAACGACATCCTTCAAATCGTCATTATTGTATCATTGATTCACTGTGTATATTTTGCCTTCTAAAATGTTGGTCTCCATACGTTTTCTACTTTCTCTTTTTTTTTTACCTCTGGTATTTCTACTGAACATTTTCTAGTTTAATGATTTGAAGTAAAATCAATGTTACAATGAAGTAAAATCTACTCTGCATCCTTCCAATTTTATTTTCAGATTCAAATATTATTTGACAAATTGACAGGGGAGGAAAAACCAAGTTCGTCAAATAAAAGGTATTGATATTCAAAAAGCTTAGATATGATTGCATAATCTAGAAAATGCACACATATGTGTGTGCGTACGTGCGCGCAAGCACGGGGCCAGGTAGGGGGCAAGGGAGAATGTGAACATCAACTGCAGGTTCCAGATTAAAATTTTTTTCTCTTAATGAATTATAGAATATTGTGCAGTGGAAAGAGAGTAAAAAAAATAAAAGTATTTAAACCGGAACTTATGGCTGACATTCAAGGGGTAGAAGAAGAGTAGCAGATGTGAGGTTTAGCCGAACATTGCACATACACACGCACACGCTTGTATGTTAGAAATTAAAGTCAATATTGTTAGGATTGCCTCGCATGTTCTTAAGGAGGAATGATGATTTGGATACAATAGTCCCACATCATAGATATATTGAAGGAATTGTGTATAAATATGAATTGGTAGGCACGTAACATCAGGGATTCCTTTTGTTATATGGGAGTTGTGTGCCAGCTCATATGCGTACAAGGAAGGGGGACTTTGTTCCGACCATCGTTACATAACAAATATAGATAGTCGAATAATTTAACCCTGAAATTAGTGCGAAGTTCTTACATAAACATCTAAATCTATAATTTAATTATCTCCCACCATGTTTTATCTTTATTTTGGTCACCGCTTAGTCGAAAATTCAAAAAATATGATTAAATGCAGTTCAATCATGTGCAAACCATGATTTATGTTGTCAAAACCATGTACGGTAATACGCTGTCTACATTACAGATTATAGTGTAATGCCTATTCTTTATCAAACTATAATTTGAGGAAGAAAAAAAGTTATACACATATATACATAAAAACATATAATTGTTTTATTTTTTTTGGAAAATCAGACATATATACCTATATACACACACATCCACAAAATATTATGTTAAAAAAGAGCATAAAGCCAGAAAGGTTTACATTATTGTTTTTTTGATTTGATGAGAGTGTACTTTATACTACTGAATCTATTTCTTCTTAAACAATAAAAGGCCATGATTCTGCAAAAAATGTTTTCACTTAATAAAAAGCACAAGCACTCATAATTTACAAATATTAATTGTTTGAGTTGATTTTTTTTTAGTAATAGACAGTAGGTAATACATACCATGCATAGTGCTAAGAAACCAACTAGATGTGGAGGGGAAGTAAATGGCATCAACTACTACAAATATTGCAAGTCAAACTTGTAAGATCATACCAGAATCTCCTGAGATATGGGGAAGTGGCAATGCAGGTAAGGACATCTCTGTAATATGTAAAAATCACAAAATTATAAGAGAACGTATTTTGTTTACAGTTCTGAAAACTAATTATTCTCAATTACCAATCACCTGGTGCACAAAAAGACAAAGATGAAATTGATGATGATGATGGCCACGGAGCAGCGATATTGTCACTCAGATCACATGTGAAACTAAACCCAGAAGTATTATCAAATATAACATCTGTTGGTAAGCTTCGTAGAAGACAGCCTAATTATAATAGAATTTGGAATGTCAATGAAAGCTGTACCATAATATTTACAAAGGAAGTATTGCAATGATATATATGAGAACTTTAGTACCCTAACACTAAAATATCAGACTCCACTCTAGTAAAACTTGGAATGCGACCATATCCCAACTCACTCGAAAACATGTTTTGGACCATCTTTCAAGCACTATTATCATAGGGTGTTATGTGGGGTAAGTATAAACCGCAGACTATCATTCTATTTCTTGTGTAGATGGCATTGATGCGAAACAAAAATATAACTAGATAGTTAATCTAACCTTGTTGTCCATATGCTGCATCATTGCAAAGTAATCAGGGCCAGACATAAAAGATGAATTAAACCGTCAGATTTCGACAAGGAGTACAAAAATGGAAAATATATGAGAAACAAAAATATACATACCTTGAAGACTGAAGTCTTTAAGGTCTACATCACAAAGCTCATATATATTTGCCCTAACACCGCCTTTTTGTAACATAGACCCGAATAAAGTGGCACAGTTGATTGCCTGTCTATTTGTTATTAGCATCTGTTTCTGTACTGTTGCAATGTAACTATTTAAGGAAGTGCAGCACGAAGAATTAAGAGAAGACGTATCACGACATTCTTTGAGTACACTTGATGGTTCTTCCAGTTTTAATGGGCAAACTACATTTTTGTCAAGCAATCAGTAGGTATATTAGGTATATTAAAGAACCATGAAAGAACCTCCCATAAGCGTCGGACATAACATTTACAATTTTCAGATGAAGTATGCATTAGTTTATGGAGTTCTTTCTGGATATTCATAATCATACTAGGAATTCCAACATCTCATTCTGTGAATTATTAATGGATAAAATTTCTGATCCTATTAAACTACTTGAGATCAATTCATACTGATCTTCATTCTATGACTAGCATGATAGGACTGGATCCAAACAATTCAAATTCCTCAGCATTTTGTGGACTAAACGATAAAGTTAAAGTATAGCTGAATCTAAATGGCAATTTAAATTAAAATACTTCGGATAGAATGTTAAATACAACCTACCCAGAGATTATTCACTTCTAAAGGGGCGATTTTAGGAATAAATATGTTCAATTATTTCAGGAACAAACTCAGCGATGCTTTAGGAATAAATACAGCTGAATTATAATGGCAATTATCATATGATACATTGGATAGATTTTTAAGAAGCAATCTATTCAGTGATTGTTCATGAGCACTTCAAAAAGGGGGAAATTTATGAGCAAATGAAGGTTCATATATACATAAGCCAGTAAATGTTAAATTAATAACCTAAGTGCAAGCATATATTCATGCAATTCGTTGAATTCGGCTAAGATAGAACAAAAGAGTAAAGATAAAATAATGGGATAAAACCCATATGAAATATATATCCCACATCAATATGTAACACCTGGCAGTATGCACATTGCCCAAACACAAATGAAATTTATTAGTGCGGCACCTTGGTTTATTTTGCAGCCAGATAACAATCTAAATGCAGTATTAGCAGCTTCTGATGGAAGCATCCTAGAAACCCAGGCATAAACCACACTTTTACAGTCATTAATGACTTCTCTGCCATCTATATTCTTACCAATACTAGAACCATCTAGACCACTACTCTCTGTTGAAGATATGTGAAGTGCAGCTTCCATAATGGCAGAGTGGCAAATAGGTCTACAACATTCTTTCAATGGATCAACAGTGCTGCATGATTCTATTAATTTGCTAGTGTTCGCTATTTTCTCAAACATTGGAATCTCTTTTACAGGACAGGAACCACCAGTTAGATTGGACGACTTCACAGAACAAAGTAGTGGGATGCTACCATTTGCTCCTCTACTTTCTAATATGCTCACAATATCTAAAAAACAATTATCAGCAACAGCCTGATCTAAGACTAAAGCGTCAGAATGACTGGAATAAGAACCCTGGAGAATGTGCATTAAACTATTTAGCTGAGGGCAACAAATAGCATTACCAACAAGACCAGCTAAAGGAGCAGAACAATCTGAAGCTGTCTTGTCTATAATATTCGAAATAGAAGTAAAGTTAATGGGGCACTTTCCAGTCAGCACTGGATCATATGTACTAGGAAAAGATGGATACATTGGTGATAGAGGTTCAACTGGGTAAGGATTGCGTGGAACAACCGAAGGTGAAATTTCTATAGGATCAAATATGCCCATTGGTGGATCAGAGAGCTCGAATTTGTAAGGAACATTATACTTTGGCTTAAGTATGCTTTTTTCAGAAGCAACAGCTTTGAAACAGCATAACCAAACTGTGAATATGAGGATCCTATATGGCAGAACACCTGCAACAAGATGATGAGTCGAGAGATTATAAAAATATCCCATATGAAATGGTCAAATAAAAATAGAAGTAGCTTCTTAACATCATGAATGTGGCTACCGACCTAAGCATGGAAAAAGTGAATCATGAATGTTGACAAAGAGCAAATATGTCCTGCCAATGTAACATGTGATATGAAATTTTTAACCCAGGGCAGACAAAGATGCAATAGCTCCCTAGAAGATTGCCATACAGCATGCCTCGTAAATATTGAATGTTCATTTTGACAAAAAATAGTGAACTGTCCATTTTTAAAAGATCATGAACTAATGAAACAATTTAAAAAAAATCTGTTAATACAGGATATAAAATAAATACTTCTGGAACATTCAGCAAAAATATCATAACATATCACATGTAATGTTATGAACATAGAATTTCAGTTAAATTCGATGATACATTTCTTTCATTATTTTGATCCCAGAAAAATGAAAAACAGTCACAGAACACAATTATATAATAAATACTAATTTTGTATGCCTACGGAAGATTAAAAAGTCCCCTTTTGCACGGTATGCTTTTTCACATGTGACGCCCACAAAAGAAATAAACATTATTGCCTTGGCATGGCTCTGCAACACTGTTGACGCATATTAAAAGGGACAAGCGTTTAAGAAACCAAGTCAGCCCTTGCTTACTGCTAAGAAAATACTGCACTAGTTACAGACTTACAGGCAGCTGAAGATATTATAGGCCTTGGCATAGCAAGCACCGTGGCATGTTACTAACTTACAATTATCATAGCCTTATAACATGCACATACGATAACAAAATAAGCTGCAGCACGCACCAACAAGTTACTATATGCACAGTGACAAGACATAGGCATTATGACATGCTGTTTGCAATAAAATTATCAGCATAATCTGAATGAGTTATAGCATGAGATTTACGATCATGCGTAAACATGAGCAGGATGTAACAAACTTGGACGTGAACTAAAGCCTATATACATATATATATATATATATATATATATATATGTGTGTGTGTGTGTGTGTGTGTGTGTGTGTGTGTGTATGTATATATCATAGTTGTGAAAGGCGCGCCATGGCGCATGGCACGGCGTTTGCGCCATTTTTGCTCGTGGCGCAGCGCACATGAAAAGGCGTGCCACGTGGCCTGCGGCGCAGAAATGGCGCGCCTTTTCTTTATTTTTTTGATTTTTTTTTTTTTACATTTCAAACTGTAATAATAACATGAAATGTGAATAACTTTGTTAATATCTTTTCTTTCAATTATATGGAAACATAAATCACATCATCATTATCTTCTATTCGATTATCATCAACGAGTTAACCTTACAATTATGTAATTGACTGACTTTAGCATGCCGGCATTTAGAACTGGCATACGTTTTATTATCCAACATAGTTTAGAATCATTTTAATATTGTCAGAAATATATAATGTAATGTATAAAAGATCATAAAATATTGTCTAGCATAGATGCAAACCCATGAACGTTATGCTCAAAAAAAAAAAAGAACCCATGAACGATAAATCAAGATAAGCAACTTTGGAGGAAGAGAAAGCATTTTCAGAAAATTAACATTCAATTAGCTCTGAAACATGCCTTTGGATAGATTTTTTTTTGCATGTGTGAATATGTCCAATATCTTCGTACAATTTGTCTGCAAGATAAAAATATTTCATGATTTGGTATTTGTTAAATACAATCGAGCATTAAATTTAACAGATTCAGATTTTTAGTTTATCAGTAATATGTATTATTATTTTGGATTTGAAAACTATTGTGCTTGAAATTTTATGCTGTGTTTTTTTTTTTTTTTTGTAAAATGCATTAAAAAAAATTATTGCATATGGTTTAGAAAAAATATTGATTTTTTTGTTAAAATATTAAATTTATTAAAAAAAATAAACATGCACAGTAAATTAAAAAGACGTGCGCTGTGCGCCAAGGCTCCAGAGAGGGTTTGCGCCTTTTTGCGCCATGCGCCATTAATAACACCGATATATATATAGGAAAGTTTATATAGACACAGAATTTTGACACAAATTGAGGGACATAAAATTTCAACCATTGGATTTCCCTCTGATTTCTATCCCTCGTACAAGGACAAACCAACCATGTGTGTGTCCTTTAACTTGTGTCTTGTGTTCACTCCCTATTACACACACACACACACACACACACACACACACACATAGAGAGAGAGAGAGAGAGAGCACACACATATATATATGTATGTAATTATGTAACGTAAATGCTATGATATACAATTTGGCATGATCGGAAATATGTGAACTAAAGTGTTTCACTGCCACAGGTAATTTATCACTATTAACATTTATAGTGAAGAAAAAAAACATGAATGAACATATGAAACCAAATAAAGGTATTTCACCTACCACTTTGAAGATAAATACTGGGATGCTCCATAATCCTTCAATCTTTTACCGGCATTAAGCAACCTACCAAAATACTGTTTCTCGAAGGGCATCCAATTATTCAATAAAAGTACACTGAAGTTTCATGATTGAAGTTGAACGCACTCTACAAAATAGAACACATGCAAATCAATATATAGCCATTGAAACTGTAAGTAATAGGCATCGTAGAACTAGAAGCGCGTATCAAAAATGTCAAATAATTAACTTATCGTGCACAATAAAACTGAATATGCTATTAAATTTGACAACTGTATTTCATTGGTCAACGATTTCATAGATTTCTGAATGGTGCATGCTAATTAGAGTTTTTTCTAAATAAAATAAAAATCTACTAACATAAGTTCAAATTGAAGAAAGAAATAAGGCCCATTACTGTATGTGTGCATGTATTTTTTTAAGGGGGAGGGGGGTGAGTGAAGGACGTGCGGGGGAGCGTTAGCAGACATAGTTTCCTTGTTTTGAAATTCTTCTCGGGTTGAGGATCTATCAATTAGGTTAGATAGTACGGCAGTATCCAATTACTTTTTGTTACATACCCGTTCTTTATATCCACATCTTCAGAAGAGCATTCCAACATCATGCAGATTTGTAAATTCACTTCACACGGACTTACACCAATTCATTTTTTATACTCATTTGGTTATATTAGAAAATGTCATTAGATAACACAAGCTGCAAACAACGGATTAAAATTCAATGTAATAGGTTTCCATATTGCAGTTGATAGTTAAATATACAATGGAAGCGACTGGTACATGTAAACTGAAATATTCTAGCTCTATGTGCAATATCTCAGACAGGGAAATTCCTATCTTCCTATTGAATTATGTAAACTAAGTTACCCTGTTTGACAAATACTTACTTTAAACCTACTCTTAAGTAGTTTTGTTAGGATAATAATAAGTAAAAGTGTTAGAATAATAATAAGTAAAAATGTAAGGATGTAATTTAACTTTTGAGTTAAAATAACTTAATTTGGTTTTCGACTATTATGTCTTGTGTGCAAGTAGTAAGCGTATACCAAATTGCTCAAGTGGAAATATCCACATTAAATAAAGGAATGACAAAGGGAGAAGCCTTCTGAATATGAAGAGATAAATTATTTTGTTTTTTTAATTTTTTGCTAGTGGGAGAATCAATGATTTGATTCTACCCCTATAATAGGAAAGCACAATAACTACTTCGACCTTTTATGATTATTTTTAAGGAACTTTTGGCTTACATCCCTCTCTTTATTAGACCCACATCCCTACACACTTAGAAATACAAATCACAGCCCTACAATTATTTAACGTTCTTCCATATTGACAATTATGTGAAGTTAAATTGTAATGTTAAAATTGTGATATCTTTCAGTAGATTTATCGAATTTCAATTTTGTTTCCACCATTAAGTCACCAATTTTATTATCATTTTATTATGATCCATATGTCATGTTTTGATCATTTTATTTTTCTACAGAGGCAAATATATGCTCCCTCCAAGCAAATATTGCTCTGCGGAAATTTAAGTCGTCTTCCAAGTAAAAATTTGCTCAACAAATATTTGCTAGGAGAATTTGATGTTTTCAAAGGAAGGGCGGAAACCTAAATATGCCGCCATCTTTCGATGATGTGTCTATGTTTTGAGGTTTAATAAATAAGGAGGTTGTGTATGAATATATATACATGTGCACGCATGGCGTGATAATAAGTTTATTTCTGAGAACATGTATATCACAGCATTATGAACAAGTAGTCCATGTAGTATAATCCCAAAATGTTACAACAGATAAAGGTTTTGTAGTCATGTGGTTGTTTGGTAGGATTTTGTTTAATTTGTGAAAAACATTCGAAAGAGATTTGGTCCTACTCCAAATAGCTTTTTTTTTCAAGCCCATAAGCTATGTTACAAACTTACAACAGCCTGCTCTATGTTGAGGTACTGTTTCTTTCACCTAGTTTGATAACAACATATCACCATGCTAGTAATATTCAACTATCACATTTCGGAACTTCAGATTCGGATGTATCAAGCCAGTTCCAGTACGTCATTACAAACCAGATTGCAGTTCATCAATCAAGACCACTTGTGTAGCCAAATAATTGCCAACAGTCAAGGATAGTTTGTTACTTTCAACAACCGCATGATGAAAAACTGAACAAGCAAACCAATGCAATACTCAAATCTCACTTCAACATCCTGGTTGCTCAACTACGCTATTTCAACCACACAAACAACCCAGGCCCTGCCTCTCAAGGAAAATATTTGTCAGGTTCAGGCAAATATTTGCTTTAGGGTGGGAGGCAAATATTTGCCATGCAAATACTTGCCCCCGTAAATATTTAAGAAAAAAATCGTCATAATATATTATATATGGATCTTAATAAAAAGATAAAAAAATGTGATTTAATGGTAAAAGCGAAATTGAAGCCGATAATTCTACTGAAAGATATCACATTTTTAGTATTGCAAATATTTTGGTGACCGCAAAATCTTAGTATTAGGCTAAATAATTCCAAGGACTAATTTGTATATATGAAAGTGTAGACGGATGTAAGCCTTAACAAAATTTTAACAATAAAGATGTTTCTCTAATTTCCAGTTATTTTTATTCTCTTTTTTCATGAACTTCTCTAATCACCCTGCCAAAGTCATTCTTTGTGTCTATCATCTTCAAAATCCTAATTTGCCGATTCAATCATTTAATGGTTGATTTAACAAAATAAATTGCTGAATTTAACGATCACGAAGAAGAGCTCGTCTCAATTTTCATAACTACAAGATTCGAAAAAGTCGAAATTTTAGGGATGATATGAACAAGGGTTTTGGTTGGTGGTGGAAGTTTTGCAGTAGAACAGTGGAAATTGATGCAGTGGTTGGAAAGGTAAATGGGTGGGAAATGAAGTGTATTTTGGAAGGTGGTGGTTACATCTTTACATTCAAACAGCTATACACTAAACATGTATCTTCTTTGTTTTCCTTCCCTTAATTACATTCTCGCCATATCCGATTGCCGATCTATATTCTTTATTTAACAATGCCTATAAAAATTGGCGAGTTGAGTTCTTACTTTAGCAATGCCTTCAAATAATGGTGAACTAATTTCTTTCTTTAACAATGCCTTTAGATAATGGTGACCGTCAGACGGTGGCATTTTGTCTGAAAATTGTTTGAACAACAACAACTAGGCTATCTTAGTCACTTGCTTGGTCGAAAAAAATAAAATTATATAATCAATTACAAGCATCAAATAATTATTTTTTCCAATTTTAACTTCTAGGCTAATTATGCAAGTTTCTTACAAGAAGCTCTCCAATTCCCAAACTCAGATAACCTACTCATGAGTAGCTTTGCCTGCTGCAGTTGCATAGCATGCTTTACGTGATGTGAAAAGATTAAAACGAACAACAAGAGTAAATTGAAATCAAGGTAACAAAGCTCATTGCTGTTTTACCTAAAATCAACTTCTGTGGATTTCATTCTGACCGATCATTATAAAGAACTCAACTAGCTTAAAGAAATATCATTCTGAATTTAGTTAATATCCTATGTCCACAAATCATATATTTACTCATTCCGCAACAAATAGCAAAATCTTAAACTAAAACCCATTAAACCATCCGAATACAACAACATCAAGAAAATCAATACCCTAGCTAGCATTAATCAAGCAACACTAATCTATCAGCGAAAATCTATAAAAATACCTCAAACCGAGATTTTCACACAGATCTCCAATTCAGAACCTTTTCTTTTCCACTTTCAACTTAAATTAGCTTTTCCAGCTCCATTATTATTCATTCTCTCTTCTTTCTCTATCCAACTTTCTGCCTTTACTTTTTAATTGCTTTTCTTCACTTTAACAGCTGCAGTTTCTGTTTTATACATACGCGGACGCAAAGTCGAAGTTTATTTGAGTTGTGAGAAATGATTGTCGGGTGATACTGACGAAACTGCCCTTGAGTTCGCTGAAGCAATGAACGACCGAGGCTTGGTGGGAAGAAGTGAGCCATTTGTCGACATTGCGTTCGTCATTCGCCCGGGGGTCCAAATTTATTGACCGCGGTCATTCTTGACCTGTGTTAGTATACGAACCGGCCAAAAAGCCCGTGGAATGCAGCCATATATTTGGTCATCGGTTAAATGTATCCGTTGTGTCTAGCATAGTGGACATAAAACTCAAAAGTAAAATATCTTTTTCTCAGATTGCTAAACCCGGATCTAGAATGTAAAGACCCAAAAATCTGTATCCTTCGAATCGACTAATTACAACTCACGTTCAACCCAAATTGCACGAAAATACGAGTCTTTACAAGAAATAAGTTGGAGAATGAGAAAAAGAAAAAAAGAAATATTAGAATAGAAGAAAAAGATAAAACAACAACACTACAAAATCAGAGTAGACAAGAATCTTACAGCGGAACGAGTAAAATATAACTCAAAACTCTTTATACAAAGAGAAAACTGTATATATATAAATATATGTGTGTGTGTGTGATACAACATCAGAGTATATAAACAAATCAGATTATAAAATCTGATTAATACAACGCATACAACGAAAATAAATAAATACCAGAAAATACAAGAATACGTCTCGATTTGTGCTCCTCTCCTGAAGCTCCAAGTAAACCTATCTTGGAAATATACTCGGTCTGACCCGAGCACATATTGAAGCAAAGCAAAATCAACTCGGATCAGTCTGAAATACTTTCAATGACAAAATTCATACATCTTGCTTAACTTTAGAAAATCTTTTGAAAGAATTGAACTCTCGTAAGACACGACCACACATAAACATGGTACGTGTTTTTACATTACGATACCCAAATCACTTTTATATTAAATTCCAGTGATATTATAATAATGTCTATCAAACCACAAATAAATAGGAATATAGCTGGAAAACTTGCATCTCACTTTCCAACATAGTTGGTTTACAACTAAAAATGTACGGCATGTATTGAAGTTTGGATTTCCAGCATATCAAGGCATGAGACCACCTCCGAATCAGTGTACTCTATAGGGGATACACTGGGGTTCAGCAAGAACATCTTGTAACTCAGTCACACATAACCAACCACTCATTCAACTTGAGTATATATAATATATTGTCACCCACGGTTGTGATCAACAACCGTTTCCCGTAAGCATACAGAAATGACAGAAGAAGGAACAAATGGAATTTCTCTAGATGCTGACAATACACCCTAATGGGTATGACCCACATAGTCATGTTGTCTGCACGATTTCTGTCATTTTCTAGTTGATGAGGCTTGAGGTCGCGGTTATCTTTCAGAACAACACATTCAAACCTTGAATGTCACATTATCAGATCCACCAATCACTAATTAACTTCCATAAATATATTCTGAGTGTTAAGCTAAAATAAGTTTCCTTCTTCGCCGCCAAACTTGATATATTGTAAAAATCAATGTACATGATCTTAGGAAATACTCTATCAGACGTTTGTCCATAAAAGTTCGTTCTGGAACTGAACGAAAACGAAGATATCTCATAACAAGAGGTTTCTTGCCACGGGTTTAATCTCGGTAATTAACTAGAGACATCAGTGAGCAATCCACTCGCTCCTAAGATTTATGTCTTCAAATAATCTCATAAGGTCCCTGCAATGTTGGTTCTCGAACGCAAAGTTGGTTCGAAGTGGTTTTGGGTCTAGTTCTCATCTTGGTCTCTTCGAACTAACACGTCAATAGTCTAAAATTATCATTTCATTAATAGTTGGGTTTTTAACTATCAAATCAAACAGTACAGATCAGTACATTGGCAGCTCAGTCCTTTTTATATAAAAACCATTTCATCGATTTAAAATCGATTTCACAACTTTTCTCAACAATCTTTCCCATTTCTGTTACTTTGAAAAGTTACTCAATTCTTACATCTTTAGAATAAATGTATTCACCAAACTCCTCTCTTCATTTCCTTTACTTTGGATAACATTATATATATTCACGAAATCCTTTTTATTTCCTTTACTTTGGAAATATCGATACTATACACAAAACCCCCTTTCAATTTCCTTTACTTTGCCAAAATATTTTGTGTGTGTGTGTATATATATATATATATATATATACATATATATACATAGCCAATTTGTATAAGTCTAAATTCAAATCCTAAATGGGTTTAACAATGTCATATGCCACATTGTTTATTATATAATCCTCAACGATTTATTTATCTTCAAAATTTGTCAATGCAAGTTTATACTAACGCTTATGGAAATAGTAGTTCTAATAAACACTTCTGTTTCTAAATCCATATAACTTCTCGTTTACATTAACTCGAAAATTATAGCTATTAACTTATTCCTTGGAATAAGTGCATTCAAAAACCCATACTATTTTCATTATCTAGAAAATGATGCCTTGTATTTTACCAAATGGTATAAGTATAAATCACATTCCATATATGGACCAAACAACGTCAAATAACACATTATTTGACATCAATCCCGATAGTTTTTATTATATTTCAAAATCTTGTAAATAACGTTGTAATATTATTTCTCTTATACAAATAATAAATTATTTACATCATATTTCCCATTAGAAACTGATATCATCCTTAGATAATCCCGCAATCGTTCAAGTTGGGATTCTATTTACCTCTCAGACCTTGATCAACAACGATCTTACCTTAAGATAAATAAAAGCTTGTAACTCAAAAATTGATATTAATTCTAATATTAAAAACAAAACTCATTTCCACCATTCCATTTAGAATATGGTTTTATAAACCATATCCTGCATTTGAAAAGTCTCCTTTCAGTTATAATCACCTTTACTTAATCTTTTTTTTAAGTAAACTCTTATTTAAAACAAAACCCTTGTTTTTGACTCCTCTCAACATAATTCATTAACAAAGCTGGATTTTTATTATAAAAATCCATTTGTCTAATCCCCAAAAGACAAATTCATTTAGTATCTTATTATAACTTAACTTGGATTCATTATCACAAATCTCTTTACTTGTCGCATTAACAAAATCCATTAAGCCTCTTCTATTTGTAAATTTTGAACATCTTTTGCCAATACCAATCAATTTACTTAATTTAATTATTAAGTAAACGTCCATTTAAAATCATAGCCTTAGCTTTAAATCTATTTCATAAACTTCGTTTATCAAACTTGGATTCATTCTAAATTTCTTCTCGATTGCAATCATTTCTCTTAATACAATTTAACAAGTTAACGTTTATTCAAAACCAACGCATAAGTTTTGTACTTCTTGTTTATAAAGTTTGGATTTATTATAAATCCTCTTTCAAAACCTTACACAAACTTCAATTGATATCTCACTCCAACCTGATTACTAAAAAGGTATCACTTAAATTATTATTAATTATAATTAACTTCATCACTAACTTAAGTAAAATAGTTTACTTCAATATTAATTAAAATAGAATAGTTAATCATTGTTAAATCAACAATCACATTCAAATCAACAATCAAAGTCGCTTTTAAAATCTTATTAGAATAATAAGATATTTTATTAATAATAAATAACTCGATAATTCTATTTAAATATTGTTAATTAAAAGAAAATCAACGTTTAAGATGTCTCGTTATGTTTTAAACAAACATTTGTCAAAACCATTTCTATTAGATTAATCGATAACATATTAATCTAATACCTAATCTCAATTAAAATAGTTGACATGGTCAACTTGAAAATGTAAGTTAACTTGTTAACTAATTTCAACTAATCCACCCTCTTAAATTAATTAATGATATAGTTAATTTAAAAATATTGCAAAAGATTTCACGGAAAATTGATTATTAATGGCGACAAAGCTTATTCTCCGACAATCTTCCTTTTCTTCATTCTCCTGCGATTTCATTTCTTCTTCTCTTCGTTCTTCTCGAACATTGAATCTCTCCTCTACTCTGCTCCAGCTTTGTTTTTGTCATCGTAACCAGTTGCGTTGATATAATTTTCTCAGATCTACTCTTCAGATATGATATCCTTGCTCCAATCGACGATTTCAATCTCTCCTCCTTCCATACTATTTTCCGTCTCCACCATCAATCCCTACCACTTCATTATTTAGTGTGATGTCCTCCTCTATTAACACGAATCTTCAAATCTATGCCACTTCCGAGTGGGTTTCACGACTGCTCTGCGGCAATCCAACAATGTACCTAGTCAGGTTTCCAGGTGAGTTTGGGATTGCATTGCCTGGTGTTCTTATGCCCGATTAGGTCTAACTATTGTCAGGTGGATTTGTAGTTTGGTGTCCGTTGGGTCTTCATTTTTGCTTTGGTTTTGGGGTTCACATTAATCTGAGTTGGTTCAAGTTGTTAACTTGACAAAGTTTTGGATCTTCCGTGGAGTCTCCCTTCGTTGTGCAAGGACTTCCCTGAGAGTGGCTTTCGCGAGTCAATCTTATCACGTTCTAGTGAGCTTACAAATACACTTCATGTGACAACCACGGGATTCGAACCCCTGACCTCCCGGAAAGTAACACCACGCACTAACCACTGTGCTAAAAGATCTTTATGTTAGCTTTTCTAGAGGGGTGTTACTGACTACCCCCTTAAAGAGCCCAATATCCTCGTTGGCTCATATCACTCACCACCTAGGCGTTGTGCATGTAACCCGCATCAGTACCACCCCGACTGACATCCGCAGCATTACATACACAATTCCGACTGGGTATAGGCTTTGATACCAAATGTGACAACCACATGATTCGAACCCCCGACCTCCCGGAAAACAACACCACGCACTAACCACTGTGCTAAAAGATCTTTGTGTTAGCTTTTCGAAAGGGGTGCTACACTTCAACTAATCAGGTATGTTGTAGGGGAGTTGTAGATTGTCTCTTGCCTGATGAGCCAAGTGTTGGTATGTTTGCTGGTTCGTTGTTAATGTTTGTGTTGGGGTTGTTTTGATGGGTCTTTTCGTGTATCGCTTTAGGTATCGTCTTGGGCTTCGAACTGGTGTTTATTATGGTGTTGATTGGCAGACATGTGTGAAAGAGTATATTTTGTTCGATTGGTTTTTGCAATGCTCCCTTGTTTTTTCTTTTATCTTTTTGGTGGAAGTACTACAGAGGAGCACTTCTGATGTGACCTTCTTATGTCACTGTGCTAAGTTTTGTTGTCTTTTGACTTGGTGTGCTTCACTACTGACCCGCACCATGGCGAAAGCCTTGGCTTCGGTGACTGTGTATTCTACATTTGGTCCTAGGAAATGTTTTGTGTATGGTCGCAATCTTGTCATTTGTTCCCATTCAATATGCTTACGATCTCTTGAATTGATAGATTTTTCTGATGGGTGATGTAACAGCTCGTATGTAGACTGTGCTTCTGAATTATGGTGATGGTAAGTGTGGCGACCCAAACTTCCCGGTGAAGGAAAGCCCGAATTGCTTCGAGAACACGACAAATCAGAACACAAACAGAAGGACATTTCAATGTTATTTACAACAATTACATCAGAGTACAAGAATATAACAGAGTATAAATAAATAAATATAATACAACAAGAAAAATCAGAGTTTTAAATTACATTT
The DNA here is from genome assembly GCA_030737875.1 of Allium sativum. Taxonomy (NCBI): domain Eukaryota; kingdom Viridiplantae; phylum Streptophyta; class Magnoliopsida; order Asparagales; family Amaryllidaceae; genus Allium; species Allium sativum. The sequence continues at coordinate 106,532,640 of CM060911.1, read as the reverse complement.
AAATACATAGCAGCGAAATAAAATGTATAAATACAATGCGTAGCGAAAAATACAATAATAAATACAACCGAAAGAGATACATGGATACAGAGCTTTCCGAATATCATTCCAGCCATAAACCAAGATCCTGTGAATATAAATCTGCAAAACCAAAACTACTAGATGCCCATGTGGAAAATAAGGGCACCCAGAGTTTAGGTTAAAACAGTAAACTCCATGTCAGTCATGTGACTGGTGTGAGAACTAAAACAGTTATTAATCTTTATTTTAAAGTTAGATAAATCGAGGGACCTCGCCGTATAACATGGAACGGGTTTCCTCCCAAGAATACTAGTGCATAAAACAAACAGCGCAATGCTAAATAAAGAAAAATGAAACTATTATAAGACTCAGGTCCCATCACACAATGCAACGCAAGCCGGAGGATAGAGTTTTTACCTTATAATAACAAAAAATGCTTGGTACGTGAAATTTCATCTTTTATTATTACTATAAGTGTATAGTGTCAAAATAATTTCAATCATAAGTATCAATCATAGACGCAATAAGTGCCCCATACCACTATATCGCCATATATAGGATTACAACTAAAACCGAAATGTCTCGTATTGCAAAATGGATTTCCGTCGTGAACCAAGGCAAAGGGAATATCCTGTGCAAATTCGAGACACGCTAGCACGTGCCTCAGGATTAGAGCTCGAGTGACCCTTGGATTGTCGGGGTCGGCCATCCGTCGGTGGTTAGAAATGCCATAAACTATATGCTAGCCGGTTATATCGAACCTCTTGGTGATCTGGGGCCTGTAAGCCTCTGCAACCACCATATATCTGAGGCGCCTCTCTATCCATCAAGTAATCATAAGCAACATCCACATGAGTAAAGTGTCAGGGCGTGTAAAACGCTGACACCCCTACTAGCTAGGAACCAGCATATGTCCATTCCCCAGAGGTCCTCCCCGTTTCTGGTTCACATCGGGGTGTGAGGCTCGCGAATCAACGCTACACAAAGCTATGCTATATTAAAGTCGTGCTTTGATCATCAACCACAAGACTTTGCTTTTCAACAAAAGTCTTGATCACCGTATCTCAGCATGCCACACAGGCAATTCATGTCATGCGACTGATATCTATCGATATATAACCTCTGAGCTCGTACGTCTCAGAGAAGAGCGTTAAGCAAGAGAATAAATTCTCCGCCACCAAACAGATATATATTTAATAGAAATCAATCAACACAGAATAAAATCCAATGTCAGACACACAATCCATTTGCAAGTCCGATCTAGGTCTGAACGAAACCGGAGGCACCTTATTCCTCGCATATCCGTACAATCAACTAGTACGTCCGGACGGCTACCACTGTAGCCCCTTCAAGGTACTACTCCAATCATGGGCATAAGTAGCGCCCATCCATTCGATGTGAAGATCGTCGGTCTTGCACCGTCTTCAATTCTTTGATTTATCGTCGAATCAGTTAATCAGAATGGGTTAAACCCGGTCTTTCTGAATAACTCGCGCATCTTATAATCAAGTGCTATAACAACACATCATATGCCTCATTCCAATCCAGAATATTCTTTTATTCAAATATTCTTTTCTTTTGGGAAAAGTTTCCATTAATTTTATCAAAGATAAATTCTTTAAATTTATTCTTTAATCTTCCTTTGGATATCAAACCATATTAAGGTTTTCCAAACTAGTCGGGATTAGCGAACTATACCGAACTAATCATTTATTTTATTTTCCAATCCCAGCCTATTCATCTCATGGAGCAAAACTGGTAATACTCCATATCTAATACCACAGTGTTATCGGTAAAACTAATTACCATTTCATGTTCAAATCTAATTAAAGATTTAGCTATCGCCTGGAGTAAAACTGGTGGTACCCCATTCTCGGTCATTTTCTTGAATTGATAAATTTAATTATCATGTTCACTTTTCAATCTAATCAAAGATTTATTAAAACTCCATTTAGTTTTAATCTTCCCAAAAATCAATATTAATGATTATTCAAAGCTAAGAAATTAATCTTATCTTTAACTGGGTTAAAGAACCAATGTCATTTAAAACACGGTTCACGATAAACCCAAAATCCCATTCCATTAATTATGGAATCTTCACGGAAAACAAGTCAATATATAATCGATATCAATTTCCGTATCCGACTAATAATATAAATGGAATAACGACAAAGCCTTTTAAATTCCATATGTATTAACAGTCTTCCTCCACAGAAGCTCACTTCGATTATTACCAAATCGAATTCCATTCAATTCCAATTTAATATATTAAATTGGAAATCTTTACTTTGGAAAATCCCATAAATCTTAATTAAAATATTATAAATTCCAAATCATATTCTTCACTGTTAATTGGGTTAAATAACAAGTGTTGTTTAAAACACCGTTCACAAAAAACCCAAAAAACCAATTCTTTTCTTCCATTCCAAATAAATATTAATTAATTGGTAAATGTAATGTCCCGTATTTTCTGGCCATTTATTTGAAATATTTTATTTATTTAAAAATATTGATTTGAGTTTAAATAATGGAATTAACCATTTTAATTTAAATATTTATCTATTTCGAATATTATAATAATATTTTATTTTCGGCATATTTGGGAAAATGCTGAATTTGCAGTATAACGTGAACGTGCAATTTAAAAGGCCGGTTTAATATCGTTCGTATTGAAATTTTAGTGGCAATTTCGTTATTAAAACGAAGGTTGAACATTTAATTTATAATTTAATTATAAAATGAGCTGCAGCGGCGCGGTAGTTCGTAATTTGGTGTTTGAACTTTAAACGGCTGTACAGGGCCTAAAATAAGTCAGATTTTCTCGAAACAAGAAACATCTGAATCTGTTGGAAAATATCTTTCTAATGAAAGAGAAAAATCGAGTTTTCGTGTTGTAGCTTTTGTTTTATGTCCAAATCAAATTTTGAAAAGGTCGTTGTAGAATTCCTTTTTAAATTATAACGTTTATTTATATTAAATAAAGGGTTTTTAGATTTTTATAATATCGATTTGGCTTGGAATTCAACCCGAGATATTTTATTTGAGTACTATATGAAATTTCGGCCGTGTAAGGCCAATTTTAATATTTTAGTATTATTATATTGAGATATTTTAAAATTGGTTTATTTTATTTGAATTGGGCAGTTATAATAGGGACTTTACTCAAATGACCTCTGTTTTCGACGAAACCAATTTTTATTGGGACCACAACAATAAATTATTGCTAGAAGTGGCGCGTCAATCGGGGTTAATTTGTGAGCGTGGCAAAATTAAATACAAATAAAAACGACCATTTGGACGTGAATGAGGGCCATTTGAGCAAACAAAGTCGGAATTCGATGAAACAAGTTTCATTAGGACCGTATCGTCAAATTATACTATGTCGTCCATTCGCATCTCGAACGGGGTTTGTACGTGAGCATAGGAGCCAATAAACAGCGTTAAAAATGTGATAGATACGAAATAAAAATCGTTAGTCAACATCTCTTGTCACGTCGACTTAAAATATTAATATTCACGACTATATATACCCCTAAAAATCAGAAATTTCAGCCAAGCCAAATTTCCATCCTTCAATTTTGCAATAAAGCCCCTGTTTCCTTTTTTATTTATTTCTTCATTTTGGTGATGAATTTGAGGAGGGGTTTCAAAGGGAAGTTGTAGATCGGGTCGGTGGCTACTTGCAGCAAAAAGCTAGGGAGGTATCGTCGAGTGTGGTGGCCGGAAATCGCAAAGAACGGTGGAAAATGATTTTTGTTTTTCATGATTTTTGGGGAGATTGGTTCGACGATTGACGGAGCTGCTAAAGGGGAGTGTAGAGGAGAAGTAGAGCTTTAATTTGGCGATGGTCTCGGATCTTAAGGTTGACGGGTGGTAGGAGAAATCATAGGATGAAAGGAGAACGTAATTTTGGGGTTATTTTTGGAAGTGGTGATCGGTTTTGGGGTTTTCCGGTGGCTGTGATCATCAAGGGTATCGCGGTCTGGGGGGAACCGATCCTGGGTGGCGTGCTCTTTTGATCTGAGGTGGTGGTGAGGCAAATGATCGACGGTGGCGGCGGTTATCTCGAGATGAACGGAATTCCGTTCGATCAATTTTCTGACACCGTGGAGATGAACTAGGGGTCGGGGTTTCAGGTACAGGCGCGTCTCGGGAAGAGGGAGGCTCTGACAATGACAGGGTCGCTGCTGGACGTTGGTGGCAGCTCCGACGAGGGGTTCAAGAAGTCGGGCTGATGGTGGATTAGGGGATCAAGTTCTTTACGTTGGGAAAGAAGTAAAAATCGGGTTCAGGCAATTGGATTTGGGGAAAACACGTAAGGGCAATTACAAGACGCTGACGTGGCCAGGTTAACAATAATTAAGGTGAGGTTTAGTTAATTAATTAATTAATTAATTATAGTTATATTATATACGTTAGAACTTGTTATAATGATAACTCGTTCATACATTGTCAGAATTGAACGAAACTGGATCCATTGGGATCGCAGGGACGAGACCTAGACGATGGCACTGACTAGCCACTGATTTGACGCAGTTGAAATTTCAGCAAATTTTGAACGTTCATTTCAAATTAAAAGGAACAAACGCTTCAACCATCGACCGAAACAATCTGGTGAGTTAATTCTCACACCTTCTGGAATCCTGTGATGTGGTAATTCATATTAAAATATAATTTACCGTTAAAAGTATAAATTGATTGATTGGCTGCTACTAGTTGTTTGATTGTTTGCTGTCATTTGTATTTCTTCATTTTAAATTTATAGATTATTGAAATTTATTTCATATATAATTATGAAATGTTATAACGAGCTGTGATGCAGAGAAGAACAGGTTGGAGGGATCCGACCGGATTCCTCAAATATTACATCTGTTGTTTGTTTGTTTGTTTCATATGGTGATATATGAAGTGATTTAACCCCATAGTGTAGTGGAACATGTTTGAACATAATGATTGAGTAAGTATTCACCTGTGTTGTGTTTAAAATCAACCGACAGTGTTGATTTGGTAATTGACAGTGGATGGCCTAAAATGTGTTGTTTCAGACGTCGGTTTACCGTTCGGTGAATCGACGTAGTTTTAAAGTTATAAATTATTTTATAACTGAACTAAAGTTTTTCAGTTATTTTAGATGAGCAGTTAAATTAGAAATTGATAAATAAATATTTTTAATCGAGTTTATAAAAGGATTAAAAATACAAGTTACCAAAACGAGATTTGTAAATATGATTTGAAAATGAATGCAAAGGTTTAAATAAGATTTTACTTGATCGTTAAATTAAGTATAGTGAGTTCAAATGAAACGAAACTTTTAAGGAAAATAGCTAATAGGTTAGATATTGACTAAAATGTGTAAATGTGTTTTATAATGAAGCCTAAGCTAAGTTGTGAACAGATTGTAAACGGATAAGTGTAGATGATTTGGAAAGAATCGAAGCATGGTTTAAAAAGGGTTTTAAACAAAAATGATAACTTTAAAAGTTAAAGAATTTAATTAGGCAAAGCATTGTGATTGAAATAAGGTTTTCAAACTTAAGGGAAAATACATACCAATGTTTGGTGAGAAATATTGGTAAATGGCTTCATGCAATATAAAAATCCAAGTTATAAAGTCTTCTTTAAAAGTAGGTGGTAGGTAGTCGTTAATTATGAAATCCAATACCAAGGGTTATTATAAGAACACCAATCGATTGAAGCAAATTATTTGACCAGGGATTTTGATTATAAATTCAAAAGCTATAAGCAGAAAGATGTTTTAAATTAAAAGTTGTGTTTTAGTGAACATTTACATAATCAAACGAATTAAGTAAGGAGGTTATATCGAAAGGAGATTTCAAATGAAAGAAACGGTTTATAAAACCAGATTTGAAACAAGGTGGCAAACGAGATTTGAATATTAGTGGTTAAGTGACGAACTGATATTATTCTGAGATAAGGACGTTGTCAATCAATGTCTGAGAGGTAAATAAAATACTCCAACTTGAACGACTTCATTATTATTGAGGAATGGTATTAGTTTGAAACGAGTGAAAGGTGTTGTGATTGGTGTGATATCCCATACGAGAAGTATCGAGTATAAGTGCGAGATTTTGGGAAATAAACAAATAATACTAAAATGATTAGTTACAAGGTAAATAAAAATATTTGGTTTCAAATTATATAATTCGACATGTGTTTTACCGTATCAGGATCAATAACTTGTTTTATGCCATTAAGTATTATATAAGTAAATGTATATATTGAGATGCAAAATTAAAGGGAATTGGAAAAGGTTTTGTAGAAATACAATGATATTTCCAATAGTAAGGGAATTGGAAAGTTGGGTATACATATGTATATACAAACTCGAAAACATATAAAAATAGTTTTTGTTGTAATAAAATAAGGATAAATACAAAGGTTTAAATTTAAGAGGAGACTTTAAAGTTATTAATGATTTTGTTAAATATATTTTAAATAGGCCAAGTCATGCCAAGTACTGAATCAATAAACTCATTCACACTATTGTTATTTGATAGTTAAATCACCGACTATCAAACAGGACAAATACGATTGTTGGTACGGAAAGACCGGGATCGAATTTATATTCGAAAACCATTCCGACTAGCAAATACGTGAAGACGTCGATTGAAGACGGAGCAAGTGAAGGCCATGGATCTTCATAAGTGGAAGGATTACATGGAGAATATTCTCTGTGTTGCAACACAGAGGTATTCTAACGTGATTCGGTCGTGGTTGAAATTTTGCGGTTTGCAAGGACTACTCGCTACTGATCCTTGGGGTGATTCCTATAAGGATGCGGTAGGAGGGTGCCTTCGGTTCATCCTGTTCCTGGATGACTTGTCTGGACGAATGTCTGACAAAGTATTTCTTAAGGGTCACGTACGTTGATTTTTACAAACGTATTTCTGTTAATGGCGGAGAGGGGCACCTCTCTTAGCTTAACGAGCAGAGTATTTTTGTGGACGTCAATTAGTGATTTGGCGGATCTGACGATATGGCATTCAAAGTGAATGATGACCAGATGTTATAAAGATAAAATTCTAGCCTTAAGCCTCATCAACCGGGAAATGATAAAAATCGGGCAGGCAGCATGGCTATGTGGGTTGCTCCCATTAGGGTTTATAATCACCTATCTAGATAAATTCCATTTGCTTATTTAATCTATATTCGATGTTGTCACTTTTCGAGAGGCGGTTGATGATCCCAACCGTCGGTGATATACATTCGATACACTCAAGCAAAATGAATGGTCTGTCATGTGTGGGCCGGGTTGCAAGATGTTCTTGTTGAACCCAGTGTATTCACCTCTAGAGATACACAATCGGAAGGTGGTCCCATATCCTGTCATAGTTGGAACCCAATCTCCAATAAGCACCCGCGGTTTTCGATTGTATAATATATATGTGGAGCGTGAGATGCAAGCGTTCCGCTAGATTGTTATCTCTTTGTATTTAGACATTATGATAATATCAGAATAAGTTATGATTTCAAAAACGTTTTGGGTTATAGTAAGGTAAAAACCGTCCGTGTTTATGTGTGGGCTGGCCTTACTATTACCTTTTGATTTCAGAAAGGATTTTTTCCAAAGTTAAACAAGTTGTGTGTTCTGTGAATTTATCACTGAAAGTATTCCAGACTGACCCGGTGTATTTTGCTTTGCTTCAAATGTGCTCAGGTCAGATCGAGTATATTTCCAAGTTAGGTTCGCTTGGAGTATTAGGAGCTGGAAGCAGGAGGCTTCACCGATAGTTATATAAAGTTATTTCCCGCTGTGACTGATATGTGTTGCACTCTGATGGTTGGTATGTATATACAGTTCTTTTGTATAAAAAGATTTGTTATATTATGGTTTATCTGTTCCACTGTGAGATTTTGATGTGTTCTTCTTCTTCTTTCTTCTATTCTAATATTTCTTTCTTTCTATTTCTCACCCTCTAAATTCTTTCTAATAACAATCTGGGATTCGATACTTGGGTTTTTGGGCAAGTAATACGGGTTATATATTATTGTCGAAAATTAGAGCGTCGAATTTTTCCCCGGGTCGTTACAGTGGTATCAGAGCTATTGGTTTAGTGATAACCTTGGCTCTGTGGCGTGACTCAATAGAGATGAGGTTAGCAATACCCTAGATTGAGTTTGTTTATATATATGAGAGAGCGTATTTGTAATTTGATATAAAATTATTTCTGAAATTTGTTTTGCCCAATTTATTTTATAGAATAATAAAGGTAAGGATTTTATAGATTATTATAATATGGGCAATCGATTGATTTGTTAATGCTGATTTGTATGATATGTTTGGATGGTGTGCTCGATCTCATGGATGTAAACCTGGACATGAATCGATTTGGTTGAAAACCAATATGAAATAAATAAATTGGATAAATCAATCCAAATTTAATAAATCCGAATGGATAATTAAAGAGATAAAAAGATTGCTAAGACTTGGTTATTATTAATTATAATCTCGTGTGGATTGAACTGTGTGTAGAACTGGTTGGATTGTATGATATGGGTATTTTGAACATAACTAATATTGTTTTGGGGACTAATGAAGTTCCTTTGAGTTGAGAACAGGTGCAGAAGTACCGATTCAGCTTTAAAATCCATCCAAGAGATGTATTCCGGAGTTAATTGAATCCAGTTTGAATAGAGCTGCGTAATAATTGAGCAAGCTCGTGTATAAATTATAGCCTATCGCATAATAACGCTCGCAAGAAGGTACGCCTACGCAAAATATGAATTTCAGTTTTTATTTGGATTTTGAGTTTGGTTTTTGAATTTTTTCGACCATGAGAGTTGATGTATATATATTTCTTGAACTTGCGATATTGCAGATGTCCTCCGTACAGGGGAGACTTTGCCAAAAAAATTCCAAAATTTAAGGTGTTAGAAAATTTTGAAGATTTCTGGAAAATTCTTTTATTTGAAATAAATTGGTTTTAAAATCAATTAGATTAGTTTTGGAAATAAAATCGAGTTTTAAATTAAATATTATTATAAAGATAATGATTTGTAATGTTCTTTCTACCTTAGCCATTTCGAGGACGAAATTATTTTAAGGGGGAAGGAATGTAATGTCCCGTATTTTCTGGCCATTTATTTGAAATATTTTATTTATTTAAAAATATTGATTTGAGTTTAAATAATGGAATTAACCATTTTAATTTAAATATTTATTTATTTTGAATACTATAATAATATTTTATTTTCGACATATTTGGGAAAATGCTGAATTTGCAGTATAACATGAACGTGCAATTTAAAAGGTTTAATATCGTTCGTATTGAAATTTTTGTGGCAATTTCGTTATTAAAACGACGGTTGAACATTTAATTTATAATTTAATTATAAAACGAGCTGCACCGGCGCGACAGTTCGTAATTTGCCGTTTTGAACTTTAAATGGCTGTACAGAGCCCAAAATAAGTCGGATTTTCTCGAAACAAGAAACGTCCGAATCTGTTGGATAATATCTTTCTAATGAAAGAGAAAAATCGAATTTTCGTGTTGTAGATTTTGTTTTATGTCCAAATCAAATTTTGAAAAGGTCGATGTAGAATTCCTTTATAAATTATAACGTTTATTTATATTAAATAAAGGGTTTTTAAATTTTTATAATATCGGTTTGGCTTGGAATTCAACCCAAGATATTTTATTTGAGTAGTATATGAAATTCCGGCCGTGTATGGCCAATTTTAATATTTTAATATTATTATATTGAGATATTTTAAAATTGGTTTATTTTATTTAAATTGGGCAGTTATAAAAGGGACTTTACTCAAACGACCTCTATTTTCGACGAAACCAATTTTTATTGGGACTGCAACAATAAATTATTGCTAGATTTCAAGTGGCGCGTCAATTGGGGTTAATTTGTGAGCGTGGCAAAATTAAATACAAATAAAAACGACCGTTTGAACGTGAACGAGGGCCATTTGAGCAAACAAACTCGGAATTCGACGAAACAGGTTTCATTAGGACCGTATCGTCAAATTATACTATGCTGTCCATTCGCATCTCGAACGGGGTTTGTACATGAGCACAGGAGCCAATAAACAGCATTAAAAATAGCGATAGGTACGAAATAAAAATCGTTAGTCAACATCGCTTGTTAGATCGACTTAAAATATTAATATTCACGACTATATATACCCCTAAAAATCAGAAATTTCAGCCAAGCCAAATTTCCATCCTTCAATTTTGCAATAAAGCCCTTGTTTCCTGTTTTATTTATTTCTTCATTTTGGTGATGAATTTGAGGAGGGGTTTCAAAGGGAAGTTGTAGATCGGGTCGTGGCTACTTGCAGCAAAAAGTTGGGGAGGTATCGTCGAGTGTGGTGGCCGGAAATCGTGAAGAACGGTGGAAAATGATTTTCTTTTTTCATGATTTTTGGGGAGACTGGGTCGAAGATTGATGGAGCTGTTAAAGGGGAGTGTAGAGGAGAAGTAGAGCTTTAATTTGGTGGTGGTCTCGGATCTTAAGGTTGACGGTGGTCGAAGAAATCATAGGATGAACAGAGAAAGTGGTTTTGGGGTTATTTTTGGAAGCAGTGATCGGTTTTGGGGTTTTCCGGTGGCTGTGATCATCAAGGGTGTCGCGGTCTGGGGTGAACCGGTGCTGGGTGGCGTGCTCTTTTGATCTGAGGTGGTGGCGAGGCAAATGATCGACGGTGACGGCGGTTATCTCGAGATGAACGGAATTCCGTTCGATCAGTTTTCTGGCACCGTGGAGATGAACTGGGGGGTCGGGGTTTCAGGTACAGGCGTGTCTCGGGAAGAGGGAGGCTCTGACAATGACGGGGTCGCTGCTGGACGTTGGTGGCGGCTCCGACGAGGGGTTCAAGAGGTCGGGCTAATGGTGTATTAGGGGATTGAGTTCTTCACGTTGGGAAAGAAGGAAAAATCGGGTTCAGGCAATTGGATTTGGGGAAAACACGTAAGGGCAATTATAAGATGCTGACGTGGTCAGGTTAACAATAATTAAGGTGAGGTTTAGTTTATTAATTAATTATATATATATATAGTTATATTATATATGTTAGAACTTGTTATAACGATAACTCGTTCATACATTGTCAGAATTGAACGAAACTGGATCCGTTGGGACCATGGGGACGAGACCTAGACGATAGCACTGACTAGGCACTAATTTGACGTAGTTGAAATTTCAGCAAATTTTGAACGTTCGTTTCAAATTAAAAGGAACAAACGTGTCAACCGTCGACCGAAACAATCTGGTGAGTTAATTCTCACACCTTCTGGAATCCTGTGATGTGGTAAATTCATATTAAAATATAATTTACCGTTAAAAGTATAAATTGATTGATTGTCTGCTATTGGTTGTTTGATTGGTTGCTGTCATTTGTATTTCTTCATTTTAAATTTATAGATTATTGAAATTTATTTCGTATATAATTATGAAATGTTATAACGAGCTCTGATGCAAAGAAGAACAGGTTGGAGGGATCCGACTGGATTCCTCAAATATTATATCTGTTGTTTGTTTGTTTCATACGGTGATTTGTGAACTGATTTAACCCCATAGTGTAGTGGAACCTATTTGAACATATTGATTGAGTAAGTATTCACCTGTGTTGTGTTTAAAATCAACGGATAGTGTTGATTTGGTAATTGGCAGTGGATGGCCTAAAATGTGTTGTTTCAGACGTCGGTTTACCGTTCGGTGAATCGACGCAGTATTAAAGTTATAAATTATTTTATAACTAAACTGAAGTTTTTCAGTTATTTTATACGAGTAATTAAATTAGAAATCGATAAATAAATATTTTTAATCGAGTTTATAAAAGGATTAAAAGTACAAGTTACCAAAACGAGATATGTAAATATGATTTGAAAATGAATGCAAAGGTTTAAATAAGATTTTACTTGATCGTTAAATTAAGTTAAGTGAGGACAAATGAAACGAAACTATTAAGGAAAATAGTTAATAGATTAGAAATTGACTGAAATGTGTAAATGTGTTTTATAATGAAGCCTAAGCTAAGTTGTGAAGAGATGGTAAATGGATAAGTGTAGATGATTTGGAAAGAATTGAAGCATGGTTTAAAAAGGGTTTTAAACAAAAACTTTAACCGTTAAAGAATTTAATTAGGCAAAGCGTTGTGATTGAAATAAGATTTTTAAACTTGAGGGAAAATACATACCAATGCTTGGTGAGAAATATTGGTAAATGGCTTCATGCAATATAAAAATCCAAGTTATAAAGTCTTCTTTAAAAGAAGGTGGTAGGCAGTCGTTAATTATGAAATCCAATACCAAGGGTTATTATAAGAACACCAATCAACTGAAGCAAATTATTTGACCAGGGACTTTGATTATAAATTCATAAGCTATAAGCAGAAAGATGTTTTAAATTAGAAGTTGTGTTTTTGTGAACATTTACATAATCAAACGAATTAAGTAAGGAGGTTATATCGAAAGGAGATTTCAAATGAAAGAAACGGTTTATAAAACCAGATTTGAAATAAGGTGGTAAACGAGATTTGAATATTAGTGGTTAAGTGACGAACTGATATTATCCTGAGATAAGGACGTTGTCGATCAAGGTCTGAGAGGTAAATAAAATACCCCAACTTGAACGTCTTCATTATTATCGGGGAATGGCATTAGTTTGAAACGAGTGAAAGGTGTTGTGATTGGTGTGATATCCCATACGAGAAGTATCGAATATAAGTGCGAGATTTTGGGAAATAAATAAGTAATACTAAAATGATTAGTTACAAGGTAAATAAAAATATTTGGTTTCAAATTATATAATTCGACATGTGTTTTACCGTATCAAGATCAATAACTAGTTTTATGCCATTACGTATTATATAAGTAAATGTATATATTGAGATGCAAAATTTATGGGAATTGGAAAAGGTTTTGTAGAAATATAGTGACATTTCCAATAGTAAGTGAATTGGAAAGATGGGTATACATATGTATATACAAACTCGAAAACATATAAAAATAGTTTTTGTTATAATAAAATAAGGATAAATACAAAGGTTTAAATTTAAGAGGAGACATTAAAGTTATTAACAATTTTGTTAAATATATTTTAAACAGGCCAAGTCATGCCAAGTACCAAATCAATAAACTCATTCACACTATTGTTATTTGATAGTTAAATCACCGACTATCAAACCAAACCAATACGATTGTTAGTACGGAAAGACCGGGATCAAATTTATATTCAAAAACCATTCCGACCAGCAAATACGTGAAGACTTCGATTGAAGACAGAGCAAGTGAAGGCCGTGGATCTTCATAAGCAGAAGGATTACTTGACGAATATTCTCTGTGTTGTAACACAGAGGTATTCTGACGTGATTCGGTCGTGGTTGAAATTTTGCGGTTTGCAAGGACTACTCGCTACTGATCCTTGGAGTGATTCTGTGAAAACCCGAAACTTCCCCGTAAAGGAAAGCGTCGGATAGTTCGAGAACAAGCCACAACAGAACGCAGACGGAAGAACATTTCATTGTATATTACAACAATGCATCAGATTACAAGAATATACAGAGTATAAATGAATATTACACAGAAATATCAGAGATTTAAATTATATTTAAATACATAGCAGCGGAAAATAATACAATACACAACTAGAAGAGATATACGGATACAAAGCTTTCCGGATATCGTTCCAGCTGTAAACCAGGATCCTGTGAATATAAATCTGCAAAAACCAAAACTACTAGCTGCCCGTGTCAAAATAAGGGCACCCAGAGTTTAGGTTAAAACAATAAACTCCAGGTCAGTCATGTGACTGGTGTGAGAACTAAAACAGTTAATCTTTATTTTTAAAGCTAGGTAAATCAAGGGACCACGCCGTATAACACGGAACGGGTTTCCTCCCAAGAATACCAGTGCATAAAACAAACAGCACAATGCTAAATAAAGAAAAATGAGGCTATTATAAGACCCAGTTCCCATCACACAATGCAACGCAAGCCGGAGGATAGGGTTTTTACCTTATAATAGCCAAGAATGCTTGATACGTTTAAAATAAATCATTTGATACTATTGTAAGTGCATAGTGTATAAAACAACTTCAAATCATAAGTATCAATCATAGGCGGCATAAGTGCCCCATCCCACTATGTCGCCATACTAGGCTCTACAAATAAAACCGCAAATGTCACGTATTTGGAAGCTGGATTTCCATCTATGAACCGAGGCAAAAGATAGTCCTCACCGACTTCGAGACTCTCTAGCCCGAGCCTCAGGGTCAGAGCGCATCGACCCTTGGATCCTCAGGGCCAGTCCACTGATGTGGATTAAACTTAAACCCTGAACATGCGTCTCCCCACCCTATGGGGTGTAAGTCTGGTCCGTCTGCCGACCAGAATGCATCGGCCGAAACCGATATAACCGAGGCGCCTCGCAACAGCAACAACCACATAAGTCAAACTCGTCAGGGCGTGTAAAACCACTGACGCCACTTCTAGCTAGAAAGAAACGCATGCCCTCCCTGACGTCCTCTCCCGTTTTTGGTTCACAACCGGGGTGCGAGGCTCGCGAATTCACGTTACACAAAGCTGTGCCACACAGGCTGTGCTTTGATCATCACCACAAGACTTTGCTTTTCAACAGAAGCCTCGATCAATTGCCACTTAGGCATGCCACACAGGCAATTCACTCCATGCGTTTGATATCCATCAATATATAACCCCTGAGCTCGTACGTCTCAGAGAAGGGCGTTAAGCAAGAGAATAAATTCTCCGCCGCCAAACAGATACATATTTAATAGAGATCAATCACACGGACTAAAATCCAATGTCAGACACACAGTCCATTTACAAGTCCGTTCTGGGTCTGAACGAAACCGGAGGCACCTAGTACCCCGCATATCCATCGATCTCCAAGCACGTCTGGACGATCACTAGCTGTTTCCATCTTCTTGGGTGTACAGCCCAATCAAGATCATCAGTCATCACCCAAACGACGTGAAGACTTCCGGTCTTCGACCATCGTCTTCATCTTCGACACCACGTCGAATCAGTTATTCAGAATGGGATAAACCCGGTCTTTCTGAATAACTCGCGTATATATTTTAAAAGTGTTACACAAACACAACATACGCCTCATCCCAATTCAGAATATCCTTTTATTCCAATATTCTTATACTTTGGGAAAAGTTCCCATTAATTTTATCCAAGATAAATTCTTTAAATTTATTCTTTAATCTCCTTTGAATATCAATTCAAACTAGTCGGGATTAGCGAACCACACCGAAGTAATCATTTATTTTATTTCCCAATCCCAACCTATTCATCCCATGAAGTAAAACTGGTAATACTTCATATCTAACACCACGGTGTTATCGGTAAATTCAATTACCATTTCACGTTCAAATCTAATTAAAGATTTAACTATCGCCTGGAGCAAAACTGGTGATACTCCATTTTCGATCATTTCAATCTAATTAAAGATCCATTAAAACTCCACTTAGTTTTAATCTTTAACTGGGTTAAAGAATCAGTGTCATTTAAAAACACAGTTCACCCAAAATTACATTCATTAATTATCGGGTTAAAGAACGAGTGTTATTTAAAACACTGTCCACGATAAACCCAAAAATCAATTTCAATTCAATTCCAATGAAATCTCATTTAATTGGTACACTTCATTAAATCCAAATAAAAAGATTTAATCTTTTCACAACTGGGTTCAAGAACAGTGTTAGTTAAGACACCATTCACGACAAACCCAAATCACATTTGATATTCAATACAAGGCTCTGAATAGAAAATATATCGGCTTATATTCAATATCAAATTCTACGATTAACAAATGTCGTATTGAAATAACGATATAAATGTATATCTTTCAAATTCCCATAACAACATCTGTATAATCACGAATTCCAACATCGAAATATTCCGAAGACAATTTCGATTCAAATCCACTCCAATGCAATCATTGGAAATTCTGGTTATTTTTAAAACCCTTTTCAAATTCAATTTATTTATTTTAAAAATAAATAGAATTATATTTCTAGTTCAAAACTAGTTCATTTCGATAAAAATCTATTTTTATCTTTTCAAATATGGAGTTTTTCATCCCAATCCTTTCTAAATCATTTCTTATGATTTTACATAAATTATTACTATTTTTAATAATTTTATCAAGGCCCGTATAGTCGATTTCCATCAATGGCCATCGAACTGCACTTACAGCGACCTTTTTCAAATTTGATTTGGACGTAACTCCAAATCCAACCGTTAGATTTCAAATTTCTAACATTCGTTAGAAAGCTCTTTTCGATACGAACCCAACGGTTCCGGTTTTAGGAGAATCCGACGGTCGGATCTCCCGTAATGTCCGTTTGAAATAAATGGTCGAAATTCACGAACTGCCGCGGCGCGGCGCGTTCTATTCAGGCCATTATATTATATATATAATATATATAATATATACTTCGTCGATTTCTATTTAAAACGAATTATATAAATAGTTTTAAAATCGTTTCAAAAGCTATTTCAACTTTCTTTTCAATTCAAATCAAAATTGAATTCTTCTTTATAAATTCGTTTTAAATTTCATTTCTATTCAATTCAAATTTCAATTCAATTTGAATTCGTTTTCAATTCACTTTCAATTCAATTTGAATTCGTTTTCAATTCAATTCATTTCGAAATCGTTTTCAATTCAATTCATTTCGAAATCGTTTTCAATTCAATTCATTTCGAAATCGTTTTCAATTCACTTCATTTCGAATTCATTTCGAAATCGTTTTCAATTCAATTCATTTCGAAATCGTTTTCAATTCAATTCATTTCGAAATCGTTTTCAATTCACTTTGAATTCGTTTTCAATTCACTTTGAAATCGTTTTCAATTCAATTCATTTCGAAATCGTTTTTAATTCAATTCATTTCGAAATCGTTTTCAATTCAATTCATTTCGAAATCGTTTTCAATTCAATTCATTTCGAAATCGTTTTCAATTCACTTTGAATTCGTTTTCAATTCACTTTGAAATCATTTTCAATTCAATTCATTTCGAAATCGTTTTCAATTCAATTCATTTCGAAATCGTTTTCAATTCAATTCATTTCGAAATCGTTTTCAATTCAATTCATTTCGAAATCGTTTTAAAATCGATATAAATATCGTTCACGTCAAAATGGCGTCAATCTAATCAACACGGCTTCATATATTGATATTTTCAAATATTCCATTTCGAATATTTCTATTTCAAATATTTCTATTTTAAAACTGGAATGAGGCCCAATCAATTACCATATAAAGTTAATTATATGGATTTTCATACAACACATGTATATAATAGCAACGATAAATAATCAACCATCAACCAAAGTGCACTACACCGTATAAGCATTAAATATAGATATTCCACGTTTATAACAGCATGTCAATCAATCGATCGACATATTTAATCAATCAGGATGAGTGAACTTCAAATTTCATCCCAACACCCGTGTGGGGTTTCAAACAATCAAACACAGATTTTAGTTGTGCAGTTGGGCGATGTGTAAAATTTATCGTCCCAATCAATGTCATTCAAATAAGTGTACATAAACAAACCGTCTGGTTTGTAAATGAATATTTATTTACTCACATTCACGTTAAAAATTATATTTTTAACGACAAAACATTTTATTCCAACATATGAATTTCTATTCAGTTCATTTCTTCAATAAAATGATATTTTATTTTTCTAACATATTTTAGAAAATTTCGGCGGCATAACGGCACGATACTAGAAACGGGACAAGGCCTAGCCTTATCCCCGGTCTAGTGAAGGCCCACGCCATTCACACATCAATCATATCAATTTCACCAAAACAATCAAATCCAAATCAAATAATCTAACCAACTACACAACCAATCAAACAAGTCCATGGTCTGTGGACGGGTGTCGGGTGCTACTAAGCACCGTCTGCATCCTAGTATATATATATAACTAGAAAATGAAATTGAAAGGTGAGAAATTCTCACATATAGCTATCCTAGCTCCACGGCACTTCATTGATAGAAATCTTCATCGCTATCGCATCTTCGTTGACCGCTTTCACTACATATATAAAAATCACACATTTTTATATTTTGATGTCTTTAAATAAAAATCACATTTTTATTTGTTCACTTTCAATTTAAAAATCATATTTTTATATTCACTTCATATATTTAAAAATCGAATTTTGACTTCGTTATTCAATATATAAAAATCGAAATTTTACTCCACTCCTTAATATATAAAAATTATATTTTTATAACGCTAATTTCTATATAGAAATTATATTTTTATTTCTACACTATGCAGATAAAAATCACATTTTTCTACCGCTACTATATAGATAAAAATTCTATCTTTACCTTGATATTCATATAGTAAAAATCGAATCTTTAAATCGCTATTTTCTATCTAAAGATTATACCTTTATATCGCTACATAAATAAAAATCTCGTTTTTATTTTATGTTGTCTACATAAAAATCACTTCCTTTCTTCTAACTAAAAATCAAATCTTTTTATCGCTAAAAATCAAATCTTTAACTTTGCCATTCATGTATAAAAACCCGATCTTTATGAACCATTCCTACATATAAAATTACATGAATTATATATAAAAATCTAATCTTTATTACTCCTATATATATAAATAAAACTATATTACTCCTATATTAAAAAACAATTGTATTTATATTTTCAAAGCAAGGTCAATTTCAGTTTCTAAATGCTTTTCAATTCAGTTTTTATTACTTAAAAAAAAACAGTTTTTAAAATTAACATAAAATCAGTTTTACAAATTAACATAAAATCAGTTTTACAAAATCAGTTTTAATTCCTAAAAATCGAAATTAGTTTTAAATTCTAAAATAAAAATAAAAATAAAAGTAAAATAAAAACACTTACTGTATTCGAAGGTTGGGGGGGCGTCGGCTTCGTCGGAGTTTGCAGGTCGGAGGGGTGATGGTCGGAGGGCCAGGTGGCGCCAGGGGAGGTTGCAGCGGTTCAGAGGGGAGGGCGACGGGTCTTCGCGGAGAGGGGGAAAACTGCGTCGAGGTGCGAAGGAGGAGGGGGATCCGGCGGATGGTGGGGCTTCTATCGAGGCGACGCGGGGGAGGGGGGGGTGGCGACTGAGCAGATCGGCGGCGCCCCCTTTTTTCTTTTCTTTTCTTTTTTTTTATCGAATTATCTGATTTTAAAAGTAAAGGGGGGGGGGCCAGAACGATTTTAAGGAGGAGGAAAGGTTTTTTTTTTATATATATTATATTATTTAATTTCTAAAAGTTGACTTTTTACATACGACCTCTAAACGAGGCCCACCGCCTGTCGTCCATAGCGTTTTACCCCCATTCCGAACACAATGGGATATGTATCGCAAGCCGATTCGACTGTTGCAATTAGTTTCTGTTGAATTTACATTTAAATCGCTATATTGAATTTTAAACGTACATTTCAAATTACCGGGGGCACATACTAACTCTATAAATTCCATAAAAATATTTTCTAGCTTCGTATTGACGATACGGTCCTAACAAAACTAGTTTCGTCGAATTCTGAGACCGTTTGAAAAATGGCCAATTTCCAGTCGATTAAAATCAACTGAAACTGGTCAAACGCGTTTTCCTTTACCACGCTCACATATTGATTCGAAAAATTATGAAATTTGAAACCTAGCAATAACTTGACACTGCGGATCCAACAAAAGTGGTTTCGTCGAATTCCGAGGTCATTTGCAAAATGTCCATTTTTAAGGGCCTGAATTCCATAGCGACTATTCAGAATTTTCAACTGGACATATCTTTTGATTCCCGCCATGAAATTTTGATTTGTCGGATTCGTTGGAAAGATATTCACTATTAGATTCCATTATTTTTGGTTTCACTAAAATCCGGATTGTTTTGCACCCGGTACATTCAATTGAAGTTTGAAATCGAATTATCGAACTACCGCGCCATTTTCAATTCTATTTATAATTATATATAAATATTTATATTCTAACGACGACGTATATAACATATACGTTCTAATTATATTCAAAATAAATTTCTCGTCGATATTATTTAAAATAATCTATTTTAAATATTCAAAATTCGCTAAAATTGCCAAAATAAAAATTTCAAACTGGCTCGCATTTTACGGGTTATTACAATCTCCCCCACTTAAAACTTTTCGTCCCCGAAAAGGAACAAAGTCGAAAGTGGTTTGATTAACTAACTCTACGTTCGATCTGGCTTTCATTCTCCAACTTTTCAGTTTCTGAGAATTTTCAAAATTTCAAAAATTTGGCTAACACCCTAAATTTTCGAAAAATTTCGCCATAACCTCCCCTGCACCGGGAGCATCGGGGAATTTCAAATAGCTTCCCCGGTCCTTCAGATCTCAAAAAGAAAAAGAAAAAGCCAAGCGGCTAGCCAATAGGCTCACAAAATCATCATCACCCAAACAAAACAGGAAATTATGTAGTAAACATGTACCTATTTGTCGGGCAAACAAATTTTATTCTCTGCTCTAGCCTCCTTGCTATGACCTGTTCAATGTAAGTACAAGTATATGCAAGCAAATGCGACCAATTTCAATACAATTCATTATTTGATATAATTAGGCCAAATGGTTAAAAATTATCAAACAAATAAACAAACAACACAAACATCAATCAATTAGTGAATTAGAGTTTCAAATTCATAATTTTGATATATAGTCAAAAATCAGATTTTTGATGCCAAATCACAACAATAAGCCCTATCTAATTTTGGTTCTCACACCAGTCTAATGGAAATATATAGATATTACACGTTCGTCACTCGAATATAAATTCTGATGATGATATATCAATCATCAGAATCACCCCCGGGCGACTAGAGTGTAATTCTATATCTATCCAGTATATTAAAATTTCGAATACACGCGGATCAGACGTATACGCAAAATCTATATATACTGGATTGTCCACATCAATATAAACAAATAATCAAATACGAATAGTTGATTTAAATTTGCAAAACAAAATTTGTTTTCATTAGAAAAATATACTCTTCACACTCGTTCTAGGATACTACTGATCCCATCTCTAACGAGTCGTTCCTATTGGATATTACTAATCCAATATCTGATGAATTCTTTCGTATGGTTCTAATGTGTCTTGTTCTCTAAGCTTTGTAAACCAAAGCTCTGATACCAACTGTGAAAACCCGAAACTTCCCCGTAAAGGAAAGCGTCGGATAGTTCGAGAACAAGCCACAACAGAACGTAGACGGAAGAACATTTCATTGTATATTACAACAATGCATCAGATTACAAGAATATACAGAGTATAAATGAATATTACACAGAAATATCAGAGATTTAAATTATATTTAAATACATAGCAGCGGAAAATAATACAATACACAACTAGAAGAGATATACGGATACAAAGCTTTCCGGATATCGTTCCAGCTGTAAACCAGGATCATGTGAATATAAATCTGCAAAAACCAAAACTACTAGCTGCCCGTGTCAAAATAAGGGCACCCAGAGTTTAGGTTAAAACAATAAACTCCAGGTCAGTCATGTGACTGGTGTGAGAACTAAAACAGTTAATCTTTATTTTTAAAGCTAGGTAAATCAAGGGACCACGCCGTATAACACGGAACGGGTTTCCTCCCAAGAATACCAGTGCATAAAACAAACAGCGCAATGCTAAATAAAGAAAAATGAAGCTATTATAAGACCCAGTTCCCATCACACAATGCAACGCAAGCCGGAGGATAGGGTTTTTACCTTATAATAGCCAAGAATGCTTGATACGTTTAAAATAAATCATTTGATACTATTGTAAGTGCATAGTGTATAAAACAACTTCAAATCATAAGTATCAATCATAGGCGGCATAAGTGCCCCATCCCACTATGTCGCCATACTAGGCTCTACAAATAAACCGCAAATGTCACGTATTTAGAAGCTGGATTTCCATCTATGAACCGAGGCAAAAGATAGTCCTCACCGACTTCGAGACTCTCTAGCCCGAGCCTCAGGGTCAGAGCGCATCGACCCTTGGATCCTCAGGGCCAGTCCACCGATGTGGATTAAACTTAAACCCTGAACATGTGTCCCCCCACCCTATGGGGTGTAAGTCTGGTCCGTCTGCCGACCAGAATGCATCGGCCGAAACCGATATAACCGAGGCGCCTCGCAACAGCAACAACCACATAAGTCAAACTCGTCAGGGCGTGTAAAACCACTGACGCCACTTCTAGCTAGAAAGAAACGCATGCCCTCCCTGACGTCCTCTCCCGTTTTTGGTTCACAACCGGGGTGCGAGGCTCGCGAATTCACGTTACACAAAGCTGTGCCACACAGGCTGTGCTTTGATCATCACCACAAGACTTTGCTTTTCAACAGAAGCCTCGATCAATTGCCACTTAGGCATGCCACACAGGCAATTCACTCCATGCGTTTGATATCCATCAATATATAACCCCTGAGCTCGTACGTCTCAGAGAAGGGCGTTAAGCAAGAGAATAAATTCTCCGCCGCCAAACAGATACATATTTAATAGAGATCAATCACACGGACTAAAATCCAATGTCAGACACACAGTCCATTTACAAGTCCGTTCTGGGTCTGAACGAAACCGGAGGCACCTAGTACCCTGCATATCCATCGATCTCCAAGCACGTCTGGACGATCACTAACTGTTTCCATCTTCTTGGGTGTACAGCCCAATCAAGATCATCAGTCATCACCCAAACGACGTGAAGACTTCCGGTCTTCGACCATCGTCTTCATCTTCGACACCACGTCGAATCAGTTATTCAGAATGGGATAAACCCGGTCTTTCTGAATAACTCGCGTATATATTTTAAAAGTGTTACACAAACACAACATACGCCTCATCCCAATTCAGAATATCCTTTTATTCCAATATTCTTATACTTTGGGAAAAGTTCCCATTAATTTTATCCAAGATAAATTCTTTAAATTTATTCTTTAATCTCCTTTGAATATCAATTCAAACTAGTCGGGATTAGCGAACCACACCGAAGTAATCATTTATTTTATTTCCCAATCCCAACCTATTCAACCCATGAAGTAAAACTGGTAATACTTCATATCTAACACCACGGTGTTATCGGTAAATTCAATTACCATTTCACGTTCAAATCTAATTAAAGATTTAACTATCGCCTGGAGCAAAACCGGTGATACTCCATTTTCGATCATTTCAATCTAATTAAAGATCCATTAAAAATCCACTTAGTTTTAATCTTTAACTGGGTTAAAGAATCAGTGTCATTTAAAAACACAGTTCACGATAAACCCAAAATTACATTCATTAATTATCGGGTTAAAGAACGAGTGTTATTTAAAACACTGTCCACGATAAACCCAAAAATCAATTTCAATTCAATTCCAATGAAATCTCATTTAATTGGTACACTTCATTAAATCCAAATAAAAAGATTTAATCTTTTCACAACTGGGTTCAAGAACAGTGTTAGTTAAGACACCATTCACGACAAACCCAAATCACATTTGATATTCAATACAAGGCTCTGAATAGAAAATATATCGGCTTATATTCAATATCAAATTCTACGATTAACAAATGTCGTATTGAAATAACGATATAAATGTATATCTTTCAAATTCCCATAACAACATCTGTATAATCACGAATTCCAACATCGAAATATTCCGAAGACAATTTCGATTCAAATCCACTCCAATGTAATCATTGGAAATTCTGGTTATTTTTAAAACCCTTTTCAAATTCAATTTATTTATTTTAAAAATAAATAGAATTATATTTCTAGTTCAAAACTAGTTCATTTCGATAAAAATCTATTTTTATCTTTTCAAATATGGAGTTTTTCATCCCAATCCTTTCTAAATCATTTCTTATGATTTTACACAAATTATTACTATTTTTAATAATTTTATCAAGGCCCGTATAGTCGATTTCCATCAATGGCCATCGAACTGCACTTACAGCGACCTTTTTCAAATTTGATTTGGACGTAACTCCAAATCCAACTGTTAGATTTCAAATTTCTAACATTCGTTAGAAAGCTCTTTTCGATACGAACCCAACGGTTCCGGTTTTAGGAGAATCCGACGGTCGGATCTCCCGTAATGTCCGTTTGAAATAAATGGTCGAAATTCACGAACTGCCGCGGCGCGGCGCGTTCTATTCAGGCCATTATATTATATATATAATATATATAATATATACCTCGTCGATTTCTATTTAAAACGAATTATATAAATAGTTTTAAAATCGTTTCAAAAGCTATTTCAACTTTCTTTTCAATTCAAATCAAAATTGAATTCTTCTTTATAAATTCGTTTTAAATTTCATTTCTATTCAATTCAAATTTCAATTCAATTTGAATTCGTTTTCAATTCACTTTCAATTCAATTTGAATTCGTTTTCAATTCAATTCATTTCGAAATCGTTTTCAATTCAATTCATTTCGAAATCGTTTTCAATTCAATTCATTTCGAAATCGTTTTCAATTCACTTCATTTCGAATTCATTTCGAAATCGTTTTCAATTCAATTCATTTCGAAATCGTTTTCAATTCAATTCATTTCGAAATCGTTTTCAATTCACTTTGAATTCGTTTTCAATTCACTTTGAAATCGTTTTCAATTCAATTCATTTCGAAATCGTTTTTAATTCAATTCATTTCGAAATCGTTTTCAATTCAATTCATTTCGAAATCGTTTTCAATTCAATTCATTTCGAAATCGTTTTCAATTCACTTTGAATTCGTTTTCAATTCACTTTGAAATCGTTTTCAATTCAATTCATTTCGAAATCGTTTTCAATTCAATTCATTTCGGAATCGTTTTCAATTCAATTCATTTCGAAATCGTTTTCAATTCAATTCATTTCGAAATCGTTTTAAAATCGATATAAATATCGTTCACGTCAAAATGGCGTCAATCTAATCAACACGGCTTCATATATTGATATTTTCAAATATTCCATTTCGAATATTTCTATTTCAAATATTTCTATTTTAAAACTGGAATGAGGCCCAATCAATTACCATATAAAGTTAATTATATGGATTTTCATACAACACATGTATATAATAGCAACGATAAATAATCAACCATCAACCAAAGTGCACTACACCGTATAAGCATTAAATATAGATATTCCACGCTTATAACAGCCTGTCAATCAATCGATCAACATATTTAATCAATCATGATGAGTGAACTTCAAATTTCATCCCAACACCCGTGTGGGGTTTCAAACAATCAAACACAGATTTTAGTTGTGCAGTTGGGCGATGTGTAAAATTTATCGTCCCAATCAATGTCATTCAAATAAGTGTACATAAACAAACCGTCTGGTTTGTAAATGAATATTTATTTACTCACATTCACGTTAAAAATTATATTTTTAACGACAAAACATTTTATTCCAACATATGAATTTCTATTCAGTTCATTTCTTCAATAAAATGATATTTTATTTTTCTAACATATTTTAGAAAATTTCGGCGGCATAACGGCACGATACTAGAAACGGGACAAGGCCTAGCCTTATCCCCGGTCTAGTGAAGGCCCACGCCATTCACACATCAATCATATCAATTTCACCAAAACAATCAAATCCAAATCAAATAATCTAACCAACTACACAACCAATCAAACAAGTCCATGGTCTGTGGACGGGTGTCGGGTGCTACTAAGCACCGTCTGCATCCTAGTATATATATATAACTAGAAAATGAAATTGAAAGGTGAGAAATTCTCACATATAGCTATCCTAGCTCCACGGCACTTCATTGATAGAAATCTTCATCGCTATCGCATCTTCGTTGACCGCTTTCACTACATATATAAAAATCACACATTTTTATATTTTGATGTCTTTAAATAAAAATCACATTTTTATTTGTTCACTTTCAATTTAAAAATCATATTTTTATATTCACTTCATATATTTAAAAATCGAATTTTGACTTCGTTATTCAATATATAAAAATCGAAATTTTACTCCACTCCTTAATATATATAAATTATATTTTTATAATGCTAATTTCTATATAGAAATTATATTTTTATTTCTACACTATGCAGATAAAAATCACATTTTTCTACCGCTACTATATAGATAAAAATTCTATCTTTACCTTGATATTCATATAGTAAAAATCGAATCTTTAAATCGCTATTTTCTATCTAAAGATTATACCTTTATATCGCTACATAAATAAAAATCTCGTTTTTATTTTATGTTGTCTACATAAAAATCACTTCCTTTCTTCTAACTAAAAATCAAATCTTTTTATCGCTAAAAATCAAATCTTTAACTTTGCCATTCATGTATAAAAACCCGATCTTTATGAACCATTCCTACATATAAAATTACATGAATTCTATATAAAAATCTAATCTTTATTACTCCTATATATATAAATAAAACTATATTACTCCTATATTAAAAAACAATTGTATTTATATTTTCAAAGCAAGGTCAATTTCAGTTTCTAAAAGCTTTTCAATTCAGTTTTTATTACTTAAAAAAAAAACAGTTTTTAAAATTAACATAAAATCAGTTTTACAAATTAACATAAAATCAGTTTTACAAAATCAGTTTTAATTCCTAAAAATCGAAATTAGTTTTAAATTCTAAAATAAAAATAAAAATAAAAGAAAAATAAAAACACTTACTGTATTCGAAGGTTGGGGGGGGGGGCGTCGGCTTCGTCGGAGTTTGCAGGTCGGAGGGGTGATGGTCGGAGGGCCAGGTGGCGCCAGGGGAGGTTGCAGCGGTTCAGAGGGGAGGGTGACGGGTCTTCTCGGAGAGGGGGAAAACTGCGTCGAGGTGCGAAGGAGGAGGGGGATCCGGCGGATGGTGGGGCTTCTATCGAGGCGACGCGGGGGAGGGGGGGTGGCGGCTGAGCAGATCGGCGGCGCCCCCTTTTTTCTTTTTTTTTCTTTTTTTATCGAATTATCTGATTTTAAAAGTAAAGGGGGGGGGGCAGAACGATTTTAAGGAGGAGGAAAGGTTTTTTTTTTATATATTATATTATTTAATTTCTAAAAGTTGACTTTTTACATACGACCTCTAAACGAGGCCCACCGCCTGTCGTCCATAGCGTTTTACCCCCATTCCGAACACAATGGGATATGTATCGCAAGCCGATTCGACTGTTGCAATCAGTTTCTGTTGAATTTACATTTAAATCGCTATATTGAATTTTAAGCGTACATTTCAAATTACCGGGGGCACATACTAACTCTATAAATTCCATAAAAATATTTTCTAGCTTCGTATTGACGATACGGTCCTAACAAAACTAGTTTCGTCGAATTCTGAGACCGTTTGAAAAATGGCCAATTTCCAGTCGATTAAAATCAACTGAAACTGGTCAAACGCGTTTTCCTTTACCACGCTCACATATTGATTCGAAAAATTATGAAATTTGAAACCTAGCAATAACTTGACACTGCGGATCCAACAAAAGTGGTTTCGTCGAATTCCGAGGTCATTTGCAAAATGTCCATTTTTAAGGGCCTGAATTCCATAGCGACTATTCAGAATTTTCAACTGGACATATCTTTTGATTCCCGCCATGAAATTTTGATTTGTCGGATTCGTTGGAAAGATATTCACTATTAGATTCCATTATTTTTGGTTCCACTAAAATCCGGATTGTTTTGCTCCCGGTACATTCAATTGAAGTTTGAAATCGAATTATCGAACTACCGCGCCATTTTCAATTCTATTTATAATTATATATAAATATTTATATTCTAACGACGACGTATATAATATATACGTTCTAATTATATTCAAAATAAATTTCTCGTCGAAATTATTTAAAATAATCTATTTTAAATATTCAAAATTCGCTAAAATTGCCAAAATAAAAATTTCAAACTGGCTCGCATTTTACGGGTTATTACAGATTCCTATAAGGATGCGGTAGGAGGGTGCCTTCGATTCATCCTGTTCCTAGATGACTTGTATGGACGAATGTTTGACAAAGTATTTCTTAAGGGTCACGTACGTTGATTTTTACAAACGTATTTCTGTTAGTGGCGGAGAGGGGCACCTCTCTTAGCTTAATGAGCAGAGTATTTTTGTGGACGTCAATTTGAGATTTGGCGGATTTGACGATGTGG
This sequence comes from Allium sativum, assembly GCA_030737875.1. NCBI lineage: Eukaryota > Viridiplantae > Streptophyta > Magnoliopsida > Asparagales > Amaryllidaceae > Allium > Allium sativum. The sequence goes on along the minus strand of CM060911.1, from coordinate 106,504,494 downwards.
CATTCAAAGTGAATGATGACAAGATATTATAATGATAAAATTCTAGCCTTAAGCCTCATCAACCGGGAAATGACAAAAATCGGGCAGGCAGCATGGCTATGTGGGTCGCTCCCATCAGGGTGTATAATCACATATCTAGAGAAATTCCATTTGCTTCTTTAATCTATATTCGATGTTGTCCCTTTTCGGGAGGCGGTTGCTGATCCCAACCGTCGGTGATATACATTCGATACACTCAAGCGAAATGAGTGGTCGGTTATGTGTTAGCCGGGTTGAAAGACGTTCTTGTTGAACCCAGTGTATTCGTCTCTAGAGATACACAATCGGAAGGTGGTCCCATACCTTGTCACAGTTGGAACTTGTAACACCCCGTAATTCTGTAACACTAAGATTCACAAATTAAGGCAGAATTAAATTTTAATATCAAAATCAAGGGAAATGGGCTACGCCATTGCGTTCGTCTCGGAATTCTGCATGAGATAGAGTCCGAGTTTGCGTTAATCGGACTCCATATGAAGGAGTTATGGTCTTCAGAAGTTTAAGAATTCGATTTAAAATTCGAACAGGTCAGAAACGAGTTCAAAATTCAAAATCGGACTCATATTAGGCTGGGCGGGAATTTTCCCGCCCAAGACACAGGTCGACTGGGTAGTCGACCTGGGGGTCGACCTGCTCCCGAAATCCAGTTTTCTGAACCTAGTTCGTTCTGATGTATTTGGTCACGTTTTCTGCCTAGGTTCGTCCGCCTAATCCTATATAAACAGCCTTAGTCTCCTTCTCTATTCACAATTATTTTCTATCCTTATGCTGCCTCTGAGAAAATGTATAAATAAATCAAGACGAGGAAATGCTGCTCAAGACTTTCAAGAAGAGGTTCAAGTCAAGCTAGGATTCAAGTGAAGATTCAAACGACTTCAATGACTGTTTTTCTATGAATCTAATATAATCTCTGTAAGTCAGTTACTTTTTAGATTTGAACGTTTTCTCTATTCGTGACACGAAATTAAAGGAATAAAAGAATATGCCAAATCTTTCTATTCGAATCAGTGCTTATATCTTTGGACTTAATTAAGAACTGTTATGATTCGAGGACCAATAAGACTGTGACTATGAAACTATGGACTGTAAAACCATATGCCTCTTTGACTATGAACACTGCCTATGAACATTGCCTATGACTGTGACTCATGACTGTGAGAATTATTTTCCTTTGACTATGAACATCGCCTATGACTGTGATTCATTAACTGTGAGGATTTATTGCCTATGACTATGGATATAAGGTTATTATTTATGCCCATGACACTGTAGTTACAAAACCAAGTTGTACCCCAAACTGGCATTATATTGGATCTAGGCTTGACTTTCTATTTCTAGTTATCCTTGGATCTTGATCTTGGGAATTTACCTATTAAGTTAGGTCTACCCATGATCTTGAACATATACTATTCAACCCTTTTCATGTCGTAATATTACCAGATCTATATGCCTGTGAATTATCATCTTATGCCAGTTATTATGTATATTCTTTCATGGCATTTTGGTTCATTCCCTTTTATCCACAAATCTAGATTTATTTATAATCTAGGTTGAATCACGATTTTACGAACGATGGGAATACGTTTTGGGAAAAGACATTAAATTGACTAAACTGGGAAATTGGCATAATTTGGGAACATGCATTATAACATGACTATTAAGATAAAAATTAGAATAACAAGTCTAGTTTTAACATGAACTGAAATTAGAATATTAAATCAGAATTGGGTAGCTAAATCAAGCATGATAAGTATATTAGCATAATTGTGAATAATTTACGTACATTGGGCGTAAATGGTAAATGGTTAAATGAGCCACAAAGTAGGTAGTTGGTATGCAAATTTAGTTTTGGGCATAAACGGTGAATTAGAATATGAAATCTAGTTTGGCATAAACTGTAAACTAGAATATAAAATCTAGTTTTGGCATGAACTGTAAATAAGGATGTTGGATCTAAATTGCTATAAAATGTAAGCTAGGCAAATCAAGATTTGGGCCTAGAATATAAGTCTATTAGGGGGCATGGCAAATGAAGATGGTATAGGACAGATTTATTTAAAAAGGGGAAAATGGACTTTGAGGATAAATTGTTAACAACTTATGTATATATATATATATATATATATATATAAAAGAAAGGTTTATTAATGACATCTCTATTAATAATACACCAGAAAGTTCTAGGGTGACAGAGAGGATAGTGTCTATGCTTGGGTTTGGAAAATACAAGTTTCCTGCTCTTCCTGGCTATCCTTAACTGATCCGACGGACGGGATGGTTACTTTCAAAACCTGATTTGAAAATTAATCAAAACCCTTTGAACTTAGAAAACACGAATATGCCTAACCCGAGGTTAGACTGAGTTGCGATGTAAACCTGCCCGGAACCAACCGGCACATCCAGTAATCGCAACAATATCTGTCTAATGTGAGTGGTAGCGGCTTTAATTTATTTAGTTAAAGCTAGAACAAGAATGGTAGGGTTAAGTTAACTAAGAAACTTAACCAATTCAATATGATAACCAGACCGGTGGGTGGGGTTAGGTTCATACAGATACTTAACACAGTTAAGTTAGAATGGGAGGGTTAAGTCCATAGGAATACTTAACCAACTTAACACAGTTAAGCTAGAATGGGAGGGCTAAGTCCATAGGGACACTTAACCAACTTAACATGACAACAAGACAAGATTTGTAGGGGTTAAGTAAAGTTAATACACTTAGCCAAATTAACATGTTAACTAGACTAGAAGGTGGGGTTAAGTAAAGTTAATACACTTAGCCAAATTAACATGTTAACTAAACTAGAAGGTGGGGTTAAGTAAAGTTAATACACTTAGCCAAATTAACATGTTAACTAGACTAGAAGGTGGGGTTAAGTAAAGTTAATACACTTAGCCAAATTAACATGTTAACTAGACTAGAGGTTGGGGTTAAGTAAATACACTTAGCCAATTTGATATGTTAGCTGGACTAGACCGCAGGGTTAAGCAAACTTGAACACTTAACCATCAGATTGTGATAAAGGAATAGGGTTAAGTCTAAAACATGAAGGGATAATACTTAACCATTAATAATAACATGTTAGTGAAAACAGACGGGCAAGGTTAAGTTAAAAAGGAACACTTAACCAATACAGGATGAATGGGTAGGATTAAGTAATAAGAAATACTTAACCAATACAACTTGGTTTGTGGTATGGTTAAGTCAACATGAATTACTGATAATACTTAACCAGTTTAACAGGATAAATGAAGAGGGTTAAGTTAGCTTGAATTGACTAATGACACTTAACCAATCCAAATTGACGAGAAAGAGAACTAAGTAGTAAACCTTAGTTAAAAGGAGCTAAGTAGTAAACCTTAGTTAAGAAAACAACGATTCTGGAAACTAAGTGGCAAACCTTAGTTAGTAAAACTAAGTAGTAATTCTTAGTATAACACGGGAAGGAGCGAATGTCCGTCTGAGTAAAAAGAAGGCTCCAACGAATTGGGTTACGAAGCCCGAGGCTTCGAAAGGACGTGAGGGTACTCTTGGTATCCCTCTGTGAGGCTGCAGATGATCCTCCTGGGCTCACAGAGGTTAAGGTCTGCGTAGAAGAACCAGGGGTATGCCTTGGTTGCAATATATGGCAACCTAAAGACTAGGATGGACCAGCGTGATTCGGCGAGAAAACGGTAGCCCTGTGATAGCAACTCGTCGTCTACCATCCATCTTGAGTCAATCGAGATACGTGAAGCGGAAAGGCGGAGAACTCCAAAAGACCATATACTTGCTATCTAGTTATGGGTGAGGATGGCCATAGGTTAGTGGGGCATAGGGGGCATGCGTATAGTTCTCATTTTTCAAGGTGTGCCTTTCATTAGTTGAGGGAGGGGTCGAGTGGGACCATAGCCACCGGAATAAAAACAGACCTTAGCATCTGCATCGGCAGATATTTGAAAGCTCCCGACCGAGTTCCGTGTTTCTTGATTTGCCCTGCCACAGGTCTCGGGCCGCACATTACAGGACATGTGCATCTAGACAAGCGATAACGATTCGCGATACATGCGTGGGAAAGTATAGGAACATATACCACTCTAGATAGCATGTCCTAGACTTGGGGGCATCGTTCGACAGGTAGCATAATCCCTAGTTGGACTAGGTGGCATAAACCCTAAACCCGAGAAGCGTTCAGCAGATAGTGTAAACTCTAGTTGAATCTAGAAAGCACTTGGTAGAAAACCCTAGATTAGATCTAGGTAATAAATTATAGATGTATGCCTGAAGGCAATGGAAACTACAGGGATTGGGATCGCGTTATCGTTACTAGTCGGGACACTAGATAGGTGGTGCAGAGATAGAGAAACCAGTATAATAAGGAAATAGCGAAGTGGCGAAAGTATTAGAGCATATCCAGTTTATCTTATCTTAGCATATCTTGTGATTATCTTGTCTAATCTTGCTGACCCTATCGTCATGGTGTTATCTTGTATTCAGTTAATTCATGTCGTTTTGTTTTTCCATGTTCATATGCTAGAAGTTACTGAACTTACTCAGGCTTTATGTATGACTCTGTTTTTCTTTCGTCTTTTTTCTTCTGTCCCCCCCCCCCCGGTAGTAAAGAAGGGAATAGTATAGCTCAGGTTAAGTTGGATTGTCACTCTTTCCCAACTTGAAGATTTGTCGAAGTTTTGCTTGGATTCTCTTTTCAGATGCTATGGCTGGCTCTTGCTACATTGGGGAATATAAATGTTGTTTTATGCTTCTTTATTTTGTAAGGCAGATGATACTCTGATATTATAAAGAAATCGTTGTATTTTATCAAAAAAGCAAAGTTTTATTTTCCGCTGTTGTAATTTTTGTCTGTCTTGTAATTTATCTGCATCTTTTACCCTAAATGCTCTACAGAACTTAGTGCATTCCCTTTGTGAGTGACACTAACGGATGTGGGGTGTTACACGTGGTATCAGAGCTGAAGGTTACCAGATCAGATAAAGGATTTGAAAAATTATTTTCAAAACGGTTTTAAAAGAAGCATTTTCAAGAGAAAAGATTTGTTTTAAAAGCATATTCCCCAAAGCCATACGCACTATCTTCTCTTCCTCTGTTTGAATTCTTGTCTCCTTCTTTCTTGAGTCTCTGGGGCTCCTGGCTTTCTGGGAGGTAACCTCATCAATAGGCGAAGACGTGCCTGGCTTCCATCCATAGCCGTAGTTGTTTCACCTACGGCCATTTTTCTTTCAAGCTTATAGGGTTTTCTGTACGATGGAAGCAACTTTCGAGATATTTGTCAACATGGTTACAAACGGAAGGGGATGAGGAGTTTGGCTAGGGAGCACAACCCTAGGATGAGGAATTCATGGATGTAGATTTAGCTCACGAAGGAGGAAGAAATTATAAAACCTAAGACAAGAGGAAGTATCTTTACTAGGGTATGATAGGGCATATAATTAAGGACAAGGGCAAGAACGAGGAACAAGATTTTCAGAAGGGCAAGTACATACTTTCACCACCAAGCATACCTAGGAGAAAGGTAGTAAAGTTCTGTTGGAAGAGTCTAGTTTTGCTGTTCGTACTCTTTCCTTTAGTTTTAGCGCTTCGCATTTGTTCATATCCACTTCTATAGTTGAGTCTCCGCACCATAGTACTTGTATAATAGAAAGATCCCACTAGAGTCTCAAATCCAATTGATGGTCCGACCAGTTTATTTTTGGTTAGTAGGGATTTGAGAATAGCTATCGAGTTTGCTTATATCATCTCACGTAGATTGTCTAAATTCGAAGTAGATATTCCTTGGGTGCTTGTCTGATATTGGTTTAGGCCTTTGGGGCTTGTACTTGAGGAATGTCGAGTTCGACTAGGATGGTTTGCGTGAGAGATGAATAGTTGTGGTAGACACTCTAAAAAGCACGTAGTAACCTTTCGACCCTTATAGTTATGCCATGGCGGATAAGTGGGAGACCTCTAATCATCTTAGTACATATACTTGGTACCGTGTTTGACATCTGTTTATTTTGGAAATGGAGATCAGGAACTTCACAATCGTGAAGTTAAATTAGTTAAGATATAGTGGAGTAAAGCTCAAGAAGGTTAGATACTAGCATCATACCCTTTTCCTTAAGGGTGCATCCTTGATTTTTTTTTAGGAGCTTTACGCATAATTGTTTCTCTCTTTCCAAAGTATATCCTCTAAGTCGTATCTTCGATCCTTAGGTAGAAACCAATGGATGTAAACATGTATTTGAAACATGTTATGGTTGATGGTTGCGAGTGGTTGCTAATGGTTGCTCGTGAATGCATATACATACGTATTAGGCACTTGATCAGTTCGGACGGTTTCATATTGCATTTACAGATATGTATTTGTTTGTAAGTTGAAATGGATATGTTATCATATGGATGTTGCATATGGATGAATGGCTGTGCACACATGTAATATTTACATAACTAGGGATGCTTGCATACATGATTGGACACATGGCACTGACGTGATTCGCATTAAGGAGGTCAACTGAATCAGTAGACCGCCTGATTTTGCATTAGATAAAGACATATACACACACTATGCATATGAACATGAAAGCATTAGAAATCTATTAAGGACAATGAATGCCGGTGATTGAATGGTTGAGTATATGGGTGATTGGATGGTAGGACACATTCTTCCTAACTTAAAGATTTCGGGGACGAAATCCTTTTAAGTGGGGGAGAATGTAACACCCCGTAATTCTGTAACACTAAGATTCACAAATCAAGGCAGAATTAAATTTTAATTTCAAAATCAAGGGAAACGGGCTGCGCCATTGCGTTCGTCTCGGAATTCTGCATGAGATAGAGTCCGAGTTTGCGTTAATCGGACTCCGTATGAAGGAGTTATAGTCTTCAGAAGTTTCAGAATTCGATTTAAAATTCGAACAGGTCAGAAACGAGTTCAAAATTCAAAATCGGACCCAGATTGGGCTGGGCGGGAATTTTCCCGCCCAAGACCCAGGTCGACTGGGTAGTCGACCTGGGGGTCGACCTGCTCCCGAAATCCAGTTTTCTGAACCTGGTTCGTTCTGATGTATTTGGTCACGTTTTCTGCCTAGGTTCGTCCGCCTAATCCTATATAAACAGCCTTAGTCTCCTTCTCTATTCACAATTCTTTTCTATCCTTATGCTGCCTCTGAGAAAATGTATAAATAAATCAAGACGAGGAAATGCTGCTCAAGACTTTCAAGAAGAGGTTCAAGTCAAGCTAGGATTCAAGTGAAGCTTTTTTTCAAACGACTTCAACGACTGTTTTTCTACGAATCTAATATAATCTCTGTAAGTCAGTTACTTTTTAGATTTGAACGTTTTCTCTATTCGTGACACGAAATTAAAGGAATAAAAGAATATGCCAAATCTTTCTATTCGAATCAGTGCTTATATCTTTGGACTTAATTAAGAACTGTTATGATTCGAGGACCAATAAGACTGTGACTATGAAACTATGGACCGTAAAACCATATGCCTCTTTGACTATGAACACTGCCTATGAACATTGCCTATGACTGTGACTCATGACTGCGAGAATTATTTTCCTTTGACTATGAACATCGCCTATGACTGTGATTCATTAACTGTGAGGATTTATTGCCTATGACTACAGATATAAGGTTATTATTTATGCCCATGACACTGTAGTTACAAAACCATGTTGTACCCCAAACTGGCAATATATTAGATCTAGGCTTGACATTCTATTTCTAGTTATCCTTGGATCTTGATCTTGGGAATTTACCTATTAAGTTAGGTCTACCCATGATCTTGAACCTATACTATTCAACCTTTTCATGTCGTAATATTACCAGATCTATATGCCTGTGAATTATCATCTTATGCCAGTTATTATTTATATTCTTTCATGGCATTTTGGTTCATTCCCTTTTATCCACGAATCTAGATTTATTTATAATCTAGGTTGAATCACGATTTTACGAACGATGGGAATATGTTTTGGGAAAAGACATGAAATTGACTAAACTGGGAAATTGGCATAATTTGGGAACATGCATTATAACATGACTATTAAGATAAAAATTAGAATAACAAGTCTAGTTTTAACATGAACTGAAATTAGAATATTATATCAGAATTGGGTGGCTAAATCAAGCATGATAAGTATATTAGCATAATTGTGAATAATTTACGTACATTGGGCGTAAATGGTAAATGGTTAAATGGGCCACAAAGTAGGTAGTTGGTATGCAAATTTAGTTTTGGGCATAAACGGTGAATTAGAATATGAAATCTAGTTTGGCATAAACTGTAAACTAGAATATAAAATCTAGTTTTGGCATGAACTGTAAATAAGGATGTTGGATCTAAATTGCTATAAAATGTAAGCTAGGCAAATCAAGATTTGGGCCTAGAATATAAGTCTATTAGGGGGCATGGCAAATGAAGATGGTATAGGCCAGATTTATTTAAAAAGGGGGAAATGGACTTTGAGGATAAATTGTTAACAACTTATATATATATATATATATATATACAAAAGAAAGGTTTATTAATGACATCTCTTTTAATAATACACCAGAAAGTTCTAGGGTGACAGAGAGGATAGTGTATAGGCTTGGGTTTGGAAAATACAAGTTTCCTGCTCTCCCTGGCTATCCCTAACTGATCCGACGGATGGGATGGTTACTTTCAAAACCTGATTTGAAAATTAATCAAAACCCTTTGAACTTAGAAAACACGAATATGCCTAACCCGAGGTTAGACTGAGTTGCGATGTAAACCTGCCCGGAACCAACCGGCACATCCAGTAATCGCAACAATATCTGTCTAATGTGAGTGGTAGCGGCTTTAATTTATTTAGTTAAAGCTAGAACAAGAATGGTAGGGTTAAGTTAACTAAGAAACTTAACCAATTCAATATGATAACCAGACCGGTGGGTGGGGTTAGGTTCATATAGATACTTAACACAGTTAAGTTAGAATGGGAGGGTTAAGTCCATAGGAACACTTAACCAACTTAACACAGTTAAGCTAGAATGGGAGGGCTAAGTCCATAGGGACACTTAACCAACTTAACATGACAACAAGACAAGATTTGTAGGGGTTAAGTAAAGTTAATACACTTAGCCAAATTAACATGTTAACTAGACTAGAAGGTGGGGTTAAGTAAAGTTAATACACTTAGCCAAATTAACATGTTAACTAGACTAGAAGGTGGGCTTAAGTAAAGTTAATACACTTAGCCAAATTAACATGTTAACTAGACTAGAAGGTGGGGTTAAGTAAAGTTAATACACTTAGCCAAATTAACATGTTAACTAGACTAGAGGTTGGGGTTAAGTAAATACACTTAGCCAATTTGATATGTTAGCTGGACTAGACCGCAGGGTTAAGCAAACTTGAACACTTAACATCAGATTGTGATAAAGGAATAGGGTTAAGTCTAAAACATGAAGGGATAATACTTAACCATTAATAATAACATGTTAGTGAAAACAGACGGGCAAGGTTAAGTTAAAAAGGAACACTTAACCAATACAGGATGAATGGGTAGGATTAAGTAATAAGAAATACTTAACCAATACAACTTGGTTTGTGGTAGGGTTAAGTCAACATGAATTACTGATAATACTTAACCGGTTTAACAGGATAAATGAAGAGGGTTAAGTTAGCTTGAATTGACTAATGACACTTAACCAATCCAAATTGACGGGAAAGAGAACTAAGTAGTAAACCTTAGTTAAAAGGAGCTAAGTAGTAAACCTTAGTTAAGAAAACAACGATTCTGGAAACTAAGTGGTAAACCTTATTTAGTAAAACTAAGTAGTAATTCTTAGTATAACACGGGAAGGAGCGAATGTCCGTCTGAGTAAAAAGAAGGCTCCAACGAATTGGGTTATGAAGCCTGAGGCTTCGAGGGGACGTGAGGGTACTCTTGGTATCCCTCTGTGAGGCTGTAGATGATCCTCCTGGGCTCACAGAGGTTAAGGTCTGCGTAGAAGAACCAGGGGTATGCCTTGGTTGCAATATATGGCAACCTAAAGACTAGGATGGACCAGCGTGATTCGGCGAGAAAACGGTAGCCCTGTGATAGCAACTCGTCGTCTACCATCCATCTTGAGTCAATCGAGATACGTGAAGCGGAAAGGCGGAGAACTCCAAAAGACCATATACTTGCTATCTAGTTATGGGTGAGGATGGCCATAGGTTAGTGGGGCATAGGGGGCATGCGTATAGTTCTCATTTTTCAAGGTGTGCCTTTCATTAGTTGAGGGAGGGGTCGAGTGGGACCATAGCCACCGGAATAAAAACAGACCTTAGCATCTGCATCGGCAGATATTTGAAAGCTCCCGACCGAGTTCTGTGTTTCTTGATTTGCCCTGCCACAGGTCTCGGGCCGCACATTACAGGACATGTGCATCTAGACAAGCGATAACGATTCGCGATACATGCGTGGGAAAGTATAGGAACATATACCACTCTAGATAGCATGTCCTAGACTTGGGGGCATCGTTCGACAGGTAGCATAATCCCTAGTTGGACTAGGTGGCATAAACCCTAAACCCGAGAAGCATTCAGCAGATAGCATAAACTCTAGTTGAATCTAGAAAGCACTTGGTAGAAAACCCTAGATTAGATCTAGGTAATAAATTATAGATGTATGCCTGAAGGCAATGGAAACTATAGGGATTGGGATCGCGTTATCGTTACTAGTTGGGACACTAGATAGGTGGTGCAGAGATATAGAAACCAGTATAACAAGGAAATAGCGAAGCGACGAAAGTATTAGAGCATATCCAGTTTATCTTATCTTAGCATATCTTGTGATTATCTTGTCTAATCTTGCTGACCCTATCGTCATGGTGTTATCTTGTATTCAGTTAATTCATGTCGTTTTGTTTTTCCATGTTCACATGCTAGAAGTTACTGAACTTACTCAGGCTTTATGTCTGACTCTGTTTTTCTTTCGTCTTCTTTTCTTCTGTTCCCCCCAGGTAGTAAAGAAGGGAATAGTATAGCTCAGGTTAAGTTGGATTGTCACTCTTTCCCAGCTTGAAGATTTGTTGAAGTTTTGCTTGGATTCTCTTTTCAGATGCTATGGCTGGCTCTTGCTACATTGGGGAATATAAATGTTGTTTTATGCTTCTTTATTTTGTAAGACAGATGATACTCTGATATTATAAAGAAATCGTTGTACAAATTATTTTATCAATAAAGCAAAGTTTTATTTTCCGCTGTTGTAATTTTTGTCTGTCTTGTAATTTATCTGCATCTTTTACCCTAAATGCTCCACATAACTTAGTGCATTCCTTTTGTGAGTGACACTAACTGATGTGGGGTGTTACAGAACTCAATTCCAATAAGCACCTGCGGTTTTTGATTGTTTAATACATATGTGGAGCGTGAGATGCAAGCATTCCGCTAGATTGTTATCTATTTGTATTTAGACATTATGATAATATCAGAATAAGTTATGATTTCAAAAACGTTTTGGGTTATAGTAAGGTAAAAACCGTCCGTGTTTATGTGTGGGTTGGCCTTACTATTACCTTTTGATTTCCTAAAGGATTTTTCCAAAGTTAAACAAGTTGTGTGTTCTATGAATTTATCACTGAAAGTATTCCAAACTGACCCGATGTATTTTGCTTTGCTTCAAGTGTGCTCGGGTCAGATCGAGTATATTTCCAAGTTAGGTTCGCTTTGAGTATCAGGAGCTAGAAGCAGGAGTCTTCACCGCTAGTTATATAAAGTTATTTTCCGCTGTGACTGATATGTGTTGCACTCTGATGGTTGGTATGTATATACAGTTCTTTTGTATAAAAAGATTTGTTATATTATGGTTTATCTATTCCATTGTGAGATTCTGATGTGTTGTTCTTCTTCTTCCTTCTATTCTAATATCTCTTTCTTTCTATTTCTCACCCTCTAAATTCTTTCTAATAACAATCTGGGATTCGATACTTGGGTTTTTGGGAAAGTAATACGGGCTATATATTATTGTCGAAAATTCGAGCATCGAATTTCCCCCCGGGTCGTTTCAGTAAACTTCTTTAAATCTAAATAAAAAGATTAAATCTTTTCTCATCTGGGTCTAAGGATAGTGTTAATGAAGACACCATTCACGACAAACCCAAAATCCAATTCGATATCAAATACAAGGCTCTGAATAGAAAATATATCGGCTTATATTCAATATCAAATTCTAAAATCAACAAATATCGTATTGGAATTACGATATATATATATATATATATATATATCCTCCAAATTCCTCCCCGACGTCCGTATAATCACGGAATCCAGTATCGAAATATTCCGATGACAATTTCGATTCAAATCCATTCAAATTCGTATATTTGAAATTCTTGTTATTTTAAAAACCATTTCAAATCCAATTTATTTATTTAAAATAAATGAGATTATAATTCTAATTAATAACTAGTTCATTTCGACAAAAATATATTTTTATCCTTAAAAATGTGGAATTTTTCATCCAAATTCTTTCCAAATCATTTATTATGATTTTACATAATTTTTCCATATTTTTAATAATTTTATTATCGTCCGTACAGTCGGTTTCCAATAACGGCCACCGAACTGCATCCATAGCGACCTTTTCTGAAATTGATTTGGACATATATCCAAATCCAACCGTTAGATTTCAAATCTTTTATATTCATTGGAAAGCTCTTTTCGATACGAACCCAACGGTTCCAGTTTTAGGAGAATCCGACGGTCGGATCTCTCGTAACGTCCATTTGAAGTTAATGGTCGAAATTCGCGAACTGCCGCTGCGCGGCGCATTTTATTCAGGCCATTATAATATATATAATATATATGTACTATATATTTCATCGATTTCCATTTAAAACGAATTTTATAAATCGTTTAAAATTCGTTTTAAAAACGATTTCCACTTCCATTTCAAATTCAAAATCAAATTTTAATATTCCATATATATTCGTTTCAAATTCATTTCAAATCGATTTCCATTTCATTTTCAATTTCATATCTAATTTGAATATTCTATACATATTCGTTTCAAATTCATTTCAAATCGATTTCCATTTCATTTTCAAATTCAAATCAAATTTGAATATTCTATATATATTCGTTTCAAATTCATTTCAAATCGATTTCCATTTCATTTTCAAATTCAAATCAAATTTGAATATTCTATATATATTCGTTTAAAATTCATTTCAAATCGATTTCCATTGCATTTTCGAATTCAAATCAAATTTGAATATTCTATATATATTCGTTTCAAATTCATTTCAAATCGATTTCCATTTCATTTTCTAATTCAAACCAAATTTGAATATTCCGTTATAAACTCGTTTTAAATTCATTTTAAAACAATTTCAATTTGATTTTCAAATTTAAATAAAAATTTATTTTTCCATATCATTTCAATATTAAAATGATAATATTTTCTAAATATCAGATTTTGAAATCACTTTTCGATATTCATTATAAATTGAATAAAATCGACAAAATTCCCGTTCGTGTTTAAATGGCGTTTAACTACTTAACACGGCTTCACATTTCAATATTTTCTGAATATTATTTTAAAATATTCGATAATTTTGAATTGGAATCATACTCAATCAATTACCATATTATTTTGTTTATATGGATTTCAACATCACATGTATATAATAATAACGATAAACAGTCATTAAAAATTCAAACAACATCCAGAGTGCATTCTACAACTGTATAAATATTAAAATAAATAAATAACGCTTATAGTGTTTGTTCAACCCATCGATTGACATACCACTAATTATTGGGATCAGTGTATGTCAAATAATATCCCAATACCCGTGTGGGGCTTTCAAACAACAAGTATTGTTTATTATTTGTGCAGTTGGGCGATGTGTAAAATTTATCGTCCCAATCCATATCAATCAAATCAGTGTACATAAACAAACCGTCCGGTTTGTAAATGAATATTTATTTCAACATAAGACTATTTTATACAGTTCATTCATACCATAAAAATGTGATTTTTATTGTTCAAATATTTTATTTCATACAAGAATATTTTATATATTTTAGATATATACAATAAAAATGATATTTTTATTATACAAATATTTTATTCCATACAATACAATCAACAATCACAATACAGTCCATTTCACACAGAAAACAATCAAACAAGTCGTCCATGGTCTGTAGACGACGGGGAGCAGTTCATATGTGCAGTTACAAAATAATTTAAATAATTGTACAAAAATAATAGTGAAAATTTCTAACATTGGTCCTTTTATTTCTGAGTTTCTTTTCTATTCTGAATTTGAATTTTCCTGAAATTCTAATCTGCTCTGTTTCACTTCTGGTCTGTTCTGAAACGTAGATCGTGTCAAGGCGAATCCAACGGGCCCGGGTTTACTGAATTTCGATAATGTATGATAAAGTTATGATTTTACAAAGGTTTTTGACATTTTAAAGAATATTAATAAATAAATAAATTAAATAGCCACCTTTCTTCCTAAATCAACACAGGCCGCTTGAAACGCATACTGCTTAGATTTAGGGTTCAATCTCATGCAGAAATCGAGGTGCCAGCGGACGATCGATCTTCACCACTTCGACGGCCTCAGAGAGGCGCGCCCCTACCTCCGACCATGGTGAACTCGGTGGAGCTCTGAGCCCCAGAAACACCTCTAATCCGCACGACTTCGTGCTAAAAATCCACCCAAAATGCTCAGCAAAATACGATCTTCACCGTTCATCTCCTAGATCTTAGTGCCTTCTTTGATTTGGCTTTAGAATCTTTTGAAATGGTTGTGCGGATTAAAAGATTGGAGACGAAGAAATTCGGAGCCAATCGCCCATCGGTTTGGAATGAAGACGGCGGCCCGTATAATGATGAAAGGAATTAGGGTTTATAATTATATATATATATATATAATTATTTTAATTTCTAAAATACCCTTGTGTTATTACTAACTCCAAATCGAACCCGACGACTGTCGCCCCTAGCTAAATACCCCCATGCCGAACATAATGGGATATGTTTCGTAAGACAGTTCAGCTGTTTCAGTTAGTTTTCATCAAAATTAAAATATAAATCAGTATATATTGAATTCAGATGTACATTTTAAATTACCGGGGCCACATACTGACTCTAAAAATTCCAGAAAAATTATTTCTAGATTCGTACTAACGATACAGTCCTAACAAAACTAATTTCGTCAAATTTGGTGACCGGTTGAAAAATGGTCATTTTCTGGTCGATCCAAATTGACTAAAATGGTCAAAACACGTTTTCTTTTGCCACGCTCACATATTGATTCAGAAAATTATGAAAACTGGAATCTAGTGATAATTCGACAGCCCGGATCTAACAAAAGTGGTTTCGTAAAAAACGGAGGTTGTTTGCAAAATGGCTATTTTTGCGGGCTATATTTATTCCATAACGACTATTCTGAATTTTCTATTTGACACAACTTTTTATTCTCGCTATGAAATTTCAATTTTTCAGATTCGTTAGAAAGACATTTATAACCAGATTGAAATATTTTTGGTTTCACTAAAATCCGGTTTGTTTTGAATCCTGTACATTCATTTGAAATTTGAAATCGAATTTTCGAACTACCACGCCATTTTCAATTCCTTTTATAATTAAAAATAAGTATTTATATTCTAACGTCGATTCAAATAAATATATACATTCTAATTCTATTCAAAATAAATTTCTCGTCGTTATTATTCAAAACAAATCATTTTAAATATTCGAAATTCATCAAAATTGCCAAAATAAAAAATTTAAATTGGTTCGGATTTCTGGGTTGTTACAATCTCTTCCACTTAAGATCTTTTCGTTCTCGAAAAGGAACGGAGCTGAAAGTTGTTTTACAAGCTAACTCAACTTTCATTATTTTCATTATGGTTTAAGTTCTTCAACTTTTCAGTTTCCAAGAACTTTTCAATATTTTCAAAAATTTGGCTAACACCCTTATTTTTCGAAAAATTTCGCCATAACCTCCCCTTCACGGGAGCACCGGGAAAATCCCAAAATCGCCATATAGGCCTTTCCAATCCAAAATGAAAAAGAAACAGCCAAGCGGCTAGCCAATCGGCTCATAAAATCATCCAAATCCAAAGAAATACAATAAACATGTACCTTTTTGTCGGGCAAACAATTTCATTCCTCTTCTTTAGCCTCCTTACTATGACCTGTTCACATATATATATGTACATGCATGCATTTCCAAACAATTTTCAATACAGTTCAATTTTTGGTTCAATTTGGCCTAAATGGTTCAAAATTTTAATAAATCAAACCAATAATCAAACAACACAATCAACAATCAATTAGTTGAATATCTTTTCAAATTCATAATTTTTCAAAATCATGTTTTTGATGCCAATTCACAGCAATATACCCTATCATATTTTTGGTTCTCACACCAGTCAATCGGAAATATATAGATATCCCACTTTCAAAACTCGAACACAAACACTGATGATGATGCATCATCATCAGAATTATCCCCGGGCGACTAGAGTGTGATTCTATATCTATCCATTACATTAAAACTTCGAATATACGTTTGCAAGGCATATATGCAAAATCTTTATACATTGTATTGTCCAAATTCAATACAAATAAAATATCCAAATACATTGAATAAGGTTTAAATTTTCAAAACAAAGTTAGTTTTCATTTTAAAAATATACTCTTCACACACATTCTAGGATACTACTGATCCCATCTCTGATGAGTCATTCTCATTGGATATTACTAATCCAATCTCTGATGAATTCTTTCGTATGGTTCTAATGTGCCTTGTTCTCAAGCTCTGTAAACCAAAGCTCTGATACCAAATGTGGCGACCAAACTTCCCCGTGAAGGAAAGCCCGAACTGCTTCGAGAACACGACAAATCAAAACACAAACAGAAGAACATTTCAATGCTATTTACAACAATTACATCAGAGTACAAGAATATAACAGAGTATAAATGAATAAATATTATACAACAGGAAAAATCAGAGTTTTAAATTACATTTAAATACATAGCAGCGGAAATAAAATGTATAAATACAATGCGTAGCGGAAAATACAATAACAAATACAACCGAAAGAGATACACGGATACAGAGCTTTCCGAATATCATTCCATCCATAAACCAAGATCCTGTGAATATAAATCTGCAAAACCAAAACTACTAGCTACCCATGTGGAAAATAAGGGCACCCAGAGTTTAGGTTAAAACAATAAACTCCAGGTCAGTTATGTGACAGGTGTGAGAACTAAAATAGTTATTAATCATTATTTTAAAGTTAGGTAAATCGAGGGACCACGCCGTATAACACGGAATGGGTTTCCTCCTAAGAATACCAGTGCATAAAACAAACAGCGCAATGCTAAATAAAGAAAAATGAAACTATTATAAGACTTAGGTCCCATCACACAATGCAACGCAAGCCGGAGGATAGAGTTTTTACCTTATAATAGCGAAAAATGCTTCGTACGTGAAATTTCATCTTTTATTATTACTATAAGTGTATAGTGTCAAAACAGTTTCAATCATAAGTATCAATCATAGACGGCACAAGTGCCCCATACCACTATGTCTCCATATATAGGATTACAACTAAAGCTGAAATGTCTCGTATTGGAAATTGGATTTCCGTCGTGAACCGAGGCAAAGGGAATATCCTGTGCAAATTGGAGACACACTAGCATGTGCCTCAGGATCAGAGCTCGAGTGACCCTTGGATCGTCGGGGCTGGCCATACGTCGGTGGTTAGAAATGCCATAAACTATATGCTTGCCAGTTCTATCGAACCTCTTGGTGATCTGGGGCCCGTAAGCCTCTGCAACCACCATATATCTGAGGCGCCTCTCTATCCATCAAGTAATCATAAGCAACATCCACATGAGTAAAGTGTCAGGGCATGAAAAACGCTGACACCCCTCCTAGCTAGGAACCAGCATATGTCCATTTCCCAGAGGTCCTCCCCGTTTCTGGTTCACACCGGGGTGTGAGGCTCGCGAATTAACGCTACACAAAGCTATGCTATATTAAAGCTGTGCTTTAATCATTAACCACAAGACTCTGCTTTTCAACAAAAGTCTTGATCACTGCATCTCAGCATGCCATACAGGCAATTCATGTCATGCGACTGATATTTATTGATATATAACCTCTGAGCTCGTACGTCTCAGAGAAGGGCGTTTAGCAAGAGAATAAATTCTTCGCCGCTAAACAGATATATATTTAATAGAAATCAATCAACATAGAATAAAATCCAATGTCAGACACACAATCCATTTATAAGTCCGTTCTGGGTCTGAACGAAACCGGAGGCACCTTATTCCTCGCATATCCATACAATCAACTAGTACGTCCGGACGGCTACCACTGTAGCCCCTTCAAGGTAGCTACTCCAATCATGGGCATCAGTAGTGCCCATCCATTCGATGTGAAGATCGTATGTCTTGCACCTTCTTCAATCTCTTCGATTTATCGTCGAATCAGTTAATCATAATGGGTTAAACCCGGTTTTTCTGAATAACTCGCGTATCTTATAATCAAGTGCTATAAGAACACATCATACGCCTCATTCCAATCCAGAATATTCTTTTATTTAAATATTCTTTTCCTTTGGGAAAGACTCCCATTAATTTTATTAAAGATAAATTCTTTAAATTTATTCTTTAATCTTCCTTTGGATATCAAACCATATTAAGGTTTTCCAAACTAGTCGGGGTTAGCGAACTATACCGAAGTAATCATTTATTTTATTTTCCAATCCCAGCCTATTCATCCCATGGAGAAAAACTGGTAATACTCCATATCTAACACCACGGTGTTATCGGTAAAACAAATTATCGTTTCACGTTCAAATCTAATTAAAGGTTTAGCTATCGCCTGGAGTAAAGCTGGTGGTACCCCATTCTCGGTCATTTTCTTGAATTGATAGTTTTAATTATCACGTTCACTTTTCAATCTAATCAAAGATTCATTAAAACTCCATTTAGTTTTAATCTTCCCAAAAATCAATATTAATGATTATTCAAAGCTATGAAATTAATCTTATCTTTAACTGGGTTAAAGAACCAATGTCATTTAAAACACGGTTCACGATAAACCCAAAATCCCATTCCATTAATTGTGGAATCTTCACGGAAAAAAAATCAATATATAATCGATATCAATTTCCATATCCCACTAATAATATAAATGGAATAATGACAAAGCCTTTTAAATTCCATATGTATTATCACTCTTCCTCCACAAAAGCTCACTTCGATTATTACCAAATCGAATTCCATTCAATTCCAATTTAATATATTAAATTGGAAATCTTTACTTTGGAAAATTCCATAAATCTTAATTAGAAGATAATAAATTCCAAATCATATTCTTCACTGTTAATTGGGTTAAAGAACAAGTGTTGTTTAAAACACCGTCCACAATAAACCCAAAAATCTAATTATTTTCTTCCATTCCAATTAAATATTAATTAATTGGTAAACTTCTTTAAATCTGAATAAAAAGATTTAATCTTTTCTCAACTAGGTTTAAGGACAGTGTTAATGAAGACACCGTTCACGACAAACCCAAAATCCAATTCGATATCAAATACAAGTGTAACACTCCACCTCCATTAAGGTCACTCATAAAGCGAATGCCTTAACTTTGGTGGAGCATTTTAGTAGACAGAACAGAAATTTACAAGACAGATAAACAATACTTGAGAAATTATAACTTTATTACAGCGGAAAACAGAAATCAGTTTGGTTACATCTTTCCCAAAAACTCAAGTACATAAATATCAGCCTTGTTCAGAAAATCATCAGAGTACAAAATTTTAAAATCATAATCCCCACAGAAGCTGCCATAAGGAGTCAAGCCATACTTTAAGCACTCTAAGTACTTCAAGCAGAAGGAATCCGGATCAAGCTAAAGTATTCCCTCCTTGGAAAACCTGGGGGGGAAACGGAAGAAAAGGGGCGAAAACAAGTAAGGTCAGACATAAAGTCTGGCAAGTCCAGTGACTTTCAACATATGAACAGATAATAATAATCATAGCATGCAAATAAAACTGGATGAGAGATAACAGTAACAGGAGCAGCAGATGTACTTAGGTTAAACAGAAGAAACAGAATAATATTACTTTTCATTTCTCTGCACTAATACTAGTATAATAGGATTAGTTGTCACCCTAATGTCTAAACTGAAGCAGAATAATTTCCACAGAAACAGAACGCTAATAATGGCCCTTTACCACCCGAACAGAAATAGACAGAAACAAAATGCTAATAATGGGCCTTTACCACTCGAACAGAAACAGACAGAAACAGAATGCTAATAATGGGCCTTTACCACCCGAACAGAAGGTACAGAAACAGATTAATCCCTACGGAAACAGAATGTAGAATTAGGTGTACACTAGTAAATGGGCCTTTACCACCCGAACAGACGATACCACGCAGACAGGTGTTGCCACCCAACAGAAATAGACGGTACCTACAGAAACAGACAGAACTAAGTGTACCCTAAAACCCTACCCCAAGCGATCGGCTCCCTAATACATAAATACCCTGTGCCGGCTCCACAATAGGGTGTATCACTCCCTAAAGTGACAACCAATTGGCACAGGTCTATTTACAGATGTCACGGCGTCTTACATCCTCATAGGCAGACCGGGATCCATGCACGCACATGACCCGGTTGGAACGCACCATCAACACCCCTCGCCATTATCAGAATGTACCACTTATGATTAGTTCAGTAAGCGTGCCCGGACCCTACCTACTGTTGGGTCAAAGTTTGATACCAGAAAGGGTTACTGACTAATATGGGTCCCAAACAACAGATGACACAAGTAATTTCCCTCCTAACCTTGTGTCCCCAGACTAACAGATTCCAGATTAACTTGTTTACAAGTTCAGACATACAGAGTTCAGATTAACTAGTTCACATATCAGACAAGTTTTCAGACAAACGGATTAGATATACAGATTTAACAGATTTACAGATTTGTTTAACTTTGTAATTGGGCCTACAGGTTCACGAAACGGGTTTGTTAAATTCATTAGTCCAATTGGTTTAACCCTATCCACCCAACACGTTTTAGACATCATATTTATCCCAGATTTGCATTAATTAAATATTAATGCACAAACCTCTCACATTAGGTCGGTAGCTTGTGGCCGCTGGATATGCCGGGCGATTCCGGACAGACTTCTGCCACAAGCCAGACCTAACCTCGTATCTAAGCATATTTTAGTTATGCCTACGACCTCTTACATTAGACTGACAGTTTGCGGTCGTTGGTTAAGCCGGTTGGTTCCGGGCAGGCTTCTACCGCAAACAGAGTCTAACCTCGTGTCATAGCCAATTCATTCCAATACAGATTTTTCAGATATCAGACTAATTCTGTTTATTTAACAAATTAAATTTCTGTACAAGTTACAGCAGATTATTCGAGGTTCTATTAACAAGTTTTGCTCAATTTTTAGTCGAGCCTACAGATTCACATACTTCAAATTTCAGCATTTCAGTTCCAACAGATTACGTCATTCAACATATTAAACAGATAACAGATCTTGCAGATTAGGCTATTTAGCAGATTTAGCAGATAAGGCAATTTAACATAATTAGCAGATTAGGCAATTCAATCTAATTAGCAGTTTAGGCAATATAACAGAACTAGCAGATTAGGCAATATAACAGATTTAGCAGATAACAGATTTAGCAGATTTTATATATCTAAAACTCTATTTACATATCTTTCCCAATCATAAATTTAGCCTAAACTTACATGCCTAAATTAAGGTCGTAATTCATAATACAATATATTCCCTAAATTTTAGCCTTAATATTCCCATTTACAGTTCATGTCAAAACTAGATTTAATATTCTAGTTCACCATTTATGTCCAAGACTAATACACATGTAAATCATTCTCTATTATAGCCAACTCAGATTATGCCAACATATTTGCTATGCCAGATTTACTTAATTAAGCTACGCCCAATCCCCGTATAACATGTTTCCACAAGTTCTCTAAATACTCATGAAATGGCCCTATAGGCTCGATGTACATAATAGTGAATGGGAATAAACTAGCAAAGTTACATAATAAATATGAGATCTAACATCATTAAGGGAATAGGCATAAGAAACTAACTACAATAGTTATAGGCAAGTAACCATAATAGTCATGGGCGACTAATTACAATAGTTTCTTATTCAATGTCATAGGCAATAGTCTCATGGTCATGAATCATAGTCATAGGCAATAGTCTCATAGTCAATGAATCATAGTCATGGGCAATAGTCTCATAGTCAATGAATCATAGTCATAGGCAATAGTCTCATAGGCAACAGTTTCATGTCCAATTATGCATTATTATTTGTCCTAAAATTTAGCGTTCGTGCGTTAATCTCTTATGAGATTCGGCGCAGGCTCGTAGTAGCCTGGCTATTGAACAGAAAGAAGAAAGAGGTACAGAATAGTCACAGAAAAACAGATCTGACAGATAAGAATATACATAACCTCAGATTCAGATTTATAATCATGTCACAATTATAATTACAGTTTATAGCGGAAAATAACTGTACTTGCCTTTCGTGGTTTTAAGAAAGGATAATAAACTGTTGTTGATGCAGAAATGCTGAATTATTCCTCTTTAATTGTTGTCATAGCTCTAAACTTGGATTTGAGATTTGATTTAGCTTTTAATTCTATTCAGTTTGGAAGAAGATTCATCAGTCCAAGTTTTGATTCCAGCAGGGTAGCGACGCCATTTTTATTTTTAATTAGAACAGAGGCAGAATATAGACAAAATGAAATGGTGTGGAGAGAATGAGGATAGGGGTGAGTTTATATAGGATTAGGCGAACGAATCTAGACAGAAACGAGACCGGATACATCAGAATGAACCAGGTTAAAAAAACTGGGTTTCGGGAGCAGGTCGACCCCCAGGTCGACAATATGGTCGACCTGGTCTGGGGGAGGTCGACTACCCAGTCGACCTGGTCAGGGGGAGGTCGACTACCCAGTCGACCACCCAGTCGACCTGGGTCCTGGGCGGGAAATTTCCCGCCCAGATCGCCTCTGGGTTTGAATTCGAATTTCGAGCTGTTTTATTTTATTCAAATTCCTGAAACTTCTGAAGGTCATAACTTGGTCATACGGACTCCGTTTTTCGAAAACTCGGACTCATTTTCAAGCAGAATTTCGAGACGAACGCAATGGAGCAACCCGTTTCCATTGATTCTTATTTTAAAAATTAATTATTGTCTGATTTGTTACTTATACGATCACAGAAAATACGGGGTGTTACATTCTCCCCTCCTTAAAGGATTTCGTCCCCGAAATCTTCAAGTTGAGAAGAATGTGTCCTACCATCCAGTCGTCCATCTACTCAACCATCATCCACAAGCATCCATTGTCCTTAGAAAACTTCTAATGTTGTATGAACATATGCAAAAGTGTGTGTATATGTTCCTTATCTAATGTAAAGATCAGGCGGTCCACTGATTCAGTTGACCTCCTTAATGCGAATTATGTCAGTGCCATGAGTCCAACATGTATGCAATTTTCCTATTTGATACATATCATTCTTATATGAGTGACAACCATTCATTCATATGCAACATCCATGTGATGAGTCAATCATTTTGCATCCACAGAAATTGAAAATGCTCACACATCCATATGCAGTATGAGAGTGTATTCGACCCGATCTAGTGCCTAGTGTGTGTATATGCATCCACGAGCAACCACTAGCAACCAGTTGCATCCACTTGCAACCATCAAACATAACATGTCTCAAACACATGTTTACATCCATAGGATTTCTATCTATAGGTCGAAGACTCAATTGATAGGATACAGTCAAGTGATGGGAGCGAGTGCAGATAAACAAAAACTTGGTTTCTATTAGACCTTGGTTGAGAGACAAATTCCCCTAAGTATCAACCGCGAAGACCGAAATCACATCAGATTGACGCCTAGAGGATTACCCTTTTTAGACAATGTCAAAACTGGAAATCTCAACCTTATCAGAAATATTCAGATATTTACAGATTACCGGTACAGAGCAGATTACTAAATGATTCTTAGGAAACTAAGCATGATAAAAACCCAGAATGTAAGCGTCATAGTCAACTTAACGCTCAACACAGATACCCAACTTACCACGCTTAGATGAGTCCCAACCCTTATGGGTCTGAATCTACAGCAAAATCAGAAACAATACTAGTATTCAAGTGCAGAGTATCGATTACAGAATCGAAATGCCAGAATCAGAAAAGAGTTTTAACTCAAAAATCAGATAAGGAAATTGAACCTCATACAGAAAGTTTTCCTATTTCTATCATATCCACTAGCCTCAAGAGTGTTCGCCTGCCTTCCAGAAGTTGGTCCTACCCTCTGCCCTTGCCCTCGTTTCTTCGGACAGTCCCTAGTGAAGTGTCCCATCTCACCACAGTTGAAGCAAGTGCCCTTTCTTTTTCTGCAATCCTTGTTCAGATGAGTCGAGCTTCCACAAGTAAAGCACTTTTTCTCCTTCTTATCTTCATATTTTTCACCCTTCCTTTGTGTTTCCTTTTTAGGCCATGCTTTCTTGTTTTGTGGTTCTTCCTTCCTTGCCTCTTCTTTCTTGTAGTTGTCTTCCTCGTGCAGTAGTGCCATATCCACTAATCTCTCGTATGTCGCTCCCATGGGTACATGGGTCATGGCTAGGCTGTGCAGTGGCTCGTTCAATCCTTTAACAAAGCGCATAGCCTTTTTATGCTGGGTGTTGACTAAATCTAGTCCGAACCTAGCCAGTTGGTTGAACTGGTTGACGTATTCCTTGACCGTCATACTTCCTTGCTTAAGAGAAAAGAACTTTTACAGTTGTAGACTTCGTTCAGCTTGCGAGAGGAATTTCGTCACAAACCTTGTTCTGAAATCCATCCATGTTTCAACCGATCTCTCGGCGTTAGTGACTTCCCACCAATAAGAAGCTTCGTCCCTGAGAAACCATACCGCCAATTGTACCTTCTGCCTATCGTCCACCTCGAAGATAACGAACAGATCCTCAGTTTCTTTGAGCCAGTTCCTTGCTTCTACGAATGATTCAGTTCCCTTGAAATCCTTTCCACCCATGGCCCTAAAATCTTTACTGATCTTTGAAAAAGCAATTGCACGAGGAGGGGCGGAGGAGGAGGAATCGCTGGAGCTGGAGGAGGAATATCTGCTGGGCCTGCATCGTTGGCCCTAGCCTCTAAGTACCTCCTGAACAAGCCAGGTATTGGCACGCCCTCTGGAAAGTTAAGATTCCCAGACATGCTGGAATGATAGAAAAAGATTTAAAACGGAGAACGAAAAAGATAGATATATGGCTTTTCTGGGGATTACGTTTTTCAAAATAAACTTTTTTTTTTGAAAATACTTCCTTTTAAAACCTTTTTGAAAATAGTTTTCAAAAACTTTTTATCTAATCTGGTAACCTTCAGCTCTGATACCAAGTGTAACACTCCACCTCCATTAAGGTCACTCACAAAGGGAATGCCTTAACTTTGGTAGAGCGTTTTAGTAGACAGAACAGAAATTTACAAGACAGATAAACAATACTTGAGAAATTATAACAGCGGAAAACAGAAATCAGTTTGGTTACATCTTTCCCAAAAACTCAAGTACATAAATATCAGCCTTGTTCAGAAAATCATCAGAGTACAAAACTTTAAAATCATAATCCCCACAGAAGCTACCATAAGGAGTCAAGCCATACTTTAAGCACTCTAAGTACGTCAAGCAGAAGGAATCCGGATCAAGCTAAAGTATTCCCTCCTTGGAAAACCTGGGGGGGAAACGGAAGAAAAGGGGCGAAAACAAGCAAGGTCAGACATAAAGTCTGGCAAGTCTAGTGACTTTCAGCATATGAACAGACAATAATAATCATGGCATGCAAATAAAACTGGATGAGAGATAACAGTAACAAGAGCAGCAGATGTACTTAGGTTAAACAGAATAATATTACTTTTCATTTCTCTGCACTAATACTAGTATAACAGGATTAGTTGTCACCCTAATGTCTAAACCGAAGCAGAAACAGGGACAAAATAATTTCCACAGAAACAGAACGCTAATAATGGGCCTTTACCACCCGAATTGAAACAGACAGAAACAGAATGCTAATAATGGGCCTTTACCACCCGAACAGAAACAGACAGAAACAGAATGCTAATAATGGGCCTTTACCACCCGAACAGAAGGCACAGAAACAGAAACAGATTAATTCCTATGGAAACAGAATGTAGAATTAAGTGTACACTAGTAGATGAGCCTTTACCACCCGAACAGACTGTACCACGCAGACAGGTGTTGCCACCCAACAGAAACAGACGGTACCAACAGAAACAAACAGAACTAAGTGTACCCTAAAACCCTACCCCAAGCGATCGGCTCCCTAATACATAAATACCCTGTGTCGGCTCCACAATAGGGTGTATCACTCCCTAAAGTGACAACCAATTGGCACATGCCTATTTACAAATGTCACGACGTCTTACATCCTCAGAGGCAGACCGGGATCCATGCACGCACATGACCCGGTTGGAACGCACCATCAATACCCCTCGCCATTATCAGAATGAACCACTTATAATTAGTTCAGTAAGCGTGCCCGGACCCAACCTACTGTTGGGTCAAAGTTTGATACCAGAAAGGGTTACTGACTAATATGGGTCCCAAACAACAGATGACACAAGTAATTTCCCTCCTAACCTTGTGTCCCCAGACTAACAGATTTCAGATTAACTTGTTTACAAGTTCAGACATACATAGTTCAGATCAACTAGTTCACAGATCAGAGAAGTTTTCAGACTAACGAATTAGATATAAGGATTTAACAGATTTACAAATTTGTCTAACTTTGTAATTGGGCCTACAGATTCACGAAACGGGTTTGTTAAATTCATTAGTCCAATTGGTTTAACCCTATCTACCCAACACGTTTTAGACATCATATTTATCCTAGATTTGCATTAATTAAATATTAATGCACAGACCTCTCACATTAGGTCGGTAGCTTGTGGCCGCTGGATATGCCGGGCGGTTCCGGGAAGACTTCTGCTGCAAGCTAGACCTATGTCTAAGCATATTTTAGTTATGCCTACGACCTCTCATATTAGACTGACAGTTTGCGGTCGCCGGTTAAGCCGGTTGGTTCTGGGCAAGCTTCTACCGCAAACAGAGTCTAACCTCGTGTCATAGCCAATTCATTCCAATACAGATTTTTTAGATATCAGACTAATTCTGTTTATTTAATAGATTAAACTTCTGTACAAGTTACAGCAGATTATTCGAGGTTCTACTAACAAGTTTTTCTCAATTTTAAGTCGAGCCTACAGATTCACATACTTCAAATTTCAGCATTTCAGTTCCAACAGATTACGTCATTCAACAGATTAAACAGATAACAGATCTTGCAGATTAGGCTATTTAGCAGATTTTGCAGATAAGGCAATTTAACATAATTAGCAGATTAGGCAATTCAATCTAATTAGCAGTTTAGGCAATATAACAGATTTAATAGATTCTATATATCTAAAACTCTATTTAGATATCTTGCCCAATCATAAATTTAGCCTAAACTTACATTCCTAAGTTAAGGTCATAATTCATAATACAATATATTCCCCAAATTTTAGCATTAATATTCCCATTTACAGTTCATGTCAAAACTAGATTTAATATTCTAGTTCACCATTTATGTCCAAGACTAATACACATGTAAATCATTCTCTATTATAGCCAACTCAGATTATGCCAACATATTTGCTATGCCAGATTTACTTAATTAAGCTACGCCCAATCCCCGTATAACATGTTTCCACAAGTTCTCTAAATACTCATGAAATGGCCCTATAGGCTCGATGTACATAATAGTGAATGGGAATAAACTAGCAAAGTTACATAATAAATATGAGATCTAACATCATTAAGGGAATAGGCATAAGAAACTAACTACAATAGTTATAGGCAAGTAACCATAATAGTCATGGGCGACTAATTACAATAGTTTCTTATTCAATGTCATAGGCAATAGTCTCATGGTCATGAATCATAGTCATAGGCAATAGTCTCATAGTCAATGAATCATTGTCATGGGCAATAGTCTCATAGTCAATGAATCATAGTCATAGGCAACAGTTTCATGTCCAATTATACATTATTATTTGTCCCAAAATTTAGCGTTCGTGCGTTAATCTCTTATGAGATTCGGCGCAGGCTCGTAGTAGCCTGGCTATAGAACAGAAAGAAGAAAGAGGTACATAATAGTCACAGAAAAACAGATGTGACAGATAAGAATATACATAACCTCAGATTCAGATTTATAATCATGTCACAATTATAATTACAGTTTATAGCGGAAAATAACTGTACTTGCCTTTCGTGGTTTTAAGAAAGGATAATAAACTGTTGTTGATGCAGAAATGCTGAATTATTCCTCTTCAATTGTTGTCGTAGCTCTAAACTTGGATTCGAGATTTGATTTAGCTTTTAATTAAGAAGATTCATCAGTCCAAGTTTTGATTCCAACAGGGTAGCGACGCCATTTTTATTTTTAATTAGAACAGAGGCAGAATATAGACATAATGAAATGGTGTGGAGAGAATGAGGATAGGGGTGAGTTTATATAGGATTAGGCGGACGAATCTAGACAGAAACGAGACCGGATACATCAGAATGAACCAGGTTAAAAAAACTGGGTTTCGGGAGCAGGTCGACCCCCAGGTCGACACTATGGTCGACCTGGTCTGGGGGAGGTCGACTACCCAGTCGACCTGGTCAGGGGAAGGTCGACTACCCAGTCGTCCTGGGTCCTGGGCGGGAAATTTCCCGCCCACCCCGCCTCTGGGTTTGAATTCGAATTTCGAGCTGTTTTATTTTATTCAAATTCCTGAAACTTCTGAAGGTCATAACTTGGTCATACGGACTCTGTTTTTCGAAAACTCAGACTCGTTTTCAAGCAGAATTTCGATGCGAACGCAATGGCGCAACCCGTTTCCCTTGATTCTTATTTTAAAAATTAATTATTCTCTGATTTGTTACTTATACAATCACAGAAAATACGGGGTGTTACAACAAGGCTCTGAATAGAAAATATATCGGCTTATATTCAATATCAAATTCTGAAATCAACAAATATCGTATTGGAATAACGATATATATATCTTCCAAATTCCTCCCCGACGTCCGTATAATCACAGTATCCAATATCGAAATATTCCGATGATAATTCAAATCCATTCCAATTTGTATATTTGAAATTTTAATTATTTTAAAAACCATTTCAAATCCAATTTATTTATTTAAAAATAAATGAGATTATAATTCTTGTTAATAACTAGTTCATTTTGAAAAATATATATTTTTATCCTTACAAATGTAGAATTTTTCATCCAAATACTTTCCAAATCATTTATTATGATTTTACATAATTTTTCCATATTTTTAATAATTTTATTATCGTCCGTACAGTCGGTTTCCAATAACGGCCACCGAACTGCATCCATAGCGACCTTTTCTGAAATTGATTTGTACATATTTCCAAATCCAACAGTTAGATTTCAAATCTCTTATTTTCATTGGAAATCTCTTTTCGATACGAACCCAATGGTTCCGGTTTTAGGAGAATCCGACGGTCGGATCTCCCGTAACATCCATTTGAAGTTAATGGTCGAAATTCGTGAACTGCCGCTGCACGGCGCGTTCTATTCAGGCCACTATAATATATATAATATATATGTACTATATATTTCGTTGATTTCCATTTAAAATGAATTTTATAAATCGTTTTAAATTAGTTTCAAAAATGATTTCCACTTCCGTTTCAAATTCAAATCAAATTTGAATATTCCATATATATTCGTTTCAAATTCATTTCAAATCGATTTCCATTTCATTTTCAAATTTGAATATTCTATATATATTCTTTTGAAATTCATTTCAAATCGATTTCCATTTCATTTTAAAATTCAGATCAAATTAGAATATTCTATGTATATTCGTTTCAAATTCATTTCAAATCGATTTCCATTTCATTTTCAAATTCAAATCAAATTTGAATATTATATATATATTCGTTTCAAATTCATTTCAAATCGATTTCCAATTCATTTTCAAATTCAAATCAAATTTGAATATTCCATTATAAATTTGTTTTAAATTCATTTTAAAACAATTTCAATTTGATTTTCAAATTTAAATCAAAATTTAATTTTCCATATCATTTCAATATTAAAATGATAATATTTTCAAAATATCAGATTTTGAAATCCCTTTTCGTTATTCATTATAAAATGAATAAAATCAACAAAATTCCCATTCGTGTTAAAATGACATTTAACTACTTAACACGGCTTCACATTTCAATATTTTCTTAATATTATTTTAAAATATTCGATAATTCTGAACTGGAATCAGACTCAATCAATTACCATATCATTTTATTTATATGGGTTTCAACATCACATGTATATAATAATAATGATAAATGGTCATTAAAAATTCAAACAATATCCAGAGTGCATTCTACAACTGTATAAGCATTAAAATAAATAAATAACGCTTATACAGTATGTCAACCCATCGATTGACATACCACTAATTATTGGGATCAATGTATGTCAAATATTATCCCAATACCCATGTGGGATTTTCTAACAACAAATACTGTTTATTATTTGTGCAGTTGGGCGATGTGTAAAATTTATCATCCCAATCCATATCAGTCAAATCAGTGTACATAAACAAACCGTCCAGTTTGTAAATGAATATTTATTTCAACACAGGACTATTTTATACAGTTCATTCATACAATAAAAATGTGATTTTTACTGTTCAAATATTTTATTTCATACATGAATATTTTATATATTTTAGATATATACAATAAAAATGACATTTTTATTATTCAAATATTTTATTCCATACAATACAATTAACAATCACAATACAGTCCATTTCACACAGAATATAATCAAACAAGTCGCGCATGGTCTGTGGACGACGGGGAGCAGTTCATATGTGGAGTTACAAAATAATTTAAATAAATGTACAAAAATAATAGTGAAAAATTCTCACATTGGTACTTTTATTTCTGAATTTCTGTTTTGTTCTGAATTTGAATTTTCCTGAAATTTTAATCTGCTCTGTTTTGAAATGTAGATCATGTCAAGGCGAATCCAAGGGTTCGGGTTTACTGAATTTCGATAACGTATGATAAAGTTATGATTTTACAAAGTTGTTGACATTTTAAAGAATATTTATAAATAAATAAATTAAAAATTATCCACCTTTCTTCCTAAATCAACACAGGCCGCTGAAACCCATACTGCTTAGATTTAGGGTTCAATCTCGTGCAGAAATCAAGGTGCCATCGGAAGATCGATCTTCACCACTTCGACGGCCTTAGAGAGGCGCGCCCCTACCTCCGACCATGGTGAACTCAGTGGAGCTCTGAGCCCCAGAAACGCCTCTAATCTGCACGACTTCGTGCTAGAAATCCACCCAAAATACTCAGCAAAATACGATCTTCACCGTTCATCTCCTAGATCTTAGTGCCCTCTTTGATTTGGCTTTAGAATCTCTTGAAATGGTTGTGCGGATTAAAAGATTGGAGAGGAAAAAATTCGGAGCCAATCGCCCGTCGGTTTGGAATGAAGATGGCAGCCCGTATAATGATGAAAGGAATTAGGGTTTATAATCATATATATATATATATTTAATTATTTTAATTTTTAAAATACCCTTGTGTTGTTACTAACTCCAAATCGAACCCGACGACTGTCGCCCCTAGCTAAATACCC
Source organism: Allium sativum (assembly GCA_030737875.1). Classification (NCBI taxonomy): domain Eukaryota; kingdom Viridiplantae; phylum Streptophyta; class Magnoliopsida; order Asparagales; family Amaryllidaceae; genus Allium; species Allium sativum. The sequence goes on along the minus strand of CM060911.1, from coordinate 106,472,646 downwards.
CAATTCCGAATACAATGGGATATGTTTCTAAGCCAATTCGGTTGTTTCAGTCAGTTTTCATCAAAATTAAAATATAAATCAATATATATTGAATTCAAATGTACATTTTAAATTACTAGGGCTACATACTAACTCTAAAAATTCCAGAAAAATTATTTCTAGCTTCGTATTGATGATACGGTCCTAACAATACTAATTTCATCAAATTTGGTGACCGTTTGAAAAATGGCCATTTTCTGGTCGATCCAAATTGACTAAAATGGTCAAAACACGTTTTCTTTTGCCACGTTCACATATTGATTCAGAAATTTATGAAAAATGGAATCTAGCAATATTTTGACATACCGGATCCAACAAAAGTGGTTTCATCAAAAACGAAGGTTGTTTGCAAAATGGCGATTTTTGCGGGTTATATTTATTCCATAGCTACTATTCTGAATTTTCAATTTGACACAACTTTTGATTCCCACTATGAAATTTCAATTTTTCAAATTCGTTAGAAAGATATTTATAACCAGATTCAAATATTTTTGGTTTCACTAAAATCCAGTTTGTTTTTAATCCTGTACATTTATTTGAAATTTGAAATCAAATTTTCGGACTACCGCGCCATTTTCAATTCCTTTTATAATTAAAAATAAATATTTATATTCTAACGTCGATTCAAATAAATATATACATTCTAGTTCATTCAAAATAAATTTCTCGTCATTATTACTTAAAATAAATCTTTTTAAATATTCGAAATTCATCAAAATTGCCAAAATAAATTTTTTAAATTCGTTCGGATTTCCGGGTTGTTACAGTAAGGGTCTCGGTCCTTGGATTGTTGTGCTTTAGACTGTGTGGGTCAAGAATATGACACTCTTGTATTAATGTTTATTATTTCAAGTCATGCATATAAATTGTATACAGCCTTGCATGGTGAGCCAAGTAATATGTAGTCTAGTTTAATTAGTTAGCTCTGGAGCTGTTATCTAATATAGATGAAGTGGACGGACTACAAACTCCGTAAGTAGTGGACGGTCCACTTTAAAAACCGAACCAGCGGTCTGGCAAGTAGCCAACTCCTGTACATACTATTATTATTATTTGTTATAATAATAAGTGTTACGGAACATTATAAAAACCAGTCGGCTTTACCAATAAAAATATCGCTTAATTGTTTCATAGAAACACTCGTTCTAAATTAGTAACCCGTAGGCTGATTGCTGACTTATTTGTTTATAAAACGTATTAAAACAAAGGAATTCGCTCTACATAATGTTTTATAATTACTTTATAAAACAAGTAATAAATATAAATTAATTTATAAAACTTCTGTTTTTAGTAACTATAAGTCAAAACCTTGCTTCAATTATAAAAATAAATTTATAACTTCAAATTACGTCAATTCGCCTAACAAAAAATCAATATCTTAAAACGATGAATTTTAGGTCGTCTGTTGTCAGTCACTTAATAAATACTGTCCATTGATTAATAAAACATCAACATTTGAATATTAGTTCATTAATCACATTCAAATCAACAATCAAAGTCCAAACAGGATTTACTAGGGTCAAACGGTTCATATTTAAATAATATGAAGCAAATACTTACAAAATATTGAGGATTCCAATTGGATCCCTCCAATCTGTTTTTTCCTACATCACAGCTCATAACAACATTTATTAACTTAACATGAGATAGAGAATATAATCTAAATCATTTAAGTGACGAGAATATAATTAACGTCAAACATCAACCGAACAATAATCGACCAACAAACAATAAATCATCCAATTCATCCAATCACACAATTTATATTAACAACAATAAATATGAATTTTATCACATCATAGTATTTCAGAAAGCATGATAGTTAACTCACCTTTTATTTTGATCTACGATTCAGGTCGATTTATATAGTTTCGAACGGGCATTTGAAACTACATAAAATCCCAATTGCCTCCAATTCATTTTGATCCAGCTTGTAAACGTACCCTCATCCATACGATCCAACGGATCTTGTTTTGTCTAATTCTACTAATGTATGAACAATATATCGATGTTACAAAATTTAATTTGATTTATAACAATATATACTTAGCTAATTTTGTAATGGCCCGAAAATTCCTGCCTTTCGAATCGACTATAAGCCATACAAGTCTGATCCAAAGCGGTAGAAACCCTCGAGACATTAACTTTGGGCATACAACACATTAGATAGAAACAAAAGAACTTTTCATTAGCATCATTACAATTTTACATCAAAGTACATAATATATTAGAGAATAACAAATTACAATACACAATGGAGATAACGATAATCAACATGATAGAGTCTTGGAGAGTCCAAAAGAAACATCCAAATCCTGCTCCATATCCAAAACCAGCTTCCATACACAGCTCCAAAAGAAACAAAGCTAACGACATGGATATTAGACCGCTCGTGTGAAAATATAAGCATCCAAGTTTGCAAGAGAAAAATAAACTGCGGGTCAGTCATGTGACTGGTATGAGAAATCCTACAGTTATCTTATCTTATTTAAAAGTGAGGCATATCACGGGACCATGCTGTATAACACGGAACAGGTTTACTTCCTACGAATGCCAGTGCACAAAACCACACAACACTTTTTTTAAAATGAAGCCATTATAAGACTCAAGTACCATCACACAATGCAACGCACACCGGAGGATAGAGTTTTGTCTTATAATGACCAAACATGCTTGATACGAGAAAAAACATTTGATATTATTATTAGTGTCTAAATGTAACACCCCGTATTTTTAATGACACTAAAAGAGGATAAATTAAATAATAACTAATTTAATATTCAGGATTAAGGAAAACGAAGTATGTTATTGCGTCCGTCTCGAAATTCTAGTCAAGATAGACATTTGATTTACGTAAAAGGGACACCGTATGAAGAAGTTATGAGGGTTTTTAGTTTGTATACGCGTAGAAGAAATATGTATATACACATGATACACATATGAGTCAACACATATCCAGAAAGCGTTCAAAACTCAAAATTTTGTATGGCGGCAAAATTCCCACTCTATGGGGCCGACCCCCTAGAGGGGTGTCGATTGGGGTCGACCCCCGTTAAAGGGTGTCGACACCAGGGTCGACCCACCTACAGGCGTGTCGACACCCCTAGGTCTGATGTGGCTGTCAGATTCAGAGGTGCTGCATCTATAAATATGTGTCCATTCCTCCTGTTTTCTTCATTGAGAATTCATGGGGGCCAAACTCTGCCGGTGTCTGAACTGAATTGGATCCGCTAATCTCCTACAACTATCAACCTAAGCAAATCAGTTAGAGAATCAAGATCCATTCTTTCTCTATTTTCTAATCCAAATTCTGTGAGTTCCTAGTTTCTTTTATATTTAAATATATAAAAGTAAACGTGATATGAAAATAGTTTGGATTTGTTCATGTGCCTATATTATATTGAATCCATTGTAAATTGCGAACATATGACATCCTAAATTGTGTATAACTTGGATCTAAATCTTTATCTTGTTGGATCTATTGTAACTTTTGTGGGATTCTAAATCTATTTCTAACTATTAATCTAAATCTCTATCTTGTTGAATCAATTGTAACATTCTATGATGTGGATCTTGACCTTATTTGTGTTAGATCTAGTTTTAACGATTGGATCTGGATTATGTGGACATCTAAATTGCTAATCAGAACTAGTTTATCACCTTGTGCCTATCATATTGGATCTAAACCAGTTGGCCATCTAAATTGTTAATTTAAATCTTATTATGCTTATTATGACATCATAGTTATGTTAGAATCAATTAACTGTCACAAGTTCATCAAATTTATGCTTATATGTCCACCTTATCACCATGCTGGATTATGTTTATGCCAAAACAATCACCTTTGTCATATTCCCATCACTTTTCCCTTTTTAATGTGTATGACTAGGCTACTTTCTAGCCTAGATGCTGCCAAATATATATGATGCGTTAGTTAGGGAACGGGGGAAAAAGGGTTAGAATTGGCATAATTTAAATAATATTTATATAAATTGGACATATAATTCAAATTGCAGAAGTGAGGACATAATTACCTATAAAGACATAGGTAAGAATTGGATAAGAATAGAATGTTTAAGATTACAATTAAAAATTGTAATTGCACTTATGACACGAGGTTGGGTTGCATTAGTGGTGGAAGTCTACCCGGACCCGACCGACATATCTAGCAGCCACTAATGTTGAACCTAATGTGAGAGGTCTAAGTGAGCAAATACGAGATGGGCTATGACATGAGGTTAGACCCAACTTGTGGAATAAGATTGCCCGGACCCGACCGACATATCCAACATCCACAAGTTGTAGGCCTAATGTGGGAGGTCTAGCCCATTATAAATCATAAATGGACTTGGTAATAAATTGGACTACTTAACCACATCTAATTCATAGGGATTGTATGATTGTGAACTAAAGTTAGGGTTAAGTAAAATTGGTTGGACAGTGGATGGGTTAAGCAAATCTGAGGGGGTGAGTAATATTTACATATAGGCCCACAAACTTAACCCGATAAGGTTATGTAATTAAAGACACTAAGTGGTATAAATGACCGGGGAGAATAATAAAGTTATGTAATTAAAGACACCTTTTAGGGTAAGCATAACTTGTAGAAATGATAGGGTTATGTAATTAAGGACACCTTGTGGTATACATGGCTAAAGAAAACCTAGTGGGGGATACAAGACAAAGGGGAGAGCTTGTATCATATTGTGTGGGAACCATTTCATCCAGTAACCCGGAGTAGGTATCAAAACATGTACTCCGTACTAGGTCGGAGAAGGGGCACGCTTACTGGACTGATTGTAAGAGATCTAAACGTGGAGGGCGGTGTGGACAGCGCAAACCAACCGAGCCATGTGCGTGCATGAGTCGGGCAGAAGGGGATAAGACGACCGTGACACATGTAGATAAGGAGCTATGCATATCAGCGAGGGGTTGCCACTTTAGGACGTGATACATCCTACTGTGGGGTCGTCACAGAGTATCTCCGGAGTAGGGAGCCGATCAACTAGGGTAGTAGTTAGGGTACACTTGGACGTATGCTTAAGTCTACCACCTTATAGTGGATGGGACCATCTCATTCTGGATATACTAGTAATAGTGCAAAGTAATCATTAGAGAGGCATATACACCTTATCATGTCTGCCTTGTCACACCTGCCATTTACGTAGTGATCTCTCTTATCCGCTTTATATGCCTGCCAAGCTACTTTTATTTATTTACTTGCTAAAAATAACTAGACTCACCATACTTGTTATAGGACCCTTTTTGTTTCTCCTTCTTTCTTCCGTTCCCTCCCCCCCCCCCCCCTCAGGTTCTCAAGGAGGAAACACTCAGGCTTGACCGTGATTCTGCTTACTTTTTCTGGAGCTGCTGATATGTATGGCTCAAGCTCTTATCCTTGTTGTTGTGGCTATATTTTATTTTTGGGGAATTTTATTTCTTTTATGTACACTGATATTTTTGAAGTACAAGACAGTAGCTTTTATGTTGTAATGGGCTTTTGTGTTTCAGACATGTGATGTTTTTGGACCACAGTATCTTATGATAAATAAAGTTTTTATTCTGCTATTATTATATATGTCTGCCTTGTAATATTTCCATTCTGTTTACTATAATGCTTCATGAAACTTAATGCATTCCCTTTGTGAGTGACATTAATGGACGTGGGATGTCACACTTGGTATTAGAGCTGAAGGTTACCAGATCAGATAAAAGTTTTTGAAAATTACTTTCAAAAAGGTTTTAAAAGTAAGCATTTTCAAAAAGAAAAGTCTGTTTTGAAAGACATTTTCCAAGAAGCCATATGTAATATCCTTCGGTCCTTTGTTTAAATCTCTTCCCTTTTTCTTTTCGACATGTCTGGGGAACCAAACATTCCTAATATCCTGGAGGGCATTACAATACCCGGATGGCTCCATAGGTATATAGAGGCCACAGCACCTGTCGAAGGCCAAGGAAACGTTCCTCCCCCAGCTGCACCAGTCATTCCTCCTCCCCCTCCAAGGGCAGATAATTTTGCTAAGATATGCAAAGACTTCCGTGCTATGGGAGGATAGCCATTCCATGGGAACGAGACATTCATAGAAGCACATAACTGGCTCAAGGAGGCCGAGGACTTGTTCATAATCTTTGAAGTAGAGGATAGAAGGAAGGTTCAGTTAGCCGCCTGACTACTGAAAGACGAAGTCTCATTTTGGTGGGAAGTTACCCATGCTGGACATCCGGTGGAAACTTGGGAGGATTTAGACAAAGATTTGAATGAAGTTTCTTTCCCAAGCCGAGAAAAGCATGCAGAGGGAGAGGTTCTTGGCACTCAGAAAAGGGAACCTGATGGTGAAAGAATATGTAAACAAATTCAATCAGCCAGCAAGGTTCGGGTTAGAATTAGTGGATGCTCCGCACAAGAAGGCGTTGCGGTTTGCTAAAGGGCTAAATGATCCCCTTCATGGGTTAGCCATGTCCCATATTCCAATAGAAGCCACTTTTGAAAATCTTGTCGATATGGCCCTAATGCATGAGGAAGACAAGGGAGAAAAGAAGGAAGTAAAGGCTGAGGAAACATCACAAAATAAGAAGATGTGGCCCAAGAAGGGGCAACAACAACAACATCAAAAGAAAGGTGGAAAGAATGACAGGGGCAAGGGTAAGAGAAAATGTCACAATTGTGGGAAAGAGGTCCACTTGGTCAAAGACTGTAAGCGAAGAAAGAACTCTTGCTTGTGGAGAGGTCGGATACTTTGCTAGGGAGTGCCCGAAGAAACAGGGATCACAGGGACAAGGTCAAAGGGCAGGAACTTCTAGAGGGCAGGTGCATGTTGGATCTAGATTAACCCTAGAGGGGGGGGGGTGAATAGGGTTTATCACAGTTTTTTTTTTTTTTGAACTGAATTGAAAAATTGACAGGATATTAAAATAATAAACAGATCACAGAATGCAGCAGAAATAAAAGTGCAGAAAATAAATCACACACAGATATACCCAGCTTCGGCAAAACCTTGCCTACTGCTGCATTCCTAAGGTTTCTACTAGATGATAGAACAGATCCCGCATACAAGACCATGTACACTTGCGACTCTCGCTCCTATTCTAACTCTACGCTCAAAACCCTAGACTGATTCAAAACCCCTGAATCAGATTTTCCCCAGTTTACAAACCCGTAACCTGTATTCCTAGATTTTACAGATTCTAGTACTGTCAGTTAACTCCTACCTGACACTCCCCTAGAGTTTTACAGACTCTATAAACTGTTCAGAATTGTTTACAAACGAAACTGAAAATACAACAAAAAATAAATAAAAGAAACCCAAAAAATTAACTAAGGAGATTAAGTTATAAGTTCATCCTTTAGAAACAAATTGCTTGGCTTAGTCTAACTCCTATAGGCCGGCCCACTTTTATTTCTTCAACCCGTTCTCTTTCTTTGTGTAAAAATGGCGGCTAGGGTTTTGCCCCAAATCCAATCGCGATAGCTTCAGATTGATGTAATCTGGTTCTCTGATGTTCTTCTTCACGTTGTTTCTCTCTGGTCAGTGATTTGGGGCTTCTCTCTTACGCTCGACACTGATTTGGAATTGTTCTCTGGCTCGATCGAAAAACTGTGAGTATTTCTGAAAATTCTTGCTTTTAAAAACTTGTGGGTTGTTTGTTGGTTTCGGTTTCGATGTTCTCTTGTTTGTGGTTTCGATCGATAATTGCCTGTGATGTAATGGTTGTTTAAATAGGGATAACAAAACCCTAAATCACTCTGATTTCAAAAACATGGCTCGATCTGATTATGCTGCTTTCCTTGTTGAAATATGTCCCGATTTAAAATTTGTTTCCTCTCTTGATATTGTTGATAGATTCGGCTTTAATTTGCTTTGTCAATTCTGGAATTTATTTGAATTGTCCACGATTTCCCTTTCTGATATTTTCGGCCGTGTAATTCCAAAAGAATCTGTTTTCCCATTTTAAAGACAATTTTGTGGCCTAAAATGTTTCGACTAAAAGCTTTTTCAGAAAGATCCCATTCTGTGATTTGTAGTCATGAATTCACTTGCCATTTTAGAGCTTGCCACTTTAGATTTCTGGGAAGAAATTTATACTTGCCAAAATATAAATTCTGCTTTAGCTCGATGCACACATGATTTCCATTAATCATTCCATGATTTGTTTCCCTGATTGAATATTTCCATAAGATAAACAAACTGAATTTCTGGAAATGTTAAAACAGGAAAACTCTTGCCACAAATGATTCCGAAATAAATCTGCCTCGAATTATAAGATAATTTCTTAGTTGATTCTCTGCAAATCTTTTTGCATGTGAACTTCTTTGTGCTCTATGTTGTTCTACATCAGATTTGAACTGTCTTGACCATTTGCATGATTTAAAAAGAGAAATCTCTGCTTTGAAATTCTGCATGATTTTATCCCAAAAACACAGTATACCCTGATTTGATCATCATGCTCGATCACGTTGAAATTTGATGCTTGCATTATGTTTATCCATGCACCATTTTTTTTTATTTACACCATTTCCATACTGTAGCCTTGTGCATATCAGCCTTGTGCACTTGAAACTTAACCCTTGCACTTTTGCATTTTTGACCATGCTGCCTTAACCTCGACATGCATGCTTCACTTATGAATTGATCCATTCATGTACATACCATGTATACATGCACCTTGTTCATGTTTTCTTTTATCACTTGAAAATCTGGGCTGAACGATGTGTGTATATGTTTGCAAGTTCACATATCCCTGAGCTTTGTCTACTATGTCATTATGCTGTAGTATGAACTGTTGCATGACTTGAATCACCTTGCTCTGGCCTGTTGTGTTGTTGCTGTAAAATTTGAGCATGCAGAAACCATGCTATTGCTGTTGTATAGTCTTGACCTTGAATTGCTTGCATGTATTTTCACTTATGCTGCATTTTGATCATGCTGTTCTTGTAAAACTCATGTGCCTTGACAGTCACTTGTATTTGATCTTTGTGCTCCATGCAGTTGAACTTGTATATGGCATCACAATGTTACTTTGATCATTTTGCTTGCTGTCTTGCCAACCTTCTTGCCTGCACTATCATGTCCACCATTTACACATGAATCACTTTGCTGTTTGTACTTTAAATTACTTGCTGCATCCATTCTTCTTGACTGTTGTGCTTGATCATTCTTGCACTCGACTGTTTTGAACTGTTATTGCTCATTCACCATTGAATTTGAGTTCTTCATTGATTTTGTTGCTTGCTTGGGCTGGTTTGAGTTGATTCATGCAAGCTCGACCACTTTTGCACTCTAGCTTGCTTGGCTCGACTCCATGCTTTGACACTTTGAAATTGGTTGCTTTCTTTGAGGTTTTGATCATGTTTGTTTGTGTTGACTTTGTTGCTTTTCAAATATGCACTGAGCTGAGAAGGTCCACGTGGCTACTCCTCAGTTGCACACTGAATTGGCGAGGCAGTGCACACGTGTATACACGTGTGTACATGCAGCCATCAGACGAGTTGTCCCTGTCCCTGCATTGAAATATATATGTTGTCTGCCTTGTGGTATTTACAGTGTATCACTGTGAATATCACAAGCTGTCTAGACACAGATTGATGATTTTATAATTCAGATCAAGTCATGAAAAATGATGAGAAACACACCAGAAATCTGAGGCAGATGAAATTTTAAAAATAAAATTTATATTTGCATATATTCAATATTATTTCTATTGCAGTATACTGTGTGTTTCTGTTTTATGTGTGACAGGTAAGCGGGGATGACTGGACTGACAATGAGCAGTGAAGACTGAAGATAAAAACAGTGAATGAAGCAGTGTCAGTAAAAAAATGTCTGCATATGAAAATGTATGCAGAGTGATGGGATGTAATACAAAATTGTATATCAGTGAATATATACAAATAGTGGAGTTTATAAATTTGTACTGTTTTGATAGTGAAATAAAATATTTATATTTAAATAAAATACTGTGTGAATATTTATATTTCTGTACAGTCGTATTTTATTTGAATATAAATATTATATTCCAGTCTGTGATGTATAATACCAGTACAATATCAAACACATTAAAATAATATATATTTGGTTGTTATCATCAAACAAAAATCATATAATTGTGTATACAACACCGTTATATACAACAATCTCCCCCTTTTGATGATGATAAACAAATAAAAGATTTTGTATACAATAGATGTGTTTGACAGTGAATATTGAACTCCCCCTATTTATAGCTCCCCCTATAACTGTGCATAACTGTGCATGAGTGAAATGTATGAATAATAATAAATTTTCAAAATTAAAAATATTTATAAAATATTCACTCATAAATCAAAATCTAATCCATTCTCCCCCTTTTGTTATCATCAAAAGGATACAGAGGTTAAAATATAGATGAAAAGCAACTAAAAATATAATTTCAGCTTAAGAGGAAGAACGGTCGTCATAAATCTCAATCAGTCAAACAAAAAATCATAATAAACTGAGAACAGGTTACATATTTCACATTGTAGAGAATGACGATGAATTTTATATGAAATGAGGAGAGTAAAAAAAATTGTATTCCAATTATTTTTCCAAAGAATTTTTATAAAAATGAGGTTCAAACACAGAGATGGAATTTGGACTATAATTAATAATTCAATTTAAGTGACAAAATCGAATAATCTCAAATCCCAATACCCATCAATCAACAAATCAAAATACGTCATAAAATATTAACACATTTCACAGATTAGAAAATGGATTGATAGGCTGGTTTTTATACACAAAGGAGAATTTCAAATTTATTTCAACTTATAGCACATTATTCCTTTTTCTTTTATTTTTATTTAAGAGCGCACTAACCACGCATAACCAGAGCTTGGATTTTTAAATGAGGTCAGTCGCAGCCTAAATTATAAGTTGTCTCATAACCATGCATGACCAGTGCTTGGATTTTTAAATGAGGTTAGAGACACACTTATATGTTAATTATATTTATTATTTTCAGCATTTAAAGGAAAAACTCCTCGGTATATAAAACCAATATAAATGATAGAAATGTGATAGGTACAGAAATGGACTGTGAAATAAATTTCTAAATTAATTATATTATGAAATATGACCAACTGTACCGGGATTATTGAAAATTTTCAATTGACACTAATTCTGAAAAATAACATAACCACAATTCCAACACAAATATTTTCATTGTTTATTCAAGATGATTTAAAAAAAAAATATTAAACTCTCCGCATTTATAATTTTTTTTATCATGGATGGCAGAATGATGATAGATAATGAGTATGGTCGTGAAATAATTGCCAGTTCAAAGGTATTATAATAAATATTCAACCATCATGAAAATCCAGATAAAATCTCCTCTTGTTGTGAAATATATTGTAGTCATAATTTATCACAATTTCATATTCTGAATGAATAAAAAATAAATAATCTTAAAATTGAAAATTAATTACAAGAGGAATATAAAGAGCTATACAGGACAAGAGTGATTAAAATATATACAAAAAAAATTCAGCACATCTGATACCAATTGTTCTCGCTTTCTCGAGGATTTTACCAAGACAATGGAGACAAACTATGATATCACAGACAACAGAAATTTAAAGCCTAAGCAGACAAATCAAACAATAAGCAATTAACTAAGAACAGTATCAGAGCAGTGCAGAACACAATATCACATCAGACTTGTCTGGGGATGGTCACATAAGAACTTTCATGATTCAAGATTAGAACTACCGTTTATTTGAAATCATTTGAGGAATATGAAAAAATCTCTAGATTCAACGAATCGATCACACCAAATTATTATTATTTTCACATTCAGAATATGTGTGTGATTCAATAAATCAATAATTTCAAATGATTTTAAACAAACAATCATTCAAATCAAATAACCATGAAATAGTAGAGAGATTTAACACCAATTTTTCAAAGAATTTTTCAAAAGAATTTCAGACAAGCCCAAAGAAAATCAGATCATTTACATCAGATTTGATGGATATTCATGATCCAAAATAATTTATTTGAAATCACTTGAATCAATGTCAAATTTTGAAATATAATGAATCAGTCACACAAGGTTGATAATTTCAAACTTAGGAGGTGTGTGATTATTCAAGATATTAATAGTTTCAGATGATTTCAAACAAACAAATTCTAACCATAATGATCATGAATAACAATGATTTTTAAGATGTATCACTGAGATTCTAGACAAAAAAAAAAAAATCAAGCCAATCTGAATATTTCTGAAATTATTACAACTGATGAATAACAAAGTGCTGTAATGAGTATAATATATTAAGCTTTTCTAAAATAGATTAGAAGAGACTCAAAAACAGCAGAGGTGTGTGAAATTTCATTAAATTTCCAGATCTTCAAAATTTTTGAATTTATACTAACAGTGTTCAAGATATGATATGAATGCTTCAGCACTGTTAGAATTTCAAAAAAAATAAACTCCAAAACAATTGCAGATATATACAAGTTTAAATTCAGATTCTGGAAGAATTAAAACATGACAGTTTTATACAGATTAAACGAATTTCCAGAAAATCATAAGTACTGCAATCGGAAGTTAATGAAGCGCAAAATAAACAAAGAGATATGGCAGTGACAAATCAAATAAAAACAAATAGAAGAACATAAAATAGAAAGGGGTAGAAGAAGCAGAAATAAACAAAAAATATATTTACAAGGATGAGGTTAGAAATCATACCTGATTCACAGAAGACGTTGTGGATCTCTAACTCATCAAACTTGGCTAAGGAACAGTAGATGATTCAATGATGTGAAGCAGTTTGAATCAGTTTCTCTTTTCAGCACAGTTGTTCCTCAGCCTCCTTTGGTAGCTAACTGTTTAGAGGATTGAGTGGTCTAACAAAAGCAGTAAAACCACACACAGTTGTATTAGTTCGTTTTGGTACCCAAACCTGTTTATATAACAAACCATTTGAATTTACCTTTGTACCCTTCGGGACCCAAAATTGTTTGAATTTAGTCGGAGTCATTTTACTTGGGATCCAAGATTGTTTAAATGGTTTATTATCAAATGAATTTTCACTTTGATTATGATTCAAAAATCCTTTGAAATTTTCTGAGTTTAAATTTTCAAAACGATTTTTACCAAAGTAGTTTGAGGGATTTTTCAGATCATTTGAATTCGAATTTACAAAAGCATCTGATTTTCCAAAACCAAGACCATGTTTATTTCCAATAGAATTTTGGTTTTGCAACATCATATTCAACGACTTTTCACTATTAGAAATTTTATCCAAAATTGATTCTAATCGTTGAATTTTTGATTTTAGATCGCTATTTTCTTTTAGTAAATTTGAGCCGTTATTTATAGCGATCTTCTGGTCAGCATTGGACTGTTTCAAAACCAAATTCTCATTTTCAAGCGATTTAATTTTGACTTGGGATTTAGAAATTTCAAGTTCAAAATGATTTTGCTTTTCAGATTCAAGTTCGTTGAATCTTTCAATCTCAATTTCAAGCTCTTTTAAAATCGAATCACTTTTCAACAAATTTTCTTTTTCAGCAATTTCAAATTTGGAATTTATATCAGTTTTAAAAACTTCAAATTCCTTTTGTAGAAAATTGTTCAAATTTGATAACTCAATCTTGTTTGCTTTTAAGATCAAAATTTCATCTTCAAACTTTTGAATATTTTTAGTGAGATGAACAAGATTGGTTTTCAATTTCAAACAATTTTTACAATCTGAATCTGAAAGGTTTTTAAAATATTCAAGTTGTGATTTCAAATCATTAATTTTGCTGGACAACTCAGAATTCCTAGATTTTAGAGTTTTGTTTTTAGATTTGAGTTTATCAACAGATTTAGTTAAATCAACACACATATAAACCAAATCTTCGTATGAGAAATTTTATGTTTCAGCATTTGTTGATTCTCCATCATCTGATTCTTCTGAACTCTCATTTGTAAATCTTGTTAAACAGAATTCTGAATCTGAGTTGACAATCTGGGGTTTTGAGCAGTAGTTGTCTATTTGACCATACTTCGTATTGAGAGCTGTCCAAATTTCCTGCGCAGTTAAACAATGGGAAATTAGACTGTATTGATTATCATCAAGATGAGAATAAAGAATATGTGTAGCACGAGAATTAAAAACTTTATCTACCATATCGTACCCATTGATAACAACATCCCAACATTTAATATTAACAGATTTTAAATAAAATTCCATCTTGGATTTCCAGTTAAAAAAATCTGTTCCAGTGAAAATAGTTGGAGATGAACTGGACTGACTCTCGCTAGACAGACAACTAGGGTTACCCATGACTCTAGAGTTAAAAAAAATACCTGCTCTGATACCAAGTGTTGGATCTAGATTAACCCTAGAGGGGGGGGGGGTGAATAGGGTTTATCACAGTTTTTTTTTTTTGAACTGAATTGAAAAATTGACAGGATATTAAAATAATAAACAGATCACAGAATGCAGCAGAAATAAAAGTGCAGAAAATAAATCACACACAGATATACCCAGCTTCGGCAAAACCTTGCCTACTGCTGCATTCCTAAGGTTTCTACTAGATGATAGAACAGATCCCGCATACAAGACCATGTACACTTGCGACTCTCGCTCCTATTCTAACTCTACGCTCAAAACCCTAGACTGATTCAAAACCCCTGAATCAGATTTTCCCCAGTTTACAAACCCATAACCTGTATTCCTAGATTTTACAGATTCTAGTACTGTCAGTTAACTCCTACCTGACACTCCCCTAGAGTTTTACAGACTCTATAAACTGTTCAGAATTGTTTACAAACGAAACTGAAAATACAACAAAAAATAAATAAAAGAAACCCAAAAAATTAACTAAGGAGATTAAGTTATAAGGTCATCCTTTAGAAACAAATTGCTTGGCTTAGTCTAACTCCTATAGGCCGGCCCACTTTTATTTCTTCAACCCGTTCTCTTTCTCTGTGTAAAAATGGCGGCTAGGGTTTTGCCCCAAATCCAATCGCGATAGCTTCAGATTGATGTAATCTGGTTCTCTGATGTTCTTCTTCACGTTGTTTCTCTCTGGTCAGTGATTTGGGGCTTCTCTCTTACGCTCGACACTGATTTGGAATTGTTCTCTGGCTCGATCGAAAAACTGTGAGTATTTCTGAAAATTCTTGCTTTTAAAAACTTGTGGGTTGTTTGTTGGTTTCGGTTTCGATGTTCTCTTGTTTGTGGTTTCGATCGATAATTGCCTGTGATGTAATGGTTGTTTAAATAGGGATAACAAAACCCTAAATCACTCTGATTTCAAAAACATGGCTCGATCTGATTATACTGCTTTCCTTGTTGAAATATGTCCCGATTTAAAATTTGTTTCCTCTCTTGATATTGTTGATAGATTCGGCTTTAATTTGCTTTGTCAATTCTGGAATTTATTTGAATTGTCCACGATTTCCCTTTCTGATATTTTCGGCTGTGTAATTCCAAAAGAATATGTTTTCCCATTTTAAAGACAATTTTGTGGCCTAAAATGTTTCGACTAAAAGCTTTTTCAGAAAGATCCCATTCTGTGATTTGTAGTCATGAATTCACTTGCCATTTTAGAGCTTGCCACTTTAGATTTCTGGGAAGAAATTTATACTTGCCAAAATATAAATTCTGCTTTAGCTCGATGCACACATGATTTCCATTAATCATTCCATGATTTGTTTCCCTGATTGAATATTTCCATAAGATAAACAAACTGAATTTCTGGAAATGTTAAAACAGGAAAACTCTTGCCACAAATGATTCCGAAATAAATCTGCCTCGAATTATAAGATAATTTCTTAGTTGATTCTCTGCAAATCTTTTTGCATGTGAACTTCTTTGTGCTCTATGTTGTTCTACATCAGATTTGAACTGTCTTGACCATTTGCATGATTTAAAAAGAGAAATCTCTGCTTTGAAATTCTGCATGATTTTATCCCAAAAACACAGTATACCCTGATTTGATCATCATGCTCGATCACGTTGAAATTTGATGCTTGCATTATGTTTATCCATGCACCATTTTTTTTTATTTACACCATTTCCATACTGTAGCCTTGTGCATATCAGCCTTGTGCACTTGAAACTTAACCCTTGCACTTTTGCATTTTTGACCATGCTGCCTTAACCTCGACATGCATGCTTCACTTATGAATTGATCCATTCATGTACATACCATGTATACATGCACCTTGTTCATGTTTTCTTTTATCACTTGAAAATCTGGGCTGAACGATGTGTGTATATGTTTGCAAGTTCACATATCCCTGAGCTTTGTCTACTATGTCATTATGCTCTAGTATGAACTGCTGCATGACTTGAATCACCTTGCTCTGGCCTGTTGTGTTGTTGCTGTAAAATTTGAGCATGCAGAAACCATGCTATTGCTGTTGTATAGTCTTGACCTTGAATTGCATGCATGTATTTTCACTTATGCTGCATTTTGATCATGCTGTTCTTGTAAAACTCATGTGCCTTGACAGTCACTTGTATTTGATCTTTGTGCTCCATGCAGTTGAACTTGTATATGGCATCACAATGTTACTTTGATCATTTTGCTTGCTGTCTTGCCAACCTTCTTGCCTGCACTATCATGTCCACCATTTACACATGAATCACTTTGCTGTTTGTACTTTAAATTACTTGCTGCATCCATTCTTCTTGACTGTTGTGCTTGATCATTCTTGCACTCGACTGTTTTGAACTGTTATTGCTCATTCACTATTGAATTTGAGTTCTTCATTGATTTTGTTGCTTGCTTGGGCTGGTTTGAGTTGATTCATGCAAGCTCGACCACTTTTGCACTCTAGCTTGCTTGGCTCGACTCCATGCTTTGACACTTTGAAATTGGTTGCTTTCTTTGAGGTTTTGATCATGTTTGTTTGTGTTGACTTTGTTGCTTTTCAAATATGCACTGAGCTGAGAAGGTCCACGTGGCTACTCCTCAGTTGCACACTGAATTGGCGAGGCAGTGCACACGTGTATACACGTGTGTACATGCAGCCATCAGACGAGTTGTCCCTGTCCCTGCATTGAAATATATATGTTGTCTTCCTTGTGGTATTTACAGTGTATCACTGTGAATATCACAAGCTGTCTAGACACAGATTGATGATTTTATAATTCAGATCAAGTCATGAAAAATGATGAGAAACACACCAGAAATCTGAGGCAGATGAAATTTTAAAAATAAAATTTATATTTGCATATATTCAATATTATTTCTATTGTAGTATACTGTGTGTTTCTGTTTTATGTGTGACAGGTAAGCGGGGATGACTGGACTGACAATGAGCAGTGAAGACTGAAGATAAAAACAGTGAATGAAGCAGTGTCAGTAAAAAAATGTCTGTATATGAAAATGTATGCAGAGTGATGGGATGTAATACAAAATTGTATATCAGCGAATATATACAAATAGTGGAGTTTATAAATTTGTACTGTTTTGATAGTGAAATAAAATATTTATATTTAAATAAAATACTGTGTGAATATTTATATTTCTGTACAGTCGTATTTTATTTGAATATAAATATTATATTCCAGTCTGTGATGTATAATACCAGTACAATATCAAACACATTAAAATAATATATATTTGGTTGTTATCATCAAACAAAAATCATATAATTGTGTATACAACACCGTTATATACAACAGTGCATGCTCTCGCGATCAGTGCTCCTGATAGAGGTAGAAAAATTTCTGTGGAAGGTTTAATTTCTCTTTCAAACCACCCTATTAGAACATTTTTTGATTCTGGCGCTTCACATTCATTTATATCTAGTTCTATGGTTAAATCTTTGCACTTAATTACTAGTATAGTAGGGGATCCCGTAGTTGTTTCAAACCCCATTGGTGGTTCGGCTCATTTATCTATGATTTGTCGGGGTTTGAGGATATCCGTGTTTGGCGTAGAGTTTGAGTGCGATGCGTATGTGCTCGGATTTATGGGCTATGGGTTGATTCTAGGAATGTATTGGCTTAACACGTATGGCGCCATTCTGGATTGTGAGAAGAGGGTCGTTAGGCTTCTGACTTGTCATAGGAGGACCTTCGAGATTTCTTATGACCCACATAGGTCGGTTATGCTTAGTTTCCTAGAGTCTCTTGATGCATCTATCGATGAACTGCAATTTATTCCAATAGTCTGAGATTATTCCGATGTTTTTGATGAGGTACGGGGTTTACCTCCGAGGCGCGAGATTGAATTTTGTATATATATGGTGGACAATGCAAAGCCAGTTGCATTACTGGTGCACCATATGGCTCCAAAGGAAAGAAGGGAGCTGAGTAAGCAAGTAGGGGAGATACTTGAGAAAGAATTTATCAGACGAAGCATATCTGAATGGGGTGCTCTAGTTCTATTCATAACTAAGGAGGATGATTCGTGAAGCGACCCGAAACTCCCCCGGTCTCCGAAGAGATGAGAAAAACGAATTATTGTGAGGACAAGACAAATCAGAACGCAAACAAAAGAACATTTTCATAGTTATTACAACAATTCCATCAGATACAAGAATATACAGAGTAAAAATGAATATTACACAGAAATATCAGAGATTTAAATTACATTTAAATACATCGTAGCGGAAAATAATACAATACACAACTAGAAGAGATATACGGATACAAAGCTTTCCGGATATCATTCCAGCTGTAAACCAGGGTCCTGTGAATATAAATCTGCAAAACCAAAACTACTAGCTGCCCGTGTCGAAAATAAGGGCACCCAGAGTTTAGGTTAAAACAATAAACTCCAGGTCAGTCATGTGACTGGTGTGAGAACTAAAACAGTTATTAATCTTTATTTTTAAAGTTAGGTAAATCAAGGGACCACGCCGCATAACACGGAACGGGTTTCCTCCCAAGAACACCAGTGCATAAAACAACAGCGCAATGCTAAATAAAGAAAAATGAAGCTATTATAAGACCCAGGTCCCATCACACAATGCAACGCAAGCCGGAGGATAGGGTTTTTACCTTATAATAGCCAAGAATGCTTGATACGTTTAAAACAAATCTTTTGATACTTTTATAAGTGCATATTGTATAAAATATCTTCAAATCATAAGTATCAATCATAGACGGCATAAGTGCCCCATCCCACTATGTCGCCATACTAGGCTCTACAAATAAAACCGAAATACACGTATTGGAAATTGGATTTCCATCATGGTGGCTCCTGATTCGAAAGATCGATCGCGTAATGCAATTCACCACGGCTTACGTCCCCACAAGAGAAAACACCGTCTACATCCGCACATTTGGGACCAGAGTACCACCGCGGCTTACGTCCCAGCGAGAGAAAACACCGCCTACTCTATATATCCCTGAGCACTAGGCTCATCTCGGTCGACCGAATCCACGACACCACTAAGGTGCCCATCCACTAAAAAGCATACTGATCAAACCACCAGTTTACCACCATACCGGGGTGTGAGGCTCGCGGATCAACGCTATACACAAAGCCATGCTATATCAGCTGCGCTTTGATCATCAACCACCAAACTTTGCTTTTCAACAAAAGTCTGGATCACTGCATCTCAGCATGCCACACTATCAATCCATATCGTACCACTGATTTCTGCCAATATATAACCTCTGAGCTCATATGTCTCAGAGAAGGGCGTTAAGCAAGAGAATAAATTCTCCGCCACCAAACAGATATATATTTAGCAGAGATCAACAAATACAATATAAAGGAATACAATGTCAGACACACCATCCATTTACAAGTCCGTTCTAGGTCTGAACGAAACCGGAGGCACTTTCCTCACATATCCATCCATCTCCAAGTACGTCTGGACGACCACCAACTATTTCCATCCTCTTGGGTGTACAGCCCAATCAGGATCGTCAGTAATTATCCGAACGATGTGAAGACTTCCGGTCTTCAACCACCGTCTTCATCTTCGACATATCGTCGAATCGTTTTATTCAGAATGGGTATAAACCCGGCCTTTCCGAACAATCCGCGTATATTAAAAACAGTGCTAGAAAACACAATATACGCCTCATTCCAATTCTGAATATTCTGTTATTTAAATATTCACATCTTTTGGGAAAGGTTCCCATTAATTTTATCCAAGATAAATTCTTTAAAATTTATCCTTTAATCTTCCTTTGGATGACATTTCAAACCAAATTATGGTTTTCTGAACTAGTCGAGATTAGCGAACCACACCGAAGTAATTATTTATTTTATTTCCCAATCCCAACCTATTCATCCCAAGAAGCAAAACTGGTAATACTCCATATCTAATACCTCAGTGTTGTCGGTAAAATTAATTACCATTTCACGTTCAAATATAATTAAAGATTTAACTATCGCTTTGGAGCAAAACTGGCAATACTCCATTCTCGCTCATTTCTAAATTTGATAATTTAAATTATAGATTTACATTTCAACCTAATTGCAGATTCGTCAAAACTCCTTTTACTGGGTTAAAGAACTAGGTGTTATTTAAAACACAGTTCACGACAAACCCATTTCAAATCCAATCAAATATATTAGAAATTCCGATTATTTAAAACCCCTTT
Source organism: Allium sativum (assembly GCA_030737875.1). NCBI lineage: Eukaryota > Viridiplantae > Streptophyta > Magnoliopsida > Asparagales > Amaryllidaceae > Allium > Allium sativum. The sequence goes on along the minus strand of CM060911.1, from coordinate 106,452,071 downwards.
TTAAATCTAATTTATTTATTTAAAAATAATTGGGTTTTAAATTTAGTTCAAAACTAGTTCATTTCGATAAAAATCCATTTTTATCTTTTCGAATACGGAGTTTTTCATCCCAATTTTTCTCAAATCATTTCTTATGATTTTACATAAATTATTACTATTTTTAATAATTTTATCAAGGCCCGTACAATCGATTTCCACTAACGGCCATCGAACTGCCCTTACAACGACCTTTTCCAAATTTGATTTGGACGTGTGTCCAAATCCAACCGTTAGATTTCAAATTTCTAATATTCGTTAGAAAACTCTTTTCGATACGAACCCAACGGTTCCGGTTTTTGGAGAATCCGACGGTCGGATCTCCCGTAATATCCGTTTGAAATAAATGGTCGAAATTCACGAACTGCCGCGGCGTGGCGCGTTCTATTCAGGCCATTATGTTATATATATAATATATATAATATATATTTCGTCGATTACTATTTAAAACGAATTTTATAAATAGTTTTGAATTCGTTTCAAAAACAATTTCAACCTTTATTTCAAATTCAAATCAAAATTGAATTTTCGATTATAAATCCTTTTTACTTTCATTTCTATTTGATTTTTAATTCAAATCGATTTTAATTCGATTCGAATTCATTTTCTTTTCAATTCAATTCAAATTGGTTTCCTATTCGATTCAATTCAAATTGCTTTTCTATTCGATTCAAATCAAATTCGTTATATATTCAATTGAAATCAAATTTGTTTTCTATTCAAATCATTTGGAAATCGCTTTATATTTAATTCATTTCGAAATCGCTTTATTTTCAATTCATTTCGAAATCATTTTATTTTCAATTCATTTCGAAATCACTTTATTTTCAATTCATTTCGAAATCACTTTTCAATATTCATTTCGAAATCACTTTATTTTCAATTCATTTCGAAATCACTTTATTTTCATTTCATTTCGAAATCACTTTTCAATATTCATTTCAAAATGAATAAAGCGATATAAATATCGTTCACGTCAAAATGGCGTCAATCTAATCAACACGGCTTCATATATTTCTATTTTCAAATATTCTATTTCAAATATTTCTATTATTAAAATATTTTGTTCAACGCATGACTAATCTCAACGGATGAGTACTGTCAACACATGAACCTTTATTTTATATTGATAAAGATGTAAATTTTATTATTAAAATATTCCGTTCAACACATGACTAATCTCAACGGATGAGTACAGTCAACACATGAACCTTTATTTTATATTGATAAAGATGTAAATTTTATTATTAAAATATTTCGTTCAACACATGACTAATCTCAACGGATGAGTACTGTCAACACATGAACCTTTATTTTATATTATTCTTTATTTTCTAAATTGGAAGGATGCCCAATCAATCACCATATAATGTTAATTATATGGATTTTCATACATCACGCGTATATAATAGCATTGAAAAATAATCAACCATCAACCAAAGTGCACTACACTGTATAAGCATCAAATATAGATATCTAACGCTTATAACAGCCTATCAATCAATCGATCGACATATTTAATCAATCAGGATGAGTGAACTTCAAATTTCATCCCAGCACCCGTGTGGGGTTTCAAACAATCAAACACAGATTTTAGTTGTGCAGTTGGGCGATGTGTAAAATTTATCGACCCAATCAATGTCAGTCAAATCAGTGTACATAAACAAACCGTCCGGTTTGTAAATGAATATTTATTTATTCACATTCACTATATTCATATTCACGTTAAAAATTATATTTTTAACGATAAAACATTTTATTTTAACATATGAATTTCTATTCAGTTCATTCTTTAAATAAAATGATATTTTTATTTTCTAACTTATTTTCGAAAATTTCGGCGGCATAGCGACACGATACTAGAAACGGGACAAGGCCTAGCCTTATCCCCGGTCTAGTGAAGGCCCACACCATTCACACATCAATCAAAATCATCAAACAACCAAATTCAAATCAAATCATCTAACTAATCTATGCAACCAAACAAACAAGTCCATGGTCTGTGGATGATTGTGTCGGGTGCTACTAAGCACCGTCTGCATCCTAGTATATATAGAACTAGTTAAGAAATTGAAGAGTGAGAAATTCTCACCGATAGCTATCCAACCATTTCGACTCTTCTTTTGCAGAAGTCTTCGTCGTTCTCGCCTTTTTGTCACCTTCGTTGACCGTAGCCACTACATATATAAAAATCGAATTTTTACTTCGTTGTTCAATATATAAAAATCGAATTTTTACTTCGCTATTCAATATATAAAAATTCTATTATAAAGATTCCACTTTTCCATTCACCACTATAAAAATCACATTTTTATTTCAACGTATATATAATAAAAATCAGATTTTTATTCCGCTATTTATATAAAGTTGATATTTTTATTCGCTGCCTATGTCAAAAAATCACATTTTTATATTTACTTTGTTATAAAAATTATATTTTTATACTCCTACAATATAAAAGATTATATTTTTCCTTATTTCAAAATCTCACCTTTTCTAATTTAACAGTCAATCTTTTTACCATGAAAAATCCATTCTTTCTACTAGGGAAAATCAAAACATTAAACAAGCAAAGATCTTGCCTTTACACAAATAACAATCGTATATTTTCAGTTTCTAAAAATCTAATCTTTTCTATTTTAAAAATCTAATCTTTTCTGTTTCTTTTTTTGTTAAAAAAAATCTAATCTTTTCTATTTCTTTTTTTTCATTTTCAAAAACAATGATTATTTTTATTTTCAAATTTCAGTTTTAAAGACCACATATTTTCAGATTTAAAAATAATGTTTTCAGATTTAAAAATAATGTTTTCAGATTTAAAAATAATGTTTTATACATCAAAATTGCTTTATCATCCAATTTAAAAACTGTATAAACTTGGTTTTAAAAACTATATAAAACTGATTTTATATTTTATTTTAAACTGATTACAGTAAATAAACTAATTAAATAAAGTAATTACCATCGCCTTCTTCCCTATATTCTGTGCACCGTCGCTCCACAGAAAAATCCATCGCTCGTCTAATTCACTCCAATGTCGCGCCTCACCACAGTCACCCGAAGTTCATCCAAGTGCGCCACTAACTGCCGGAGCTTGGTCGAACTCGCACGCCTGGGTCCATCAGAACTCGCGCTCCAACCGGCGACGTTTAAACCCCCAAATCTCACCGCTTACATCGCGAGACGCGCTCATCCACCCATAGATCCAAAGAGCAGGAATTCCTCTTCGATATTTGTTTAGAACCCTAGGCTGAGTCGATTTAAATTAGGAGATTTTAATGTTTTTATTTCAGAGGTTTCGGGGCCATTGATCACGTTGGGGGCGGGTTAAATGAGAGAGTTGACCATGTAAATTATTTTGACCATATGCTAGGGTTTTTGACCAAAGGTTATTTGTAATTTAATAATATTTAACTCAAATATTCACAAACGTTGAAATTTACCAATCTAAACTCCAAATTGATCCCAACGAATGTCGTCCCTAGCTAAATACCCCCATTCCGAACACAATGGGATATGCATCATAAGCCAGTTCGGCTGTTTCGATCAGTTTTCGTCAAAATCAAAATATAACTCTACATATTGAATTTGAACGCGCATTTCAATTTACCGGGGCCACATACTAACTCGAAAAATTCCCGAAAAATATTTTCTAGCCTCGTATTGACGATACGGTCCTAACAAAACTAGTTTCGTCGAATTCTAATACCGTTGGAAAAATGGCCAATTTCCAGTCGATTAAAATCAACTAAAACTGGTCAAACGCGTTTTCCTTTGCCACGCTCACATATTGATTCGAAAAATTATGAAATTTGAAACCTAGCAATAATTTAACATCACGGACCCAACAAAACTGGTTTCGTCGAAATCCGAGGTCGTTTGCAAAATGGCTATTTTTAAGGGCCTGAATTCCATAGCGACTATTCAGAATTTTCAACTGGACATATCTTTTTATCCCCGCTGTGAAATTTTGATTTTTCGGATTCGTTGGAAAGATATTATCAATTAGATCCTAATGTTTTTGGTTTCACTAAAATCCGATTTGTTTTGCACCCGGTACATTCATTTGAAGTTTGAAATCGAATTATCGAACTACCACGCCATTTTCAATTCTATTTATAATTATATATAATTATTTATATTCTAACGACGACGTATATAATTTATACGTTCGAATTCTGTTCAAAATAAATTTCTCGTCGATAATATTTAAAATAATCTATTTTAAATGTTCAAAATTCGCTAAAATTGCCAAAATAAAAATTTTAAACTGGCCCAGATTTTCGGGTTGTTACAATCTCCCCCACTTAAAACTTTTCGTCCCCGAAAAGGAACAAAGTTGAGAGTGGTTTGATTAATCAACTCTACGTTCGATCTGGCTTTCATTCCCCAACTTTTCAGTTTCTGAGAATTTTCTAATTCTTCAAAAATTTGGCTAACACCCTAAATTTTCGAAAAATTTCGCCATAACCTCCCCTGCACCGGGAGCCACGAGAAAATCCCGAAATTGCCATATAGGCCTTCTGATCTCAAAAAGAAAAAGAAAAAGCCAAACGGCTAGCCAATCGGCTCATAAAATCATCATCACCCAAACAAAACAGTAAATTATGTTAAACATGTACCTATTTGTCGGGCAAACAAATTTTATTCTCTGCTCTAGCCTCCTTGCTATGACCTGTTCAATGTAAGTACAAGTATATGCAAGAAAATGCGACCAAATTTCCAATACAACTCATTATTTGATCAAATTGGCTATATGGTTAAAATTTCAATTAATCAAAACAGTAATCAAACAACACAACCATCAATCAATTAGTTGATTAGCTTTTCAAATTCATAACTTTGATATATAGTCAAAATCACATTTTTGATGCCAAATCACAACAATAAGCCCTATCTAATTTTGGTTCTCACACCAGTCAATAGGAAATATATAGAAATCTCACTATCGTCACTCGAACATAAATTCTGATGATGATGCATCATCATCAGGATTCTCTCCGGGCGACTAGAAGGTGATTCTATATCTACCCAATATATCAAAACTTCAAATACACGCGGATCAGACGTATACGCAAAATCTATATATACTGGATTGTCCACATCAATATAAATAAATAATCACATACGTATAATTGATTTATATTTCAAAACAAGATTTGTTTTCACTTTTATTTTAAAATTTTACTCTTCACACTCGTTCTAGGATACTACTGATCCCATCTCTAACGAGTCATTCTCGTTGGATATTACTAATCCAATATCTGATGAATTCTTTCGTATGGTTCTAATGTGTCTTATTCTCTGAGCTTTGTAAACCAAAGCTCTGATACCAAATGAAGCGACCCGAAACTCCCCCGGTCTCCGAAGAGATGAGAAAGAACGAATTACTGTGAGGACAAGACAAATCAGAACGCAGACAAAAGAACATTTTCATAGTTATTACAACAATTCCATCAGATACAAGAATATACAGAGTAAAAACGAATATTACACAGAAATATCAGAGATTTAAATTACATTTAAATACATCGCAGCGGAAAATAATACAATACACAACTAGAAGAGATATACGGATACAAAGCTTTCTGGATATCATTCCAGCTGTAAACCAGGGTCCTGTGAATATAAATCTGCAAAACCAAAACTACTAGCTGCCCGTGTCGAAAATAAGGGCACCCAGAGTTTAGGTTAAAACAATAAACTCCAGGTCAGTCATGTGACTGGTGTGAGAACTAAAACAGTTATTAATCTTTATTTTTAAAGTTAGGTAAATCAAGGGACCACGCCGCATAACACGGAACGGGTTTCCTCCCAAGAACACGAGTGCATAAAACAACAGCGCAATGCTAAATAAAGAAAAATGAAGCTATTATAAGACCCAGGTCCCATCACACAATGCAACGCAAGCCGGAGGATATGGTTTTTACCTTATAATAGCCAAGAATGCTTGATACTTTAAAACAAATCTTTTGATACTTTTATAAGTGCATATTGTATAAAATATCTTCAAATCATAAGTATCAATCATAGACGGCATAAGTGCCCCATCCCACTATGTCGCCATACTAGGCTCTACAAATAAAACCGAAATACACGTATTGGAAATTGGATTTCCATCATGGTGGCTCCTGATTCGAAAGATCGATCGCGTAATGCAATTCACCACGGCTTACGTCCCCACAAGAGAAAACACCGTCTGCATCCGCACATTTGGGACCAGAGTACCACCGCGGCTTACGTCCCAGTGAGAGAAAACACCGCCTACTCTATATATCTCTGAGCACTAGGCTCATCTCGGTCGACCGAATCCACGACACCACTAAGGTGCCCATCCACTAAAAAGCATACTGATCAAACCACCAGTTTACCACCATACCGGGGTGTGAGGCTCGCGGATCAACGCTATACACAAAGCCATGCTATATCAGCTGCGCTTTGATCATCAACCACCAAACTTTGCTTTTCAACAAAAGTCTGGATCACTGCATCTCAGCATGCCACACTATCAATCCATATCGTACCACTAATTTCTGCCAATATATAACCTCTGAGCTCATATGTCTCAGAGAAGGGCGTTAAGCAAGAGAATAAATTCTCCGCCGCCAAACAGATATATATTTAGCAGAGATCAAAAAATACAATATAAAGGAATACAATGTCAAACACACCATCCATTTACAAGTCCGTTCTAGGTCTGAACGAAACCGGAGGCACTTTCCTCGCATATCCATCCATCTCCAAGTACGTCTGGACGACCACCAACTATTTCCATCCTCTTGGGTGTACAGCCCAATCAGGATCGTCAGTAATTATCCGAACGATGTGAAGACTTCCGGTCTTCAACCACCGTCTTCATCTTCGACATATCGTCGAATCGGTTATTCAGAATGGGTATAAACCCGACCTTTCCGAACAATCCGCGTATATTAAAAACAGTGCTAGAAAACACAATATACGCCTCATTCCAATTCTGAATATTCTGTTATTTAAATATTCACATCTTTTGGGAAAGGTTCCCATTAATTTTATCCAAGATAAATTCTTTAAAATTTATCCTTTAATCTTCCTTTGGATGACATTTCAAACCAAATTATGGTTTTCTGAACTAGTCGAGATTAGCGAACCACACCGAAGTAATTATTTATTTTATTTCCCAATCCCAACCTATTCATCCCATGAAGCAAAACTGGTAATACTCCATATCTAATACCTCAGTGTTGTCGGTAAAATTAATTACCATTTCACGTTCAAATCTAATTAAAGATTTAACTATCGCTTTGGAGTAAAACTGGCAATACTCTATTCTCGCTCATTTCTAAATTTGATAATTTAAATTATAGATTTACATTTCAACCTAATTGCAGATTCGTTAAAACTCCTTTTACTGGGTTAAAGAACTAGGTGTTATTTAAAACACAGTTCACGACAAACCCATTTCAAATCCAATCAAATATATTAGAAATTCCGATTATTTAAAACCCCTTTTTAAATCTAATTTATTTATTTAAAAATAATTGGGTTTTAAATTTAGTTCAAAACTAGTTCATTTCGATAAAAATCCATTTTTATCTTTTCGAATACGGAGTTTTTCATCCCAATTTTTCTCAAATCATTTCTTATGATTTTACATAAATTATTACTATTTTTAATAATTTTATCAAGGCACGTACAGTCGATTTCCATTAACGGCCATCGAACTACACTTACAACGACCTTTTCCAAATTTGATTTGGACGTGTCTCCAAATCCAACCGTTAGATTTCAAATTTCTAATATTCGTTAGAAAACTCTTTTCGATACGAACCCAACGGTTCCGGTTTTAGGAGAATCCGACGGTCGGATTTCCCGTAATATCCGTTTGAAATAAATGGTCGAAATTCACGAACTGCCGCGGCGTGGCGCGTTCTATTCAGGCCATTATGTTATATATATAATATATATAATATATATTTCGTCGATTACTATTTAAAACGAATTTTATAAATAGTTTTGAATTCGTTTCAAAAACAATTTCAACCTTTATTTCAAATTCAAATCAAAATTGAATTTTCGATTATAAATCCTTTTTACTTTCATTTCTTTTTGATTTTTAATTCAAATCGATTTTTATTCGATTCAAATTCATTTTCTTTTCAATTCAATTCAAATTGGTTTCCTATTCGATTCAATTCAAATTGCTTTTCTATTCGATTCAAATTAAATTCGTTATATATTCAATTGAAATCAAATTTGTTTTCTATTCAAATCATTTGGAAATCGCTTTATATTTAATTCATTTCGAAATCGCTTTATTTTCAATTCATTTCGAAATCACTTTATTTTCAATTCATTTCGAAATCACTTTATTTTCAATTCATTTCGAAATCACTTTTCAATATTCATTTCGAAATCACTTTATTTTCAATTCATTTCGAAATCACTTTATTTTCAATTCATTTCGAAATCACTTTTCAATATTCATTTCAAAATGAATAAAATCGATATAAATATCGTTCACGTCAAAATGGCGTCAATCTAATTAACACGGTTTCATATATTTCTATTTTCAAATATTCTATTTCAAATATTTCTATTATTAAAATATTTTGTTCAACACATGACTAATCTCAACGGATGAGTACTGTCAACACATGAACCTTTATTTTATATTGATAAAGATGTAAATTTTATTATTAAAATATTCCGTTCAACACATGACTAATCTCAACGGATGAGTACAGTCAACACATGAACCTTTATTTTATATTGATAAAGATGTAAATTTTATTATTAAAATATTTCGTTCAACACATGACTAATCTCAACGGATGAGTACTGTCAACACATGAACCTTTATTTTATATTATTCTTTATTTTCTAAATTGGAAGGAGGCCCAATCAATCACCATATAATGTTAATTATATGGATTTTCATACATCACACGTATATAATAGCATTGAAAAATAATCAACCATCAACCAAAGTGCACTACACTGTATAAGCATCAAATATAGATATCTAACGCTTATAACAGCCTGTCAATCAATCGATCGACATATTTAATCAATCAGGATGAGTGAACTTCAAATTTCATCCCAACACCCGTGTGGGGTTTCAAACAATCAAACACAGATTTTAGTTGTGCAGTTGGGCGATGTGTAAAATTTATCGACCCAATCAATGTCAGTCAAATCAGTGTACATAAACAAACCATCCAGTTTGTAAATGAATATTTATTTATTCACATTCACTATATTCATATTCACGTTAAAAATTATATTTTTAACGATAAAACATTTTATTTTAACATATGAATTTCTATTCAGTTCATTCTTTAAATAAAATGATATTTTTATTTTCTAACTTATTTTAGAAAATTTCGGTGGCATAACGGCACGATACTAGAAACGGGACAAGGCCTAGCCTTATCCCCGGTCTAGTTGTAACGACCCAGAAAATCTGAACCAATTAAAAATTTTTAAATTGGCTAAAATAATGGATTTTAAATATTTAAAGTAAATATTTTAGATAATGGCAATGAAAACTAAGTTTGAATCGACAATTGAAAACGAATATAATTAATTATAATTATAAACAAGGCCTAAAATGGCGTGGCAGTTTCAAAAATTGAATTCAAACTTTGTCGGACTATACCGGGTGCAAAACAATACGGATTTTAGTGAAACCAAAAATATTTAAATCTGTTAGTGAATATCTTTCTAACGAATCCGACCAATCGAAATTTGATAGCGGGAATCAAAAGGTATGTCCAGTTGAAAATTCTGAATAGTCGCTATGGAATTCAGGCCCTTAAAAATGGACATTTTGCAAATGACCTCGGATTTCGACGAAACCACTTTTGTTAGATCCGCAGTGTCAAGTTATTGCTAGGTTTCAAATTTCATAATTTTTCGAATCAATATGTGAGCGTGGCAAAGGAAAACGCGTTTGACCAGTTTCTGTTGATTTTAATCGACTGGAAATTGGCCATTTTTCAAACGGTCTCAGAATTCGACGAAACTAGTTTTGTTAGGACCGTATCGTCAATACGAAGCTAGAAAATATTCTTCTGGAATTTTTCTAGTTAGTATGTGACCCCGGTAATTTGAAATGTGCGTTTAAAATTCAATATAGTGATTTAAATGTAAATTCAACGGAAACTGATTGTAACGATCAAATCAGCTTATGATACATATCCCATTGTGTTCGGAATGGGGGTAAAACGCTATGAACGACAGGCGGTGGGCCTCGTTTCGAGGTCGTATGTAAAAGTCAACCTTTTTGCAAAATTAAATAATTAAATAATAAAATAATAAAAATAATTTTTAACTTCCCTCCTTTATCTCCTTTCTGGCCCCCCCCCCCCATTTCATTTATACAGAAAAAAAAAAAGAAGAGAAAAACCCTAAAGCCATCGCGACGCTATCGCCAGCCCCCCCTCGAGCGAACGCCGCCGACGAAGACGTCGCGCCACCGCACCCCTCGTTCACCAGCACCCCCTCCTCCATTCGAACCGCAGCTACCCAAAGATCCCCCCTTCTTCGAGTTCAAACCCCTGCCGCACCTCCCCGAGTCACCGCCGTGCCCTAGCCTTCCACCGCCGACCGCACCACCACTCCGCCGCCTCAGCCCACATTCCGACGAAGACGACGCCCCCTGTCGCAGATTGCAGTAAGTTTTTATTTTAAGTTTTAAAGCTGATTTTTTTTAATTAGTTTAAAACTGATTTTCTTTTTAGGATAAAAATGATTTTTATAAACATTTAAAAACTGATTTTAATTATGATTTCAAAACTGATTTTAAAAGATGATTAAAACTGAATTTTTAAGAATATTAAAAACTGATTTTTTTTAAAAGTAAAAACTGATTTTTTTTAAAAGTAAAAACTGATTTTTTTATGAAAGTAAAAACAGATTCTTTTTAAAAAGAAGTTAAAAAAAACTGATTTTTAGAAAAAGGTTTTAACTTCAAAAAGAAAAAGGTTTTAACTTTAAAAAGAAAAAGGTTTTAACTTCAAAGAGAAAAAGGTTTGAACTTTAGAATGGAAAAAGATTTGAACTTTAAAAAGAAAAATCAGATTTTTATATATTGAAAGTCGAAGTAAAGATCAGATTTTTATATATTGAAAGTCGAAGTAAAAAATCATATTTTTATATATTGAATAGCGTAGTAAAAATTCGATTTTTATATATTGAATAGCATCGTAAAAATTCGATTTTTACATATGTAGAGAATACGGGCGAAAGCGACAAAAAGGAAATAGGCGAAGATTTCTATAAAAGAAGAGTCGTGAAGTTGGATAGCTATTGGTGAGATTTCTGATTTAAAACTATATATATTTGTGTGAAAATAAAAGTGAATTGCTATATATATATATATATATATATATATATATATATATATATATATATATATACGCCCCTCGTCCACAAACCATGGACGATATTTATTGGTTGAAATTGTTGTGAAAATTGATTGATAGCGAATGATTGTTTGGGATTGTTTGTGATTGATTGTGGTTGAAAAATACCCGTTTGTGATTGAGAAATATTTGGTTGAAACCACACAGGATTAGTTTGTGGAAATGAAATAAATATATACATGTCGCCTGCGTGCGAACTAGATGCATGAACCCCATTGTCAAAAACCGCGAGGTTTTAAGGTAGAGCGAGGAGCCGTACTAGGGACGGTGCCGGTTTTAACTACCCTGCCGTTATGCTGCCAAAATTTTGAAAAATATTCGTGTGTTTGAATTATTTTCATATGCTTAAACTATATTTATTCATTGAATAGAAAACATTCATGTGTTGAATTGATATTCATTCGTTGATTAGAAATTCATGTGTTGAATGGTATTCATATTTTAAAATAAATTGTTTGATAATAAAAATACCTTTTATCGACTATATGAACTGTGTAAAATAATCTTGTTTTTAAAATAAATTGGTTGATGATAAAAATCCTATTTTTATCACCTATAGGAACTATATAGAAAAATAGTGTTTTGAAATGAATTGTTTTTACAATAAAAATCACATTTTTATTGTATGCATAAATCGTTGAAATGTGAAGTGTTAAAAATAGCCACTTGTTCAAAATAAACATATATGAGTTGAAATATTCATTAATTAGCTAATGAAATGATTTGCACCTATTTATGTAACATTAGAATGAATGGTGTTTTTAAACCAAGTTGAAATCAAATATGAAGTCGAATAGAAAATGATAAATGATATGAACTGTGTATATGTGTACATACATATTCATTGAACAGGTTATAGCAAAGGGGCTAGAGAAGAGGAATAAAATTTTGTGCCCGACAAATAGGTACACATTTACTGCTTTGTTTGGGTGATGATTTTATGAGCCTGTTGGCTAGCCGCTTGGCTTTTTCTTTTTCTTTTTGAGATTAGAAGGACCGGGAACGCTATTTGCAATTTCCTGATGCTCCCGGTGCAGGGGAGGTTATGGCGAAATTTTCCAAAATTTTAAGGTGTTAGAAAAATTTTGAAGTGAAAACGATATTGAAATCATTGAATGAACTATATTTATATAAATATATAAATATAAATAAAATTAAAACGAAACGAAGCCGTGCAGTTCGTATTTTGAGACCGTGTTTTCAAACGACTAGTGCGGGAAATCCGACCATTGGATTTTCCCGAAATCTCAACCGTCGGGTTCGCCTTGGAATAATCTTTCCAACGGCACCAACCTTGTAAAAATCCAACGGTTGGATTGTCTGGAATGTTTAATTCAAATCTGAAGAAAAACAGCGCCAGAAGCGATTATATTTATATATATATAAATATAATTATATATTTACTCGAATAACGACGCTGCAGTTCGTATTTTGAAATCGAAATTTCAAACGATTGTACCGGGAGATCCGACCGTCGGATTTTCCCGAAACTGGAACCGTTGGGTTCGTTTTGAAAAGACCTTTCTAATGATGTAAATATTGTGAAGATCCAACGGTTAGATTTTCAGATATGTGTAAAACAAATCTGAAGAAAAACAGCGCCACGGCCGTTGTATGGCCCGAAGCGTCGTTTTGAATAAAATGGCTATTTTAAAATAAATAAAAATAGCGATAAATAGTTGTAAAATATCATAAGCGATATGGAATAGAAATAAACTGAATTTGTTCGATTTATGTGGCTTTTGATGGTTGAATGTGTTTGGTGTGAAAATTACATTAAAAGAACACAATTGGTGTTGTCGAATAATTTAACCATTGAAATAAATTGATTTGAAATTCTAAATATACGTGAATTATTTGAGAAGGCCGAGTTAATTCTCATTTCAAATAATTGACCGACGATTGAAAGTCGAAGATGAAGACGATGGTCGAAGACCGGAGATCTTCACCTCGTTTGGATGGTAACCGAGATCCTGATTGGGAGGCATCCCGAAATATGGATAATGAGTGGTGATCGTCCAGACGTACGTGGTGATCGAAGGGTTTGCGAGGTATTTAGTGCCTCCGGTTTCGTTCAGACCCAGAACGGACTTGTAAATGGACTGTGTGTCTGACATTGGAGTTTATTCTGTGTTGATTGATTTCTGTTAAATATACATCTGTTTGGCGGCGGAGAATTTATTCTTTTGCTTAACGCCCTTCTCTGAGACGCACGAGCTCAGAGGTTGTATATCGATGGACATCAGTCGCATGGCATGAATTGCCTGTGTGGCATGCTAAGATGCAGTGATCAGGACTTCTGTTGAAAAGCAAAGTCTTGTGGTGATGATCAAAGCACCGCCTGTGTGGCGTAGCTTTGTGTATAACGTGAATTCGCGAGCCTCACACCCCGGTATGAACCTAAAACGGGAGAAGGACCTCAGGGAGGGCATGCGTTTCTTTCTAGCTAGGGTGGTGTCAGTGACCTACCAGCCCTGACATTTATATACTTTTCACCTATGTGGTTGTTGCTGTTGCGAGGCGCCTCGGTTTGATCGGACGATCCGGGTCCGATGGAGTCATTCGTTGGCTCGTTGACGCCCCAAAGGGCGGGGAAACGCAGTGTTCAGGAATTTTAATCCACATCGGTGGACCGGCCCTGACGATCCAAAGGCTTGACTGAGTACTTGCCTGGGACACGGGCTAGAGCGTCTCGAATTCGGTAAGGACTATCTTTTGCCTTGGTTCATGACGGAAGTCCAATTTCCAAATACGTGACTGTGCGGTTTCGATTGTATATATACATTTGGCGACATAGTGGCATGGGACGCTCATGTCGTCTATGATTGATAGTTATGATTTGAGATTGTTTTCAAAACATATAGACACTAGCAATAATATCAAATGCCTTTGTTTTATTCGTATCAATCATATTTTGGCCATTATAAGGTAAAACTCTATCCTCCGGTTTGCGTTGCATTGTGTGATGGGAACTGAGTCTTATAATGGCTTCATTTTTATAAAAAGCATAGCGATGTTTAAAAGAAAGATTTGTTTTAAAGCACTGGCAATCCAATGGAGTAAACCCGTTCCACGAAAGTGGCGTGGTCCTGTGATTAGCCAATTATATATGTGTTGAGTGGATTTCTCATACCAGTCCCATGACTGACTCGTAGTTTGTTTCACTTTCAAACTCGGGTGCCCCTTTTTCTACACGGGCAACCTTGTATTCAGGTTTAGCTGGTTCTTTTTCTGGATAGCTGGAGCTGAAGATGGATTCTATCATTTATTTCTTTTTATGCTGTTCAGCTCCTATTGTACATATTTTGTTTATTTCCGCTGTAGACATTTATGTATAGCTGAACTGTATTTGTACTAAGTAAGATCCTGTATACTGTGTAACTCTGATGATTAATTTTATCCAGTATATTTTGTTGTTCATATCTGGTGTATTTATTTAATTCTGTTCTGCTATTATATGTTTCTGTGTTATATTCCAAAGATAACCTTGTTTCCGTCTGAACGGGAAATCGGGTCGTCTCATCGTGGTATCAGAGCCTTGGTTAAGCTTAGTTCTGGAATATAACATTTGAACGAACTCGTAAGAAATAGAACCAGTAGTGTTCTAGGACGGGTAACCACATACAGATATGATCAGTAATATCCTAGTATGAGTATAGTAGAATCAGAACGACTCGTTAGAGATGGGGTCAGAAGTGCCTCAGAACGAGTCGAGAGTAATATGTTTTTAAATAACGTATTTGTGATTATATTTATATATAGTCTGGTTTTAGAAATATAATTTTTGAATATATAAAAGATATATATTTTAAAAGTTAAGAAGGTTAAAAACAATTGGATTGGTTGTTGTGTTGTGTGATTGTGGGTTTATCAAACCACTTTCGACTTTATTCCTTTTCGGGGACGAAAAGTTTTAAGTGGGGGAGATTGTAACGACCCAGAAAATCTGAACCAATTTAAAAATTTTAAATTGGCTAAAATAATGGATTTTAAATATTTAAAATAAATATTTTAGATAATGGCAATGAAAACTAAGTTTGAATCGACAATTGAAAACGAATATAATTAATTATAATTATAAACAAGGCCTAAAATGGCGTGGCAGTTTCAAAAATTGAATTCAAACTTTGTCGGACTATACCGGGTGCAAAACAATACGGATTTTAGTGAAACCAAAAATATTTAAATCTGTTAGTGAATATCTTTCTAACGAATCCGACCAATCGAAATTTGATAGCGGGAATCAAAAGGTATGTCCAGTTGAAAATTCTGAATAGTCGCTATGGAATTCAGGCCCTTAAAAATGGACATTTTGCAAATGACCTCGGATTTCGACGAAACCACTTTTGTTAGATCCGCAGTGTCAAGTTATTGCTAGGTTTCAAATTTCATAATTTTTCGAATCAATATGTGAGCGTGGCAAAGGAAAACGCGTTTGACCAGTTTTTGTTGATTTTAATCGACTGGAAATTGGCCATTTTTCAAACGGTCTCAGAATTCGACGAAACTAGTTTTGTTAGGACCGTATCGTCAATACGAAGCTAGAAAATATTCTTCTGGAATTTTTCTAGTTAGTATGTGACCCCGGTAATTTGAAATGTGCGTTTAAAATTCAATATAGTGATTTAAATGTAAATTCAACGGAAACTGATTGTAACGATCAAATCAGCTTACGATACATATCCCATTGTGTTCGGAATGGGGGTAAAACGCTATGGACGACAGGCGGTGGGCCTCGTTTCGAGGTCGTATGTAAAAGTCAACCTTTTTGCAAAATTAAATAATTAAATAATAAAATAATAAAAATAATTTTTAACTTCCCTCCTTTATCTCCTTTCTGGCCCCCCCCCCCATTTCATTTATACAGAAATAAAAAAAAAAAGAGAAAAACCCTAAAGCCATCGCGACGCTATCGCCAGCCCCCCCTCGAGCGAACGCCGCCGACGAAGACGTCGCGCCACCGCACCCCTCGTTCACCAGCACCCCCCTCCTCCATTCGAACCGCAGCTACCCAAAGACCCCCCCTTCTTCGAGTTCAAATACCTGCCGCACCTCCCTGAGTCACCGCCGTGCCCTAGCCTTCCACCGCCGACCGCACCACCACTCCGCCGCCTCAGCCCACATTCCGACGAAGACGACGCCCCCTGTCGCAGATTGCAGTAAGTTTTTATTTTAAGTTTTAAAGCTGATTTTTTTTAATTAGTTTAAAACTGATTTTCTTTTTAGGATAAAAATGATTTTTATGAACATTTAAAAACTGATTTTAATTATGATTTCAAAACTGATTTTAAAAGATGATTAAATCTGAATTTTTAAGAATATTAAAAACTGATTTTTTTTAAAAGTAAAAACTGATTTTTTTTAAAAGTAAAAACTGATTTTTTTATGAAGTAAAAACGGATTCTTTTTAAAAAGAAGTTAAAAAAAACTGATTTTTAGAAAAAGGTTTTAACTTCAAAAAGAAAAAGGTTTTAACTTTAAAAAGAAAAAGGTTTTAACTTCAAAGAGAAAAAGGTTTGAACTTTAGAATGGAAAAAGATTTGAACTTTAAAAAGAAAAATCAGATTTTTATATATTGAAAGTCGAAGTAAAAATCAGATTTTTATATATTGAAAGTCGAAGTAAAAATCATATTTTTATATATTGAATAACGTAGTAAAAATTCGATTTTTATATATTGAATAGCATCGTAAAAATTCGATTTTTACATATGTAGAGAATACGGGCGAAAGCGACAAAAAGGAAATAGGCGAAGATTTCTATAAAAGAAGAGTCGTGAAGTTGGATAGCTATTGGTGAGATTTCTGATTTAAAACTATATATATTTGTGTGAAAATAAAAGTTAATTGCTATATATAAATATATATATACGCCCCTCGTCCACAAACCATGGACGATATTTATTGGTTGAAATTGTTGTGAAAATTGATTGATAGCGAATGATTGTTTGGGATTGTTTGTGATTGATATTGGTTGATTGTGGTTGAAAAATACCCGTTTGTGATTGAGAAATATTTGGTTGAAACCACATAGGATTAGTTTGTGGAAATGAAATAAATATATACATGCCGCCTGCGTGCGAACTAGATGCATGAACCCCATTGTCAAAAACCGCGAGGTTTTAAGGTAGAGCGAGGAGCCGTACTAGGGACGGTGCCGGTTTTAACTACCCTGCCGTTATGCTGCCAAAATTTTGAAAAATATTCGTGTGTTTGAATTATTTTCATATGCTTAAACTATATTTATTCATTGAATAGAAAACATTCATGTGTTGAATTGATATTCATTCGTTGTTTAGAAATTCATGTGTTGAATGGTATTCATATTTTAAAATAAATTGTTTGATAATAAAAATCACCTTTTATCGACTATATGAACTGTGTAAAATAATCTTGTTTTTAAAATAAATTGGTTGATGATAAAAATCCTATTTTTATCACCTATAGGAACTATATAGAAAAATAGTGTTTTGAAATGAATTGTTTTTACAATAAAAATCACATTTTTATTGTATGCATAAATCGTTGAAATGTGAAGTGTTAAAAATAGCCACTTGTTCAAAATAAACATATATGAGTTGAAATATTCATTAATTAGCTAATGAAATGATTTGCACCTATTTATGTAACATTAGAATGAATGGTGTTTTTAAACCAAGTTGAAATCAAATATGAAGTCGAATAGAAAATGATAAATGATATGAACTGTGTATATGTGTACATACATATTCATTGAACAAGTTATAGCAAAGGGGCTAGAGAAGAGGAATAAAATTTTGTGCCCGACAAATAGGTACATATTTACTGCTTTGTTTGGGTGATGATTTTATGAGCCTGTTGGCTAGCCGCTTGGCTTTTTCTTTTTCTTTTTGAGATTAGAAGGACCGGGAACGCTATTTGCAATTTCCCGATGCTCCCGGTGCAGGGGAGGTTATGGCGAAATTTTCCAAAATTTTAAGGTGTTAGAAATTTTTTGAAGTGAAAACGATATTGAAATCATTGAATGAACTATATTTATATAAATATATAAATATAAATAAAATTAAAACGAAACGAAGCCGTGCAGTTCGTATTTTGAGACCGTGTTTTCAAACGACTAGTGCGGGAAATCCGACCATTGGATTTTCCCGAAATCTCAACCGTCGGGTTCGCCTTGGAATAATCTTTCCAACGGCACCAACCTTGTAAAAATCCAACGGTTGGATTGTCTGGAATGTTTAATTCAAATCTGAAGAAAAACAGCGCCAGAAGCGATTATATTTATATATATATAAATATAATTATATATTTACTCGAATAACGACGCCGCAGTTCGTATTTTGAAATCGAAATTTCAAACGATTGTACCGGGAGATCCGACCGTCGGATTTTCCCGAAACTGGAACCGTTGGGTTCGTTTTGAAAAGACCTTTCTAATGATGTAAATATTGTGAAGATCCAACGGTTAGATTTTCAGATATGTGTAAAACAAATCTGAAGAAAAACAGCGCCACGGCCGCTGTATGGCCCGAAGCGTCGTTTTGAATAAAATGGCTATTTTAAAATAAATAAAAATAGCGATAAATAGTTGTAAAATATCATAAGCGATATGGAATAGAAATAAACTGAATTTGTTCGATTTATGTGGCTTTTGATGGTTGAATGTGTTTGGTGTGAAAATTACATTAAAAGAACACAATTGGTGTTGTCGAATAATTTAACCATTGAAATAAATTGATTTGAAATTCTAAATATACGTGAATTATTTGAGAAGGCCGAGTTAATTCTCATTTCAAATAATTGGCCGACGATTGAATGTCGAAGATGAAGACGATGGTCGAAGACCGGAGATCTTCACCTCGTTTGGATGGTAACCGAGGTCCTGATTGGGAGGCATCCCGAAATATGGATAATGAGTGGTGATCGTCCAGACGTACGTGGTGATCGAAGGGTTTGCGAGGTATTTAGTGCCTCCGATTTCGTTCAGACCCAGAATGGACTTGTAAATGGACTGTGTGTCTGACATTGGAGTTTATTCTGTGTTGATTGATTTCTGTTAAATATACATCTGTTTGGCGGCGGAGAATTTATTCTTTTGCTTAACGCCCTTCTCTGAGACGCATGAGCTCAGAGGTTGTATATCGATGGACATCAGTCGCATGGCATGAATTGCCTGTGTGGCATGCTAAGATGCAGTGATCAGGACTTCTGTTGAAAAGCAAAGTCTTGTGGTGATGATCAAAGCACCGCCTGTGTGGCGTAGCTTTGTGTATAACGTGAATTCGCGAGCCTCACACCCCGGTATGAACCTAAAACGGGAGAAGGACCTCAGGGAGGGCATGCGTTTCTTTCTAGCTAGGGTGGTGTCAGTGACCTACCAGCCCTGACATTTATATACTTTTCACCTATGTGGTTGTTGCTGTTGCGAGGCGCCTCGGTTTGATCGGACGATCCGGGTCCGATGGAGTCATTCGTTGGCTCGTTGACGCCCCAAAGGGCGGGGAAACGCAGTGTTCAGGAATTTTAATCCACATCGGTGGACCGGCCCTGACGATCCAAAGGCTTGACTGAGTACTTGCCTGGGACACGGGCTAGAGCGTCTCGAATTCGGTAAGGACTATCTTTTGCCTTGGTTCATGACGGAAGTCCAATTTCCAAATACGTGACTGTGCGGTTTCGATTGTATATATACATTTGGCGACATAGTGGCATGGGACGCTCATGTCGTCTATGATTGATAGTTATGATTTGAGATTGTTTTCAAAACATATAGACACTAGCAATAATATCAAATGCCTTTGTTTTATTCGTATCAATCATATTTTGGCCATTATAAGGTAAAACTCTATCCTCCGGTTTGCGTTGCATTGTGTGATGGGAACTGAGTCTTATAATGGCTTCATTTTTATAAAAAGCATAGCGATGTTTAAAAGAAAGATTTGTTTTAAAGCACTGGCAATCCAATGAAGTAAACCCGTTCCACGAAAGTGGCGTGGTCCTGTGATTAGCCAATTATATATGTGTTGAGTGGATTTCTCATACCAGTCCCATGACTGACTCGTAGTTTGTTTCACTTTCAAACTCGGGTGCCCCTTTTTCTACACGGGCAGCCTTGTATTCAGGTTTAGCTGGTTCTTTTTCTGGATAGCTGGAGCTGAAGATGGATTCTATCATTTATTTCTTTTTATGCTGTTCAGCTCCTATTGTACATATTTTGTTTATTTCCGCTGTAGACATTTATGTATAGCTGAACTGTATTTGTACTAAGTAAGATCCTGTATACTGTGTAACTCTGATGATTAATTTTATCCAGTATATTTTGTTGTTCATATCTGGTGTATTTATTTAATTCTGTTCTGCTATTATATGTTTCTGTGTTATATTCCAAAGATAACCTTGTTTCCGTCTGAACGGGAAATCGGGTCGTCTCATAGTGAAGGCCCACGCCATTCACACATCAATCAAAATCATCAAACAACCAAATTCAAATCAAATCATCTAACTAATCTATGCAACCAAACAAACAAGTCCATGGTCTGTGGATGATTGTGTCGGGTGCTACTAAGCACCGTCTGCATCCTAGTATATATAGAACTAGTTAAGAAATTGAAGAGTGAGAAATTCTCACCGATAGCTATCCAACCATTTCGACTCTTCTTTTGCAGAAGTCTTCGTCGTTCTCGCCTTTTTGTCACCTTCGTTGACCGTAGCCACTACATATATAAAAATCGAATTTTTACTTCGTTGTTCAATATATAAAAATCGAATTTTTACTTCGCTATTCAATATATAAAAATTCTATTATAAAGATTCTGCTTTTCCATTCACCACTATAAAAATCACATTTTTATTTCAACGTATATATAATAAAAATCAGATTTTTATTCCGCTACTTATATAAAGTTGATATTTTTATTCGCTGCCTATGTCAAAAAATCACATTTTTATATTTACTTTGTTATAAAAATTATATTTTTATACTCCTACAATATAAAAGATTATATTTTTCCTTATTTCAAAATCTCACCTTTTCTAATTTAACAGTCAATCTTTTTACCATGAAAAATCCATTCTTTCTACTAGGAAAAATCAAAACATTAAACAAGCAAAGATCTTGCCTTTACACAAATAACAATCGTATATTTTCAGTTTCTAAAAATCTAATCTTTTCTGTTTCTTTTTTTTTTTTAAAAATCTAATCTTTTCTATTTCTTTTTTTTCATTTTCAAAAACAATGCTTATTTTTATTTTCAAATTTCAGTTTTAAAGACCACATATTTTCAGATTTAAAAATAATGTTTTCAGATTTAAAAATAATGTTTTTAGATTTAAAAATAATGTTTTATACATAAAAATTGCTTTATTATCCAATTTAAAAACTGTATAAACTTGGTTTTAAAAACTATATAAAACTGATTTTATATTTTATTTTAAACTGATTACAGTAAATAAACTAATTAAATAAAGTAATTACCATCGCCTTCTTCCCTATATTCTATGCACCGTCGCTCCACAGAAAAATCCATCGCTCGCCTAATTAACTCCAATGTCGCGCCTCACCACAGCCACCCGAAGTTCATCCAAGTGCGCCACTAACTGCCGGAGCTTGGTCGAACACGCACGCCTGGGTCCATCAGAACTCGCGCTCCAACCGGCGACGTTTAAACCCCCAAATCTCACCGCTTACATCGCGAGACGCGCTCATCCATCCATAGATCCAAAGAGCAGGAATTCCTCTTCGATATTTATTTAGAACCCTAGGCTGAATCGATTTAAATTAGGAGATTTTAATGTTTTTATTTCAGAGGTTTCGGGGCCATTGATCACGTTGGGGGCGGGTTAAATGAGAGAGTTGACCATGTAAATTATTTTGACCATATGCTAGGGTTTTTGACCAAAGGTTATATGTAATTTAATAATATTTAACTCAAATATTCACAAACGTTGAAATTTACCAATCTAAACTCCAAATTATACCCAACGAATGTCGTCCCTAGTTAAATACCCCCATTCCGAACACAATGGGATATGCATCATAAGCCAGTTCGGCTGTTTCGATCAGTTTTCATCAAAATCAAAATATAACTCTACATATTGAATTTGAACGCGCATTTCAATTTACCGGGGCCACATACTAACTCGAAAAATTCCCGAAAAATATTTTCTAGCCTCGTATTGATGATACGGTCCTAACAAAACTAGTTTCGTCGAATTCTGAGACCGTTGGAAAAATGACCAATTTTCAGTCGATTAAAATCAACTAAAACTGGTCAAACGCGTTTTCCTTTGCTACGCTCACATATTGATTCGAAAAAGTATGAAATTTGAAACCTAGCAATAATTTAACATCACGGACCCAACAAAACTGGTTTCGTCGAAATCCGAGGTCGTTTGCAAAATGGCTATTTTTAAGGGCCTGAATTCCATAGCGACTATTCAGAATTTTCAACTGGACATATCTTTTTATCCCCGCTATGAAATTTTAATTTTTCGGATTCGTTGGAAAGATATTATCAATTAGATCCTAATGTTTTTGGTTTCACTAAAATCCGATTTGTTTTGCACCCGGTACATTCATTTGAAGTTTGAAATCGAATTATCGAACTACCGCGCCATTTTCAATTCTATTTATAATTATATATAATTATTTATATTCTAACGACGACATATATAATATATACGTTCGAATTCTGTTCAAAATAAATTTCTCGTCGATAATATTTAAAATAATCTATTTTAAATGTTCAAAATTCGCTAAAATTGCCAAAATAAAAATTTTAAACTGGCCCAGATTTTCGGGTTGTTACAATTCGCTTCATTTGCGTGTTGACTATAGAGAGTTGAATAAACTCACCAAGAAGAATAGGCACCCGCTCCCGAGGATTAATGATTTATTTGATCAGCTTGTTGGTGCCTCGGTATTTTCCCAATTAGACTTGGCCACGGGGTTACATCAGTTGAGGGTGGTTGAGGACATCATAGATAAGACTGCTTTTAGGAATCCAGATGGTTTCTTTGAATGGCTAGTTATTTCTTTTGGGCTGACGAATGCACCCGCCTATTTTGTCGATCTGATGAGTAGGGTGTTTCGGGAGTTCCTAAATAAATTTGTAGTAGTCTATGTTGATGATACTTTGATCTTCTCCAAGAGTGAAGAAGAGCATGCCCAACATTTGAGTGAAGTTTTAAAACTCTCCGTGACCATCAGCTTAAGGCAAAGTTCTCCAAATGCCATTTTTGGAGAAAGGAGGTGAGATTCTTAGGGCATGTAGTCTCCAAAAAAATAGATAGCTATGGATCCCATGAAAGTAGTTGCAGTGCAAGATTGGCAGATTCCTAAGAATGCAACAGAAGTGAGAAGCTTTCTTAGGAAGCTTTCTTAGGTTGGCAGGTTATTATAGGAAGTTCATTAATGACTTCACGAAGATATCAACCCCACTCACCAGGCTGACAAAGAAGGACTTGGCATTTTCATAGGATATAGATTGTGATGTTGCTTTCCAAACTTTGAAGAGGGCTCTTACAACAACCCTATTCTTGACTTTCCCCGATGGGAACAAAGTGTTTACAGTTTACACTGATGCATGTGGTACAGGGCATGGTGCGATTCTGATGCAAGAAGGGAAAGTAATGTGTTATGGGGGTAGGCAATTGAGAGTTCATGAGAAGAACTACCCCACCCATGATCTAGAGCTAGCTGCCATAGTATTCGCGCTAAAAACGTGGCATCATTATTTACTTGGAGAGAAGTTCGAGTTATACACCGATCATAAATCTCTCAACTATCTATTCTCACAGAAGGATCTTAATTTAAGGCAACAAAGGTGGATGGAGTTCTCAGCTTCTTATGATTTTGAGATTGCTTATACCCCTGGCAAGAGTAATGTGGTGGCTGATGCACTAAGTAGGCAGAGGATGGCCTTAAGTCCTCCGTTTATGGAGAGGAAAAGCTTGGAGTTCATATCAACCTTTGATTTTAGACCCTCCATTGAGATTTTTCCCGATTTGTTTGCATTCTTGGAGATACGACCAACTCTTATGGATCAGATAGGAGCTTCGCAGCAAGGTGACCCACAGATTTTAGACATCATGGAAAAACTCAGAAAAGGGGAGACTTCTAGTCACCTCATTAGATATGCCATAGATGAAATGGGTTGGTTGCGACAAGATGGAAAGCTTTGGGTTCCTCAAACTGGAAGCTTGGTAAAGGCAGTCCTAGAAGAAGCCCACCATTCTAAGATGACCATTCATTCAGGTGGTGATAAGATGCACATAGACATGAAGAGGGTTTTCTTTTGGGTTGGGATGAAGAAAGATGTGGTAGAGTTTGTTTCTCAATGTTTAGTTTGCCAGCAAGTTAAAGCTGAGCAAAAGAAGCCCGGTAGTTTACTTCATCCTTTGGAGGTTCCTCAATGGAAATGGGAGAGCGTCTCTATGGATTTCATAGATGGTTTGCCTAGATCGAAGAAAGGCAACACCAGTATTTGGGTAGCAGTGGACAGATTAACTAAGAGCGCCCATTTCATTCCAGTGAAGAGTAAGAGGACGGCATCATGGTTGGTAGCAATTTATGTTCGTGAGATAGTTCGTCTTCATGGAGTACCTTCCAGCATCGTGAGCGATCGTGACCCCATCTTCACCAGTGAATTTCGGAGGATCTTGTAAGAAGCGTTAGGTACACAGTTGTGTTTGAACACCGCTTATCATCCTCAGACCGATGGGCAGATGGAGAGGGTGAACGGAATTCTAGAGGATTTTTAAGGCTATGTATCTTAGACTTCGGTGGGACTTGGGAAGAGCACCTTCCTTTAGTAGAGTTTGCCTATAACAACAGCTATTAATCCAGCATCAGCATGGCACCCTTCGAAGCATTTTACAGACGATCCTGTAGATCATCAACTTGTTGGTGGGAATCTATAGAAAGACTATTACTTGGACCAGATATGCTGAGATAAATGTATGAAAAGATTGACCTTATTCGACGGTGGATGAAGACAACTCAAGATAAGCAAAAGTCCTATGCAGACAAGAGAAGGACTGACATCGAATTTGAAGTGGGAGACTTAGTTTTATCAAAGTATCACCCCTGAGGAATGTGGTTCGCTTCGGATCGATAGGGAAGTTGGCACCTACGTTTGTGGGACCATTTCCCATAACCGAGAAGATTGGCCAAATGGCCAATAGAGTAAAGCTCCCAAAAAATCTATCTGACGTTCATGATGTTTTCCACGTTTCTCATCTACGGAAGTGCCTGCATGACACCACAGAAGTTGTTGAGCTGAGTGTATTGGAAGAGGTAGAAGTGGAACGGGAGGCGACCGTCAGGTTAGTCCCTACCCGTATTCTTGGATCAGAAGTTAAGAAGTTATGCAATAAAGAGATCAAGCTGCTAAAGGTTCAATGGGCAGATAACCCAGTGGATGCGACTTGGGAGACCGAAGCCAAGATTCATGCTTCATACCCTTTTCTTTTCGAGGGTATGTCCTTAACTCCTTTTCCTAAGTTTTGTCTGTGCTTGTTTCTTCCATTTGAATATATCCTATACATAGTATTTTCGACATTTAGATAGGAATACTATGGATGTAAACATGTGTTTGAGACATGTTATGTTTGATGGATGCAAGTGGATGCAAGTGTTTACTAGTGGTTGCCTGTGGATGCATATACACACACATTAGGCACTAGATCGGCTCAATCAATCTCATACTGCTTACGGATGTGTATGCATTTTCTTTTCTTTTATGGATGGAAATGGATATGTTACCATATGGATGTTGCATTTGGACGAATGAGTGTGCGCACATATAGAACTTACATGTTATAATAAGATTATTTGCATACATATTGGATTCATGGCACTAACATACATTGCATTAAGTAGGTCAACTGAATCAGTAGATCGTCTGATTTCCGCAATAGTGTTGGGGCATATACACACACTCTTGCATATATTCATATAAGCATTAGAAATCCTTAAGGACAATGGATGCCAGTGATTGATGGATGAGTAGATGAATAATGGATGGTAAGATGTGCATTCTTTTCAACTTAGAGATTTCGGGGACGAAATCATTTGAGTCGGGGAGAATGTAACACCACATATTTTTAACGACACTAAAAGAGGATAAATTAAATAATAACTAATTTAATATTCAGAATTAAGGAAAATGGACTGTGCCATTGCGTCCATCTCGAAATTCTGGTCAAGATAGACATTTGGTTTGCGTAAAACGGACACCGTATGAAGAAATTATGAGGGTTTTTAGTTTGTATGCACGTAGAAGAAATATGTATATACACATGATACACATATGAGTCAGATATGAGTGAGCACCTATCCAGAAAGCGTTCAAAGCTCAAAATTTCGTATGGCGGCAAAATTCCTGTTCTAGGGGGTCGACCCCCCTAGAAGGGTGTCGACACCAGGGTTGACACACCTATAGGGGTGTCGACACCCCTAGGGCTGATGTGGCAGTCAGTTTCAGGGTGCTGCAACTATAAATACATGTCCATTCCTCCTATTTTCTTTATTGAGAATTCACAGGGGCCAAACACTGTCGGTATTTGAACTAATTAGATCTGTTAATCTCCTATAACTATCAACCTAAGCAAATCGGTTAGAGAATCAAGATCCATTCTTTCTCTATTTTCTAATCCAAACTTTATGAGTTCCTAGTTGCTTTTATATTTAAATATATAAAAGTAAACGTGATATAACAATAGTTTGGATTTGTTCATGTGCCTATATTATATTGGATCCATTGGAAATTGCGAACATATGACATACTAAATTGGGTATAACTTGGATCTAAATCTCTATCTTGTTGGATCTATTGTAACTTTTGTGGCATTCTATGATGTGGATTTTGACCTTATTTATGTTAGATCTATTTCTAACAATTGATCTAAATCTCTATCTTGTTGGATCTATTGTAAAATTCTATGATATGGATCTTGACCTTATTTGTGTTAGATCTAGTTTTAACTATTGGATCTGAGTTATGTGGACATCTAAATTGCTAATCAGATCTAGTTTATCACTTTGTGTCTATCATATTAGATCTAAACGAGTTGGACATCTAAATTGTTAATTTAGATCATATTATGCTTATTATGACATCATAGTTATGTTAGAATCAATTAACTGTGACAAGTTCATTAGATTTATGAGTCCACCTTATCACCATGCTATTTTATGTTTATGCCAAAACAATCACCTATGTCATATTCCCATCACTTTTCCCTTTTTATTGTGTATGACTAGGCTACTTTCTTGCCTAGATGCTGCCAAATACATGCGAATGCGTTAGTTAGGGAACGGGGGGAAAGGGTTAGAATTGGCATAATTTAAATAATGTTTATATGAATTGGACATATAATTCAAAGTGGGGAAGTGAGGACATAATCACCTATAAAGACATATGTAAGAATTGGATAAGAATGGAATGTTTAAGATTACAGTTAAAAATTGTAATTGCACTTATGACACGAGGTTGGGTTGCATTAGTGGTGGAAGTCTACCCGGACCCGACCGACATATCCAGCAGCCACTAATGTTGAACCTAATGTGAGAGGTCTAAGTGAGCAAATACGAGACGGGCGATGACATGAGGTTAGACCCAACTTGTGGAATAAGATTGCCCGGACCCGACCGATATATCCAACATCCACAAGTTGTAGGCCTAATGTGGGAGGTCAAGCCCA
This sequence comes from Allium sativum, assembly GCA_030737875.1. Classification (NCBI taxonomy): domain Eukaryota; kingdom Viridiplantae; phylum Streptophyta; class Magnoliopsida; order Asparagales; family Amaryllidaceae; genus Allium; species Allium sativum. The sequence continues at coordinate 106,423,948 of CM060911.1, read as the reverse complement.
TTATAAACCATAATGGACATGGTAATAAATTGGACTACTTAACCAAATCTAATCCATAGGGATTGTATGATTGTGAACTAAAGTTAGGGTTAAGTAAAATTGGTTGGATAGTGGATGGGTTAAGCAAATCCGAGGGGGTGGGTAATATTTACATATAGGCCCACAAACTTAACCCGATAAGGTTATGCAATTAAAGACACTAAGTGGTATAAATGACCGGGGATAATAATAAAGTTATGTAATTAAAGACACCTTTTAGGGTAAGCATAACTTGTAGAAATGATAGGGTTATGTAATTAAAGACACTTAGTGATATACATAGCCAAAGAAAACTTAGTGGGGGATACAAGACAAAGGGGAGAGCTTGTATCATATTGTGTGGGACCCGTTTCATCTAGTAACCCGGCATAGGTATGAAAACGTGTACTCCGTACTAGGTCGGAGACTGGGCATGCTTACTGGACTGATTGTAAGAGATCCAAACGTGGAGGACGGTGTGGGCGGCGCAAACCGACCGGGCCATGTGCGTGCTTGAGCCGGGAAGAAGGGGATAAGATGACCGTGACACCTGTAGATATGGGGTTGTGCATATCATAGGACGTGATACATCCTATTGTGGGGCTGGCACAAAGTATCTACGGAGTAGGGAGTCGATCCATTAGGGTAGTAGTTAGGGTACACTTGGACATATGCCTAAGTCTACCACCTTATAGTGGAAGGGATCATCTCATTCTGGATATACTAGTAATAGTGCAGAGTAATCATTAGAGAAGCGTATACACCTTATCCTATCTACCTTGTTACACCTTCCATTTATGTAGTGATCTCTCTTATCCACTTTATATGCATGTCATGCTACTTTTATTTATTTACTTGCTAAAAGTAACTAGACTTACCAGACTTATTGCATGATCCTTTTTGTTTCTCCTTCTTTCTTCCGTCCCCCCCCCCCCCCAAGGTTCTTAGGGAGGAAACACTTAGGCTTGACCATGATTCTGCTTACTTTTGCTGAAGCTGCTGATATGTATGGCTCAATCTCCTATCCTTGTTGCTATGGCTATATTTTGTTTTTGGGGAATTTTATTTCTTTTATGTACTATGATATTTTTGAAGTACAAGACAATAGCTTTTATGTTGTAATGGGCTTTTGTGTTTCAGGCGTGTGATGTTTTTGGACCACGGTATCTTACGATAAATAAAGTTTTTATTCCGTTGTTATTATATATGTCTGTCTTGTAATATTTCCATTCTGTTTACTATAACGCTTCACAAAACTTAATGCATTCCCTTTGTGAGTGACATTAACCGACGTGGGGTGTCACACTAAGTGTTGAAATCAATTTCAAAAATAAATATATTAATCTTGGACGACATAATACCCTATCCTATTATGCCACCATATAGGTTCACAAATAAAACTGCAAAGCTCGTTTTGGAAATTAGATTTCATCAATGAACCAAGGCAAATGATCTACCTCATCCGATTCAGAACCATCTCTAGCAAGATGTCGAGGACTCACACGCATGTGAACCTAGATCGGTAGAGCCGACCAACACTGAACACGGCTGATTAATATCTTTTTCGAACATAACGTTCCCCGGTCGTATCTGACTGTTATCTCGGTCGTGGATTGACTATCGTCTGAGGCGCCTCAATTCCATTATTCACATAAGTAAATTGTCTGGACTCCATACCATGGCATCACTTTTTGCTAGAAACGTTAGCCCTCTCTGTTATCTTTCATCATGTCTTTGACTCATTCCAAGGTGTAAGGCCCTAGAGTCAAAGTCCCACAAAGCTCTGTTTTTCAACAAAAGCCTTGATCTGTCCACTAGTAGCATTTGGCATGCTACATTGTCAATTCACACGTATGATCAGATTTATTCATAATACAACCTTTGAGTTCATACGTCTCAAAGAAGGGTGTTAAGCTAAGAGAGTAAATTCTCCGCCACCACAAATATATCACCAATAGCAACTAATCGGTTATGTTATGAAATACAACGTCAAACATACATCCATTTATAAGTTCGTTCCGGGTCTAAACCAAACCAAAGGTACCTTATTCCTCGTCCAAATAAGGAGAGAGACCCTTGCATATACGGACAATCGACAAGTACGTTCGTACCACTGCCACTAAAACCCCTTCAAGGGAGCTACTCATATTCTAGGCATCAACAAACAGTCCATTCAATGTGAATATTCCTAGTCTTCCACCATCTTCAATGTCTTCGACTTCAGTTCATCGTTTAATTTTCGAAATAGGTTGAACCCTGTCTTTTCGAACAATTAGCATCAAAACAAAAATTGGATTATCAACCCACCAATTAAGTCTCCTTTAATTAGTAATCATCTTATAAGATTTAAATCTTATTCTCAACTCGGTTAAGTTATTTGGCTTCCAAAAATAATTTTTTCAACATTATAAAAAATGTTTACTTGAGGATTAGATTCGATTTACGAATTAAAAATCTTTATTTCAAAACATTACCCAAAACTCATTATAAAAGTAGTATAAAAAATAGCCAAATTCAACCTCACCAGTTTTAACATTCAAAACCATATATATTAGGTTCAAACCTGTTTCAAATCATCTATAATAATTTATAATGATTCTTCCCTATTTTTATTTATATAAAAATAGTTCATTTTCATAAATCTCGGTTTCAGGTCATCATAGGTCCCGGCATTGTTTTTATTCAAATTTGATTTGAACGTTTATCAAAATCTAACCATTAGATTTAAAAAGGAAATCTTATCGTTTGAAAGCTCTTTTCATTATGAACCCAAAGGTTCCAGTTTCGGGAAAATTCAATGGTCAAATCTCTCGGTACATCAGTTTAAAGTCACAGGTCGAAGTTCGCGAAATACCGCTACGCAATGAGTTCTATTCTGACCATAATTCGATGTATAATATAAATTACGTCGAATAGCTTCAAAAATATTTTATTTATTATATAAAATATATATAATAATTTCTATAAGTTATATTTTAAATTTACAATTTCAGATTCCAATTATTTTAATATTTAAGTATTATAATAATATTTAAATAATTAAAATAATATTATTTATCAAACATTGTTATTTTGAATCCAAATTCTCCTGACATTCATTATAAAATAAATAAGAAAGTTTTGTAAAGGAAACCTTTATAAAACATTTTCTAGATATCCAAACCGAAATTCACTTTATCGGTTACTATCTGTTACTGCCAAAATTAACCCTTGGCATAGGCTAACAGTGAAGGGGTATCGGAGGAACACAAGCACGGAAGAATCTTCCAAAAGCAAAAGAGCCGAATGATGGAAAAGACCAAAAGCAGGAAAGAATGATCTGAGAGCAGCATAAACGGTACCATCCGGAAATAAAGGAGATCAAAGCATACAGAATGCCGACGAAGTCTATCTTACAGGGTCTACTCGGCGGGGAGTTCTGTAGCGGAAGGTCACCTAGGACAGATACCAAGAAAGAGGAAGACATGAGCTCTGCTTATTGAAACCCGAAAGGGCTAGTGGTATTAATCTACTTAATTCCAACACATCGGAAGGTGAAGGTATCAAGCCAGAGGTACATAAAGATTATCCAGAACCAGCTTCCAAAGCATCTACAACGTAGGTGACGAAAGGTCACATTGACAGACATCAGAAACATCACCAGGAACTACCTTCTGGAAAACCAAACTACCCCAAAAGCTCCACCCAAAGGCTAACTAGAACCCTAGCAGAGATACAGGTTATCCGTACTAATGTACCTAGTGCAGAGACTAACAACGTTTCAAATCGGCAGTTATCTACATACATCATGAGGGCAAACTCCTCTAAGTATTCACGAGAAAGCCGGAAGCCTATATCCAAAAGCTTACATCCGAGAGTCTACACCCAGAAGCTACTACCAAGAGTTCAAATACCATCTGAAAGCCACCACATCGACAAGCCCGTATCAATCTCCAAAAAGCCCCAACTAACCGGAACCCTCACTTTGAATACTATAATTAGCACCCCAAAGGCGACTGGAAGCCAAATGTTCGAGACCAAGGAAAAAAGCGGCTGGCAAAGGCCCTTGCAGACCCAATAGCCAACAGCAAAAGGGGCCCTAAATTCCATATAAATAAGACCCCATGAGCCACACAGAGGGGGGGGGGGGGGGGCGAAATTTTCATTTCTCAATCTTGTTCTTTCTACTTTAAAAAGAGCAAATCCTAGTTCCTAGATCAGATTGAGGATTTCGTCAACTCTTGTAATACATCTACAATTTATGAATGAGGAATTCCGAGACTTAAACATCTTGTGATTTGATAATCTTGTTGTGACATTATGATAGAACAGGGAGTTAACTATGTATGAGAAAGTTGATTATGGCACCCTCGTGAAAGAGGAAGGGCTTCATAGGAATTCGAAGTCCTCCTCCTTCTATCTTGAGTGTTTTGCAACGCTGATCAATGCTCTCATAATGAGCCTAATGCTTCTTGACCCCGGAAAAGAGGTCATATGCAGGCTTATAATTTGATCTCTGACATAGCCAAGGCTCTTCGGGCCTGTTCAATGCGGAATGATCATTTGAGTTAATAAGCATTGTGATGCCCTCCTTCTCGAATAGGGAGAAGCATTAGCATATTTTCTTCTTATCACAATATATATCATCATACTCGTGATCTGGGGAGTATTTGATTTCATAAGACCTTAGTTATGTCAAGCTAGGTAAATCTTCTTCAGGTCATTTCGGAATTCCACTGTACTGTAAGTGTGATATTCGTATCGTGAGGGAAGAATAACTAATCTTCAGAACAAAGATTCTAATGCTTAAGGAAAGGTAGATTTAGCTAAGTAATACTGGTCTTCGAGCATCCTTCAATAACCATGGATCATGACTACATCAAATTTCTTAAACACATGTCATGTATAACTTACTTCGAGTGTTGATGGAAAATAATGTTAACGTTTTGGCACTAGACGGAGGGCCTGAACTTCTGTCCTTACGGTTAATCTATCAAAAATTAAATTGGTAAATTTATTGCTTTATGGTAGGAAAGATGAAATCAAAAAGTTTGGAAGATCGAAACAAGGAATCATATCCTAATGCGACCCTCGAAGGAAACATAGATCTGATGCTAAATCTGAATAATAACGAAAGGGGAGACACATCCAGCCCAACACAACCACCAAACGCCATGGAAGATAGTGTCGCAAAGATTATGGCCTTGGAGAAGCAACTCCAAGAGATGCAAGCTCAGATAAATGCTGCTCAAACACAGAAATCGTCAAGACTCACGAAATCTAGTCAAAGAGAAACGAACGTGTCTCCAAAAAGAAAAGCTCCCATTCAACACTCAGAAGCAAAGGAGAAGCTCAAAGTGACTTCCGTCGAGAAAAAGAAGTCCCATTTGACACGAATTGACCATCAAGGAAATCAATGCAAGCAGGAGCAGTCTGGAAGTTCCACTTCCAAAGGTTATAATCCCAAGAGAGCAAATTATGACAACACGGAAGCTTATCTTAAAGACATCGCTCAGAAGACCGTCAAAGACTAGCTAGGAAGCAAAGGTAAGAGGACCCAAATGACAGAGTTAACGACAATGAAAGGGTAGCTCCTTTCATTGATGAAATTATGAACACTATTATACCATCGAGAGTGAATGTTCCAACCATAAAGTATCTTGGGACAACTGACCCCGATGATCATCTAATGGTTTTCGATAGCCAGATGTATCTCTACAATGCTTCCAGAGTTATCAGATGTCGCCTTTTCCCGGTGACCTTTCAAGGGGCGACAGCAAAATGGTATTGTCAATATAGAGAAAACACCATTTACTCCTAGAAACTGTTCTCCTACAAATTTTCTGCACAGCTATGCATTTGCAAAGATCCAACGGCGGACTACACAGTCATCACTAACATCAAACAGAGGCAAGGGGAGTCTCTCGAAGATTATCTAAAAAGATTCAACAACGAGGCATTATAGGACAAGGATACGAAAGATCGTGACAAGTTGATCGATGTGCATTCGGGGTTAATCGAAAACACCCCCTTATAGAAGGAATTATATATCCACGGATGTAAAGACTTACAAGATTTTCATTTCCAAGCCGACAAGTTTATTCACATGGATGAATTGTACTTCACAAAGAGAAATTTCGGGCCTCGAGGGGAAGGAGGAAGGCCAAACTTTGGACGAAAGCCCTTGGAAGGAAATCAAAAGAGATCAAGGTGGGAAGATTCTAATACCAACTTGGTTGATCTAAACAAGCTCATCTCACTTGTGTATGCTATCGCAAGAGAAAGGGTTAATAACTTTCCCGTCTCGTTCAAAGCTAAGAATTGCCCTGAGCCTTATTCCGGCGGTAAGTATTGTGAATTCCACAAAACCAACGGACATAAGATTGACGAGTGCAAGGTATTGGATAGGATTATTCAGAAGCTAATACCAGAGGGACATCTGAAAGAATATGTTTTAAACAATACAACATCAGATCAACATACAAGTGGACAACATAAGGTTTCGGTAAATGCGATAGGGGCAACTATGGAAGAGGGCAACCTAGACTTGGGTCCACCCATAAATCGAATCAATTTGATCCATGGAGGGCCACACCCTACGGAAGCTGTCCGAGAGCTAGGAGTCAATACATGAAGGAAGCCATGGAGGGAATATTCTCCATTCAAGAAGAACTATCGTTGAAGAACGTACGTTATGCTCTCAGAATGCACAACCTAGCGGTCTCTCTGGAAGAAATGAAGAAAGGGGTCTGCCATCCACATAATGATCCCCTTATGATAAAAGCGCAAATAGATCTCTCTGTTGTTTCCAAAATCCTTGTGGATATTGGGAGCGCCATCGATGTCATTTTCAAGCACGCTTTCGATCAAATGGGAATTTCTGAGAAGAAGTTAGAGCTAAGCAATGAACCAATCTTCAGCTTTAACAACAAGGGATCGACTCCGGTGGGGCAAATCAACCTTCTAGTTCAAGTTGGTATGTCTCCACTTTATAGGACCTTCAAAATTCCCTTTGTTTTAATCGATCAACCATCCTATTACAATGCCTTCTTTGGACGACCGACTTTGGAGGAGATGGACGCTTTTGTTTCTTCCAAATATCTTATGTTAAAATTCCTAACCAAGCAGGGATGGGGTACCATCAGGAGAGAACATTTTAGTTCCCACGAATTGTACTTCGCAATGATTGACAAATACAAGAGGGAGTGATCTTCGTACTTTGATTCTTCTACTATTTTCATACCTTCGGATAAGGGATTCTTACATCCCATATTCGAAATTAAAATAAAAACTAATAAGGCTAATAAACGTGCAAATGGTAGGTACATTTCTTTGAGAAGAAAGAGATAGAGATCCGATGATGTAAATCTGATTGAGGAAGGAGAAATCGCCACGGACTTAAATTCTAGAAGTGATACTAAAAGAATAAAACCAATAGAAGATGTGGAAGAGGTAAACGTTGATTCAAAGGATAAATCGAAGATCATCAACATAGGGAAAAGGCCGACAGAGCCCCTCAAGATTGACCCAATTCAGTTCCTATGACTCAACAAGGATGTTTTCGCTTGGATCCATTCAGACATGATCGGTATCAATCCTTCTACTATGATTCATGCCCTAAACATTGACTCTTCGGTGATCCTGATTCGGCGAAAGAAAAGACAATGTAATATAGACTGATTATAAGCCTTAAAAGAGGAAATCAAGAGGTTAGAAACTAACCGGTTTATCCGGGAAGTCCTTTACCCAAAATGGTTAGCCAATTCTGTGCAAGTGAAGAAGTCCAATGGGAAGTGGAGAACATGTGTTGATTACACGGATTTAAACAAGGCTTGCTCGAAAGATTGCTATCCCCTTCCGTGGATTGACCAGTTGGTCGATGCCACGAGTGGTCACGAGATACTATCCCTTATGGATGCTTACTCAGGGTACGACCAAATTTCGATGCATATACTCGACGAAGAGCATACAAGCTTTATCACTGATTGGGGAACATTTTATTATAAAGTGATGCCCTTCGGTTGAAGAACGCGGGAGAAACATATCAAAGATAGGTAAACAGGATGTTTCAAGAACAAATATAGTGCAATATGGAAGTATATGTGGATGACATGCTACTGAAGTCCACTGAAACAGAAAACCATCTAAAGGTCTTAGAGGAAATGTTCAATGTCTTAAGGAGTTACCAAATGAAGTTAAACCCACAAAAGTGTTCTTTTGGAGTTCAATCTGGAAAGTTCCTGGGATATGTGGTCAGTGAGCAAGGGATTGAAGCTAGCTCTGACCAAATCCAAGCTATAAGAGACATGGAAGAACCTAAGACAAGCAAAGAAGTCATAAGCTTGAACGGGAAAGTAGCAGCCGACAAATGTGTCCATTTCTTCGATGTTATATAAAAAAAAGAATTTCTAATGGAACGAAGAATGTCGGAGGGCGTTCCAAGAGTTAAAAGTTTATATGGAAATGCCTCCAATTTTGTCCAGTCCAGAGAAGAGGGAAGATCTATACCTATATATGGCTGTTTCAGAGCATGTGGTAAGCTCAGTCCTAATAAGCGAGAGAAATGGAACTCAACACCCCATTTACTACGTTAGCGAAGGCTAAAGGACGTAAAAACACAATACCCTGTGATAGAGAAATTAGCGTATTGCCTAATACTTACTGCACGGAAGCTCAGAGGATACTTCCAAGCTCACCCCGTTAGGATTTTAACTAGTTTTCCGCTAAAGTAAGTGTTCAGTAAACCAGAAAATTTAGGGAGGTTAATCAAATGGGGTATCAAGCTTAGCTAATACGAGATTGAGTTCCATCCTCGAGAGACAATTAAAGGAGAAGCCCTTGCATACTTCATGAATGAGTGCACAAGCTTTATTTTTGAATAATCAGTTAAAGAGACTGCTACTTGTAGATGGAGCTTCTAACAAAAAGGGAGCAGGGGCATGTTATATTATAATTGCCCCTAACGGACACCGCTTGCACTACGCCATGAAGTTAGGGTTCCCGGCAACTAACAATGCAGCCGAGTATGAGTCAATGTTAGCGGATTTGAATTAGGCACTACAGTTGAAGATACCTCAGATAGAAATCTTTAGTGATTCACACCTAAAGGTGTACCAGATAAAGCAAACCTATCAAACCAAGGATGCACGAATAATCCTATATGTGAAGAGGGTATTAAAGATGCTTTCCCGGTTTGAGGATTTCTCAGTTCATCAAATACCCCACAGGGGGAACACTCAAGCGGGTTTACTAGCCAAATTAGCCAGTTCCCGAGGGGCTCCCGAAACTTAAGTAATTCCCGTGGGTTATCAGGAAAGGCCTAGTATCGAGCATGAAGAATCGGAAACGGGGGAAGAATTATTAGTCTTAACTAGATCCCAGGCCTTGAGAAGGGGGGACAAAGGAAACAAAGAGAGAAATTCCAACGGGGAACTTCCCTTAACAAAAACGAACTGCCATCATAAAATTACATGGATGACTCCCATAGTAGATTACCTCCTAAACGGGACATTGCCCCTTAGTAAGCAAGACGCGAGAAGGATAAAACACCAAGCTCCTACCTTTGTGATTACGGATAATATACTCTATGAAAAGGGACATTCGCTTCCTTACTTAAGATGTGTAAGTTCTGAAGATGGGCTTAACCTGTTGAAGGAAGCTCATAGAGGATAGTGTGGAGACTATTCTAGTGGAATTAAGCTAGCCAAAAGGGTCATGTGACAAGGTTATTATTGGCCGTAGATGGTTAATCAAGCAGTTGAGTATGTCAAAAAATGTGATAAGTGTCAAAAGTACTCTAAGGTGCCCCGACTTCCTCCTAGCGAACTAACCACTATATCGAGCCCCTGGCCATTTGACGTGTGGGGGATAGATTTAATCAGACCTTTATCCATCTCCAAAGGTGGAGCTGAGTATGTTGTAGTAGCCATCGACTACTTCACCAAATGGGTGGAGGCAGAACCCCTTCGGAAAATCACGTCCAAAAAAGTGTTAAGATTCGTAATAAAGAAAAATGTTACCTTCTTTGGAATCCCTCACCAAAAAAATCAGATAATGGAACACAATTCTAGAGCGAAGAATTTACTCGGTTTTGTGAGAAAAATGGAATTAGCAAAAAAATTGTCCTTGGTAGCCCATCCAAAAGCTAACGGAACTGTGGAAGCTGCCAACAAAACCATCAAGACAATTCTTAAAAAACGCCTAAACTAAGCCAAAGGAAATTGGGTTGAAGAGTTGCCTTTAGCGCTTTGGGCGAATAGAACCTCTGCCAAGACAACAACGGGACACACCCCTTTTTCCTTGACTTATGGACGCGAAGCTATGCTTCCGGTTGAGTTTGAAATCCCGTTGCGTAGAAGGATAACATATGCGTTTAATCCCAATCAGGAATTAAGAAAGGAATCCCTAGCCTTAATACAGGGACTAAGAGATGTGGCCGTAATCAGAACAGCTGAATATCAAAGAAGGTTACGAAATACTACAAACGAAGGTCAGAAGTAGAACTTTCGCAAAAGGAGAGTTAGTTTTATGAAGATTGATGGCTAACACAAAGAACCCAACAGATGGCCCTCTCGGCCCAAATTGGGAAGGACCCTTGATCATCCATTAAAAATTTATACCCGGAACGTGTCGATCGTGCATACCTAATGGTGATCGTGTTCCGAGAACATGGAATTTGGAACATTTAAGAACATACTTCCCAACGATAAAGGAATAAGGAAAATGACTTTCACTTAGAGATAATCATGTAACCAAGGGCACGAAAACCCTTTCAATAGCTCAAAAGAAACCCAAAAGGAGTCAAGCTGAATAAAGGATCAAATCCTTTATCATCACCAAAATTGGTCAGGACAAAGCATCCCCGGAGGGGGATGGTGTGTTAATCTTTCTCCATACCTAAATTAGAGGGGGCTAGGTTAAAGCATCAAAAGTGTAAGCCTCCGTTTCACACCATGAATGGTCGAGGCGGTGCATCTAAAATTAGTACGCCTTGTCTCTGCTCGTAGAAGAGTACGCCCTGCCTCTGCTAGAACTAAGCATGTCCTACCTCTGCTCGTAGAAGAGCATATCCTACCTCTACTTATGTTCCGCTTACCCACAGAAGGGAACACAAACCCCTATAATCCTCTATGATGGTTAGGATAGGGCACCCCTCAGAGGGGAGTGGCATGTAAGCCTCTATCAATACGTACGATGGTCAGTATAGAGCATCAATAGAGTAAACCTTAGTTCTGTGCTTACGATGGCCCCGTCAAAGTTTCTAAGACCTTATCATCACTTACAATGGTCAGGATATGGTGCCTCCTGGAGGAAGGTTGGGTAAGTCTTCGGGAACTACTTGTCGATAAGCTAGCCAAGCGCCCCGGATGCACATGCCCAGAGAGTGGCTAACAAAGCACATACATCCTCTGCTTTGAAATCAAAAGCCCAAAAAGTGGCTCAGGAAGCACGTACAACCTCTGCTTCACAAATAAAATCCAAGTGGGATACAAAACACTAATGCCAGAAGAGGTTTCCGGTCTTCAATCATTATATACCCGAATATGGGTTGATTCAGTTCTTTATATATGCCAGAAGGGGTTTCTGGTCTTCAATTTCCAAATGCTGGAAGGTGTTTCCGGTCTTTTATCTATGTTAATACCCAAATCTGGGTTGATTTGGCTACTCACAAATACTGGAAGGGGTTTCCGGTCTTCTATCTATATTAATACCCGAATCTGGGTTAACTCGGCTACTCACAAATACCGAAGGGGTTTCCAGCCTTCTATCTATATTAATACCCGAATTTGGGTTGATTCGGCTACTCACAAATACCGGAAGGGGTTTCCGGTCTTCTATCTATATTAATACCCGAATCTGGGTTGATTCGGCTACTCACAAATATCGGAAGGGGTTTCCGGTCTTCTACCTATGTTAACACCCAAATTTGGGTTGATTCGGCTCTTCACAAATACCGAAAAGGGGTTTCCGGTCTTCAATATTTAACTACCCAAATCTGGGTTGATTCAGTTCATTACTGATACCAAAAGGGGGTTTATGGTCTTCAAGCTTCAGGTTATCTAAGTCAAAGTTGGTTTAAAGTCACTACCAAGGTGGAAAACCAACCATTGGCTCTCAATCTTTAACAGACAAAAAGAAAACTATCCTGAAAGCAGTGCCTTGTAGGTTTTGTCACGCAATCTGGTGTTAAGAAACAACTTGCAAATGAATAGAAAAGAATCTGGAAAGAAAAAGTTTGACTTGGAAAGTCGAAAAAAAACCTTCATTAGGGGGACAAATGTTATTACCAAAATTAAACCTTGACATAGGCTGACAATGAAGGGGTATCGGAGGAACATAAGCATGAATGAATCTTCCAAAAGAAGAAAAACCGAATGATGGAAAAGACCGAAAGCAGGAAAGAATGATCTAAGAACAGCATAAACCAGCACCTTACGGAAAGAAAGGAGATCAAAGCCTACAGAATGTCGGTGAAGTCTATCCGGTAAGGTCTATCTGACAGGGTCTTCCTGGCAGGGAGTTTTATAGTAGAAGGTCACCTAGGACAGATACCAAGAAAGAGGAAGACACGAGCTCCGCTTATTGAAACCCGAAAGGGCTACCGGTATATTAATACTTAATATCAACAAATTGGAAGGTGAAGGTATCAAGGGTATCAAGTTGGAAGTACATAAAGATTATCCGTAACCGGCTTCCGAAGCATCTACAGCGTAGGTGACGAAAGGTCACATTGATAGACATCAGAAAAATCACCAGGAGCTACCTTCTGGAAAACCAAACTATCCCAAAAGCTCCATCGGAAGGCTAACCAAAACCCTAGCAGAGTAATAGGCTATTGATACTAATTTACCTAGTACAGAGACAAACAACGGTTTCGAACCGGCAGCTGTCTACATACATCGTTAGGGCAAGCTCCTCTAAGTATTCACGAGAAAGCCGAAAGCCTACATCCAGAATCTTACGTCCAAGAGCCTACACACAGGAGCTGCTACCAGGAGTTCAAATACCATCCGATAGTCACCACATCGATAAGCCCATATCAATCTCCAAAAAGCCCCAATTGACCAGAACCCTCACTTTGAAGACTATAATTAGCACCCCAAAGGTGGCCGGAAGGCAAACGTCCGAGACCAGGAAAAAAACGGCTGGCAAAGGCCCTTGTAGGCCCAATAGCCGAACCGTAGAAGGGGCCCCAAAATCCCTATAAATAAGACCCTAAAAACCAAAAAGAGGGGGACGAATTTTTCATTTCTCAATCTTGTTCTTTCTTCTTTAAGAAGAGCAAATCGTAATTCCCAGATCGGATTGAGGATTTCTTCAACTCTTGTAATACATCTACCATTTATGAATGAAGAATTCTGAGACTAAAATATCTTGCAATTTGATAATCTTGTTGTGCCATTATGATAGAACAGGGGTTAACACTAACCTTTCATATGAAAAAGTTGATCAAGGCACCATCGTGAAAGAGGCAGGGCTTCATAGGAATTCGAAGTCCTCCTCCTTCTATCTTGAGGGTTTTGCAATGCTGATCAACGCTCTCATAATGAGCCTAATGCTTCCTGACCTCGGAAAGGAGGTCGTATGTAGGCTTATAATTTGACCTCTGACATAGCCAAGGCTCTTCGGACCGGTTCAATGTGGAATGAACATCTGAGTTAATAAGCATTGTGATGCCCTCCTTCCCGAATAGGGAGAAGCATTAGCCTGTTTCCTTCTTATCACAATATATATCATTATACTCGTGATCTCGGGAGTATTTGATTTTATAAGACCTTGGTATGTCAAGCGAGGTAAACCTTCTTCAGGTCATTTCGGAACTCCACTGTATTGTAAGTGTGATATTCGTCCCATAAGGGAAGAATAACTAATCTTTAGAACAAAGATTTCGACGCTTAAGGAAAGGTAGATTTAGCTAAGTAATACTAGTCTTCGAGCATCTTGTTAGAGTTTATGCCCTAGAGGCAATCTTTTTGATGTGAACAATAATGACATTATTGATGTTTTTATTTTATTTTATTTGGAATAAAATTTATGTTATGTTATATTTACTGCGTAATATAAATATTAACATGATATAAGTCCTTAGAATAATAATATAGAATTATATATAATTCAAGTATGTGACTTGCACATGAGATTAAATAATATACTAAGTTTTATAATTCTTAAATGTCCCCAGTCAAGTTTTATTGTTTATATTGGACAACAATAAAACATTGAGACTAGTATGTTGATTGACTGATAATCATATGTCATTGATTATTTATATACGTGATATAAATGTCAATACATAAATGCATATTAGAGAATAACGTATTGGGCTGACCCAATACGAAAAAACTACAAGGAATATAATTAGCAGTATCATAAATTATTCTCATAGTGGCAGTAATGTAATGGTCCTCTGACCTGAAATCATTATAATTTTATTTGAGGATATTTGTGTTTTGATATGATCAGAAGTTTCTTTTAATTGCATATATGATATAGATGATTATCAGATACATCTCGAATCGATTGAAAATTATGAATGATCTAGATGGAATTTAACCCTACGTTGTATATGTAGTGATATCCATTGGACTCTTGATTGAGTGAGATTATAAAATGCATGGTCGTTCTCAAATATAGATTTCTTTTAAATAATCTACTCATGGATCAAGATTAAAGGATTAAATAATAAAGAGGATGATACGTTCCATGCCTCGAGTTTAATCTTGGATATAATGGTTAAAAGGATTATATTATGTTGATATACTTGTCATAGAACAGGTAGTATCGAATCATTGACATTATAATAACTTGGGTGATGACGACGTATTACTAGATGCTAATAGTTGTTTATAATTTAAATATTATTTAAATTTTATTTGAATTATTACCAACGTTATTGTAACCTATAGGGTCACACACAAGAGTGATGAAAGGATGAGAACATTCAAAACAAAACTAATTCAAGTGTTGAAACAGTCTTTGTTTTGAACAAATAAAATGGATCCACGACTTTCCTACTTACCCGTGTTTTACCTTATAAAAGGATATGATCCTCATTTTATTTGGTACAAAAAAAATCGAGTAAAGGGCTAAAATCCAAAATATCAACTAGTATTGGAGCTTATGCCGCTTCGATTACGTTAGACATAATTGAAGGCATTGTTCATGGATTTTCCAATAGAGATGCCTCAATCAAGCATTTGATTCATTATTGTCAGATCTGAATTCATTCAATTTCGTGAATCAAAAGGTGAAAGGTACATAATTTCGGTTAATTTCAGATTGATCTTTGAAATTAGGGCTTGTAAATGTTAGTTATCCGCTGCGCATCGATCTAGAGAAAGCTTCAATGGTATCAGAGCAGTTGGTTACTCTTGAGTTTGATTTTGGAATAAACGTATGTAGAGCATCAAGTAAAATTACTAAAATTTATAGTATTTTTGTATACTGATGTAATTTAAGATGGGATGAATTATTTGTAAATGTAAACGGATCAAAAGTTGAATATGTGAGAGTGTGTGTGTGTGTGTATATATATATATATTCTATATTTGATATAGAAACTGTGATATATTAATTCCATGGTTAATTTCGAATTAACAGTATACTACGAATAATATATGTACTCTACTTGAATCCATGAACATGGTTTAAATGGTAAGCCGTGTAAATATATATTTGTATGTATTTAGATCTCAGTTTTGGTTGACTAATGATAAATTAAGATAACCTCTGTTTCAATATTTCTGAAATCATTTTGTTCCTTGAATGATCAAACCCAGTTGGGTATAAATAATCTGTATATTCAGTTTGACATATGTATTATCATATTTCATAAATATATGGAAAAACTGATTCCACCAGTACATTATGAGATGATCTGTTTAGTAATGAATTATGGTTTATACACTTATCATTCAAACCACAATCGTTTTTTCAAAATGAACTGAAGTTGTATATTAAAGCCTCTTTTATATTATTTTAAAATCAGTTTGTGTACTATATTAGAAAAAGGGGTTTCAATAAAGTTCAATATCTATATTAATGAAAAGGACACACATTAGTGTTATTGATACGCTAAACTATGACTATCAATATCAGAATGGCATCTTGTATCAATATATATACTTGACTGCTTGATATTAAAGAAACTTGTGTTCTAGTATACATTTATGTATAATGGATAACCAGACATATAATATGATATGTATGTATCCCTGATAGATAATATAAACAAAATTCTGGGTACTTCGAAATGACACTGAAACCTTGTTTTCACAAAAACCACCTACTGGGCATACATAACAAAAGTATTTAGATACAATTTCTGTTTGATTGGCAGTTACGCACTGTATGTTCTCTTATAGATCTATCTATTTGATCCTCCCATAAAATCATATTGACAAGCTTAGGACCGTGATTAATAAAATGCAGTTTATATAATTAGACATATATGGGTTGTTGGATATATAGATTTCTTCATATGCATGTTAAGCATTATGTGTCAACATTTAACAAGTGATGCTCAATTGCATTATTAATTTGTTGATATCTGTATAATGGCTAATGTAACATGCCAAGACAGATGTGTTAATGCATTTTAACTTTATTTAATTTTGTCTAATTCATACGTACATAAATTTTGTTGAATACTTGTCTCGTGATTTTACATTTTGACTATATGTACTGATATACAAGTAATCTGAAAAGTGCAGTTTAAATGTTTGATATTATGCCTTGAAAGTTTTGCATTTCTGTCTGGTCTTGAAAGTTTCAGTTCAACTGGAATTACATACATATATGATATGTGTTTATGAGACTGGTCACATATAAATATGACTAATGCCTATACTTGATATTTCATGCCCACATTAGTATATGACACTTAAATAATAATAGAGGAATTTTGAATACAGTAATGATCTGTAATGCATTTCCTTGTTTGAATGTTTATTTAATCAATATGCCAACTGTCTGTTCGATTATATTCCCACGTATCAAATGATTATGGTGTTTAAGTTCAGCTCCATATATCTAGTTATTTATAACATGCCTGTGTCATGTTTATGTATTTCTGGATATATAATCACATGTGAATAGTTTGTCATATGATCCATCCTGCAAGTGTAATGTAAATATGTATTACATGGTTTGTTAGGAACAAGAATAATCTGGAATATAATCGCGGCTGAGTTTGGTATATGATATCAAAAGAGCAATGCTACTTAATAGGCCTTAAAAGGACTTATTTTAAACTATACTAAATGGCCACATTAAATTATAATGGTTATGATTTGTTTCTACATAAGTTATAAGTTTTATAAAATATGCAACTTTGTTTGAAATGTTCAAAATAATGGCAAACTAGATTTTGATTATTGTTAACACTTATGTTATTTTTTTAATCCATCTAATTTTGATTATGATGTATTAAATAAAATATTTATATTTTAAACTTGAATAAATAACACAATAAGCTAGTTCGAATTTAAATCCCTTTTAACCAATAATTAATATTAAGTCAAGGTGACGTCTTCCAATAAATACACTCATAAATACCAGAATCACTGGATGTAGGTAATTCCAAAGCATTTCTACACCTTTTATTATGGTTATATGCAATAGAGTAAATGTGATACTCAACTGTATAATTGGGATTAACTTAACTAGGCTGCATAATAAGATTATGGGCTTAGGGACAAATAGCATAAATTATTATAAAATATATATACTTATTTTAAGCAAATGAATAATACAATGAACAAATGTTCGTCATGTGATCCGAGAATTATATATACGAATAATTGACATATGATGTCTACCTAAAAATCGCGTCTTGGGTGTTTAACAAAAGCTAACTCATGACATGAATACATATGGATCTTGGACCACCTAAATAAGAGGGATGTCGATTTGAGTAGGAGCTTATTTATTTTATTTACACATTCATTAATAGTACAATAATTTGTATAATTTTGACTATCAAAATTTATGATGCAAAATTATTTATAATTTTATTTATTATCTCTTGTAGATACTAAATGGCAAGGAACACCAACAACTTATCACTAAGGTCTGTTCTTGAAAAGGAAAAACTAAATGGAATTAATTTCCTTGACTGGCACCGAAATTTGAGGATTGTCCTTAAACAAGAAAGGAAGTTGTTTGTTCTTGATAGGCCTATTCTAGAGGCACCACCAAGTACAACAACTCGTGTAGAGATCCCACAAGAAGCACCAAGATGATGCTCATCATATCAGTTTTCTCATGTTAGCAACCATGACTACGGGGCTTCAGAAGCAACACGAGTTCATGGATGCTTATGTGATGATCAAGCACCTTAAGAAACTACTCGAAGGGCATGTTCGACAACAAAGGTATGACACAAGCAAGACACTATATCACTACAAAATAGGAGAAAAGGAACCTGTTGGCCCACATGTACTAAATATGATTGGATACATAGAGTATCTAGAGAGATTGGAGTTTTCGTTGACACCGGAAGCTCAAACCAATCTAGTTCTGTAATCATTGAACCGTAAGTATTCTCAATTCGTCATGAATTATCTCATGAATGAAATTGAGAAACTCTTGACTGAGTTATTGAGCATGTTGAGAACTACTAAAAATAACATGAAGAAAACAGAACATGTTGCCATGATGATGGTACAAAAGGGGACTGCAAAAGCCAAGGGAAAAGGAAAGAAAAAGCAGCTTACGAAGACTGCTAATAAGACCAATTTCAAAAAGGCATCAAAGCCTAAAGGAGGGATTCCCAAAGAAGGTGATTGTCACCACTATGGAAAGCCGGGTCATTGGAAATGTAACTGTTATGCTTACTTAGAAGATCCAAAGAAGAAGAAGGGAAGTTTAACTTCGTCGGATTCAGGTATAAATGTTATAAATATCAATTTATCTACTTCTACATCTTGGATATTAGATACTGGATGTGGATCACATATATGTGTCAATTTACAGGAAATGCAAAAGAGTAGAAATTTGAAGAATGGAGAAGTGGACTTACGAGTGGGGAATGGAGAAAATGTTACCGCATTAGCCATAGGAAGTTTCCACTTATCCTTACCTAGCGGATTAGTTTTAGAATTAAGAGATTGTTTTTATGTGCCTTCCATTAAGACAAATATTATTTCTGTGTCTTGTTTGACAAGCTTGGATTTTCGTTTATAATAAAAGACAGTTGCTATTTATTTTATTTAAATGAGATATTTTATGGAAATGCACAATTATTTAATGATCTCTATGTTCTTAATTTTGATGTGCCGGTTTATAACATTAATACCAAAAGGATTAAACCTAAAGATTTAAATCCAACATACCTTTGGCATTGTCGTTTAGGCCATATAAACGAGAAACGCATATCAAAACTCCATAAAGATGGAATTTTGAGTTCATTTGATTTTGAATCATATGAAGAATGCAAATCTTGTTTATTGGGCAAGATGACCAAAGCCCCATTCACTGGACACAGTGAACGGGCTAGTGATGTATTGGCCCTCATACATAGTGATGTATGTGGACCAATTAGCACATCAGCTAGAGGTAGGTTTTATTACTTCATTACATCTACTAAAGGCATGCAAACACTCTCGTACGACTCTGACAACCTTCCGATATTATTGGAGAACTTTGAGGTCAAATCCGGTAGAATAACTATGCTTTGGGGTTTTTAAATCGATAGACGATCAAAATGGACATGGATTTGGGTATTTGGGGGCAAACTGGACAGGCTTTGGGCTTGTGGAGGGTTCAATCTGAGGGAGAGTGGGATGCAGGGCGCTGGTAGGTACTGTTGTGGGGTTGTAGGGCCCAGGAGTGGGTGGTAGGGGTGAAAGGAGGTGGATATTTGGGGCAAAATTGAGTTAATGATGCAAATTAGGGATTCAGGAAGGGTTTGTAGGAGTTTGAGGTGGAAGTGGGGCCACGACTCAAGGGGAGGAGGCTTGGGGGTGGTGCGCAGGTAGGGAGGAGGGTAAAGAAGGGGCGGAATAGGTCCGGTGTGGAGGAGTGGGTGGCGTCCATGGATGAAAGCTTGGAAGGAGGAAGATGCTTAAGGAGAAAAAATGGGAAAAAGCGAAAGAAAGGAAGAAAAAGGAGGTGGTTTTATAAGAAATGGAGAGGTAAGGAGTGGTGAGTTATCGCAAGATGGGAAAGGGGAAGAAAACACACCAAGACATGTTGGGAGAATGACACCTCATTTGTACATTTATACTTATTAAAGAGAGATGTTCTTTCAAGCTTGTTTTAGTTCTATCGCGCGTTTATCGCTCGTATAATCAAACGATAAATCTGATTGATACGAAACTTTGAACCCTAATATATTTCGTAATTACGGATCTAATGAAATATGTCTCATCAAATTCAGAGTCCATTTGACCACTCATCTTATTATTTTATTACTTTTTACTTAGTTTTGACCGATTGACACGATACGCGTTTATTTTTCGTACGCTCACATACTAACTTCAAAAATTATGAAATTTGAAAAATTACCATTTTTCAAAGTTTTAGATCCAATAAAATTTGTTTCATTGAATTCTGATATCATTTGAAAAATGTCTCTTTTAAAGCTATTGAGTTCTAAATTTCTAACTTATTTTTCAATACACGTTTATATTATGTATGCTTACACACTAACTCCAATTGACGTGAAATTTTAAACATAACAATAACTTACTATTACAGATCCAATGAAAGTGGTTTCATTGAAATCCAAGGTCATTTGCAAAATGTCAATTTTTAGGCTATTGAAATAATATTAAAATATCAAATTTTAATATATTCAATTTTAAATTTCTTTTAAAATTCCACTTATCTTATTTAAATCCAAATTTTAAATTGACCAAAAATTTGAGTCGTTACATTCTCCCTCAGTTAAATTTTTTTGTCCCCGAATAGGAAGGAAGACACGATACTCTAAACTCATTTTAGGGCATTACTGACCCCATCTCTAATGAGTCACCCATCTTAGGATATTATTGATCCTATCTCTAATGAGTTTCTTTTATAGGATGTTACTAATCCTTCCTCTGATGTGTCCTTTCATATGTTCTAACGAGATGTACCCCAAAGATTTTGAATTAACCAAAGCTCTAATACAAAATGTAATGGCCCGAAAATTACCGCCTTTCGAATCGACTATAAGCCACACAAGTCCGATCCAAAATGACAGAAACCCTCAATACATTAACTTTGGACATACAAAACATTAGACAGAAAGAAAAGAACTTTTCATTAACATCATTACAATGATACATCAGAGTACAGAATATATCATATTTGGTTTAAATCAACGCGTACATGCTTCCATATTGAATTCTGAACTATGTGTTCATTGCTAAGTTGCATTTGTCTTGATATATACAACTTTTCATACTTGAATTGAACCCGAGATTGAATCAACTTCTTGATGTTTTATGAACCTGAACTTGTTCTTGTTTTGCATGAGCAGGAAGACACTTGGTTGAGTTGGTCCACTTGGCTACTCCTTAGTTGTTTACACTGCCATGAGAACGATTCTGGGATGTTGTGGCAATGTACACGCACACGTGTATACGTGCACACGTACACATGTATACGTGCATGTTCTTGAGATGTGTTTGTCCATGTGAATACTGATAAAGAAAAAAAATACTGCACACTCAAAATATGATGATAAACGACCCGAATACCTGACGCAAATAAACACATAAACAAATTATATTTTCGCAAATTCAAATTTGTTTATTTTCAGATTACTACTCTAGTTGTTTATTGTATAGGGAAACAAGAGACAGAGTGAAAGAATGAGCTAGACCAGAAGTGTGGAGCAAATACAAAGACAAACAGTGTACTGAGTGTTTGAGTGTATGTGGTGAGGTGTGAATGTGACTTGTATTATAGAGAGATGCAAAATATTGTACTATTTAGATATTGAAATATAATATTGAACAAAATAATATTTGAATCATTTAAATTCTTTACAACATTATTATTATTCAATATCAATATACATTATTATATGAGATGCAAAATAGTATAGTATACAAGATGTGAACCCCAACAAATTCAGAAAGTTAATATCTATAGCAACATTTTTGGAATGTTGCTACATGCACTTATGGATGTTGTTATAGACCCAAATAGGGTTCTATTGCAATAATATTTCTTATGTTGTATTAGATAGACAAAATTTTGCCTTTGAGGTCTAAGGCAACGACAAAAATTGCAACCTAGGAAAAGTGTTGCCAAAGACCTATGATAACATTTTTTGGGCTTAACCCGACATTTTTTTGTGTTGCAGAAGGCTATTTTATGGCGTAGTGCTTCCGCCTCCACTATCCTCCGCCGCCATGCCATATTCTCGACCCAGAAATTCGATCTCGGCAATTCGGTATCGACACCCCCGAGGCTCGGATTCGAGGTCAATTCAAACAGTGAAGTCCAAAATTTCAAATCCCCCCTGAAAATCGGTTTCGAGTTCTATTAAAATCAAGGTATCAGTTGGTGGGGGCAAGCAAAGTAAAAAATGGGGGGAGGCTTTAGGCTTCAGAATATATAGTGGGAGAAGAACGGGCCGAGCCCGTTAGGTGCTTCGCATCCCATCTGGGTTACGAAATCTTGTAACCCCCTCAGATACAAAATTTCGTATCCCTCGGTGGGATGTGAGGTCGCTTTCACAAAAATTCATATATAAGATATATATTACATACACACACATATATATATATATATATATATATATATATTATGATTCATATGTTTTATGTATATCAATATGTGTATATACGTATATAAGATAGCGGACGAGAATGAAATTTCTGGACTTCGAGAAATTTCCGACTCGCGACTCCGGTTAAGGCCACACGTACATGTTCTCGACATTATGACAATCGACACTGATCTGATTCGCTAACCATTTGTACGCTCGTAAGCCCAATGGACTCGAGAATGTGCGACAAGCGTTCGAATCCACGATTCAATATCATTTTTTGAAATCCAACTCGTGTAGTCGTAAGCCAACAACACATTCACTACTTATATTTTATCTCCAAACTCTTATCGCACCGCGCGAAACCACGTGAAAATGTGTGAGCGTACACGCGACGCTTGCCGACAACGACTCGTTACTTTACGACGTAAACGGGAGACGACGACTAACGTTTAATTTCATAAGTCATTAGAAATTAGATGTTTAAAGAAGCTACCAACGCATCAACATTAGTGACATGCTCGACAGAACGATCACAAGCAAGTGTTAAACAACTAGGAGATCTTTCCAGTTTCCAGAGACGACCTTTTAAAACTCAAAGCACATTATGTTGAGGCAATACGTACTTTGGGCGAAAAGTGTTAACTGACATTTTGGTCCGGTTCCCAAAAGCATACCAGGCTCGCTCGACTCAACCCATCCGTGGCACTAGAGCCCGAAGTGTCACCAAAGCACTAAGGATCCAAGCCCGAGAGAAGTCGTGTGAGCATAAGCTTCACAAACCCTCAAAACACTCCTAGTTCATAATTTTGAATCCCTCAAAATGTGCTCCACAAAGATTTTGAATCCCTGGATTTCATATCCGGGAATTCGAATCCCATCGCCTTCACTCCACTAAATTTAAGTCCCTCCAGCTCCGCATCGCCAATTTCGAACCCCTTCGGCGTCATCTCCTACTTCACATCCCCCTCCACCCTTCTCAAAATATCCCCCTGGGATACGAAACCAACGTATCCCTCAGGATACAAATTCGTATCCCTAAGGGGATACACAAGTTCGTATCACTAAGGGATAAGAAACAAACGTATCCCTTGGGTACGAACTCATATCCTTAAGGGGATGCGAAAATTCTTATCCCTAAAGGGATACGAAAAATCATATTCTCAAGGGATACAAAACTACCGTATCCCCAGGGGATGAATTTCGTATCCCTCAAAGAGTACATGAAATTCTTCTGAGCGCTACAAAGGGATGTGAAATGTAGGAGTTTTCCTTCCAAGGATACGAAATTCAGGAGTTTGCCTTCCAATGATATGAAATTCTGTTGTGTGGCCCCCAAAACTCACCTACTGCCACCTAACCCATTACCTATAAATATACTCTTACTTCACAAGGATTGGATTTTGATTGATTTGATAGCTCTACAAGTTTCTAGAACATAATTAATGGCAACATAGCTCTTAAGGAAGAAAAAGACTACATACTTTTTTCCAAGACTTAGCATATCAAAAATATGACTCCCAAATACATCGAACGACTTGTAAACAAATGCCATGATGATGTTCAATGCTCGTAATTCTCTTTTATGAATAAAGATCAACAAACTCCTTCAAAGTGAACGTAGGTTCCTCTCGGACTGAACCACTATAAATCTCTGTGTTATTTTCTGCTTTTAGCGCTTAATTTTCCATGCACGAAACGCTAATTATCAACTTTAGATAATCTTTGGGTATGGAGACCATTTTTGTCGTCAACGCCAATAAAATAAAAATATATATTCATGAACTATACTGCTATATCTAGGTTCAGGCTAGCTCATATATATAACTATATATATGCCAGTTATTGTAGTACATCTATCATAAGGTGCTCAAATCAGTATGGTACATTAAACATGCAACACTCCATATAATTAATAATATGTATATTTATCACTGTATACACATATAAAAACAGGTAACATCCTACTCATTTCAAAAATCAATTAGAAAAGTCACACACACACACACACATACACACACATATATATATATACATACTTCATATGTAAATAGATCCAATATATATATATGTATGTATATATGTATATATATGCAAGCAGTGATTAAAAAAATATACATATACATTAAATATGCAGTATATAAGTTTCTCATTCAAATGTGTGTGCAAATACAATCAAGTGTTGTCCTATCCATCTATATGAATAGTATACACTGGTCCATGTTGAACTCATAGGCAATTTAGATATACACACACATATTTATAGGAGAATTGTATTTTCTAGTACAAAGATTTTGCAGCGGTATATGAAATAAATTCAAGATTAGCTTAGTATCTTGATACTATTATTTATACAATTAGTATAAAATCAAAATAGAAAATCATATTTTCTGTAATTTTTAAAACAAATTGCAGTATGTATATATCTACCATTATAAATATAGGATTGACAAATTAAATTTTAATTGCATCTTACATAACATGTCAGGTACATGTATGTCAATGCACACATGCAGTATGCTCATATAAAACATATCATATATAAAATTTTACGGTGTCATCAAATCCTAATACATTTGTTATGACTTGAAGATACTGATTGTGACGGCCCGCCCCGCACCAACCGACATTTACTCCAAAGGTGCGCTGTACACATGTCCAGTTAGCACGGAACGGGTCGTCAGAAGGAAAAAGGAAGAAGGAAATGAACATACAAAGAACCTGTAGAATGTCTCACAGCGCATAGAAAAAAATATAATAATAACATACTTGACATAAAACAGGAGAGATAATGCATAAGCTGAAAATCAGAACTAAATATCATAGCAGCGGAAATCCAAAATACAGCTTATTACAACTTTCAAACTGTCTCAAAGCGAAAGAAAGATAAATGAGGTACACTACTAATGCCCAAGTAGCGACCATCAACGACACAGGGAGAATGTGTGTATATATATCATACGTGGAAGCCTCCTGCCCGCCTCCGAATCAGCTACTCGCGCATCACCAGCTAACCTGTCTCTAGTCTGCTCGTGTGAGCAACCAGAGTAATAAGAGGAGACATAAAACTCTGGGTCAGACATAAAGCCTGGTATGAGCGATAAGCATCTAAAGTGAACAATAACAGGTAGACTAAAAACATACCTGAACCTGGACCTGTAACCAAAGAGTTAGCACTACATACTGTACAACACTCTAAGGTACCATATCAAACAATGTGAAGATACGGAGGTGGGGGAGGTGTGCATGTCATAATGATGGCAAACAATCAAGCATAGCAACCATCCTCACATCTCTCACTCAGTGCATAAAGCATACGATATTCACCACTTCGATCACCCAACATGCTTTGCTACGATCACTCTGCCCCATGAAGTCATAAATGGCTTCATTGCACTGATAACGTAGCCACTAATTCCTCGCTATGTCCACTTGCCCCATGGAGTTATTCACCCCATCTGCGCTGGCTCATAGCCTTACCAATCCTTACTATGTCCACTTGCCCCATGGAGTTATTCACCCCATCTGCGCTGGCTCATAGTCTTACTACGCATCACCTTGCCCCTCAGGTCATAATGACCCTACTGCACTGATAACATAGTCTTGCTACCATCACCTTGCCCCTCAGGTCATAATGACCCTACTGCACTGATAAGTAGCCTTCCTTCATTTTTAGTGGTGAATCGAAGTTATGAACGTCGACAACTCCTTAGCGCACGTCCCGCAGCAAAGCCCAACCATGAAGTGAACTCATTGGTTCCCAACTGGTTCCGGGATCCTGAGCTCTAACTCCCATTTGGACTACCTTTGCATCTCGGGTTATTGGTCATCACCATCGAATCGGATCGGATCAGCCTTCACATTCTTCATCGGATCGGATCGGCCTTAGACATTCGGATCGGGTCACGCCTCCTGCGTCGGATCGGGTCGTGGTCCTCCAGCTCGTGGCTCCTCCTCCTGGTTCGGATCGGCGTCACCACTTCGGGTCGGATCGGGTTGCTTCATCCGGGTCGGGTCGCACCTTCTGATCGGGTCGGTTCGTCGCGCCCTAGTACCCATCGACTCGTGAGCTTCCCACCCTCTTCTGGTTCGGATCGTGAATACTTGTTGGTTCGGATCATGCTTCTACTACCGGATCGTGCCACCTAGCTAAGTCGTGACTTGCTCTCTCAAACGGATCATGACGCCCACGCTGGAACGGGTCGAGTCGCGCTCCCCTCCACCGATCCGATCCGGATCCTGGGCCATTTCCTGCATGTTTTCCTGTGACTGTTTCTACGCCATTCGACGGCGTTTTCGACCAATCTAACACTTCTAAACAATCACAAAGCATACCATACAGTCATAGCAACATGTAGTATCGATCCCAAACATCAAAACATAAATCATAGCATGTAAAATGGATCAAACATACCCAAAATCCCATATTTTCCCCTTAAGCATGTTTAGGTGAAACTAATGATATGATTTGCAAAACTTAACCAAATTAACCCAAATTCATATCAGAGGTCTAAAACATCATTTAAGAATTTATGAACATTTTTCCCGAATTTATTAGTGTATAAATTCGCTAATTAACACTAATTACCCCTAATTAGCCATAATTAGTGTAAAACTATGCAAATCACTCACCTTAGCCACAAATAAACTAAGATCTGAAATAATTCTCTGATTTGATACGAATTTCAATGCCAAAGAGCAGCTCCTATGTTGATTTGGTGAAGATCTTCCTTGATTAGGGGTTGCTAAGCCAAATCCTTAACCTAAAGGTGATTTGGAGGTGATTTAGAGGTTGGAGGCCATTTTTAGGGATCCTTGGTGATAAGTGGAGGCTAGAAAACTGAAATGGAATGATTCTCCATCTCATTTCAGCCCTCCCATAACCCTAATCCCGAAATGGGTTATGGGCCTACTCACTAATCACCCGATTTGGCCCGGCTAAGCAGTTTTTCACCCTCCAAACCTCGTTTCAGCCATATCTCCCAAACGGTAAGTCTGTTTGGCTATTATGACCACTCTACGGAAAGGTAAACCATCAAACGAATCTAATGGAAGTGGTTTCAGGTCAAAATTCCTTTCCAATCAAAAGTTATGGCCAAAACAGTACCAACTAGGGGCAAAATGGTCCTTTAAAAATCGACAAAAATCATGGACATGGGAAATGGCTCTAATGGATGTTTCCCAAAGTTACATGACCATACAACTTCACATGGGAAAGAAATAAATATTCTACGATCCCCCGATACGTAGGATACGGGTTAGTACACTCTTCCCCCCTTAAGAAATTTCGCCCCGAAATCCCCTAATCCAAACACACACAAAGGTCCCGCATGCCTATCAACCATAAAACAACCATCAAACATGCAAAACAAGTAAAATAAGTATATCCTAGCATGCAGAGTAACTAAATCGCAAAGTAAATCTTACCAGACAAAGAGTTCTGGATACGCCTTTCTAATGCTCTCCTCTGTCTCCCAAGTACAAACATTCTCGTCCTCACCCCACTGAACCTTGACTAGCTTCACCGCCTTTCTTCGAAGTTGCTTCGTATTGTGTCCCACAATACGAATCGGCTTGCGGTTCTCAACCGCCTCGGGTTCTACTTCGAAGTCCTCTAACTGATCAGGTGAAATAGTCACATCTGAGTCGTGAACGAACTTCCTTAGTTGGGAAACATGAAATACATTGTGAACTCCCGCCATCTTCTCTGGTAAGCCAACTCTATATGCCAAATTCCCGACTAATTCAAGAACAGGGAATGGGCCAACAAATCTTGGTGCCAACTTGCCTCTCCTGCCAAATCGTATCACGCTCTTCAACGGAGAGATCTTGACAAACACCAAGTCACCAACGGAGAATTTCAAGTCTCTTCTCCTCTTATCAGCATAACTCTTCTGCCTATCTTGAGCAGCTTTCATCCGTTGCTGAATGATCTTAATCTTATCTGAAGTTTCCCTCACCACATCTGGTCCAAGCACAAACTTCTCGCCAGTCTCTATCCAACATGACGGTGAGTGGCACGGTCTTTCGTACAAAGCTTCATATGGAGCCATACCGATACTGGATTGGTAGCTATTATTATATGCAAACTCTACTAGATGCAAATGGTCATCCCATGATCCACCAAAATCCAATATACAAGCTCTCAAGAGATCTTCCAATATACGATTCACCCTCTCCGTCTGACCGTCGGTCTGAGGATGATATGCGGTACTGAGATGTAATCTTGACCCTAGAGCCTCTTGTAAGCTCTTCCAAAACCCACTAGTAAACAACGGGTCTCTGTCACTCACAATGCTTTTGGGTACTCCATGAAATCTCACTACCCACTTCATATACAATTCTGCCAACTTGGCTGCTGTTCTGGTCGATTTGACTGGTATAAATCTGGCACTCTTAGTCAATCGATCCACAATTACCCAAATGCTATCATATCCCGATCTAGTCCTTGGTAGGCCATCGATGAAATCCATCGAGACTTGCTCCCATTTCCATTCGGGAATTTCTAATGGTTGTAACAACCCACTAGGCTTCTTTTGCTCGGCTTTAACTAGCTGGCAATTCATGCATTTGGATATAAACTTCCCAACGTCTCTTTTCATTCCTTCCCAGTAGTAGGTTCGCTTCATGTCTCGATACATCTTATTACCACCGGGATGTATAGTCAGTTTTGAGTGATGACATTCTCTAAGCACTTCATCTCTCAAACCATTCGCGTTGGGCACAACTAGTCTTCCGTCCTTCCGAAGCCATCCATCTCGATCAAGCCCATACACACTCATCTCCTCATCGATACCCATCTCTAACTTGGAGATGATTTCCAATAGATTAGGATCGTCCCTCTGGCTGGAACCAATCCGCTCTATCAAAGTGGGTCTGATCATCAAACTAGCTAGCATAACTGGATCCAATTCACACTTTGGTCTAAAATCAAACCCCGCGATATACTCCAGTTGCTTCCATTCAAGAAACATTGCCCCTAAACTGGCATGTCTCCTACTTAAGGCATCGGCTACCGCATTACCCTTCCCAAGTGTGTATGCGATATCAAAATCATACGAAGCCAAGAACTCTAGCCATCTCTACTGACGGAGATTTAGATCTTTTTGGGAGAAGAGATACTTCAACGATTTATGATCGGTAAACAACTCAAATCTTTCTCCCAAGAGATAGTGTCTCCACATCTTCAGCGCAAATACAATCGCTGCCAATTCCAAATCATGGGTAGGATACTTCTTCTCATGCGGCTTTAGCTGTCGACTAGCATAAGCTACAACCCTACCTCCTTGCATCAATACTGCACCCAATCCGATACCACAAGCATCCGTGTATACCGTCATCTCTTCATTCCCTTTAGGAATGACTAACACTGGCGCACGCGTCAACTTCTCCTTTCGACTCTTGAAGGCATCCTCACACATTTCGTCCCAGATGAAGGACTGATTCTTCTTAGTCAACTGAGTCAACGGTGCTGCTATCTTGGAGAAGTCCTGGATAAACTTACGATAATACCCAGCTAATCCCAAGAAACTTCTCACATCTATTGCATTCTTGGGCGTAGGCCAATCCTGTACCGTAGCCACCTTCGCAGGGTCCACGGCAATACCACTCTCTGAAACGACATGACCCAAGAATCTTACTTCCCTTCTCCAAAAATGACACTTAGAGAATTTCGCTTTCAATTGGTGTTTCCTCAACACCTCCATCACTATCCTCAGGTGTCCCTTGTGTTCCTCCTCTGTCCTTGAATAAACAAGGATATCATCCACGAACACAAGAACAAACTTATTCAACTGATCTCTGAATACTCGATTCATAAGATCCACAAAATAGGCTGGTGCATTGGTCAACCCAAATGGCATGACCAACCACTCATAAAATCCAGACGGCGTCCTAAATGCCGTTTTCGGAACACTCTCATCTGCTACTCGAAGCTGATGAAATCCTGTCGTGAGGTCCGACTGGGAGAACACTCTAGCTCCTTCCAGCTGATCAAACAAATCATCTATCCGCGGTAGAGGATACTTATTCTTCCTCGTCACCCTATTCAACTCGCGATAATCCACAAACAAACGAAGGGAACCATCTGCCTTAGTGGCAAACACAACTGGTGCTCCCCACTCGGAGACACTCCTTCTAATAAATCCCTTCTTCAAAAGATTGCTAACTTCCACCCCGAGCTCTCGCTGCTCCCTTGGTGCCATACGACGAAGTGGCATCACTATAGGTCTGGCATCTTTCACTAAATCAATACGGAACTCAATCTCTCGGTGTGGTGGAAGCCCGGTCACCTCCTCGAAGACGTCCGGATACAGGCCAACCACGGGCACATCTGACAACTCATCCTGCGGGATGTCGAGGGAATTTACAAAACTAGCCATAACCCCATCACTAGGTAGACTACCAAACACTACCCTCCGCCCATCATCTGCCCTCACTGTCACCAAAAAGCCCTCACAGTCTACCACCACCCCGTATCTTTGGAGCCAATCGACTCCCAATATAATGCCATACCCAGTAAAGCCCAAAACAAAGCAATCACATACAAACATACATCCATGACTCGATAAGACCAAATTCTTGCAAATCATACTAAGGCTAGTCGAACCACCAATCGGGTTCGTCACAACCAATGATCTATCGACTATCTCGGGTTCCAGTCCCAACCTATCTACCTGGTCACTAGATATGAAGGAACGGGAAGCCCCAGTATCAAACAAAACTCGAACTGGTACATCATAAATAGAAAGCATACCTTGAATAACAACATTCTTTCCTTTCTCCGCCGCAGTTGGGGCATTCGACGAAGAAGGAACAGCATCAATAGCATATGCTTTCACAATCTGCTTCTCCTTAAGAGGTTGCGGACACTTGTCCTTGAAATGTCCCACTTGACCACAGTTGAAGCACTTCTTATCCGCTGGCTTGGCCCGACAATCTTTAGCATAATGGCCCTTCTTACCACAGCTGAAGCACTCTACATCCTTCTTCTCTTTTTCTGGCCACCTTTAGATTGGTCCTGCTTCCTCTTATTCTGAGAGTTATTCTTTCCTCCACCGCCTGCTTGCGGCTTTGGCCCTTCTGCAGATGCAGCCTCAGTCTTTGACTAAGGGTAAAGACTCTCTGATCTCAAAGCCTTCCCCACAATCGATTCAAAAGTCTCATCGATGTGGTTGATAAGCCTTTCCCCCAAGTATCCATCTAAACCAGTAATGAACTTCTCATTCTTCTTCTCAGGAGTATCGATAAGAGACAGTCCATACTTCGACAAAGTGTCGAACTCAGCAATATAATCAGAAACTGCCCTTCCGTTCTGCTTGAGTTCCAAGAACCTCTTAAACAATACTGACTTCTGGGCAGCTGGGATGAACTTCTCACTAAAGCGAGCCTTGAACTGATCCCAAGTAACCTGGTCCTCTGGAGTAGCTGTTCTAATGGCATTCCACCAATTCATCGCTCGCCCTTGCAACTGACGAGACGCTAGCCTTCTCTTCATCGCATCCTCAAGACCCAAGTCATCAAAGATACAATCACAGCTATCCATCCAATCTAGAACATCCATGGCCGACTCCGATCCGTGGAACAGCTTCCCACCAAGATTAGTGTAATCCTTGCACAACTTGGCGAAATCGACCCTAGGCGCCTGCACTACTGGGCCCACACCAACTCCGGGATTGGGAACTGCCCCTTGCACTTCTCTAAGCATATCTCTCATGAGGTTAGTAAACATCGCCCTCATGTCATAGGCATTCCCCTGGTTGGTCCCTCTACCAGCACCCCTCGTGTCTCGGCTCATCGTCAATCTGAAAAAGGGAAACGATTAACGACCCCATAGTGGTGCTAGTGCAGTGCGACTTCATCTTTACACTACTAATAATATATATATAGCTTTTGAAAACCAAAGTAATCACAAATACGCGCTCTCATATACGTACTGACTCTCCCTAGTGTCTTTCCCTAGGTTAACTACGCAACCTAGAGCTCTGATACCAAGTGTGACGGCCCGCCCCGCACCAACCGACATTTACTCCAAAGGTGCGCTGTACACATGTCCAGTTAGCACGGAACGGGTCGTCAGAAGGAAAAAGGAAGAAGGAAATGAACATACAAAGAACCTGTAGAATGTCTCACAATGCATAGAACAAAATATAATAATAACATACTTGACATAAAACAGGAGAGACAGTGCATAAGCTGAAAATCAGAACTAAATATCATAGCAGCGGAAATCCAAAATACAGCTTATTACAACTTTCAAACTATCTCAAAGCAAAAGAAAGATAAATGAGGTACACTACTAATGCCCAAGTAGCGACCATCAACGACACAGGGAGAATGTGTGTGTGTATATATATATATATATATATATATATATATATATATATATATATATATCATACGTGGAAGCCTCCTGCCCGCCTCCGAATCAGCTACTCGCGCATCACCAGCTAACCTGTCTCTAGTCTGCTCGTGTGAGCACCCAGAGTAATAAGAGGAGACATAAAACTCTGGGTCAGACATAAAGCCTGGTATGAGCAATAAGCATCTAAAGTGAACAATAACAGGTAGACTAAAAACATACCTGAACCTGGACCTGTAACCAAAGAGTTAGCACTACATACTGTACAACACTCTAAGGTACCATATCAAACAATGTGAAGATACGGAGGTGGGGGAGGTGTGCATGTCATAATGATGGCAAACAATCAAGCATAGCATCCATCCTCACATCTCTCACTCAGTGCATAAAGCATACGATATTCACCACTTCGATCACCCAACATGCTTTGCTACGATCACTCTGCCCCATGAAGTCATAAATGGCTTCACTGCACTGATAACGTAGCCACTAATTCCTCGCTATGTCCACTTGCCCCATGGAGTTATTCACCCCATCTGCGCTGGCTCATAGCCTTACCAATCCCTACTATGTCCACTTGCCCCATGGAGTTATTCACCCCATCTACGCTGGCTCATAGTCTTACTACGCATCACCTTGCCCCTCAGGTGATAATGAACCTACTGCACTGATAACGTAGTCTTGCTACCATCACCTTGCCCCTCAGGTCATAATGACCCTACTGCACTGATAAGTAGCCTTCCTTCATTTTTAGTGGTGAATTGAAGTTATGAACGTCGACAACTCCTTAGCACACGTCCCGCAGCAAAGCCCAACCATGAAGTGAACTCATTGTTTCCCAACTGGTTCCGGAATCCTGAGCTCTAACTCCCATTTGGACTACCTTTGCATCTCGGGTTATTGGTCATCACCATCGAATCGGATCGGATCGGCCTTCACATTCTTCATCGGATCGGATCGGCCTTAGACATTCGGATCGGGTCGCGCCTCCTGCGTCGGATCGGGTCGTGGTCCTCCAGCTCGTGGCTCCTCCTCCTGGTTTGGATCGGCGTCACCACTTCGGGTCTGATCGGGTTGCTTCATCCGGGTCGGGTCGCGCCTTCTGATCGGGTCGGTTCGTCGCGCCCTAGTACCCATCGACTCGTGAGCTCCCCACCCTCTTTTGGTTCGGATCATGAATACTTGTTGGTTCGGATCGTGCTTCTACTACCGGATCGTGCCACCTAGCTAAGTCGTGACTTGCTCCCTCAAACGGATCGTGACGCCCACGCTGGAACGGGTCGAGTCGCGCTCCCCTCCACCGATCCGATCCGGATTCTGGGCCATTTCCTGCATGTTTTCCTGCGACTGTTTCTACGCCATTCGACGGCGTTTTCGACCAATCTAACACTTCTAAACAATCACAAAGCATACCATACAGTCATAGCAACATGTAGTATCGATCCCAAACATCAAAACATAAATCATAGCATGTAAAATGGATCAAACATACCCAAAATCTCATATTTTCCCCTTAAGCATGTTTAGGTGAAACTAATGATATGATTAGCAAAACTTAACCAAATTAACCCAAATTCATATCAGAGGTCTAAAACATCATTTAAGAATTTATGAACATTTTTCCCAAATTTATTAGTGTATAAATTCGCTAATTAACACTAATTACCCCTAATTAGCCATAATTAGTGTAAAACTATGCAAATCACTCACCTTAGCCACAAATAAACTAAGATCTGAAATAATTCTCTAATTTGATACGAATTTCAATGCCAAACAGCAGCTCCTGTGTTGATTTGGTGAAGATCTTCCTTGATTATGGGTTGCTAAGCCAAATCCTTAACCTAAAGGTGATTTGGAGGTGATTTAGAGGTTAGAGGCCATTTTTAGGGATTCTTGGTGATAAGTGGAGGCTAGAAAACTGAAATGGAATGATTCTCCATCTCATTTCAGCCCTCCCATAACCCTAATCCCGAAATGGGTTATGGGCCTACTCACTAATCACCCGATTTGGCCCGGCTAAGCAGTTTTTCACCCTCCAAACCTCGTTTCAGCCATATCTCCCAAACGGTAAGTCCGTTTGGCTATTATGACCACTCTACGGAAAGGTAAACCATCAAACGAATCTAATGGAAGTGGTTTCAGGTCAAAATTCCTTTCCAATCAAAAGTTATGGCCAAAACAGTACCAACTAGGGGCAAAATGGTCCTTTAAAAATCGACAAAAATCATGGACATGGGAAATGGCTCTAATGGATGTTTCCCAAAGTTACATGAC
This sequence comes from Allium sativum, assembly GCA_030737875.1. Taxonomy (NCBI): domain Eukaryota; kingdom Viridiplantae; phylum Streptophyta; class Magnoliopsida; order Asparagales; family Amaryllidaceae; genus Allium; species Allium sativum. The sequence goes on along the minus strand of CM060911.1, from coordinate 106,388,612 downwards.
CATACAACTTCACATGGGAAAGAAATAAATATTCTACGATCCCCCGATACGTAGGATACGGGTTATTACACTGATCATTATCAATATAATGTAAATGCAAAACCATTAAAACTTATGCATGAATTTCTAACTCATATTCTTTGATCAAATGGACTAGTCTTGTTCTGAAATCAATATTGTGTCAAGTGTCCTGATTTTATATTTAAGTATAAAGATTAAAATTAGAAAAATATGTCTTAACAAATTCTCCATATAAATCGATTTTATCAAATCAAATATAGTAGAAAATCATATTACTAATTGGTCAATCAGTAAAACATGATTGTTGATCAAAAGGAAAAAAATGTGTATAATAGAGTCAGAATATTTATAATTATCAATCAGACATCTTTGATTATAAGTATAACATTGTTTATTCATACAAACGGATCCATACACTAATTAAAACATATGGTTAACAGATCAATCCACATGTTCATTGTTTAACGGTCTAGGATCAAGTAATATATAAACAGAATTAATATCTAATATGAATTCGTGTTTAAATGAAACAATTTTATTTTAGAAACAAATCTATATACCAGTCCCAATTTCATCACTTCATAAATGATTTTGCAGTAAATTCTCGCATCTAATTTTTTAATGCTTTCGATTTTGCAAGAATTAAACATGCATAAGCTGAAATCAAAATTCAAAATACAATTTATCGCAAGCCTATGCTCTGATACCACTATTAGGTTTACACGATCTAATCAAAAACCAGAATTTAACACTTTAACGATTCATACATTAGGATCAATGCGATAAATTTGTAAATCGAAAATTCGTACCATTTTTAGGGTTTGCAGCAATTTCGAAATTGAAGAATCTCCAAAATTGTTCGAATCTAAATGCTACTAGTGGTGGCATCTCTACTGGTGCCCATGCGAACGTCCTTCAACATCATCTTCACGAAGTTGAAAAAAAAGTGGGAGATACTAGCCTCGGCCACCATGATTACTTCAATTTTAGGTCATTTTGCTTTTTCGTGTGTTTTAAAAGAAAAAGGACCTTCCTTATAAAATAAATGCGGACCAAATGAAGGAACCAACCGGTATACCCATTCCAAGGCTAAATAAAATATAAATGGATTGATATTTTATTTATCCAAAGAATGATTTTTCCTTTATAACGTTCTAAATGTGTGACCCTATAAGTTACTACAACGTTAGCAATAATTTTAAATAATATTTAAAATTATAAACAATGAGCGACATCTAGTAATACATCACTGTTACCCAAGTTATAATAAAATCAACTATTTGGTACAATCGTTTCTATGACTAGTGTTTCAACGTAATTTGATTCTTTTAACCAATATATCCAAGATTAAACTCGAGGCATGGAACGTATCATCCTTTTTATAATTTAATCCTTTTATCTTGATCGATGAGCAGATCATATAAAACAAATCAATATTTGAGCACGACCATGCATTTTATAATCATACTCAATCAAGAGGCCTATGGATATCTCTACTTATATTGTAGGGTTAAATTCCATCTAGATCATTCATATTATTTAATCAATTCGAGATGTATCTTATGATCACCTTTATCGTCTACTTGGTTAAAAGTAACTTTTGATATATCAAAACACAAATATCCTAGAATAAATATATATAATGATTTCAAGTTTGAGGACCATTACATCACTGTCACTATGAGAATTACTTATGATACTATTAATTATATTTCATGAAGTTTTCTCATGCTGGGTCAGCACAATACGCTATTCTATAATACGTATTTATGTATAGACACTAATACCACACATATTAATGATCAGTGAGATATGATCATCAACCAATCAACATGCTAATATCAATGTTTTAATGTTGTCCTATTTACAGTAAAACGTGACTAGGGAAATTTAAGAATTATAATACTTATTATATTATATGATCTCATATTCATGTTACTTACTTGAAATTATAAAATTTTGTATTATTATTCTAAGGACTTCGATTATATATATATTTATATTACGTAGTAAGTACAACATAACAAAATCTTTTATTCAATATAAAATATGACATCAATAGAGTCATTAATCACATCAAATGGATTGACTCAAAGGTATAAACTTTAACATTGTCGGATCCACATTTGGGAAAGCTTTAAGGTGAGTTTTTACGATTATTTAGATTTTTGATTTAGTTTTGGGTTAAATGGGGATAATAGTAGTTGTAGTTTTATTTACAGCTCTTTTGCTTACAATTATTTACAATTTATATTTATTATTGTTTCTGTAATTTCTGTTTGTAAGTAATTTATGTAGTTTTTCTGTCTTTTCTTACAATTTTTGTTTAATTAATAATAAAATTTTTGTAAATTATTCTCAGTCTTCTTTCCCCTATTCTTCGTCGGGTTTTTGCAGTTTATTTGTGGTTATGCCCAATTATACCTAAAAGACATATATACACGATTGATTTAGGCATAGATTGATATGCCTATTTACATACGACTGATTAGTATCCTTTATTATGCGCACGTGTTGGAATTTTAATTGAATTGGGATAATTGAATAAAATTTAGAGCTAACTGGACATATATTATAAAACCCAATAAAAATGGAACGTTGGACTTACAATATGAAAACTTTACTAAGGTTTGTAAAAATGATTGTGACGTAGGACTGGGAAAAAATGAATTGTAACTTATATTTGCACAAATATGATATTTGAAAATCTATATATTTTGCAAATATGGATTTGTCAAGAAATGGTTAAAAAGTACAGTTAGACTTTAATATGAACATAATGATTTACAAGGAAGTAAATTACGATCCTGAAAAGACGTTAGGCTTTAATATGGACATATTGACTTATAGGGGTTAAATTACGAGCCTAAAACTAAAATTTTACGGTGATCTTATAATTAGGTGTTAGATTTTAATATGTACATATTGATTTACAAGGAGACAAATTATGAGCCTAAAAGGGCGTTAAGCATTAATATGAACATATTGACTTAAAGAGGTTAAGTTACGAGTCTATAATTAAAATTTGGCACTAGACTTTAATATGAATATATCGACTTAAAATGGATAAGTTACAAGAAGAAGGCTTTGATATGGACATATTTTCTTATAAGGGTTAAGTTACGAGCCTAGAAATAAAATACTATATGGGCCTAATTAAAGGGGGTTTGGGTAAGTATGAATTGTTTACTGGGTATCTGTACCATGCAACATACTTTTTTTACCACATACGGTCTCATTTAGGAGGCGAGGCACGCACCATGCTATGTGGTGCGTTTAGGCGATTCAATGTGCGTGCATTGACCCAATTGGGGAAAATAAGACACTCATGTGATAATAGCTATGTCTTTATCAAGTAGGTTAAGCCTGATAAACCCAAAGCGCACAGTGGGCATAGGTTATCACTTTGGGTATAAGCATCTGATCGATGGGTAGTATTAGAAATAATTTTCCTAATTGTATTATGTTTGGAATTCGTAGTCCATGCAAACAGTCAAAGTTGAAAGTGAATAAGAACAGTCAATCCTATTGTTGCCTTTCATGTCATCCTATATGTTCACTTTAGGTGTGCACAGACACTTACCCAATATGACACTAGAACTACTACTATGTCTATTTTCCCTTGCTGATCAATCATGTTAGTAACCATGACAACTCACTAGACTTAATTTGTGACCCATTTTTCTTTCTTCTTTCTTTTGTTCTTCCCCCTATAATCACAAGGAAGAAGTGCGTAGTTCAAACTATTCAACTGTTCTGTCTTGAAGGATTTGTTTTGTTGCTGATGTGTTGTTCTCTTTTTAGTTCATTTCTTTTCCATGGTTTGGTTGTATCTTAAGACTACTATTTTTGAGGATTATTATTTATATACTCTGATATTCTGTTGTTGAGATTTATCTATTTGAGACATGATATTTTATGATAGTTGGTTTTTAATAAAAATAAATGGTTTTGGTCAATTATATAAATTGTTTTCTTCTTCTGTTGTGTTTTAAATATTTCTATCCTGTGATTCTTAGTCTTGTTAGGGATGAGAATCACGGATCTTAAGGCAAAACTAACACTAGAGAGGGTGGTGAATAGTGTTTTAAAGAGATTATGGAAAAAAATAACTTAAACAATTAACGATTATTCAAACACTGTATGAATCACAGAATGAATATCACAACAGAAACAATCATAGATGCAAATATTAATAGAAATAAAAATTCAGAAAAGAAAAGAACACACCAGATTTTATACTGGTTTGGATTACTCTTACGTCCAATAATACGCAACGCTGGATTGACAGAGTTTTATTAATGCTAGTATCAGTCTTACAACACTCTTGATTTCATGGCTACAAGGTTAATACAGATTCCACACCCTTGATTTCATGGCTACAAGGTTCACACCGATTCAACACCATTGATTTCACGGCTACAAGGTTCACACTGCTCCCTTTCCTTGATTTACAGGCAACAAGGAACACACCCTTTCCTTAGCAATTACAAATAACCGAAGAACCCTTGAATATCACTTCCAAACAGAGAGTATTTGATAGAGATTGAGAAGAGAAAGAGGATGATATAATTTGTATTGAAAACAGCAGAGTATAAGTGTAGAAATCAAGAAATTAAGGTAGAATAATGGTGGTGATAGTAAGGATGAAGAAGGAGAAGATAAGTTGGTTAAAAATTTGAAAATGAGCCCTTTATATAGAGTTCAAAGGTTGCAACAGTTCTGAAATGTTTCAAAATATGAAAAGATACTTCCTTTTGAATTTTGAAAAATGACGGGTATTTGTCGACATGTAAGAATTGTATGTTGACATATATTGTATTTTTTTAATTTTAAATCAATTTTTAAAATATTTAAATTAACATATGTATTCTGGAAATTCCTGAAATAAAACTAGTTGTTAAAATATTATTTTTCAAGTATAAAAACATAAGAAAATATTATTTAAATATATGATTAAAAACTTTGTATGTAAGTGATGTAAAAACTATATATAATATAATTAAAACTTAATTGATCCCCAAAAATGGCGGAATCTGTCCTGCCAGGTTCTAACACGATTCCTAATTCAAATCCTCATTTTAATCATTCGGAATTTTCTAAAGCTGATTCAAATCCTCAAAATCTATCATTCGAAGATGATTTCGGATCTCTCCACTTTTTTCAACCTTTGGAGAATGGTGTTTTTCTTCCTGAAGAGTCTTTTAATGCTTCAGTTGAATCATGGAGAAACACTATTGTACTACATCCGGTTGATTTTAAGCTAACTGTTGTTAAGCTCAGAGAGTACATATTACAGGTTTGGAAACCTAAAGGTACTTTTAGAATTCATATTGCTCCTGGTTTTAATTACACTGTTCAGTTCGATGAAGTGTTTGATGTATTGTCTGTTCTCAAAATTTCAACGTATTCTTTCTTTGGACGATTATTGATGGTATTCAAATGGTTCCCTGGATATGGATTTGAGGATTTTAATGCTTCTAGAGTTTAGATCTGGATCAGATTATTGAATCTAAACATGGAAATGTGGACTAATTCAGGGTTTTCTAGGATTTCTAGTTTTGTTGGAGATCCTATTAGAGCTGATGATAATACTGCTTGTAAATGGATTACAAAGTATGCTAGAATTATTGTTGGGATTGATTTGGACTCTATACTTGTAGATAAAATTCCTGTTACATTTCATAGTGGAATTAAGAAAGAGATAACTGTTGAATATGAATATATACCGCATAGATGTGAAAAATGTAGGAAGTTTGGTCATAGAACTATAATTCATGAGCTATCTAATAAGCCTTCATGGACTTCTGATATGGCAAGTTGTTCTACAAATATAGATATTTTTGCTAATTCAATTACATGAACTGATTTGAATGATGATGATTTGAATAATGAGAGTATTGATAAGGATGATGTGCATGGTGATTCGGTTGATTTGGATTTTCTCAATTCCGATTTGCCTTAAGATGTTCTTCCTGATATATTGAATCAAGTAGCAGATAATTTGAGTGACGTACCACCTTCTGATGAACAAAATGATGTCTCGGCTAATATTACCAAGAATGCAGATTATCTTGCTGATATAAAGGGTAAGAAGAAAGTTTCTTTTGTAGCTCCTCCTAAAAGACCACTAAGGAGCAATGCTTATATTATATGACGATTATGGTATGGAATGTCAGGGGGTTAAATACATTAGATCGTATGACTGATGTTTTATCCTTATTGACAAAATACAAACCAACTATTGTTGGTTTGGTAGAAAACAAAATTAATCAAAATAATCTGCAGAGGTTCAAGAGACGTTTACATAATGGATGGAATGTTATGCCTTGTGTAAATGCCTCATATTTTGGTAAAATTATGCTATTGTGGGATTCTAATATATGGACAATCCATGAATTATTCTCTTCAAATCAACACTTAACTGTGCAAGCTACAAATGCTGGTGGTCTTTCTTTCTTCCTTTCTATAGTATATGCAAGTAACAGCTTTAATGAAAGACAAATTCTTTGGCAACACATCATCCAAGAGTCTTCTTGTATTAATGGTGAATGGGTTTTAATGGGTGATTTTAACAATTCAACTTCTCATTTGGATAAGATAGTTGGATTACCAATACCATTTCAACACATAGAGCTCTTAATATTTGTCTTACACAAGCTGGTTTATTTGAGATTAAAGCCATTGGATTTAACTTCACTTGGAGACGTCGAGGAATTGCTAATAACATTGATTTTTTTTTGTAAATCAGCTATGCCTTCAAAAATTTACAAATATGAATGCACTTGTTCTATCTCATATGTCAACTGATCATAATCCTCTTCTATTAGACCTGATTATTCCTAATAATTCTAAAGGGTTTCCTTTTAGATATTCAAATGAATGGCATATGAAAGAAGGTTATATAGAGTGTGTCTGTTGAAATTAATGATTCAAATATTTGTAGAGAAGGAAAGAAATTGATTGATTGTCAATCAATTAATTGGCTCATACATGGAAAGAGATAGGAGAAAGTTTTCTTTTTGGAAGAAAAATAAAAGGCCAATCAATCAATTAATTAATGAGGAATCAATTCTTAGGGAAAGAGATTGAGACCTTAATTGCTCCATCCATTTATGCTCCAATCAAATCAAGGAAGATATTATATTTATTTTTCTTCATGAAACTTCTCTTCTTTATCCCCAAGAAATCCCTCTATATAAATAGGGGTCATGTTATTGTATGAAGTATGCAATCCACCATTAGTCTTCTCTCTTTTGTAATCTTTTGTACTCATTTCTTCATTGAGAAATAAAAGTTGTTGGGTCTCCGTGGACGTAGGCAAAGCCGAACCACGTTAAAAATTGATGTGCTCTTTTCTCTATTTTCTAATTTTGTTCTCTTTATAATTTGTGCCACTTGTTTTTATTTTCGGCGTTGTTGAAATTGTTGACAGACTAGATCATTGGGTTTATTCGTATTCCGCTGCCCAAATCTCTGATTTTGCACTACAGATTGGTATCAGAGCTAGTCGTCCTGTTCAAAGACTTTTTCAACCATGTCAAATTCCGCAAAGAATAACGGTGGTAGAAGCACTACAAATTATGGAGTCGCTAGATTTGATGGAAATGGGGATTTTGGCACATGGAAGATGAAGATGGAAGCGGTGTTAAAGAAAGAGAGGACATTTAAGGTTGTCTCAGATCCAAAGAAATTGAAGAAATTAGCACCTGAAGAGTTAGAAGAATTGAAAGAGGATGCTCTCACTACCATCCAACTTAGCCTTTCTGATGAAGTACTTAGGGAGTTTTCTCATGTGAAAACTGCTAAGGAATTGTGGGATGCTCTTCAGAGAAAGTTCTACGACAAGTCTCTCACCAACCGCATCATCTTGCAGCAACAACTTTATTCTTTCAAAATGAGGCCTGGAACAGATGTATTTGCTCATATAGATGCCCTCAACACACTTGTCATGAATCTTCGAGCAGCTGATGTAAAGATTGAGGATGAGGCGCAAGCTGTTATTCTTTTATGTTCTTTACCTGCAAAGTATAACACTTTTGTTAACTCTATGATCTATGGACGTTCGTCTATTTGCTTGAAGGATGTGAAGACGAATTTGCATAACGAAATGTTGAGAGGAAAGTTAGCAAGCATGAGCATGGAGAACAATTCTAAAAGTCTTGTTGCACAGAGAGGAAGAAGTAAAAGTAGACCCAATTATGGTGGAGATAGAGCAAAGTCCAGATCTCAGTCAAGAGCAGCCCGGAAGGGAGTTTGTCATTATTGCAGAAAACCTGGACATTATATTGCAAATTGCCCCAAGTTGGAGAATAAAAACAAAGCTGTTCCCCAGAAGGCTTCAGCATCTACAGCGGAGGCATCAGATTCAGATAATGATCCTGGCATTTTTACAGCTTCCTCCTCTCCTATGAAGAGTACTATGTGGATTATTGACTCGGGAGCATCCTATCACATGACATCTGATAGGCACTCTTTTTCCACTTATCGTCAACTTGATGGAGGAGAGGTTCTCATGGGAAATAATGCTTCTTGTCGCATGATTGGTAATGGAACAGTAAAAATAAGGATGTTTGATGGTATTATTCGCACTTTATGTGATGTCAGGCATGTACCTGATTTAAGGCGTAGTTTGATCTCTATTGGAGCATTGTGCAATTTTGGCTTAAAGTGTGTGATAGAAAAAGATTCATCAAAAATTACAAATGGCTCATTGATAGTAATGAAAGGGGTAAAAGCTGGAAATCTATATTTGCTGAAGGGTACAACTGCTGTTGCGGAGTCCGCTTCAGTTATTGATTCAGTTGATTCCGACTCTACCAGATTGTGGCATTTTCGTATGGGCCACATTGGAGAGCGCAGTTTAGAAGTATTGAGAAAGCGAGGCTTGATTGATGGTGTTCATCATTCAAAACTTGACTTTTGTGAAGGATGTGTACTTGGAAAGCAGACCAAGGTTTCTTTTGGCATTGCAGAGCATAAGTCTAAAGATGTTTTAGAGTATGTTCATACTGATGTTTGGGGCCCCGCACCATGCCTATCTTATGGAGGAGCCAGGTATTTCGTTTCATTTGTTGATGATTTTTCTAGAAAAGTATGGGTTTACTTTATGAAGTCCAAAGATGAAACTTTTGATAGGTTTCAAAGTTGGAAATCTCTTATTGAGAAGCAGTCTGGAAAGAAAGTGAAGGTTCTTCGTTCAGATAATGGTGGTGAATTCACTTCTCAAAAATTCATCAAATTTTGTGAGTCCGAGGGAATCAAAAGACATTACACCACACCAGGGGACCCTCAGTCAAATGGGGTTGCAGAGAGAATGAATCGGACTTTGTTGGAAAGAACTCGTTGCTTACGGCTGACTGTGGGATTAAATAAGAGATTCTGGGCAGAAGCATTATCTATGGCGGTTTTCCTGATCAACCGCACACCTTCTACCGCCATAGATATGAAGATTCCTGAAGAAGTATGGAAGAGAGGGCCTGTATCATATTCCTTTCTCAGAGTGTTTGGTTGTCCAGCTTATGTGCATGAGAGCAAAGGGAAGTTGGATCCAAGATCGCGCAAGTGTATTTTTCTTGGATATAAGAAATGAATTAAGGGATATAGGATGTGGTGTCCTACTACCCAGAAGATTGTTACTAGCATGCATGTTACATTTGATGAGAAGGCTATGTTGAAGGTGGAGCCTTCTTCTTCAGTTAATGATGATGATGAGAGGACAAATTCAGAATACCAAACACAAGGCAGATCATCAGACTTCCATACGAGTAAAAATGGTGATTCCGATGACACCGTGGTTGATAGGGAAGAGACAGAAGATCAATCTCAAGGTGGAGCTCAAATTCAAACTCGACCAACGAGAGAGAAGAAAAGACCTACATGGCTCGATGATTTTGTGGGATTAAGCATTGAAGATATTGACTTTGATGACATGGCAGCTTATGCATTAAGCATATTTCATGATGAACCAAGAGACTATAGAGATGCCATTAGTTCAGTTGATAGCTCCAGTTGGCTAGTAGCAATGGAGGAGGAGATTAAGTCTTTGCACAAAAATCACACTTGGGATTTAGTGCCACTTCCTTCCGGCAAGAGAGCAATTGGATGTAAATGGATCTTTAAGGTGAAAGATGGCGGCAATGGTGACTTGAGGTACAAAGCAAGATTAGTGGCGAAGGGTTATGTTCAGAAGAAAGACGTGGAATTTCATGATATTTTTTCTCCAGTTGTTAGACACACTTCCATTCGCATTCTTTTGGCATTAGTTGCTCACTTCGACATGGAGTTGGAACAACTAGATGTCAAGACAACATTCTTGCATGGTGATCTTGAGGAGGACATTTACCTACAGCAGCCAGAGGGGTTCATTGATAGCAGCCGGCCAGGTCATGTTTGTAAACTTAACAAATCTCTTTATGGCTTAGAACAGTCTCCTAGACAGTGGTACAAGAAATTTGATAAGTTTATGATCTCACATGGTTACTCTAGAAGCTTTAAGGACCAATGTGTCTATTTTAAAAATTGTAATGATGACATCATCTATTTGTTACTTTATGTTGATGATATGTTGATAGCTTCTAAGAGCATGTATAAAATCTCGGAGTTGAAGATGTAGCTCAGTAAGGAATTTGAGATGAAAGATTTGGGAAACGCACAGAGAATTTTGGGGATGGAGATTCAGAGGGATAGAAAGCAAAGAGTTTTGAGGCTCACTCAAACTCAATACATCGAGAAAGTCCTATCTCGATTCGGTATGGAGAATGCTAAACCGGTGGCTACTCCATTAGGCTCTCAATTCAAGCTATCCAAAGATATGTGTCCCACATCGGAAGAAGATAAAAGGTATATGGCTAATATACCTTATTCTAGTGCTGTTGGTAGTCTCATGTATGCAATGGTGTGCACGAGACCAGATTTGGCCCATGCAGTTGGTGTTGTTAGTCGATATATGTCTAACCCAGGTAAAGAGCATTGGCAAGCAGTGAAGTGGATACTCAGATATCTTCGTGGCACTTCTTCAGTTGGCTTGTTATATGGTGGAGTAGATGGAGACATCTCTCTTAGAGGATATTGTGCTTCAGATTACGCTGGGGGATAGAGATGGACGGAAGTCGGTGTCGGGCTATGTTTTTACACTTGGCATAGGCCCGATTTCGTGGAGATCAAAGTTGCAGTCTATCGTAGCTTTGTCGACTACCGAAGCAGACTTAATGTCGATTGTGGAAGCAACAAAGGAAGGATTGTACTTACTTCAGTTGTTGGATGATCTTTCAATGGCGCAGCAGACAGTGGAGCTATTTTCAGACAGTCAGAGTGCGATTCATCTTGTTGAGAATCAGGCTTATAGTTCACGAACGAAGCACATTGATGTTAGAGCTTCTTTCTTATGCTTGAGGAAGAACGAAGCAAGATCAAATTATTGAAGGTGGGTACTTCGGATAATCCTTCAGATATGATGACCAAGTCACTTCCAAAGGACAAGTTTGAGCATTGCTCAAACTTGATCAGTTTGCTTCCTGTTACTTGAGCGCCATGGGGCGCTGGGCCCAACAACTTCTATGTTGATTGTTGAAGATGAGATGATGAAGAAATATTGTCATATTTGAATCAAGGTGGAGTGTTGAAATTAATGATTCAAATATTTGTAGAGAAGGAAAGAAATTGATTGATTATCAATCAATTAATTGGCTCGTACATGGAAAGAGATAGGAGAAAGTTTTCTTTTTGGAAGAAAAATAAAAGGTCAATCAATCAATTAATTAATGAAGAATCAATTCTTAGGGAAAGAGATTGAGACCATAATTGCTCCATCCATTTATGCTCCAATCAAATCAAGGAAGATATTATATTTATTTTTCTTCATGAAACTTCCCTTCTTTATCCCCAAGAAATCCCTCTATATAAATAGGGGTCATGTTATTGTATGAAGTATGCAATCCACCATTAGTCTTCTCTGTTTTGTAATCTTTTGTACTCATTTCTTCATTGAGAAATAAAAGTTGTTGGGTCTCCATGGACGTAGGCAAAGCCGAACCACGTTAAAAATTGGTGTGCTCTTTCCTCTATTTTCTAATTTTGTTCTCTCTATAATTTGTGCCACTTATTTTTATTTTTGGTGTTGTTGAAATTGTTGTCAGACTAGATCATTGGGTTTATTCATATTCCGCTGCCCAAATCTCTGATTTTGCACTACAGTGTCAACAAAGGTCTTCATATCAATGTAAGTGGTTTTGCTAGTTATGTGTTTTTGCAGAAATTATATGCATGTAAGGCAGAATTGAAGAAATAGAATGAAGTAAGACCAAATGATAATGCTCTACTGTTAGAAGCTGAAGCTTTATTCATGGAGAGAGAATCAGCAAGTGATCTAGAACCTGAAAACATTACCTGTTTGAAAGTATGCTTGAAGCTAAGCAAGCTCTTTATATGCAGAAACACATCAAGATTTGGAGTTTGAAACAGAAGGCAAAGGTTTCTTGGTTACAAGATGGAGACACCAACTCGGAGAATTTTCATTCTAAAATGTCTACTCGTAGGCATGTGAATAACTTGAAAGCTCTATTTAAATCAGATGGTACTCTTATATATAAGCCTGAAGAAATTGCAGTAGAAGCTATAGACTATATTAGCAACTTATTCAATGGTGATGATATTCGAGAATTTCCTTCATTTCAACTAGTTGCCACTATTAATTCTCAAGGTCAACAACAGGTACTCAAGTATATATCTTTAGAAGAAGTTAAAAAAGTAGTTCACTCTGTTCACATAGATTCAAGCCCTGGGCCTGATGGACTCAATTCAAAGTTTTTCATTCAACATTGGGAGGTAATCAAACATGAACTCTTAGCTGCTATGCAAGATATTTTTGATTCTGGAAAATTGCCAAAGGGTAGTAACCATACATTTATCACTATGATTCCTAAAGTAGAAATACCTACCGAGATTGCATAGTATAGACCTATATCATGTTGCAATATGTTTTACAAATTTTTTAGTAAAATATTATGTAACAGGATAATATGGTATATGCCTTATGTAATTTCTTCAAATCAATGTGCATATATTCCAAATCGTCATATAGGAGAAAATATATTGCTAGCACATGAATTGTTAAGGGATTTTAAAAAGAGGGGAGTTAACAAATTTTGTGTAAAAATTGATTTACACAAAGCCTATGACATGATTAATAGGAGATTAATATGTCATATTATGTTAAGGATGGGCTTTCCTATTCATCTAATTAACATCGTCTACGAATGTATTTCATCTCCAACATTCTCAATCTTGATCCAAGGGATTCCTTATGGATTCATATCATTAAATCGAGGACTTAGACAGGGTGATCCCCTCTCTCCTTATCTCTTTTCTATAGCTATGGAGTACTTTTCCTACTGCATGAATGAAATTGTTGCTTTGAAGAAATTCATGCCAATTCATAATTTTGAGCCAGTAGTTTCTCATCTCATGTAAGCTGATGATTTGATGATATTTGGTAAATGCTCTCGTCTATGTGCTAGTTCTTTACATGAATGCTTTGAGAAATTGAAGAAATTCTGTGGTCTGTCCATTAGTGTTCTCAAGTCAAAAATTTATTTTAGCCTGCATGCTAAATTTACACATGAAATCACTTCAGTTTTGGGTTCCCAAGTGGCTTTCTTACCTGTTAGATATTTGGGTGTCCCACTATCCCCTAATTATATTCATTACAGTGAATGTCAATCTTTGCTTCAGAAAATTCAACAAAAGATCCAATTATGGGGTGCTATTTTTCTTAGTTATGCTGGTAGGGTTGCGTTAATATAGTCGGTTATAAATCCCACTATTCTATATTAGCTTTCTGTATATCAACTTCCTGACCATATTATAACTAAATTGAATTCAACGTGCTTTGATTTTTTTTTTGGGGAGGCTCCTCTCATAAGGTTAGCTGGGATAAATTATGTCAGCTTAAATCTGAAGGAGGTATTGGCATCAAGGCTTTGTCTGATTTGAAGAAAGCTTCATGTGTAAAGCTAACATGGAAGTATTTAGAGCGGTCTTCTTTGTTGAGCCAATGGATGAAGAAGAAGTATTGTGAAGGAAAGCATTTATGGAGTATGCATGCTGACAACAATTCTTTTTGTACCTGGAAATTTATCTTGAGATTGAGAACAAAGGGTATGCAGTTATTTCATAAAGTTATCTCTAACGGAAATCATACTTCAATCTGGTTTGAACTTTGGATAAATTCAAAGTGTTTATATGATATCTTGGGTTTTTCTAGATTTAATATTATTGGTAGAAGTGATGAGCTTGTTTCTTCTTTAATTGTTGAGGGCAGAATTTCTGGTAATATACATCCAGCTACAAGAGAAATACAACATGAAGTAGATTCTATTTTGTTGGATCATGAAGTAGGTGAGGATTTTTATGAATGGAAAGATGGTGGCAATTTTTCTTTTCATAATGCCCGGAACTATGTTAGGAAAAAGCATCAGGTTAAGCCATGCTTTAAGCTGATATGACACTCAAAAAATGCAAAATGAATGTCATTGATATCATATTTAGCAATTCTTGATAGACTCTCTACGAAAGACAGGATAATGAAGATTGGTTTGAGGAATGAAAAAGCTTGTGTTTTATGTAATGGTTGTGATGAAACGGTGGATCATCTTTTCTTTTCATGTGAGTACTCAAAATACATTTGTCTGTCCATTTCTTTGAAATTGGGTCTTCCAACAAATACTTTAGGTTCATTAGAATATGAGGTTGGCAAAATTTTGAAAATGTTTACGGAAAATGATCAAACTCTGGATTTGGCATGTGCAGCTTTCACTACTACGGTTTATCACTTATGGCAAGAAAGAAACTTGAGAATTTTTAATGATAGAAGAATTGGTAAGGAGATTAAAGTGAAGTGATTGAACGTGAGCTGGTTTGGTTGGTGAAGAACAATGGCAATTCTTTTAATCCAGTTCAGAAGAAAGTTGATTTAATGAAGACATGGGGTATTGATTTGCATGATTCTGGTTAATGATTTGTTTATGTATTTTGTGTTGAGTTACTTTGTTTGTCTGGTTGAGTGATATGGTGTATGTCAGAGTGATTTGGTGTATGTGAGAGTGATTTTGTTGTTGTATGCTGTTTCATTTTTTGTATTGTCAATATATGGAATTTATATGTCCTCTTTTCCCTTATGTGGTACCCATCTAGGTTAGGGGGCATAAAGTTTTGATGATGCATATAAATGAAGTATATGGTTGGTATAACAATAAAGAATACCAATTTTCAAAAAAAAAACTATATATAATATAATTATAAACATATGTGTGTGTGTGTGTGTGTGTGTATATATATATATATATATATATATATATATATATATATATATAGAGAGAGAGAGAGAGAGAGAGAGAAATTTATAAAGAGATATTTATAAACTGAAAAGGTTTTATGGAAACCTAGAGTTTACATAGGAATATTTGAAATTATAATCAAATATAAACTTAGTAAAATATACATTTAAATGATTTAATAAAACTATAAAAATAAGAAATATTTATAAATTATTAAATATATATTTGAATTCTTGGATGATTAAAAATCATTTTGAGAGAAATTTGAAATCAATTTGAAAATAGTTTGAAATCAATTTTGAAAAGAGATAATTTAAAAACAGAGTTTGAGTGCTATTCATAGTTTTATGTAATTTCTAGACTCTATTACCCTGATCGTCCTAGACTCTTGAACTCTTGATATCTTGATACTCATGAGTCTTGATTCTCCTTTGAAATCTTGAATCTCTTATATGTACAGTCTTCAATATTTATTACCTGCATATAAACCCTACATATACATATATATATTCCGGATAAAGATGTTAATACATATTTTATAGTCAATAATGATTGAAACAAGGTTGTTGTAATCAAAACATCAACACTCCATTCTCCAACAAGTCTCTGTGATGTTTTTATGTCTTTATACCTATTTTGCTTCATATTCTCTAGCGGGACTCTATATTGGGTGACATTAATGGGTATGAGGTGTTTCAACCATAGGGCATCACATCGGGCGTTGGAGGTGTAGGGCGGTCGCCACAGTTACATTCAACCCCTTGAATTATTTTGTAATACCAATCGCCAGCAGCCACAAATTCACAGTAAGTTGTTTTGGTTTCTAAAGTTGAACTTCTCCTTGTATAATCCACATAATTGTTGTAAACTTCATTTGTTATGTTCCAATACCCTTCATGGCTTACATACACACCTCTATGCAACTTAATTTCATGCTCACGGTCAGCCTCTATGTAGGATTTCATCAAGCAATTTCGAAGATGATCAGTATTGACGATCATTGTAGTTGGACTTGTTTAATGAACAACGTTAACAAATTTCATGTCAAAACATAACAGAAGACAGTGGTTAACATAGATCCAATTTTGTTGAGTTATCGGGTTTCAATAAGACCAAATAAGAAATGCAATAATTTATTTGATCATATTAAGAATGAGTAGTCTGATAACTGACCACTGTCGACTGTCTAGGTCACCAAGCTGACCCCGAAAGTTAGTCGTGAGCACAAAATAGGACTCCCCTATCTTATGTTGGGATCTAGGCTAGGGGTGAGCGTTTTGTTAGTTTGGTTTATCAGATTATAAAAACTGCAAACCAAACTAAAACCGATAAAAATGAAAACCAAACAAAACCAACCAAATTAAGGTTGGTTGGTTCGGTTGGTTATCCGATTTAACCGAACTAAAAATATTTTATATTTTATGTTCATAATATTAACTATGATTTTAAATAAAATATAAATATATGATTAAAGTATTATTATTTATGACTCTTATACTTTTCAAAAATAGTTCTGGTACATATGTGATGATTAAAATTAACTTAGATAACTAAACTAAGCTAAAATATTTACAATAATTTCGACAAATTTTAAAATATAATAAAATTTCGGTTAATTTGGTTAAACCGATAACCAAACTAAATATTTTTCCGGATCGATTACAAACCGATCTAATTTCAAAACCGAATCAAACCGACCAAAATCAATTGGTTTGATTGATTTCGGTTAATTTGGTTAAATCGATAACCAAACTAAATATTTTTCCGGATCGATTACAAACCGATCTAATTTCAAAACCAAAATCAAACCGACCAAAATAATGCTCACCCCTCGTTCTAGGCCCCCCTCTTGGATGTGCTGTTGGAGCATGGTTGGGAATACCTTATAAACCGCAAGTAGCCCTTATACAGACTTCTGGCGTTTGGGATGAAGCCGCTGCCACAGAGTGCCTTCCTTTCCTAGTAACTGAGTTAACCGGGTCAGCTACTTATTTTTGTTTTTGAGGGTAGTAGAGCGCTTCGAAATTCAAGATGAAGATCCACAATCTTCATCTCTTTTGCATTTTCATCATCCTCCTCTCTGCTTACACTATCAAATCAACTGCGTTCGAGTCAGACGAACTTCTAGCCAACGACGAAGAATTCGAGGGTGTAAATACCCCTACTGTCGACCCTAATCTTGTTCGTAAAAGCGGTACGAAAAAACCTAATTTTGATTCTTCCACCTCTGAATCGAACGCGGTTCAGTTCAGCCTTGAGCATGCGTTTGGAGATTCTGGATTCTCCCATGCTGGAACTTTCACTGGTCGTCTTAAATCGTGGAGCCATGGAGGGCAGGTTAGACTTTTTATTTTTGATCTAGTTTTTGAAGATTTTGGTTTGGGGAATTGTGATAAACATGTAAATTTGTTCTTTTCGAACTCGTTTTGGTCCCATTGTCAACTTGTGCTCCAGTAGAGCAATCTGACTAATTTTAAACAATGGAATCCATTAGTAAATCGATCCAATTTAAAACTTTGTTGAGTTGAAGGGTTGAACAACAAAACATGCAAACTCAAAATACAATGGTTATATTTTGTTATGTAAGTAGATAGGTTGGGAGCTTTATTTTGATATTAGGGAGTGATCGATATTGTTGTTTGCAGACACTTACGAAGTTGAGATTTTCAAGGAATGCAATGACTGCAGCAGAAAAGAAAGCCTTTGAGGTAGTTGATGATGCTCATTGATGTTCTTATTGAATTTCTTGATAAATTGGGATGCTCTAATAACTTTTGTTGACTTCTGATTGATGCAGAAGCTGTTGAACGAAGATGATTTTTACACAATTAGAGTGCCATCTAATGTATTGAATTCTGCTGGGAAGGAATACGTTGTATCCTCTGTTAGAGCTGTAAGTTTTACAAAAGATTTATACATTTATGTGAGCCTGCATAAGAAAATTAATGCTGATGATAGTCGTTGTAGCGAACGCTGGAACATATTTGCTGCATTCGAAACAACTATTAAGTATCCAAACAGTATTTTATTTATTAATATAGTGAACGTGTCTATAGTGACATGAAAGCTAATTGATGGGGGGATGTAACAGTCATAGTTATCCATGGCGCACGGCGCGGCGCGGCGCAGCATCTGCGCCATTTTGGCTTATGGCGCGGCGAATATGAGAAGGCGCACGAAATGGCGCAAAAGGCGCGCGGCGCAAAAAAGGCGCACGGCGCAAAATAGCGCGCCTTTTGTTTATTTTTTTTGTTTTTGTTTATTTTTTCATTTTTTGCAGTTCACACAAGATTAATGTTGATCATATTATTATGTTTGCTAACGTTTTGTATTTTGTTTTATTTATTTTGTAGGTTCTGATGGATTTTGAAAATATGATTGTTGAATCGGATTCAAATTTCTAGTTTATTAGTAATATGTATTATTATATTGGATTTTGAAACCTATGACGCTTGAAATTTTATGCTAATGATCTCAAATATGATGATGTTTCTTTTTGCAAAATAGTAAAAACTTTGATTGCACATGTTTTAGCAAAAAATACCGGATTTTTAATATTTTTTATTATATGTTAAATTAAAAAACAAAAGTGCGCCGTAAATCAGAAAGGCGCGCGCCATTTGCCGCGCCGCGCGCCAAGGCTCCGGACTGATGTTTCGCCTTTTTGCGCTGTGCGCCATTAATAACTATGGTAACAGTTATGGTGAAAATATATAAGTCTGTGTAAATCGTATCGAGAGTATAAGAGTTTCTGGAGCACATTCCACAGCACATCTGTAACATTATAATATCACTGATTGTTAGGGCTGTTATGGTAATGGTAACCGCTACCGATACATGAGAATAACTACCGTACCAGTACTACTGGTAAGTCAAAAATAGCTATCAATAATTTACCATTACCAATGGTAAAATATTCATTGGTATACTAATAAATTGGTAAACCGTTGGCTGGTAATGAGAAATTTACCAGTATAACAAACATTCAAATTTTGTTGCACTAAAATTAAAAAAAAAAACCAGTTATCTTGTTTTTTATTATTACTCTATGATATTTATATTAGTATTACGACATGTTTTAGTTGCATCTAAGTATTTCTTAATCCATCATAATTTATTTACAATAATATGAGATAATAACATTTATAATCTCAAACTTTGAGCCTTACAATTTTTTTTTTTTATCATAAATTGTAATACAAAATCTTCTTAAAAACCACGATGTATCGTTAAAATTGTCTACGGTTAAGGTTTGATCTAATAGGTGGATACCCAGACAGTCTACCATCTGGTACTATTCTCACGGCTTTCCGGACTCTGGGGGTGGTCGATTAGCGTGCGCAGCCTTTCCCTCACATAATGTGAAGAAGCCGGAGCTCGAACCTGTGCGCTCCAGATTACCAGCCGGATAACCTTACCGTTTGCCCCAGGCATCACCTAGGTTTGATCTAATAGTGAAAAATAAATTTAATATGATTGGTAAATTTACCGTTAGCACTGGTTTTGACTTTTCTTTACCGCTATATTTACCGTTAACAATGGTAAATTTACCGTTACCATATCGATAACATTGGTAAACCAAAGTGGTTCAATTTTTTTTTTTCCAATTACTTGGTATTGGTATGGTACTGGTAAATTTACCATTACCATAACAGCCCTACTAATTGTAGTGGAAGTGGAGCTCCCAACAGTGACCTCGTTTTCTGCATGGGTAGGGAATTTTCATAATGTTTGCAAAAAGAAAGTGCATTACACTATCTTTAATAACAGCTGTAACACCATTTGTATCACACCTTTTTTATGTCAGCATGAACTACCACAAACGTTCATGATAGCAAATCTTTATATCACTTTAAAATACAGTCTTAACTCTTAACCTTTTTTTTTTGTTTTTTTGTTTTTTGTTTTTTGTTTTTTGTTTTTTGTTTGTTTGTTAACAATTCAAAACGTCTACCTACAAATATTGTCAGATCTTAATATCACTTAAAAATAAGACCCAACAAATAAGCTTCTTTTACCTACTCAAAACGTCCGTCGACAAATGCTATCAAATCTTAATATCACTTAAAAATAAGATCTACCTAATAAATTATTAGTTAATAATATAAATCAAAATTCAAAATAAAAGTAGACGTTGCAACTTAGAAACGAAATTTAAACTAACAACAAACGATTCCAATGCAAAAATATGATTAAATATTTTTACAAATCATTTTCTCTTAAATGCTCTGAACATGTACAGTTTACAGAAAAACCATTTGCAGAAAATTAGGATTTTTACATGTAACGCTTACAGTATTTATTTTATTTTATTTTTGGTAGCATAGATTGGATGTTTGAGGTGCTCTTACATTCTGATTTGTCTTTAGACGCTATTGGTATGAGCATTTTATATCATTGTATTTTGATGCTTGAAAACATAAAAATGACACAACGTCCAACACTTGTACTCCTCTTGGGACAAGAAATTATGATATTCACCATGATATATTAAACATCCCTATGTATTATTAAATTATGTAATAAGCTTGAGAGTTTGGTATATTTGTAGCGGGCAGTATTGACAAAATTGACACATGTAGAAATCCCCTGCGACTTAGCCAATCTTGAAGTATTTTATGAAGAAAACATCTATTTGCTCAACTCAAATTATTCTTCGAGCTTAGAGTATGACTACAAATTTTCCATTTCAATATGCATTTTTACCAGGTCTTAACTTTTTGATATATTGACTATATTTCAGAGATGCATCCCCAGAGAAAGTTTGGATGAGCATTTTGTTATCCACACGGTAAATCCTAACTGTTGATATCAATGCTTGTACTTGACCTTTTTTAAAATTCGGTGCCAACTTGTCTTTTTATTTGCCTGACAATATACAACATTATCATTGATAGTTGTCTCCCTAATTTTATGAGTTTCTATTCTTCCTCTAATTTTCTTATTCCATAACATATTATAGATGCTCCAGTAAGTGAATTAAGCTACACTTTGAAGATCCCATGTTCAAATTTGTGAGTCAGAACATGGGGTCGTTTAGACCAAATCAAACAATATGCTGCTCTTTAGGACTTCACAGTGACATCCATGTGTAAATACATTTCTGGAATGATGCTATTGTTGTACATAATTATAGTTATTTGGTTCATCTGTAGTAATTTGCATTTCTATATTCCTTTCAAAATCCTTGCTCTTTAACTACCGTCTTCAGTCCTTTTCTTGTAGACTTGCAAATGGTCTTGCTTCATCATGATAAGAATGCTTAGGGGAATTTATTTTTATTGTTCTTCTCTTGCTAACATATTCGATTTTGGCGTTTGACTATTATAGTTGAAATCAATTAGTTATGAGTATTCCTAGATGATAGTTTTTAGATGTTGGCTCTATAATCTTAAACGTTTGTATTTTATTTGCAAGACCCACCGTTCAAAAATACAAATAGTCTTTGATGAATTGAAATTTGATTATGGAGTTTTAATGGGACTCCACTCTTGGATGGGAGGGTCATTTTTAATTGTGTTTAAAATTGTTATGGGGTATACTGTAAAACTCAACTTCCCTTAAGAAACACAATAACATATTTGCTCTTTTTTTCTTATTGGTATTTAAAATTTAGACGGTATGCCTGTGCCTTATTTTTAGACAAATCTCAATGAACTCCCACCATGATACTGAAGCGGTGATATTGTAACATTTCCATCTAGATTCTTTGGCAGGTTCATGCTGTTTTTCTTTCAAAATTTCGTTGTTATGTTTCCAAATTTGGTTAAAGTGGGTAAAATAGCAAATTATTCAGGATAGCCCATTTTACATCATGTCCTTCCCATAATTTTATTTCAACCGAAGTTCCTCTTAAAATTATCCACCTCTCTGAAAATTCCTTTAATAATCCCCTTGACTAATACCATGAGTATAACCTGCTACTCCCGTGAATAATGACTTACCATAGATCT
Organism: Allium sativum; assembly: GCA_030737875.1. Classification (NCBI taxonomy): domain Eukaryota; kingdom Viridiplantae; phylum Streptophyta; class Magnoliopsida; order Asparagales; family Amaryllidaceae; genus Allium; species Allium sativum. The sequence goes on along the minus strand of CM060911.1, from coordinate 106,366,303 downwards.
GGGTTCACCATTTTGCTAGTATGCAAAATGCAGATATATGGTGATGCGGTGAATGCATCTCTGTTTGTTTCCAGATGTATTTTGCTAGTCCTCCATGTACTTGCTTTCATACTTCTAGAAAGTATGGTTTATGATAAAGTTCTAGTATTTCTGATGACATGGGCCTGTGGTCATAATCGCACTTCAACAAATGTATGATAATCATACACTATGTTTGCTGCTGTACTTGAACTGAAGCTCTACTCACTATAAGCTATTTTGACAGGATGGTGTGAATATTTTGGCCGTAAACTACGGATCCGCTGGAGCATGTCCATATCCACGTCTGTTGAAACTTGTAAGTTTAAGGTTGCTGCTATGCTATCTCATCTTCTGTTGTTTTCTGGTTTTGTTTGTTCCATAAAACATACTAATACACTTTATTCTTTCCTGGTGTGTCAATATTCTTTAATAAATGGATATTCACCATGTAGCATTTAGGTTGTTAGTCCTTCCATGAGACTCATGTGCATAGCTCACCAACTCTCTGTACTTTCTAACAGGCAAGATTTGCATGACCAATCAGAATTTAAAAGAATAAAAAAAACCTTTCTGTAATATGATCGCTTTTCCTTGTCATTTAACCAACAAAACCAGATTTATCTCGTGATTTGCTGTTAAGCATGGAGGCTGCACATTGTAGGCATTCCTCAAAATGCATTTGGTGTTAATATGCATGCGCGAATCACAGTAGTGATTGTCAGTTAATAATTCTGACTATCAAACTACCATTTAGGCTCCCAGTCATTGTTCGATTTGACAGATTTGATGCTTTATTTGTGCAACTAAGGTTAAGGGTTTGATCTACCATTTTCTTTTTAATGAAGAAGTATTCGGAACTAACCTTGTAATGCCCTGTCATTTCAACCCAGCCAACCAAATGGTCTTTCAACTCATACACGATTTTGAAGAATGGTGAGCAAGCTAGGAGGTAAAATATTATACTTTATTGGTTTCAACCTATTGTGATGCGGACTCAGTAGTATTTTCTTTTTTGTATATTTGGCAATAAAACCATTTCCAATTTGTAACATTTTGCAGGACACCAACCTTTACGGAAGAATTGATCCAAGCAGAGACAGCTGAGGACGAAGGTGTGAAGCCACCTGAAAAATCTTTTTGGGCTAAATATGTAAGAGGAATCATCTTCTCCTGTATTATGCTAGAGTGCAATAACGTTGTAATTTTTGCTAAATCAGACATCTGTATGTTTATGTGGAATTTAAATTACCCTCCTAAAATTATCTTCATTTTTTTATTATTAAATAAAATCAAATATGCACTTAATTGAAGGTTAATATGATCAAAATTAAATAATTATTTCCACAGCAAATTCAAGTATTTGCAGCTTACACTGCAAATATTTAATTTTGGGGTAGGCGTTGTGATAATTTTTTCTTATGTAATTCTAAATGTGATGCAAGTATCGTATTTTATAAGTGAAAAGTAAATACTTGAAATTCAACAGATACACGGTTATTTTTGTTTTGCTTGTCGAGCAGCCAAGATGATTGACTTTTTTGACCACACTATTTTTTTATATTCCTACGACGAAGTTTGACATAAATATAAAACAGAGGTGTTTTTTAAGATGTATTTGGAGAAGTGCAACTGTATATTTTGAAACTTAAGGTGGAAGTTTTACAAAAGTTTCCCTTGTTTTGTATGCAGTGGATGTATCTGATACCTCTGGGCATGATAGTGATGAATGCCGTGACACAAGCCATGAACATGCCTGAAGAAGAACAGGCTGGTGCAGCCCATGGACAGGCTGGTGGAACCCAAACACAAGCAGTCAGAGCACCACCTAATGCTGCTGCTATAAGAAGAAGATAGATGGACAGTTGCACTCGCTTTTTGTTTTAATATACTGTTTAATGGTGATCAAGCTACTTCCCAAAAGAATTTCACTTGCCCTTGAGGGGATGGATCAGGCATTCAATTGTTTGGTCGATACTGATTTTGTTCGTCGTTTTTCTTGCTGTTATCTGTTGATTAACTTGGTTATTTGACAGATGTATTTGGGTGGTACAGTTATTTTTTTACTCTAAATTTTGGTAATTTATATCTCACCGTAATGCTTGGTGGCGCTGGTGGGTAAACGTTTGTATCAATTTATGCCACAAATGACATCTTGCTGAACAATTTGTTGGTTTCTATATGGTAGCATTGTAGAGATGTTATCTTTTGAAAGCGTAAGATGTAGAGTTGTGTTTCATGATTCATCAAATAATGCCTCCATTTAACAGGAAATGCTACTGGACAAAAAATGTTTTTGTCAAAGATAATTTTAGGGGGTTTTAAAACAGCGTTTTCTGTTTGGTTATTTTTATTTATACATCTAATTTTGCTTTACTTACACTGGATTTTTTTTTTTTTTTTTTTAATTATGGACAAAAATACCCTAATGTATAATAGTCGTAAACTATACATTGTATTGTATATTTTTAAAACCCTAACATGCTAATTAATTAGGTTAAAGATAGAAACCAAAATTCAAACTTTTAGCAATGAAAACTGTTGAAGAATAGGTAAATTTAGAGTTAGGATTTATACACGTTGATCAATTTGATGCAGAAACTGGAAATAATCATAATTTGGAGTAGAATACGAAGATCGGGTTAGTTATTTTCGGTTTTTAGATCGGTAGCGAAATTGATGTCGACACAGCGGCGGTGCGAGGTTGTGCGCTGGCCGTGCATCTCGACCGAGTGGAATGATTTTTTCTCCGCATCTCGTCTACTATGCTTTCACCTTTTCCCCGTAGTTACTATCCTAGAATTATTTTGACTTCATCCTAACGTTTATGGTATAATGGGGACATCAGCGTGTAGACAAAATTAAAAATGGTGTTTAAATTTTCAGCCTAACGTTTGGTGTATGTAAGACAAAATTAGGTGCTCAAATAGAATTAGCCTTTCTGTTTTTAGAATTAGGTTTGCCTGCTTTGGTTCAACTAAAAATATCGAAGTAAGGTAATCTTTTTTTCCCCCTTTTCAGTTTAGCCTAAAATGTTAAACTTAGTACACATGTGTTTTCAAACTAAATACAGATAGAGACAAATATCATAGCTGACAAACCATCTTAAAATAAAATATTAGATAAAAGAACAAGTGTGTTTTCTTTCTCTTGAAAACTGGCCCAAAGCCTATCCTACATTCATTCTTCCCATCATTCCATTTTCACTTTTTTAAGGTGTCGTTCTCTTCTCCAAATCGATCACCGTCCAACTTTTGTTGTATTTCTCCATCTTTGGATCTCCGCTATGCTTATCATCTCACTTATCTCGTCTCTATCAACTTTGTGTTCAATTCTCTCATCTGCACATTTTCCAAATTTCTCAGGCTTCATTTTCCCATTATATTTTTCCATGTCGATGCAAACTTCTGTTCTTTAATAGAAGATGATGGATCCAATAATCTCATTCATGATAGATTCGATGATGATTAGAAAATTGATCAGAACCCATACACTCTGACTTCACCACTGTATTCACCAAGCACGATTGAAAGAGGCTATGCAGCAGTATAGGATCGTGTAGTATGGAGAATAGAATGTAGTGTATATAGCAGAGTAGTAAGTAAATATCACACAACATATTTATACTGATTCGGACCACTGTACTACGTCCAATCCCAGACTCACTTCTGGAATTTCACTAACACAGCAACCCTCACTTCACCTGGAGGAATAGGTTTACAACTACCCGAACAGCCGAACGGAATTTCTTGCCTCAACTGCCGAAGAGGACTTTCACAATACAAAATAGTTGATGACTTGTTTGTGTTCTTGTTAACACGGATATGTCAAGTTAAAGTACACCCTTCCTATAACCTTTCCTTGACGATAATAGTGTAATTCGTGAAGGAATATAGAAGGTTTAAAAGATTAAAATATTTAAAGTATGAAGATGAAGTGCTTAGATATCTTTTAGGAAAGATAGAAAGAGTTGTAGTAAGATTCGGTGATTTGATCACTTAATCAAGTCTCTATTTATAGTATACAAAAGGATACAACTTATCACGAAGAAATTCAATAAAAAGATATGGATTAGAAAGTTGTGACTCTTCATTTAAAGTTGCATCTCTTCGTATTCAGATGTCTGAATGAAAATTTCAGATGTCTGTTTTGATTTAAAAACAAAACAGCAAGAAAATAGGCAATTTCGAAGCAGATTCAGATGTCTGAATTAAAAAATTCAGATGTCTGTTTTTGAATAAAATACAAACAGCAAGAAAATATGCCATTTTGGTGGTAATTCAGACGTATGAAATTTTTGACTCAGACGTCTGAATATTATGGGAAATTTATTCTTTGCTTCAGTAGACAGATGTCTGAATTAAATAATTCAGACGTCTGTTTTCTGTAACAGACCTATGCCTTGTGCATGTCATATATAAAATCATATATATATATATATATGTATATATATATATTAAAACGTGCATGTGTGTGTTTCATCAAGGAATATTTTAACAATTAATACTAATACTAGCAGACTCTAAACATATTCAATCTTCAATTATAGCTCTTGAATCTGTTGTTGAGTATCTTCCGGCAAAACAAAATTAGTCGATAATAATATATATGTACATGTATGGTTGTCATAATCAAAACGCCATATACCGAGATCCAACATTCTCCCCCTTTTTGATAATGACAACTATATATGTAACTCCCCCTGTCAATATGTGTGACGGCCCGTCCAGCCGACATTTCCAATGAAAGTGCGCCGTGCCAATGCCTGACTAGCACGGGACGGTCGCCAAAGAAAGGAAAAGGAAGAAATTTGAACTAACAAGGAACCTGTAGATGTCTCACAATGCATGGAATAAAATATAATAATAACATACTTGACATAAAACAGGCGAGACAGTGCATAAGCTGAAAACTAAACCATAATCATCGTAGCAGCGGAAATCCAAAATACAGCTTATGATCCTTAACCATTATTACAACTTCAAAATACTGTCTCTAAAGCAAAAAAAGGAGAGGTACACTACTAATGCCCAAAGCAGTGACCATCAACAACACAGGAAGAATATATGTAGATAATACGTAGGAGCCTCCTGCTCGTCTCCGGATCAGCTACCCGTACATAACTAGCTAACCTGTCTCTAGTCTGCCCGTTTAAGAGCACCCAGAGTAATAAGAAGAAACATAAAACTCTGGGTCAGACAAAATTCTGGTATGAGCGATAAGCAGCAAAACAGAATAATAACAGGTATACTAAACCATACCTGAACTTGGACCTGCAACCAAAGATTTAGCACTACATACTGCACAATACTCTAAGGTGCCACTAACACATGGTGTAAAGAATACGGGGGTGGGGGTGTGCATGACATAGTGATGGCAAACAATCAATCATAGCAACCATCCTCACATCTCTCACTCAATGCGTAAAGTATACGATATCTACCACTTTGACCACCCAATTCCTTGCTACGATCACTCTGCCCCATGGAGTCGTAATGACACCACTGCACTGATCCATAGCCACTAATCCTTTGCTATGTCCACTCTGCCCCATGGAGTCACGATGACTCCACTGCACTGGCTCATAGCCTTACTACGATCATTACGCCCCATGAGGTAATAACTACCCCACTGCACTGATATGTAGCCCAACATCCGTCTTGGTGGTGAATCAAAGCTATAGACGTCGATAACCCCTTAGCACACGTCCTGCAACAAAGTCCAATCATGAAGTTGACTCATTGGTTCCCAACTGGATCCTGAGTACAAACTTCCCATTTGGACTACCTTTGCATCTCGGGTTTTGGTCCACTCCGGATCGGTTCGGTTCTGCACTTCTCTTCACTTCAGATCGTACTCCCAGTTCGGTTCGTGACAATCGTATAGACTCGGTTCGTGATCCTGGCTCCAGCTCATGGCAACACCCAATCTGGCTCATGATGCACCGGTTTGGTTCGGTCCCCTTCAGCTCGTGCTCAACACATCGGCTTGTGGCACCCCTCTTGGTTCGGTTCGGATTGCTCCATACGGGTTGGATCGGTAGTGCTTTGGTTTGGAGAAGGGAACCAATTCGTGCTCCATCCCCTTTGTCACTGGTTCGTGGTTCATGCTATGTCACCCGGTTCGGATCGGGAACACCCGATGGGTTCGAGTCGGTATCCCTATCAGTTCGGTATCCCTATCGGTTCAGTCTCCCTCTTTAGCCTTGGATCGTGACTTCATGGCGCACTCCAGGAGAACGGGTCGGGTCGGAGCTGCATGGTGCTCCATGGTTCGGTTCGTGCTCCCCTTCTCCGATCCGATCCGGTTCGGCTAATTTCCTGCACTTCTTTCCTGCAACTGTTTTACGCCATTCGACGATGTTTTCGACCAATCTAACTTTTCTAATCAATCACAAAACATACCATACAGTCATAGCAACATATAGAATTGACCACTAACACCAAAACGACAATCTGATAGGTTAAAGCGGATCAAACATAGCCATAATCCCATATTTTCCCTTAAGCATGTTTAAGCAAAACTAATGATAGGATTAGTAAAGCTTAACCAAATTAACCAAATTTTCTAATAGAGGCCTAAAACAATATTTCGAAATTTATGAATATTTTCCAGAATTTAATCATGTTTAAATTCGCTAATTAACACTAATTACCCTTAATTAGTGAGGAACTATGCAAATCACTCACCTTAGCCACAAACAAAATACCAAATCTGAAATTATCCTCTGTATGGCGCTGATCCCAAGGCTGTACAGTAGTTCTAACCTTGCTTTGGTGCTATTTCTCCTTAATTTGATGTAATTAAGCCAAATCTTCAGTTAGAAAGTGGTTTAGAGGTGTTTTAGATGTTGGGCCGTTACTAGGGTTCCAAGAATGAAAGTGGCGGCTGAAAAAGTGTCTATGTTTTCTAACCCTAATCAGCCCTTATATACCCCTAATCCCGAAATCCCCCAATGGGCCTAACTGTTAACTACCCAATTAAGCCCGGTTAAGCTGTTTTCACCTCCTAAACCTTGTTTCAGCCATATCTCCCAAACGACAAGTCCGTTTTTCACATATGACCACTCTACGGAAAGTAAACCATCATCCGGATCTAATGGAAGTGGTTTCAGATCAAAATTCCTTTCCAATCAAAAGTTATGGCCAAAACAAGATCAGCTGGGGGTAAAACGATCATTTAAAAATCGGCGAAAATCGTGAACGTGGGAAATGACCCCAATAGTCGTCTCCCAAAGTTGCATGACCATACGACTTAAGAAATAAATATTCCACGATCCTTCGATGCGTAGAATGCGGGTCGTTACATTCTCCCCCCCCCCCTTTAAGAAATTTCGTCCTCGAAATTCCTTAACCCAAAACATACAAAGGACCCCGCATGCCTACCAATCATGAACAAAACAATCAAGCATACAAAACAACACAACAAGCCTATCCTAGCATGCAGTTTACTAATAAGGGAGTACTATACCGATATAAAAACCTTACCAGGCAAAGAGTTCTGGATACTTCCTCCTTATGTTCTCCTCTGTTTCCCAAGTACAGTCATCCTCATCACCACCCCACTGAACTTTGACTAATTTCACCGCCTTCCTTCGAAGCTGCTTCGTATCGTTCCCAATAATACGCATAGGACTGCGGTTCCCAACCGCCTCGGGTTCAACTTCGATATCGTCCAACTGATCCGGTGTAATAGTCATACTAGGGTCGTGCACAAACTTCCTTAACTGGGAAACATGAAATACGTTGTGAACTCCTGCCATCTTCGCTGGTAATTCAACTTTATACGCCAAATTCCCAATTTGCTCGAGAACTGGGAATGGTCCAACAAATCTTGGTGTTAACTTGCCTCTCCTGCCAAATCGTATCACGCTCTTTAACGAAGAAATCTTAACAAACACCAAGTCACCAATGGAGAACTTTAAATCTCTTCTCCTCTTATCAGCATAACTCTTCTGCCTATCTTGGGCAGCCTTCATTCGCTGTTGAATAATCTTGATCTTGTTTGAATTTTCTCTTATCACATCTGGTCCAAGCACAAACTTCTCACCAGTTTCTAACCCACATGACGGTGAGTTGCATGGTCTTCCGTACAAACCTTCAAATGGAGCCATACCAATACTGGATTGATAACTATTATTATATGAGAACTCCACTAGATGCAAATGGTCATCCCATTATCCACCAAAATCCAATATGCAAGCTCTCAAGAGATCTTCTATTATACGATTCACCCTCTCCTTTTGACTGTCGGTTTGAGGATGATACGCGGTACTGAGATGTAACTCTGATCCTAACGCCTCTTTTAAGCTCTTCCAAAATCCACTAGTGAACAACGAATCTCGGCCACTCACAATGCCTTTGGGTATTCCATGAAATTTCACTACCCACTTCATATATAGTTCCACTAACTTAGCTGCTGTTCTATTCGACTTGATAGGTATAAACCTTGCACTCTTAGTCAATCGATCCACAATCACCCAAATGATATCATGGCCCGACAAAGTCCTTGGTAACCCATCAATGAAATCCACTGATGTGACGAGAAGGAATTTCGCTCGGTCTGAACCAGTCGCTAAACCGACCCAGACCGCTCGAAACGCCCTATCGTTTTAAGAACACGACAAAATAGAACGCGGACGGAAGAACATTTCATTGTATATAACAACAATGCATCAGATTACAAGAATATACAGAGTATAAATGAATATTACACAGAAATATCAGAGATTTAAATTACATTTAAATACATAGCAGCGGAAAATAATACAATACACAACTAGAAGAGATATACGGATACAAAGCTTTCCGGATATCGTTCCAGCTGTAAACCAGGATCCTGTGAATATAAATCTGCAAAACCAAAACTACTAGCTGCCCGTGTCAAAATAGGGGCACCCAGAGTTTAGGTTAAAACAATAAACTCCAGGTCAGTCATGTGACTGGTGTGAGAACTAAAACAGTTAATCTTTATTTTTAAAGTTAGGCAAATCAAGGAACCACGCCGTATAACACGGAACGGGTTTCCTCCCAAGAATACCAGTGCATATAAGTAACCAACGCAATGCTTTTCTAAAAATGAAGCTATTATAAGACCCAGGTCCCATCACACAATGCAACGCAACCGAGGATAGGGTTTTCCCTTATAATAGCCAAACATGCTTAATACGTTTAAAACAAATCATTTGATACTACTATAAGTGCATAGTGTATAAAACAACTTCAAATCATAAGTATCAATCATAGGCGGCATAAGTGCCCCATCCCACTATGTCGCCATACTAGGCTCTACAAATAGAACCGCAAATGTCACGTATTTGGAAATTGGATTTCCGTCTATGAACCGAGGCAAAAGATAGTCCTCAACCGATTCGTGACTCTCTAGCCCGAGCCACCGGAACAGCCGCAACTGCCCCTTGGATCGTCAGGGCCGGTCCACCGATGTGGATTATAGTGCCTGAACAATACATTTCCCCGCCCTTTGGGGCGTAAACGAGCCAACTAAATGACTCCATCGGTTTGAGAACGACCGATCAATCCGAGGCGCCTCGCAACAGCAACAACCACATAAGTCAAACTCGTCAGGGCGTGTAAAACCACTGACGCCACTTCTAACTAGAAAGAAACGCATGCCCTCCCTGGGGTCCTCTCCCATTTTTGGTTCATACCGGGTGTGAAACTCGCGAAGTAAACGTTACACAAAGCTACGCCACAAAGGCCGTGCTTCGATCATCAACCACAAGACTTTGCTTTTCAACAGAACCCTCGATCATTTGCCACTTAGGCGTGCCACACAGGCAATTCACTCCACGTGTTTGATATCCATCAATATATAACTCCTGAGCTCGTACGTCTCAGAGAAGGGCGTTACGCAAGAGAATAAATTCTCCGCCGCCAAACAGATATATATTTAATAGAGATCAATCACACGGACTAAAATCCAATGTCAGACACACAGTCCATTTACAAGTTCGCTCTGGGTCTGAACGAAACCGGAGGCACCTAGTACCCCGCATATCCATCGATCTCCAAGTACGTCTGGACGATCACTAACTGTTTCCATCTTCTTGGGTGTACAGCCCAATCAAGATCATCAGTAATTACCCAAACGACGTGAAGACCTCCGGTCTTCGACCACCGTCTTCATCTTCGACTTATCGTCGTATCAATTATTCAGAATGGGATAAACCCGGTCTTTCCGAATAACTCGCGTATACTTTAAATAAGTGTTACACAAACACAACATACGCCTCATTCCAATTCATCAGTCACTAACCGTAAATTAATCAAGAGAATAATTCCCCAAATATTAACCCCGAAGGCCGAAACCAACATCAGATCAATATCCAGAAAACCATTCTGCTTAGCTAACCGACAGTTAGTTTCTAAATTTCACATTCATAGGGAAAGGTTCCCATTAATTTTATCCAAGATAAATTCCTTGAATTTATTCTTTATTCTATTTTTGAATCTCAATTCAAACTAGTCGGGATTAGCGAACCTTACCGAAGTAATCATTTGTTTTAATTTCCCAATCCCAACCTATTTATCCCATGAAGTAAAACTGGTAATACTTCATATCTAACACCACAGTGTTATCGGTAAATTCAATTACCATTTCACGTTCAAATCTAATTAAAGATTTAACTATCGCCTGGAGCAAAACTGGTGGTACTCCATTTTCAATCTTTTCAATCTAATTAAAGATTCATTAAAACTCCACTTAGTTTTAATCTTCGACTGGGTTAAAGAATCAGTGTCATTTAAAACACGGTTCACGATAAACCCAAAATCACATTCCATTAATTATCGGGTTAAAGAATGAGTGTTATTTAGAACACTGTTCACGATAAACCCAAAAATCAATATCAATTCAATTTCAATTAAATATTATTTAATTGGTACACTTCATTAAATCTAAATAAAAAGATTTAATCTTTTCTCAACTGGGTTCAAGAACAGTGTTAGTGAAGACACCACTCAAGACAAACCCAAATCACATTTGATATTCAATACAAGGCTCTGAATAGAAAATATATCGGCTTATATTCAATATCAAATTCTACGACTAACAAATGTCGTATTGGAAATAACGATATAAATATATATCTTTCAAATTTCCATAACAACATCTGTATAATCACGAATTCCAACATCGAAATATTCCGAAGACAATTTCGATTCAAATCCACTCTGATGTAATCATTGGAAATGTTGGTTATTTTTAAAACCCTTTTCATATTCAATATATTTATTTAAAAATAAATAGAATTATAATTCTAGTTCAAAACTAGTTTACTTAGATAAAAATCTATTTTTATCTTTTCAAATATGGAGTTTTTCATCCCAATCCTTTCTAAACCATTTCTTATGATTTTACACAAATTCTTACTATTTTTAATAATTTTATCAAGGCCTGTACAGTCGATTTCCATCAACGGCCATCGAACTGCACTTACAGCGACCTTTTTCAAATTTGATTTGGACATAATTCCAAATCCAACCGTTAGATTTCAAATTTCTAATATTCGTTAGAAAGCTCTTTTCGATACGAACCCAACGGTTCCGGTTTTAGGAGAATCCGACGGTCGGATCTCCCGTAATGTCCGTTTGAAATAAATGGTCGAAATTCACGAACTGCCGCGGCGCGGCGCGTTCTATTCAGGCCATTATATTATATATATAATATATATTTTGTCGATTTCTATTAAAAACGAATTATATAAATAGTTTTAAATTCGTTTCAAAAGCAATTTCAACTTTCTTTTCAATTCAAATCAAAATTGAATTCTTCTTTATAAATTCGTTTTAAAATTCATTTCTATTCAATTCAAATTTCAATTCAATTTGAATTCATTTCAATTCACTTTCAATTCAATTCATTTCAAAATCGTTTTCAATTCAATTCATTTCGAAATCGTTTTCAATTCAATTCATTTCGAAATCGTTTTCAATTCAATTCATTTCGAAATCGTTTTCAATTCAATTCATTTCGAAATCGTTTTCAATTCAATTCATTTCGAAAACGTTTTCAATTCAATTCATTTCGAAAACGTTTTCAATTCAATTCATTTCGAAAACGTTTTCAATTCAATTCATTTCGAAATCGTTTTCAATTCAATTCATTTCGAAAACGTTTTCAATTCAATTCATTTCGAAATCGTTTTCAATTCAATTCATTTCGAAATCGTTTTCAATTCAATTCATTAACGTTTTCAATTCAATTCATTTCGAAATCGTTTTCAATTCAATTCATCTCGAAATCGTTTTTAATTCAATTCATTTCGAAATCGTTTTTAATTCAATTCATTTCGAAATCGTTTTTAATTCAATTCATTTCAAAATCGTTTTTAATTCAATTCATTTCGAAATCGTTTTTAATTCAATTCATTTCGAAATCGTTTTTAATTCAATTCATTTCAAAATGAATAAAATCGATATAAATATCGTTCACGTCAAAATGGCGTCAATCTAATCAACACGGCTTCATAAATTTCTATTTTCAAATATTCTATTTCAAATATTTCTTTTTCAAAATAGTTGTTATTATCAAAATATTTCGTTCAACACATGACCAATCTCAATGGATGAGTACTGTCAACACATGAAACTTTATTTTGTATTGATAAAGATATAAATTTTATTACTAAAATATTTCGTTCAACACATGACCAATCTCAATGGATGAGTACTGTCAACACATGAACCTTTATTTTATATTGATAAAGATATAAATTTTATTACTAAAATATTTCGTTCAACACATGACCAATCTCAATGGATGAGTACTGTCAACACATGAACCTTTATTTTATATTGATAAAGATATAAATTTTATTACTAAAATATTTCGTTCAACACATGACCAATCTCAATGGATGAGGACTGTCAACACATGAACCTTTATCTTATATTATTCTTTATTTTCTAAATTGGAATGAGGCCCAATCAATCACCATATAATGTTAATTATATGGATTTTCATACATTACACACATATAATAGCATTGAAAATAATCAACCATCAACCAAAGTGCACTACACTGTATAAGCATCAAATATAGATATCTAACGCTTATAACAGCCTGTCAATCAATCGATCGACATATTTAATCAATCAGGATGAGTGAACTTCAAATTTCATCCCAACACCCGTGTGGGGTTTCAAACAATCAAACACAGATTTTAGTTGTGCAGTTGGGCGATGTGTAAAATTTATCGTCCCAATCAATGTCATTTAAATAGGTGTACATAAACAAACCGTCCGGTTTGTAAATGAATATTTTATTTATTCACATTCACATTAAAAATTATATTTTTAACGATCAAACTATTTTATTCAACCTATGAATTTTCTATTCAGTTCATTTATCAAATAAAATGTTATCTTTATTTTTCTAACTTATTTTAGAAAATTTCGGCGGCATAACGGCACGATACTAGAAACGGGACGAGGCCTAGCCTTATCCCCGGTCTAGTGAAGGTCCACGCCATTCACACATCAATCAAATCAATTTCATTTCACCAAACCATTCAATTCAAATCAAATCATCTAACTAATTTATGCAACCAAACAAACAAGTCCATGGTCTGTGGACGATTGTGTCGGGTGCTACTAAGCACCGTCTGCATCCTAGTATATATATATATAACTAGAAAAAGAAATTGAAAGGTGAGAAATTCTCACTGATAGCTATCCAATCATCTTGACTCTTCTTCAGAAGAAGTCTTCGTCGTTCTCGCATCTTATCACTTCCGTCGCCCGTAGTCACTACATATGTAAAAATCAATTTTTTTTTTACTTTGCTATTCAATATATAAAAATCGAATTTTTACTTTGCTATTCAATATATAAAAATTGAATTTTTACTTCGCTACTACTTAGATAAAAATTATATTTTCACAACGATGTTCATATAGTAAAGATTATATTTTTGTCACGCTATTCTTCATATAAAGATTTCGCCTTTTCAAAAATAAATTTTTCGCCTTTTCAAATATGAAGTTTTCATTTTATTTCACTACATATATAAAGGTGATAATTTTCCTATCTTACCTATATAAAAATTATATTTTTATACTTCCACAATATAAAAGATTATATCTTTATAACTCTACCTAAATAAAAATCATATTTTTATATCATCTAGATAGTAAAAACTATATTTTTAATACTTTAAAAATATAAAAATCATATTTTTATTTCTTCTATATAGTAAAGACTATATTTTTAATACTTTAAAAATATAAAAATCATATTTTTATTCCTTTAAAAATTATTCCATATCTTTATAATTCTAAAAATCGTATCTTCTATTTTAAAAACATCTCCTTTCTATTTTTAAAATTCAGATCTTTCTATCATACAAATCCAAGTGTTATCAAATTAAAAATCTAAGCTTTTTCAATTTAAAGAATCTGATTTTTTCTATTGTTATTATATAAAACTGATTTAAAATCACATTAGAAAAACCCATATTTTTAATGACATAAATTAAACAAAATAGAAAACTTACAGGCTAAAAAAAAGGGGTTGGTTTCGCTGCCATCGACTGAAGAAGAGGGGGTTCGGACGCTGAGGGGAGCGCAGGGTTGGAGGAGGCCTTGGTGGCGTCGGCGGTTGCCATACAGGCGGAGGCGTGGTGGTGCGGTCAAGGCCTCAGGCGGCGTTGGTCTCCATTGGTGTATCGGAGCGTCGGTTTGGGGGTTGGGGTTTCAGAATCGGTGGAAAAAAGAAAGAGGAGGCGTTGGAGTGGGGGAGGGGGTCTGGTGGCTGGCGCCTGCTCGGCGGCGGCGCTGACGATGCGCCAGTAGGGGCGGCGGGTTCAAGGATTTGGAGGGAACGGATTTTTTTTTATTCTTCTGAACGAAATAGAAAAGTAAGAGAGAGAGGGAGAGATGAGGGTAATAGTAAAATATATATATTTATTTATTATAATAATATCTTTTTCTTCCAAAAAGTAACTTCTTCGTTCGATCCCCAAACGAGACCCAACGACTGTCGCCCCTAGCTAATTACCCCCATTCCGAACACAATGGGATATGTTACGAAGGCTGATTCGACTGTTTGAATCAGTTTCCATTGAATTTACATTTAAATCACTATATTGAATTTTAAACGTACATTTCAAATTACTGGGGTCACATAACAACTCTACAAATCCCATAAAAATATTTTCTAGCTTCGTATTGACGATACGGTCCTAACAAAACTAGTTTCGTTGAATTCTGAGACCATTTGAAAAATGGCCATTTTCCAGTCGATTAAAATCAACTAAAACTGGTCAAACGCGTTTTCCTTTACCACGCTCACATACTGATTCGAAAAATTATGAAATTTGGAATCTAGCAATATTTCGACATCACGGACCCAACAAAACTGGTTTCGTCGAGATCCGAGGTCATTTGCAAAATTTCTATTTTTAAGGGCCTGAATTCCATAGCAACTATTCAGAATTTTCAACTGGACATATCTTTTGATTCCCGTTATGAAAGTTTGATTTTTCGGATTCGTTGGAAAGATATTATCAATTAGATCCTAATGTTTTTGGTTTCACTAAAATCCGGATTGTTTTGCACCCGGTATGTTCAATTGAAGTTTGAAATCGAATTATCGAACTACCGCGCCATTTTCAATTCTATTTATAATTATATATAAATATTTATATTCTAACGACGACGCGTATAATATATACGCTCGAATAATATTCAAATTAAATTTCTCGTCGATATTATTTAAAATAATCTATTTTAAATAATCTAAATTCGCTAAAATTGCCAAAATAAAAATTTTAAACTGGCCCAGATTTTCGGGTTGTTACAATCTCCCCCACTTAAAACTTTTTGTCCCCGAAAAGGAACAAAGTCGAAAGTGGTTTGATTATTCAACTCTACGTTCGATCTGGCTTCCATTCTCCAACTTTTCAGTTTCTAAGAATTTTCAAAAATTTCAAAAATTTGGCTAACACCCTAAATTTTTGAAAAATTTCGCCATAACCTCCCCTGCACCGGGAGCATCGGGGAATTTCAAATAGCTTCCCCGGTCCTTCAGATCTCAAAAAGAAAAAGAAAAAGCCAAGCGGCTAGCCAATAGGCTCATAAAATCATCATCACCCAAACAAAACAGTAAATTATGTAGTAAACATGTACCTATTTGTCGGGCAAACAAATTTTATTCTCTGCTCTATCCTCCTTGCTATGACCTGTTCAATGTAAGTGCAAGTATATGCAAGCGAATGCGACCAATTTTCAATATAATTCAATATGTGATTCAATTAGGCTAAATGGCTAAAAATTAGCAAACAAATAAACAAACAACCCAAACATCAATCAATTAGTGAATTAGAGTTTCAAATTCATAATTTTGATATATATAAAGAAAATCATGTTTTGATGCCAAATCACAACAATGTATTCTAGCTATATTAGTTTTGGTTCTCACACCAGTCTAATGGAAATATATAGAAAATCACACCTTCGAAACTCGAACATAAATGTTGATGATGCGATCGCTATCATCAATATCATCTTCGGGCGACTAGAGTGTGATGCTATATCTATCCAATATATTAAAACTTTGAATACACGCGGATCAGACGTATACGCAAAATCTATATATACTTGATTGTCCACATCAATATAAATAAATAACCGAATACGAATAATTGATTTATATTTCAAATCAAGTTTTGTTTTCATTTTCAAAAATATACTCTTCACACTCGTTCTAGGATACTACTGATCCCATCTCTAACGAGTCATTCTCGTTGGATACTACTAATCCAATATCTAATGAATTCTTTCGTATGGTTCTAACGTGCCTTGTTCTCTGCTTTGTAAACCAAAGCTCTGATACCAAATGTGACGAGAAGGAATTTCGCTCGGTCTGAACCAGTCGCTAAACCGACCCAGACCGTTCGAAACGCCCTATCGTTTTAAGAACACGACAAAATAGAACGCGGATGGAAGAACATTTCATTGTATATAACAACAATGCATCAGATTACAAGAATATACAGAGTATAAATGAATATTACACAGAAATATCAGAGATTTAAATTACATTTAAATACATAGCAGCGGAAAATAATACAATACACAACTAGAAGAGATATACGGATACAAAGCTTTCCGGATATCGTTCCAGCTGTAAACCAGGATCCTGTGAATATAAATCTGCAAAACCAAAACTACTAGCTGCCCGTGTCAAAATAGGGGCACCCAGAGTTTAGGTTAAAACAATAAACTCCAGGTCAGTCATGGGACTGGTGTGAGAACTAAAACAGTTAATCTTTATTTTTAAAGTTAGGCAAATCAAGGGACCACGCCGTATAACACGGAACGGGTTTCCTCCCAAGAATACCAGTGCATATAAGTAACCAACGTAATGCTTTTCTAAAAATGAAGCTATTATAAGACCCAGGTCCCATCACACAATGCAACGCAGCCGAGGATAGGGTTTTCCCTTATAATAGCCAAACATGCTTAATACGTTTAAAACAAATCATTTGATACTACTATAAGTGCATAGTGTATAAAACAACTTCAAATCATAAGTATCAATCATAGGCTGCATAAGTGCCCCATCCCACTATGTCGCCATACTAGGCTCTACAAATAGAACCGCAAATGTCACGTATTTGGAAATTGGATTTCCGTCTATGAACCGAGGCAAAAGATAGTCCTCAACCGATTCGTGACTCTCTAGCCCGAGCCACCGGAACAGCCGCAACTGCCCCTTGGATCGTCAGGGCTGGTCCACCGATGTGGATTATAGTGCCTGAACAATACGTTTCCCCGCCCTTTGGGGCGTAAACGAGCCAACTAAATGACTCCATCGGTTCGAGAACGACCGATCAATCCGAGGCGCCTCGCAACAGCAACAACCACATAAGTCAAACTCGTCAGGGCGTGTAAAACCACTGACGCCACTTCTAACTAGAAAGAAACGCATGCCCTCCCTGGGGTCCTCTCCCGTTTTTGGTTCATACCGGGTGTGAAACTCGCGAAGTAAACGTTACACAAAGCTACGCCACAAAGGCCGTGCTTCGATCATCAACCACAAGACTTTGATTTTCAATAGAAGCCTCGATCATTTGCCACTTAGGCGTGCCACATAGGCAATTCACTCCACGTGTTTGATATCCATCAATATATAACCCCTGAGCTCGTACGTCTCAGAGAAGGGCGTTAAGCAAGAGAATAAATTCTCCGCCGCCAAACAGATATATATTTAATAGAGATCAATCACACGGACTAAAATCCAATGTCAGACACACAGTCCATTTACAAGTTCGCTCTGGGTCTGAACGAAACCGGAGGCACCTAGTACCCCGCATATCCATCGATCTCCAAGTACGTCTGGACGATCACTAACTGTTTCCATCTTCTTGGGTGTACAGCCCAATCAAGATCATCAGTAATTACCCAAACGACGTGAAGACCTCCGGTCTTCGACCACCGTCTTCATCTTCGACTTATCGTCGTATCAGTTATTCAGAATGGGATAAACCCGGTCTTTCCGAATAACTCGTGTATACTTTAAATAAGTGTTACACAAACTCAACATACGCCTCATTCCAATTCATCAGTCACTAACCGTCAATTAATCAAGAGAATAATTCCCCAAATATTAACCCCGAAGGCCGAAACCAACATCAGATCAATATCCAGAAAACCATTCTGCTTAGCTAACCGACAGTTAGTTTCTAAATTTCACATTCATAGGGAAAGGTTCCCATTAATTTTATCCAAGATAAATTCCTTGAATTTATTTTTTATTCTATTTTTGAATCTCAATTCAAACTAGTCGGGATTAGCGAACCTTACCGAAGTAATCATTTGTTTTAATTTCCCAATCCCAACCTATTTATCCCATGAAGTAAAACTGGTAATACTTCATATCTAACACCACAGTGTTATCGGTAAATTCAATTACCATTTCACGTTCAAATCTAATTAAAGATTTAACTATCGCCTGGAGCAAAACTGGTGGTACTCCATTTTCGATCTTTTCAATCTAATTAAAGATTCATTAAAACTCCACTTAGTTTTAATCTTCGACTGGGTTAAAGAATCAGTGTCATTTAAAACACGGTTCACGATAAACCCAAAATCACATTCCATTAATTATCGGGTTAAAGAACGAGTGTTATTTAGAACACTGTTCACGATAAACCCAAAAATCAATATCAATTCAATTTCAATTAAATATTATTTAATTGGTACACTTCATTAAATCTAAATAAAAAGATTTAATCTTTTATCAACTGGGTTCAAGAACAATGTTAGTGAAGAAACCATTCACGACAAACCCAAATCACATTTGATATTCAATACAAGGCTCTGAATAGAAAATATATCGGCTTATATTCAATATCAAATTCTATGACAAACAAATGTCGTATTGGAAATAACGATATAAATATATATCTTTCAAATTTCCATAACAACATCTGTATAATCACGAATTCCAACATCGAAATATTCCGAAGACAATTTCGATTCAAATCCACTCTGATGTAATCATTGGAAATGTTGGTTATTTTTAAAACCCTTTTCATATTCAATATATTTATTTAAAAATAAATAGAATTATAATTCTAGTTCAAAACTAGTTTACTTAGATAAAAATCTATTTTTATCTTTTCAAATATGGAGTTTTTCATCCCAATCCTTTCTAAACCATTTCTTATGATTTTACACAAATTCTTACTATTTTTAATAATTTTATCAAGGCCTGTACAGTCGATTTCCATCAACGGCCATCGAACTGCACTTACAGCGACTTTTTCAAATTTGATTTGGACATAATTCCAAATCCACCCGTTAGATTTCAAATTTCTAATATTCGTTAGAAAGCTCTTTTCGATACGAACCCAACGGTTCCGGTTTTAGGAGAATCCGACGGTCGGATCTCCCGTAATGTCCGTTTGAAATAAATGGTCAAAATTCACGAACTGCCGCGGCGCGGCGCGTTCTATTCAGGCCATTATATTATATATATAATATATATAATATATATTTTGTCGATTTCTATTTAAAACGAATTATATAAATAGTTTTAAATTCGTTTCAAAAGCAATTTCAACTTTCTTTTCAATTCAAATCAAAATTGAATTCTTCTTTATAAATTCGTTTTAAAATTCATTTCTATTCAATTCAAATTTCAATTCAATTTGAATTCATTTCAATTCACTTTCAATTCAATTCATTTCAAAATCGTTTTCAATTCAATTCATTTCGAAATCGTTTTCAATTCAATTCATTTCGAAATCGTTTTCAATTCAATTCATTTCGAAATCGTTTTCAATTCAATTCATTTCGAAATCGTTTTCAATTCAATTCATTTCGAAAACGTTTTCAATTCAATTCATTTCGAAAATGTTTTCAATTCAATTCATTTCGAAAACGTTTTCAATTCAATTCATTTCGAAATCGTTTTCAATTCAATTCATTTCGAAAATGTTTTCAATTCAATTCATTTCCAAATCGTTTTCAATTCAATTCATTTCGAAATCGTTTTCAATTCAATTCATTAACGTTTTCAATTCAATTCATTTCGAAATCGTTTTCAATTCAATTCATCTCGAAATCGTTTTTAATTCAATTCATTTCGAAATCGTTTTTAATTCAATTCATTTCGAAATCGTTTTTAATTCAATTCATTTCGAAATCGTTTTTAATTCAATTCATTTCGAAATCGTTTTTAATTCAATTCATTTCGAAATCGTTTTTAATTCAATTCATTTCAATATGAATAAAATCGATATAAATATCGTTCACGTCAAAATGGCGTCAATCTAATCAACACGGCTTCATAAATTTCTATTTTCAAATATTCTATTTCAAATATTTCTTTTTCAAAATAGTTGTTATTATCAAAATATTTCGTTCAACACATGACCAATCTCAATGGATGAGTACTGTCAACACATGAACCTTTATTTTATATTGATAAAGATATAAATTTTATTACTAAAATATTTCGTTCAACACATGACCAATCTCAATGGATGAGTACTGTCAACACATGAACCTTTATTTTATATTGATAAAGATATAAATTTTATTACTAAAATATTTCGTTCAACACATGACCAATCTCAATGGATGAGTACTGTCAACACATGAACCTTTATTTTATATTGATAAAGATATAAATTTTATTACTAAAATATTTCGTTCAACACATGACCAATCTCAATGGATGAGGACTGTCAACACATGAACCTTTATCTTATATTATTCTTTATTTTCTAAATTGGAATGAGGCCCAATCAATCACCATATAATGTTAATTATATGGATTTTCATACATTACACACATATAATAGCATTGAAAATAATCAACCATCAACCAAAGTGCACTACACTGTATAAGCATCAAATATAGATATCTAACGCTTATAACAGCCTGTCAATCAATCGATCGACATATTTAATCAATCAGGATGAGTGAACTTCAAATTTCATCCCAACACCCGTGTGGGGTTTCAAACAATCAAACACAGATTTTAGTTGTGCAGTTGGGCGATGTGTAAAATTTATCGTCCCAATCAATGTCATTTAAATAGGTGTACATAAACAAACCGTCCGGTTTGTAAATGAATATTTTATTTATTCACATTCACATTAAAAATTATATTTTTAACGATCAAACTATTTTATTCAACCTATGAATTTTCTATTCAGTTCATTTATCAAATAAAATGTTATCTTTATTTTTCTAACTTATTTTAGAAAATTTCGGCGGCATAACGGCACGATACTAGAAACGGGACGAGGCCTAGCCTTATCCCCGGTCTAGTGAAGATCCACGCCATTCACACATCAATCAAATCAATTTCATTTCACCAAACCATTCAATTCAAATCAAATCATCTAACTAATTTATGCAACCAAACAAACAAGTCCATGGTCTGTGGACGATTGTGTCGGGTGCTACTAAGCACCGTCTGCATCCGAGTATATATATATGTATATATATATATATATAACTAGAAAAAGAAATTGAAAGGTGAGAAATTCTCACTGATAGCTATCCAATCATCTTGACTCTTCTTCAGAAGAAGTCTTCGTCGTTCTCGCATCTTATCACTTCCGTCGCCCGTAGTCACTACATATGTAAAAATCAATTTTTTTTTACTTTGCTATTCAATATATAAAAATCGAATTTTTACTTTGCTATTCAATATATAAAAATCGAATTTTTACTTCGCTACTACTTAGATAAAAATTATATTTTCACAACGATGTTCATATAGCAAAGATTATATTTTTGTCACGCTATTCTTCATATAAAGATTTCGCCTTTTCAAAAATAAATTTTTCGCCTTTTCAAATATGAAGTTTTCATTTTATTTCACTACATATATAAAGGTGATAATTTTCCTATCTTACCTATATAAAAATTATATTTTTATACTTCCACAATATAAAAGATTATATCTTTATAACTCTACCTAAATAAAAATTATATCATCTAGATAGTAAAAACTATATTTTTAATACTTTAAAAATATAAAAATCATATTTTTATTTCTTCTATATAGTAAAGACTATATTTTTAATACTTTAAAAATATAAAAATCATATTTTTATTCCTTTAAAAATTATTCCATATCTTTACAATTCTAAAAATCGTATCTTCTATTTTAAAAACATCTCCTTTCTATTTTTAAAATTCAGATCTTTCTATCATACAAATCCAAGTGTTATCAAATTAAAAATCTAAGCTTTTTCAATTTAAAGAATCTGATTTTTTCTATTGTTATTATATAAAACTGATTTAAAATCACATTAGAAAAACCCATATTTTTAATGACATAAATTAAACAAAATAGAAAACTTACAGGCTAAAAAAAAGGGGTTGGTTTCTCTGCCATCGACTGAAGAAGAGGGGGTTCGGACGCTGAGGGGAGCGCAGGGTTGGAGGAGGCCTTGGTGGCGTCGGCGGTTGCCATACAGGCGGAGGCGTGGTGGTGCGGTCAAGGCCTCAGGCGGCGTTGGTCTCCATTGGTGTATCGGAGCGTCGGTTTGGGGGTTGGGGTTTCAGAATCGGTAGAAAAAAGAAAGAGGAGGCGTTGGAGTGGGGGAGGGGGTCTGGTGGCTGGCGCCTGCTCGGCGGCGGCGCTGACGATGCGCCAGTAGGGGCGGCGGGTTCAAGGATTTGGAGGGAACGGATTTTTTTTATTCTTCTGAACGAAATAGAAAAGTAAGAGAGAGAGGGAGAGATGAGGGTAATAGTAAAATATATATATTTATTTATTATAATAATATCTTTTTCTTCCAAAAAGTAACTTCTTCGTTCGATCCCCAAACGAGACCCAACGACTGTCGCCCCTAGCTAATTACCCCCATTCCGAACACAATGGGATATGTTACGAAGGCTGATTCGACTGTTTGAATCAGTTTCCATTGAATTTACATTTAAATCACTATATTGAATTTTAAACGTACATTTCAAATTACTGGGGTCACATAACAACTCTACAAATCCCATAAAAATATTTTCTAGCTTCGTATTGACGATACGGTCCTAACAAAACTAGTTTCGTTGAATTCTGAGACCATTTGAAAAATGGCCATTTTCCAGTCGATTAAAATCAACTAAAACTGGTCAAACGCGTTTTCCTTTACCACGCTCACATACTGATTCGAAAAATTATGAAATTTGGAATCTAGCAATATTTCGACATCACGGACCCAACAAAACTGGTTTCGTCGAGATCCGAGGTCATTTGCAAAATTTCTATTTTTAAGGGCCTGAATTCCATAGCAACTATTCAGAATTTTCAACTGGACATATCTTTTGATTCCCGTTATGAAAGTTTGATTTTTCGGATTCGTTGGAAAGATATTATCAATTAGATCCTAATGTTTTTGGTTTCACTAAAATCCGGATTGTTTTGCACCCGGTATGTTCAATTGAAGTTTGAAATCGAATTATCGAACTACCGCGCCATTTTCAATTCTATTTATAATTATATATAAATATTTATATTCTAACGACGACGCGTATAATATATACGCTCGAATAATATTCAAATTAAATTTCTCATCGATATTATTTAAAATAATCTATTTTAAATAATCTAAATTCGCTAAAATTGCCAAAATAAAAATTTTAAACTGGCCCAGATTTTCGGGTTGTTACAATCTCCCCCACTTAAAACTTTTTGTCCCCGAAAAGGAGCAAAGTCGAAAGTGGTTTGAT
The DNA here is from genome assembly GCA_030737875.1 of Allium sativum. NCBI lineage: Eukaryota > Viridiplantae > Streptophyta > Magnoliopsida > Asparagales > Amaryllidaceae > Allium > Allium sativum. Next base: position 106,342,069 of record CM060911.1, on the reverse strand, counting down.
TATTCAACTCTACGTTCGATCTGGCTTCCATTCTCCAACTTTTCAGTTTCTGAGAATTTTCAAAAATTTGGCTAACACCCTAAATTTTTGAAAAATTTCGCCATAACCTCCCCTGCACCGGGAGCATCGGGGAATTTCAAATAGCTTCCCCGGTCCTTCAGATCTCAAAAAGAAAAAGAAAAAGCCAAGCGGCTAGCCAATAGGCTCATAAAATCATCATCACCCAAACAAAACAGTAAATTATGTAGTAAACATGTACCTATTTGTCGGGCAAACAAATTTTATTCTCTGCTCTAGCCTCCTTGCTATGACCTGTTCAATGTAAGTGCAAGTATATGCAAGCGAATGCGACCAATTTTCAATATAATTCAATATGTGATTCAATTAGGCTAAATGGCTAAAAATTAGCAAACAAATAAACAAACAACCCAAACATCAATCAATTAGTGAATTAGAGTTTCAAATTCATAATTTTGATATATATAAAGAAAATCATGTTTTGATGCCAAATCACAACAATGTATTCTAGCTATATTAGTTTTGGTTCTCACACCAGTCTAATGGAAATATATAGAAAATCACACCTTCGAAACTCGAACATAAATGTTGATGATGCGATCGCTATCATCAATATCATCTTCGGGCGACTAGAGTGTGATGCTATATCTATCCAATATATTAAAACTTTGAATACACGCGGATCAGACGTATACGCAAAATCTATATATACTTGATTGTCCACATCAATATAAATAAATAACCGAATACGAATAATTGATTTATATTTCAAAACAAGTTTTGTTTTCATTTTCAAAAATATACTCTTCACACTCGTTCTAGGATACTACTGATCCCATCTCTAACGAGTCATTCTCGTTGCATACTACTAATCCAATATCTAATGAATTCTTTCGTATGGTTCTAACGTGCCTTGTTCTCTGCTTTGTAAACCAAAGCTCTGATACCAAATGTGACGAGAAGGAATTTCGCTCGGTCTGAACCAGTCGCTAAACCGACCCAGACCGCTCGAAACGCCCTATCGTTTTAAGAACACGACAAAATAGAACGCGGACGGAAGAATATTTCATTGTATATAACAACAATGCATCAGATTACAAGAATATACAGAGTATAAATGAATATTACACAGAAATATCAGAGATTTAAATTACATTTAAATACATAGCAGCGGAAAATAATACAATACACAACTAGAAGAGATATACGGATACAAAGCTTTCCGGATATCGTTCCAGCTGTAAACCAGGATCCTGTGAATATAAATCTGCAAAACCAAAACTACTAGCTGCCCGTGTCAAAATAGGGGCACCCAGAGTTTAGGTTAAAACAATAAACTCCAGGTCAGTCATGGGACTGGTGTGAGAACTAAAACAGTTAATCTTTATTTTTAAAGTTAGGCAAATCAAGGGACCACGCCGTATAACATGGAACGGGTTTCCTCCCAAGAATACCAGTGCATATAAGTAACCAACGTAATGCTTTTCTAAAAATGAAGCTATTATAAGACCCAGGTCCCATCACACAATGCAACGCAGCCGAGGATAGGGTTTTCCCTTATAATAGCCAAACATGCTTAATACGTTTAAAACAAATCATTTGATACTACTATAAGTGCATAGTGTATAAAACAACTTCAAATCATAAGTATCAATCATAGGCTGCATAAGTGCCCCATCCCACTATGTCGCCATACTAGGCTCTATAAATAGAACCGCAAATGTCACGTATTTGGAAATTGGATTTCCGTCTATGAACCGAGGCAAAAGATAGTCCACAACCGATTCGTGACTCTCTAGCCCGAGCCACCGGAACAGCCGCAACTGCCCCTTGGATCGTCAGGGCCGGTCCACCGATGTGGATTATAGTGCCTGAACAATACGTTTCCCCGCCCTTTGGGGCGTAAACGAGCCAACTAAATGACTCCATCGGTTCGAGAACGACCGATCAATCCGAGGCGCCTCGCAACAGCAACAACCACATAAGTCAAACTCGTCAGGGCGTGTAAAACCACTGATGCCACTTCTAACTAGAAAGAAACGCATGCCCTCCCTGGGGTCCTCTCCCGTTTTTGGTTCATACCGGGTGTGAAACTCGCGAAGTAAACGTTACACAAAGCTACGCCACAAAGGCCGTGCTTCGATCATCAACCACAAGACTTTGATTTTCAACAGAAGCCTCGATCATTTGCCACTTAGGCGTGCCACATAGGCAATTCACTTCACGTGTTTGATATCCATCAATATATAACCCCTGAGCTCGTACGTCTCAGAGAAGGGAGTTAAGCAAGAGAATAAATTCTCCGCCGCCAAAAAGATATATATTTAATAGAGATCAATCACACGGACTAAAATCCAATGTCAGACACACAGTCCATTTACAAGTTCGCTCTGGGTCTGAATGAAACCGGAGGCACCTAGTACCCCGCATATCCATCGATCTCCAAGTACGTCTGGACGATCACTAACTGTTTCCATCTTCTTGGGTGTACAGCCCAATCAAGATCATCAGTAATTACCCAAACGACGTGAAGACCTCCGGTCTTCGACCACCGTCTTCATCTTCGACTTATCGTCGTATCAGTTATTCAGAATGGGATAAACCCGGTCTTTCCGAATAACTCGTGTATACTTTAAATAAGTGTTACACAAACATAACATACGCCTCATTCCAATTCATCAGTCACTAACCGTAAATTAATCAAGAGAATAATTCCCCAAATATTAACCCCGAAGGCCGAAACCAACATCAGATCAATATCCAGAAAACCATTCTGCTTAGCTAACCGACAGTTAGTTTCTAAATTTCACATTCATAGGGAAAGGTTCCCATTAATTTTATCCAAGATAAATTCCTTGAATTTATTCTTTATTCTATTTTTGAATCTCAATTCAAACTAGTCGGGATTAGCGAACCTTACCGAAGTAATCATTTGTTTTAATATCCCAATCCCAACCTATTTATCCCATGAAGTAAAACTGGTAATACTTCATATCTAACACCACAGTGTTATCGGTAAATTCAATTACCATTTCACGTTCAAATCTAATTAAAGATTTAACTATCGCCTGGAGCAAAACTGGTGGTACTCCATTTTCGATCTTTTCAATCTAATTAAAGATTCATTAAAACTCCACTTAGTTTTAATCTTCGACTGGGTTAAAGAATCAGTGTCATTTAAAACACGGTTCACGATAAACCCAAAATCACATTCCATTAATTATCGGGTTAAAGAACGAGTGTTATTTAGAACACTGTTCACGATAAACCCAAAAATCAATATCAATTCAATTTCAATTAAATATTATTTAATTGGTACACTTCATTAAATCTAAATAAAAAGATTTAATCTTTTATCAACTGGGTTCAAGAACAATGTTAGTGAAGACACCATTCACGACAAACCCAAATCACATTTGATATTCAATACAAGGCTCTGAATAGAAAATATATCGGCTTATATTCAATATCAAATTCTACGACAAACAAATGTCGTATTGGAAATAACGATATAAATATATATCTTTCAAATTTCCATAACAACATCTGTATAATCACGAATTCCAACATCGAAATATTCCGAAGACAATTTCGATTCAAATCCACTCTGATGTAATCATTGGAAATGTTGGTTATTTTTAAAACCCTTTTCATATTCAATTTATTTATTTAAAAATAAATAGAATTATAATTCTAGTTCAAAACTAGTTTACTTAGATAAAAATCTATTTTTATCTTTTCAAATATGGAGTTTTTCATCCCAATCCTTTCTAAACCATTTCTTATGATTTTACACAAATTCTTACTATTTTTAATAATTTTATCAAGGCCTGTACAGTCGATTTCCATCAACGGCCATCGAACTGCACTTACAGTGACCATTTTCAAATTTGATTTGGACATAATTCCAAATCCAACCATTAGATTTAAAATTTCTAATATTCATTAGAAATCTCTTTTCGATACGAACCCAACGGTTCCGGTTTCAGGAGAATCCGACGGTCGGATCTCCCGTAATGTCCGTTTGAAATAAATGGTCGAAATTCACGAACTGCCGCGGCGCGGCGCGTTCTATTCAGGCCATTATATTATATATATAATATATATTTTGTCGATTTCTATTTAAAACGAATTATATAAATAGTTTTAAATTCGTTTCAAAAGCAATTTCAACTTTCTTTTCAATTCAAATCAAAATTGAATTCTTCTTTATAAATTCGTTTTAAAATTCATTTCTATTCAATTCAAATTTTAATTCAATTTGAATTCATTTCAATTCGCTTTCAATTCAATTCATTTCGAAATCGTTTTCAATTCAATTCATTTCGAAATCGTTTTCAATTCAATTCATTTCGAAATCGTTTTCAATTCAATTCATTTCGAAATCGTTTTCAATTCAATTCATTTCGAAATCGTTTTCAATTCAATTCATTTCGAAATCGTTTTCAATTCAATTCGTTTCGAAAACGTTTTCAATTCAATTCATTTCGAAATCGTTTTTAATTCAATTCATTTCGAAAACGTTTTCAATTCAATTCATTTCGAAATCGTTTTTAATTGAATTCATTTCGAAAACGTTTTCAATTCAATTCATTTCAAAATCATTTTCAATTCAATTCATTTCGAAAACGTTTTCAATTCAATTCATTCGAAATCGTTTTCAATTAAATTCATTTCGAAATCGTTTTTAATTCAATTCATTTCGAAATCGTTTTTAATTCAATTCGTTTTGAAATCGTTTTTAATTCAATTCATTTCGAAATCGTTTTTAATTCAATTCATTTCGAAATCGTTTTTAATTCAATTCATTTCGAAATCGTTTTTAATTCAATTCATTTCAAAATGAATAAAATCGATATAAATATCGTTCACGTCAAAATGGCGTCAATCTAATCAACACGGCTTCATAAATTTCTATTTTCAAATATTCTATTTCAAATATTTCTTTTTCAAAATAGTTGTTATTATCAAAATATTTCGTTCAACACATGACCAATCTCAATGGATGAGTACTGTCAACACATGAACCTTTATTTTATATTGATAAAGATATAAATTTTATTACTAAAATATTTCGTTCAACACATGACCAATCTCAATGGATGAGTACTGTCAACACATGAACCTTTATTTTATATTGATAAAGATATAAATTTTATTACTAAAATATTTCGTTCAACACATGACCAATCTCAATGGATGAGTACTGTCAACACATGAACCTTTATTTTATATTGATAAAGATATAAATTTTATTACTAAAATATTTCGTTCAATACATGACCAATCTCAATGGATGAGGACTGTCAACACATGAACCTTTATCTTATATTATTCTTTATTTTCTAAATTGGAATGAGGCCCAATCAATCACCATATAATGTTAATTATATGAATTTTCATACATTACACACATATAATAGCATTGAAAATAATCAACCATCAACCAAAGTGCACTACACTGTATAAGCATCAAATATAGATATCTAACGCTTATAACAGCCTGTCAATCAATCGATCGACATATTTAATCAATCAGGATGAGTGAACTTCAAATTTCATCCCAACACCCGTGTGGGGTTTCAAACAATCAAACACAGATTTTAGTTGTGCAGTTGGGCGATGTGTAAAATTTATCGTCCCAATCAATGTCATTTAAATAGGTGTACATAAACAAACCGTCCGGTTTGTAAATGAATATTTTATTTATTCACATTCACATTAAAAATTATATTTTTAACGATCAAACTATTTTATTCAACCTATGAATTTTCTATTCAGTTCATTTATCAAATAAAATGTTATCTTTATTTTTCTAACTTATTTTAGAAAATTTCGGCGGCATAACGACACGATACTAGAAACGGGACGAGGCCTAGCCTTATCCCCGGTCTAGTGAAGGCCCACGCCATTCACACATCAATCAAATCAATTTCATTTCACCAAACCATTCAATTCAAATCAAATCATCTAACTAATTTATGCAACCAAATAAACAAGTCCATGGTCTGTGGACGATTGTGTCGGGTGCTACTAAGCACCGTCTACATCCTAGTATATATATATATATAACTAGAAAAAGAAATTGAAAGGTGAGAAATTCTCACTGATAGCTATCCAATCATCTTGACTCTTCTTCAGAAGAAGTCTTCGTCGTTCTCGCATCTTATCACTTCCGTCGCCCGTAGTCACTACATATGTAAAAATCAAATTTTTTTTACTTTGCTATTCAATATATAAAAATCGAATTTTTACTTCGCTATTCAATATATAAAAATCGAATTTTTACTTCGCTACTACTTAGATAAAAATTATATTTTCACAACGATGTTCATATAGTAAAGATTATATTTTTGTCATGCTATTCTTCATATAAAGATTTCGCCTTTTCAAAAATAAATTTTTCGCCTTTTCAAATATGAAGTTTTCATTTTATTTCACTACATATATTAAGGTGATAATTTTCCTATCTTACCTATATAAAAATTATATTTTTATACTTCCACAATATAAAAGATTATATCTTTATAACTCTACCTAAATAAAAATCATATTTTTATATCATCTAGATAGTAAAAACTATATTTTTAATACTTTAAAAATATAAAAATCATATTTTTATTTCCTCTATATAGTAAAGACTATATTTTTAATACTTTAAAAATATAAAAATCATATTTTTATTCCTTTAAAAATTATTCCATATCTTTACAATTCTAAAAATCATATCTTCTATTTTAAAAACATCCCCTTTCTATTTTTAAAATTCAGATCTTTCTATCATACAAATCCAAGTGTTATCAAATTAAAAATCTAAGCTTTTTAAATTTAAAGAATCTGATTTTTTCTATTGTTATTATATAAAACTGATTTAAAATCACATTAGAAAAACCCATATTTTTAATGACATAAATTAAACAAAATAGAAAACTTACAGGCTAAAAAAAAGGGGTCGGTTTCGCTGCCATCGACTGAAGAAGAGGGGGTTCGGACGCTGAGGGGAGCGCAGGGTTGGAGGAGGCCTTGGTGGCGTCGGCGGTTGCCATACAGGCGGAGGCGTGGTGGTGCGGTCAAAGCCTCAGGCGGCGGTGGTCTCCATTGGTGTATCGGAGCGTCGATTTGGGGGTTGGGGTTTCAGAATCGGTGGAAAAAAGAAGGAGGAGGCGTTGGAGTGGGGGAGGGGGTTGGCGCCTGCTCGGCGGCGGCGCTGACGATGCGCCAGTAGGGGCGGCGGGTTCAAGGATTTGGAGGGAACGGATTTTTTTTTAATCTTCTGAACGAAATAGAAAAGTAAGAGAGAGAGGGAGAGATGAGGGTAATAGTAAAATATATATATTTATTATAATAATATTTTTTTTCTTCCAAAAAGTAACTTCTTCGTTCGATCCCCAAACGAGACCCAACGACTGTCGCCCCTAGCTAATTACCCCCATTCCGAACACAATGGGATATGTTACGAAGGCTGATTCGACTGTTTGAATCAGTTTCCATTGAATTTACATTTAAATCACTATATTGAATTTTAAACGTACATTTTAAATTACTGGGGTCACATAACAACTCTACAAATCCCATAAAAATATTTTCTAGCTTCGTATTGACGATACGGTCCTAACAAAACTAGTTTCGTTGAATTCTGAGACCGTTTGAAAAATGGCCATTTTCCAGTCGATTAAAATCAACTGAAACTGGTCAAACGCGTTTTCCTTTACCACACTCACATACTGATTCGAAAAATTATGAAATTTGGAATCTAGCAATATTTCGACATCACGGACCCAACAAAACTGGTTTCGTCGAGATCCGAGGTCATTTGCAAAATTTCTATTTTTAAGGGCCTGAATTCCATAGCGACTATTCAGAATTTTCAACTGGACATATCTTTTGATTCCCGTTATGAAAGTTTGATTTTTCGGATTCGTTGGAAAGATATTATCAATTAGATCCTAATGTTTTTGGTTTCACTAAAATCCGGATTGTTTTGCACCCGGTATGTTCAATTGAAGTTTGAAATCGAATTATCGAACTACCGCGCCATTTTCAATTCTATTTATAATTATATATAAATATTTATATTCTAACGACGACGCGTATAATATATACGCTCGAATAATATTCAAATTAAATTTCTCGTCGATATTATTTAAAATAATCTATTTTAAATAATCTAAATTCGCTAAAATTGCCAAAATAAAAATTTTAAACTGGCCCAGATTTTCGGGTTGTTACATCTGAGACTTGTTCCCATTTCCATTCTGAAACTTCTAATGGTTGCAACAAACCACTAGGCTTTTTTTGCTCAGCTTTAACTAGCTGACAATTCATGCATTTGGATATAAACTTCCCAACGTCTCTTTTCATCCCTTCCCAGTTGTAGTTTTGCTTCATGTCTCCATACATCTTGTTACCACCGGGGTGTATAGTCAGTTTTGAGTGATGAAATTCTCTAAGCACTTCATCTCTCAATCCATTGACATTGGGTACAACTAGTCTTCCTTCTTTCTAAGCCATCCATCTCGATCAAGCTCGTACTTGTTCATCTCCTCGTCGATGCCCATCTCTAACTTGGAGATGATTTCCAATAGGTTAGGATCGTCCCTCTGACTAGAACCAATCCGCTCAATCAAAGTGGGTCCGATCGTCAAATTTCCTAACATTTCTGGATCCAATTCGCACTTTGGTCTGAAATCATACCCAGCGATGTACTCCAGTTGCTTCCATTCAAGAACATGGCCCCTAAACTGGCATGTCTTCTACTCAATGCATCAGCTACCGCATTGCCCTTTCCGGGTGTATATGTGATATCGAAATCGTAGGAAGCCAAGAATTCTAACCATTTTTGCTGTCGGAGATTTAGATCCTTCTAAGAGAAAAGATACTTTAACAATTTATGATCAGTAAACAACTCGAATCTTTCTCCTAAGAGATAATGTCTCCACATCTTCAATGCGAACATGATCGCTGCCAATTCCAAATCATGGGTAGGATATCTTTTCTCATATGGTTTTAGTTGCCTACTAGCATAAGCTACAACCCTACCTCCTTGCATCAATACAGCACCTAGCCTGGTACCACATGCATCTGTGTATACCGTCATCTCTTCATTCCCTTTAGGGATAACTAACACTAGTGCACATGTCAACTTTTCCTTTAGACTCTTGAACGCATTCTCGCACTTTTCGTCCCAGACGAAAGCTTGATTTTTCTTAGTCAACTGAGTCAACGGTGCTGCCATCTTGGAGAAGTCTTGGATAAACTTATGATAATATCCAGATAACCCCAAGAAACTTCTTACATCTGTTGCATTCTTGGGCGTAGACCAATCTTGTACCGTAGCCACCTTCGCAGGGTCCACGGCAATACCATTCTTTGAAACATCATGGCCCAAGAATCTCATTTCTCTCCTTTAGAAGTGACATTTAGAAAACTTTGCTTTCAATTGGTGTTTTCTCAACACCTCCATCACTATCCTCAAATGTTTCTTGTGTTCTTCCTCTGTCCTTGAATAAACCAAGATATCGTCTTCGAACACAAGAACAAACTTATTCAACTGATCTATGAATACCCTATTCATAAGATCCACAAAATATGTTGGTGCATTGGTCAACCCGAATGGCATGACCAACCACTCATAAAATCCAGATGGCATCCGAAATGCCGTTTTAGCTACTCAGCTTCCACTTTATGCTGATGAAAACCTATCGCGAGACCCAACTGGGAGAACACTCTCGCGCCACTCAACTGATCAAACAAATCATCTATCCGCGGTAGAGGATACTTATTCTTCCTCGTTACCTTATTCAACTCGCGGTAGTCCACACACAAACGAAGAGACCTATCCGCCTTGGTAGCAAACACAACTGGTGCTCCCCTCTCAGAAACACTTCTTCTGATAAATCCATTCTTCAAAAGATCGCTTACTTGCACCCCGAGCTCTCACTTCTCCATTGGTGCCATACAACGAAGTGGCATAACTATAGGTCTGGCATCTTTCACTAAATCAATACGGAACTCAATCTCTCGGTGTGGCGGAAGTCCGATCACTTCCCCGAAGATGTCCGGAGACTGACCAGCCACGGACACATCTGACAACTCATCATGCGGGATGTCGAGGGAATTTAGAAAACTAGCCATTACCCCATCACTAGGTAGACCACCAAACACTACCCTTCGCCCATCATCCGCTCTAACTGTTACCAAAAAGCCCTCATAGTCTACCACCACCCTGTATCTTTGGAGTCAATCGACTCCCAAAATAATGCCAAACCCAATAAAGCCCAAAACAAAGAAATCACAAACAAACATGCATCCATAACTCGATAAGACCACATTACGACAAATCATGCTAAGGCTAGTTGTAACACCCCGCATCTTTAAGATAATTAAAAATGTGTGTGTGTGTATATATATATATGCATGGATATATAAATAATGATGATGTACAATTTGAATTAGTGGAAGAAACGGAAAAATTAATACGTTAACGATATATGTAATAGAAGAGAAAATAAAATAAAAATACTTAATTTAAATATCAAGAATTAAGTAAAGCGGACATCACCATTGCGTCCACCTCGAGATTCTGGTTCAGATGGACACTTGGTTTGCGTAAATCGGACACCGTATGAAGAAGTTGTTAAGGTTCAAAGTTTGTGTACGCACAAGAGAAATATATATATATATATATACGAACAAATTAAAATATAAAATAAAGAATAAGATAAGGATTGCATGTAATAAATACATGCACTGAAAAAAGAAAAAAGAAAAATGTAACGCATGCATTGAAAAAAAAGAAAGGATTGGTTCCATGCAATGTAAATGTGTTGCACACACTGATTTGCAAACATAATGCATTAACATTAAAAGAAAAATAAAAGAAAAAGATTCATGCAATGGTTTAATTTAAGTATTGTAACTAACATGAAAAAGAGAAGTAAGGAGAGAACAATAATTATCATTGTTCTAAGACTTATTAACAAAAGACTTCATAGCTCAGTTAGTTAAGGCATTGGATTTGTAACACAGAGGTCAGGGGTTCGACCCCAGCAGCAGCAAAATTTTTATCTTTGTTTCAGAGAGTGCCAACTGAACTTGCAATATTTGTACGTATACAAATTCAAAATTTGAAAGGATAAGAACGTACATATAAGGAAATAAAGAAAAATATATGTATATATATGAGAATATATATATATATATATATATATATATGCAGAAAATATATGTATATGAAAGATAAAATTTCAAGATAAGGCTACAGTCAATGAAATATGGCAAGAATCAAATAACGGTGCAACATCATTTGAATTTTGAAAATAAAACGAAAGTTGTGCGTATATATATACGCGTAAAATGGTCGTAAGAGGAATTGTATACATATAAGAATATTTCATGTGAATAAAACAGTTAATTAAATTTCAGAAATTCAAAAGTTTGAAATTCAAATTTCTGCGCCTAAACAGCTTGCGGGACCTAATGCTAACTCAGCACTGCGTGTATGATAAGATTTAGCTAGATTCATCTGCGAACCTGGACTATTTTCTTAACTGGGTTCAATGCTGACTCAGCACTGCGTGTACAATAAGTTTTGGCTAGATTCATCTGCGAACCTGGACTATTTTCTTAACTGGGTTCAATGCTGACTCAGCGCTGCATGTACGATAAGGTCTTGAGCACCTATATAAACATACATAGACCTAACCCTAAATTCATTAATCAAAGTAATGGCGTCACCATGCTGCTCAACTCTAATCTAACCTATCCTCCATCAAATCAAATCAAATTAGAGTTTTTAAGACAACAATCAAAGTTAGAGCTCTCAAATTGGAGTTCATGAATTGGATAATAAGAATTGGATTCTACATCAAAGGATTAGCTATTCAAATTCAGAAAAACAGATCCCTGAATTCAAGATCCCTTCTTTAATCAGTGAGTGGAATTACAATAAACTTGTTGCATAATATTATTATTATCGTTCGTCATTCCCCAGTTATAAATTCAATTCAAGATTCATGTTATAATAATTGTTCTTTTATTCTCCTTCCCCTTTTTATTTTTGGATCTAGGTTATCTCGAACCTAGAAGAAATCTTATTATACATACGTACGATTGAAGTATGGGAATATTGGGGCATAATTTATTTTATGCAATCGAGGAATATAATATGTAATTTGGGGATTGTGGCATAACAATTATTATTGCAAATATTGGGACATTTGGCGAATTGTATATTGGGATTATTCAATGAAATAAAGTTTTGAATTGGGAATTTTGGAGCGTATTTCAATAATGAATCTTTGGATATGTTTTGGAAACATGAATCTATGCTGAGTAGTGCGCAACTATGAATTCTGATTTATAATGTTAACCTGAAATTGTGTAAATTTAATTGGAACTATTGAATATGGAATGGGATTGGGAAGAAGTGATTTATTTCAAATCTAATATTGTGGTATTGAGGTTTTAAACTATAAATTTAAATTTTGGGTTTTGGGAAAAACGAATCTAAAGGTAAGAATCCTAAGTTGACAAAGGAACGGATAAAACTTAGCATATGCGATTATGAGACCTCTTATGTGATTATGAAACCTAACTCATAACTTGAAATTGATGCTTAACGTTCTCATAAAAATTGTTAATTGGCTAAAGATGAAACATGACTAACTCGAGGTGAGAATGAGGTTGCAGTGTAATTCTGTCTGAACCGCTCGGCATATCCAGTGGCCGCAAACAATAGGGTCTAATGTGAGAAGTTAGTCATAACGCATTTAAACCCGAGGTTAGATTGAGTAGTGGTGTAAGACTGCTCGGAACCGCCCGACACATCTAGCAACCGCAATAATAGGTCTAATGTGAGAGGTTGGTACATGAATAATCAATTTATGCTAATGACACATGCTAGTATGGTAAGGTTAGGTTAACAACACTTAACCAATTTGACATGATGCGTGGGTGGGTTAAGTCAATATGAACTAAAAGACAACAATTAACCAAATTTGTGGAATATACGAGTAATGCATGAGCGAGAAGGTAGGGTTAAGTAAAACTTGACATATGGACAAACTTGACCAACACAGTAATGGGGAATGATAACTAACTATTATAAACCAGAGTTGCGGTAATGTAAAATTAAATAATAGGTAAATTTGTCCTAGGGACAAGGCAAGATTATGGCTTAAGATGTAATACAAGACTTGAAGGGTGGGACGAATTATACTATGAAATAAGTTAATCTAAGATGAAAAGGTGGGAAAGCACCCATACACTATCGTTTGATAAAGAAAACTTAAGTCATGTTTGAATTCATTGGTAAACCTTAGTTAGTGAATTAAGTAAATAACGATAAAGGCAACCAAGTGTTGAACCCTAGTTAGAGAACTAAGTAAATAAAGATGAAGTTAACCAAGCATCGAACCTTAGTTATATAACTAAGTAAATAATGATGATGATGGCAACTGGGTAATGAACCTTAGTTAGAAAACTAAGTAAAATGGCAACCGAAGTAACGAACCTTAGTTAGAGAACTAAGTAAGCAACGGTAAAGATAACTAAGTAAGTAAACCTTAGTTGAAGAGGACTAAGTAATAAACCTTAGTTAAAGGGAAACTTGGTAATTAGAATTGAAGGACAACATAAACGAGGATAACCAAGTTAATAAGACAAAGCAAGGGCATAATCAGAAGTTTAGACATAAGGTCTAATTGTACGAGAGGATAAGGCGCTTGGACCAGTCCATACGACAGGGGATGAATAACCAAACTTGGTAGATCATCACGGTGTCGTAGGGCGCGAGGGGGAGTGTACGTCCATCTGATCATATAGAAGGCTCCAACGGACTGGGTTACGAAGCACGCAGCTTCGAGAGGACGTGAGGATACTCTAGGTATCACTCTGTGAGAATGCAGATGATCCGCCTGGGCTCACAGAGGTTAAGGTATGCGTAAGAAGAACCAAGAGTATGCCTTGATTGCAATAATAAGGCAACCTAAAGACTAGGATGGACCAGCGTCGGCGATAACTAGTTGGCCCTGTGATAGCACGTCGTCGGCTACCTACCATCTTGAGTCAGTCGAACACGAAAAGAGGAAAGGCGAAGAACTCCAAAAGACTATATACTTGCTATCTAGTTAAGGGTGAGGTTGGCCAATAGGTTTGTGGGGGCATAGAGGGCATGCATACAGTTCTCATTCATGATATTCTTGGGTGCCTTTCATTAGTTGAGGGAGGGGTCAAGTGGGACCATAGCCACAGTAAAAATATACCTTAGCATCTGCATCGGCAGATAACTTAAAACTCCCGTGAGTTCCGTGTTTCTTGATTTTTCCTGCCACGGGACTCGGGTCGCACATATATAGGACATGTGCAACTAGATATCTAGCACGTTTAACGATAGTTTGGGACGTAAAGTCTAGGAACGCATATCGCTCGGGGTAGTGTGTCCTAGACTAGAGGCATTGTTCGATGGGTAGCATAAACCCTAGTTGGACCTAGGTAGCGTAAACCCTGGTTGAACCTAGGAAGCGTTTGATAAAGTAAACCCTAGTTGGACCTTGGTAAAACTCGATGATAAACCTTAGTTGGATCTAGGTAGTATTCGATAACAGAACCTGGTAAGACCTAGGTTGGCAGTCCAAACGCTTTAGCAACACAGGAATGGTGGTTTTACGCAGACTTAGTGAGAATATATATATATATATATATATATATATATATATATATATACATGAAAGCCCGTACGACGTACGACATTGGATAAGGAACTGCGTACATATGACAAGATGACACGAGTTGGATAAGGGACTGCGTACACATGAAAAGAGGACACAAGTAGGGGGTAACTAGATATACATTGTATTAGGTTAATCTACTAGTGGATGGATAAGTATAGCTTAAAGAGCTAACATTGTTAACAACCTAATAACCAAGAAAATGTAACTGAACGGTATATGTAGGATTATACAGAAGTTTATTCTAAGTCCAGTCACACAGAACTTATGTTCTGACACCCCCCTCATTACATACTTCCAGGTTAGGTTCATGACAGAGATTGTATAGCTTTGGATACTGGTTTAGCAGTATTGTTAATAAGGTAAGGCTATATTTGAATATATTATACTTTATTTCCTTCCGCTGTGAGATGCTTTACGAGTTTTGACATGTTTCTTTATCTCTGTCTTTTTCTGTAGGATACCAGAGCACCCAACTCGAGTTTCGATAGATTAGATTTTTGAAAAATTTCGGTCTGTCGGAACTCGGATTGTTACATCTGGTATCAGAGCTTCGGTTTAGGATCCCTATACAGATAATGAGTGAACGTATTTGTATTTTCTAAAATATAAATATATTATATATAAAAACCTAGATCCATACGGAAGCCTACTAGATAGAAAAAGTAAAATACGGAAGGAAATGAGATATCTATTTTGTACACTAAAGGAATGAACATAGAAATTTTGTGACCCTTAAGTGGTTTGGTTGGAAAGTGTACAATATGTTTGGTATTAGAGAAAGACGTATCTCATATGATAGAAACGGAAATTTTAGTATTTCAGATGAGTGGGTTTAAAAGTGAAGCCTTATAAATTAGAAAAAGGATTAAAAAGTAAAGCATACAAAATGTTGCATTTTGTAAAAAGTTTTGAAATATCTATTCTTTTGATAATAAATTTTGATTATTGTTTTAAAAAGAAAATTTTGTTGGGTGGACAAAATAAGTTGTAGGAATAGAATAGATGTCTGCACCTTATAGCGAGTAGTTAAATTAACATTGTAATTAGAAACAATGTAAGCCTGATAGTCGTCCTTGTCTACTCCAGTTTTGTGATTTAAAAAAAAATGTTTTGCATTTTATTTTGTAACATGTTTTTGTGGTTTGGCGAAAACAAGTTTTGGAGAAGAAAATAAAGTTTTAATACTTTTAATTTTTGAAAGAAAATGTAACGAAAAGAAAGGAGGGCAAACCATGTTTTAAAAAGAATGGAGTAGGTAAGGATTAGTGCCTAGAAAAGAACGAGAGAAAGTTAAAGCTATGAATTAAACAATTGGAACCAACTAGAGAATGCTTGAGTTGAGTGATTCTTTGAGTGTCAATCTGATGTTGATTTCGGTCTTCGGGGTTGATATTTAGGGAGTTACTCTCTTGCTAATTTACAGTAAGGGATTAACTAATATTAAACTAATGGAAAATTTCCCGTAGAATGCATAAGTATTGAGAAACCTATGTTTGTTGCTTGGGAAAAAGAAAATGAATAGGCTAGTAATACACGGCAAGGACTAGTAGTGACTACTAAGTAGTAACAGGCAAGTAAGTGGGTAGATCCTGTTGTGTGGACTCGCAATTGTCTGAGATGACAAAGTCCTAAGATTCTTGGCCCATAGTAGTAGCCGTGTAGGATGCTGTTTGAGTTGAAAACGAAAAGACTTATTTGAAAATAATAAACTTAAGTAATTTGATTAAGTCAAATAAGCTAAGAAAGAGAATATCCTAGCTAAGGAGAAAACAACAAATTCGGCGAAGCAACAGACGTAACGGGAAAAGAAAAAGAAAATCTTAAGAAAAGATAAATAAAAATGAAATTCTCCCAAGATAAGTTGAAAGAGAGAAGATTTTTTTAATGTAGTTGTGCTTGGATAGGAAAGTAGGAGATTTTTATAGAATAATTATGTAAAAATCCAAGTGCAATTAGAAAAGGTACATAAAAGAAAAACGGAGAATGTTAGTTCTTCCGTTTAATACTTTTATGTAACATAAGAAATCGAATTTAGAAAATTAGATTTTTCTAAATTTCGAAATTTAATGATGATTGGTAGGGTTTTGGATGCAACAGTTGGATGAACTATGCTCTTACTCTGTAAGAGTGTGGGAAGATTTGGATGAAAAACTATTTTGGTTTTCAAAATATTGCATTCATATAGAACTGCAAGTATATTTAGGATGTGAGCATCATATTTTGAAAGATATTTTAAAAGTTTGCATACATATAGGTGGTACCAAATTAGGCATATATGCATTGCTATGATGTATTTCACTTTGCACATGTGCACAATGTTTGCAAAAATTGGATGCACACATGATGGATGTATATTATGCGTGGGATTATATATTTAATCCCTATCAAATTTCGAGGACGAATTTTTTTTAAGGGTGGGAGAATGTAACACCCCGCATTTTTAAGATAATTAAAAATGTGTGTGTGTGTATATATATATATATATATATATATATATATATATGCATGGATATATAAATAATGATGATGTGCAATTTGAATTAGTGGAAGAAACGGAAAAATTAATACGTTAACGATTATGTAATAGAAGAGAAAATTAAATAAAAACACTTAATTTAAATATCAGGAATTAAGTAAAACGGACATCACCATTGCGTCCGCCTCGAGATTCTGGTTCAGATGGACACTTGGTTTGCGTAAATCGGACACCGTATGAAGAAGTTGTTAAGGTTCGAAGTTTGTGTACGCACAAGAGAAATATATATATATATATATATATATATATATATATATACATACATATACAAACAAATTAAAATATAAAATAAAGAATAAGATAATGATTGCATGTAATAAATATATGCACTGAAAAAAGAAAAAAGAAAAATGTAATGCATGCATTGAAAAAAAGAAAGGATTCGTTACATGCAATGTAAATATGTTGCACACACTGATTTGCAAACATAATGCATTAAAATTAAAAGAAAAATAAAAGATTCATTCAATGGTTTAATTTAAGTATTGTAACTAACATGAAAAAGAGAAGTAAGTAGAGAACAATAATTATCATTGTTCTAAGACTTATTAACAAAAGACTTCATAGCTCAGTTGGTTAAGGCATTGGATTTGTAACATAAAGGTCAGGGGTTCGAACCCCGGCAGTGGCATAATTTTTATCTTTGTTTTAGAAAGTGCCAACCGAACATGAAAATATATGTACGTATACAAATTCAAAATTTGAAAGGATAAGAACGTACATATAAGGAAATAAAGAAAAAGATATGTATATATATGAGAATATATATATATATATATATATATATACGCAGAAAATATATGTATATGAAAGATAAAATTTCAAGATAAGGCTACAATCAATGAAATATGGCAAGAATCAAATAACGGTGCAACATCATTTGAATTTTGAAAATAAAATGAAAGTTGTGCGTATATATATACGCGTAAAATGGTCGTTAGAGGAATTGTATACATATAAGAATATTTCATGTGAATAAAACAATTAATTAAATTCCAGAAATTCAAAAGTTCGAAATTCAAATTTCTGCGCCAAAACAACTTACAGGACCTAATGCTAACTCAGCACTGCATGGATGATAAGATTTGGCTAGATTCATCTGCGAACCTGGACTATTTTCTTAAATGGGTTCAATGCTGACTCAGCACTGCGTGTACGATAAGATTTGGCTAGATTCTTCTGCGAACCTGAACTATTTTCTTAACTAGGTTCAATGCTGACTCAGCGCTGCATGTACGATAAGGTCTTGAGCACCTATATGAACACACCTAGATCTTACCCTAAATTCATTAATCAAAGTATTGGTGTCACCATGCTGCTCAACTCTAATCTTACCTAGCCTCCATCAAATCAAATCAAATTAGAGTTTTTAAGACAACAGTCAAAGTTAGAGCTTTCAAATTGGAGTTCACGAATTGGATAATAAGAATTGGATTCTACATCAAAGGATTAGCTATTCAAATTCAGAAAATCAGATCCCAGAATTCAAGATCCGTTCTTTAATCAGTGAGTGGAATTACAATAAACTTGTTGCATAATATTATTATTATCGTTCGTCATTCCCCAGTTATAAATTCAATTCAAGATTCATGTTATAATAATTGTCCTTTTATTCTCCTTCCCCTTTTTATTTTTTGGATCTAGGTTATCTCGAACCTAGACGAAATCTTATTATACATATGTACGAATGAAATATAGGAATATTGGGGCATAATTTATTTTATGCAATCGAGGAATATAATATGTAATTTGGGGATTGTGGCATAACAATTATTATTGCAAATATTGGGACAATTGGCGAATTGTATATTGGGATTATTCAATGAAATAAAGTTTGAATTGGGAATTTTGGAGCGTATTTCAATAATGAATCTTTGGGTATGTTTTGGAACCATGAATCTATGCTGAATAGTGCGCAACTATGAATTCCGATTTATAATGTTAACCTGAAATTGTGTAAATTTAATTGGAACTATTGAATATGGAATGGGATTAGAAAGAAGTGATTTATTTCAAATCTAATATTGTGGGATTGAGGTTTTAAACTATAAGTTTAAATTTTGGGTTTTGGGAAAAACGAATCTAAAGGTAAGAATCCTAAGTTGATAAAGGAACAGATAAAACTTAGCCTATGCGATTATGAGACCTCTTATGTGATTATGAAACCTAACTCATAACTTGAAATTGATGCTTAACGTTCTCATAAAAATTGTTAATTGGCTAAAGATGAAACATGACTAACTCGAGGTTAGAATGAGGTTGCGGTGTAATTCTTCCCGGAACCGCTTGGCATATCCAGTGGCTGCAAACAATAGGGTCTAATGTGAGAAGTTAGTCATAACGCGCTTAAACCCGAGGTTAGATTGAGTAGTGATGTAAGACTACCCGGAACTGCCCGGCACATCCAGCAACCGCAACAATAGGTCTAATGTGAGAGGTTGGTACATTAATAATCAATTTATGCTAATGACACATGCTAGTATGGTAAGGTTAGGTTAACAACACTTAACCAATTTGACATGATGCGTGGGTGGGATAAGTCAATATGAACTGAAATACAACAATTAACCAAATTTGTGGAATATACAAGTAATGCATGAGCGAGAAGGTAGGGTTAAGTAAAACTTGACATATGGACAAACTTAACCAACGTAGTAATGGGGAATGATAACTACCTATTATAAACCAGAGTTGCGGTAATGTAAAATTAAATAATAGGTAAACTTTTCCTAGGGACAAGAGAAGATTATGGCTTAAGATGTAATACAAGACTTGAAGGGTGGGATGACTTATACTATGAAATAAGTTAATCTAAGCTGAAAAGGTGGGAAAGCACCCGTACGCTATCGTTTGATAAAGAAAACTTAAGTCATGTTTGAGTTAATTGGTAAACCTTAGTTAGTGAACTAAGTAAATAATGATAAAGGCAACCAAGTGTTGAACCCTAGTTAGAGAACTAAGCAAATAAAGATGAAGTTAACCAAGCGTTGAACCTTAGTTAGAGAACTAAGTAAATAATGATGATGGCAACTAGGTAATGAACCTTAGTTAGAAAACTAAGTAAAATGGCAACCGAAGTAACGAACCTTAGTTAGAGAACTAAGTAAGCAACGTTAAAGATAACTAAGTAAGTAAACCTTAGTTGAAGAGGACTAAGTAATAAACCTTAGTTAAAGGGAAACTTGGTAATTAGAATTGAAGGACAACATAAACGAGGATAACCAAGTTAATAAAACAAAGCAAGCGCGTAATCAGAAGTTTAGACATAAGGTCTAATTGTACGAAAGGATAAGGCGCTTGGACCGGTCCATACGATAGGGGATGAATAACCAAACTCGGTAGATCATCACGGTGCCGTAGGGTGCGAGGGGGAGCGTACGTCCATCTGATCATATAGAAGGCTCCAACGGAATGGGTTACGAAGCACGCGGCTTCGAGGGGACGTGAGGATACTCTTGGTATCCGTCTGTAAGAATGCAGATGATCCGCTTGGGCTCACAGAGGTTAAGGTCTGCGTAAGAAGAACCAAGAGTATTCCTTGATTGCAATAATAAGGCAACCTAAAGACTAGGATGGACCAGCATGAGTCGGCGATAACCAGTTGGCCCTGTGATAGCACGTCGTCGACTACCTACTATCTTGAGTCAGTCGAACACGAAAAGCGGAAAGGCGGAGAACTCCAAAAGACTATATACTTGCTATCTAGTTATGGGTGAGGTTGGCCAATAGGTTTGTAGGCGCATAGAGGGCCTGCGTACAGTTATCATTCTTGATATTCTTAGGTGCCTTTCATTAGTTGAGGGAGAGGTCAAGTGGGACCATAGCCATAGTAAAAATATACCTTAGCATCTGCATCGACAGATAACTTAAAGCTCCCGTTCGAGTTCCATGTTTCTTGATTTGCCCTGCCACGGGACTCGGGTCGCACATATATAGGACATGTGCAACTAGATATCTAGCACGTTTAACGATAGGTTGGGACGTAAAGTCTAGGAACGCATATAGCTCGGGGTAGTGTGTCCTAGACTAGAGGGCATTGTTCGATAGGTAGCATAAACCCTAGTTGGACCTAGGTAGCGTAAACCCTGGTTGAACCTAGGAAGCGTTCGATAAAGTAAATCCTAGTTGGACCTTGGTAACACTCGATGATAAACCCTCGTTGGATCTAGGTAGTATTCGATAACAGAACCTAGTAAGACCTAGGTTGGCAGTCCAAACACTTAAGCAACACAAGAATGGTGGTTTTACGCGGACTTAGTGAGAATATATATATATATATATATACATGAAAGCCCGTACGACGTACGACATTGGATAAGGAACTGCGTACATATGACAAGATGACACGAGTTGGATAAGGGACTGCGGAAACATGAAAAGAGGACACAAGTAGGGGGTAACTAGATATACATTGTATTAGGTTAATCTACTAGTGGATGGATAAGTATAGCTTAAAGAGCTAACATTGTTAACAACCTAATAACCAAAAAAATGTAACTGAACGTTATATGTAGGATTATACAGAAGTTTATTCTAAGTCCAGTCACACAGAACTTATGTTCTAACCCCCTCCTCATTACATACTTCCAGGTTAGGTTTATGACAGAGATGGTATAGCTTTGGATACTGGTTTAGCAGTATTGTTAATAAGGTAAGGCTATATTTGAATATATTATACTTTATTTCCTTCTGCTGTGAGATGCTTTACGAGTTCTGACATGTTTCTTTATCTCTGTATTTTTCTGCAGGATACCAGAGCACCCAACTCGAGTTTCGATAGATTGGATTTTTGAAAAAAAATTGGTCCGTCGGAACTCGGGTTGTTACACTAGTTGAACCACTAATTGGGTTCGTCACTGCTAAAGTTCTATCGACTATCTCGGGTTCCAATCCCAACCTATCTACCAGGTCACTAGATATGAAGGAACAGGAAGCTCCAATATCAAACAATACTCAAACAGGAACATCATAAACAGAAAGCATACCTTGAATGACGACATTCTTTCCTTTCTCTGCCGCAGTTGGGGCATTCGGCGAAGAAGGAACAGCATTGATAGCATATGCTTTCATAATCTGCTTTTCTTTAGGTGGTTGCGGACACTTATCCTTGTGATGTCCCACTTAGCCACAGTTGAAGCACTTCCTATCCGTGGCTTGGCCCGACATTCTTTGGCATAGTGACCCTTCTTACCACAGCTGAAGCACTCAACATCTTTCTGATTCTTTTTCTTCTGGCCATCCTTGGTCTGATTCTGCTTTCTCTTATTCTGAGAACCATTTTTGCCTCCACCGCTTGCTTGCGGCTTTGGCTCCTCTGCAGATGCAACCTCAGTCTTCGTCTTAGGGTAAAGACTCTCTGACCTCAATGCTTTCCCCACAATCGATTCAAATGTCTCATCGATGTGGTTAATAAGCCTTTCCCCCAAGTATCCATCCAAACTAGTTATGAACTTCTCGTTCGTCTTCTCGGGGGTGTCGATAAGAGATAATCCATACTTCGATAAAGTATCGAAGTCTGCAATGTACTCCGAGACTTCCCTACCGTTCTGCTTAAGCTCCAGAAATTTCCTAAACAACTCTGACTTCTGGGCAGCTGGGATGAACTTATCACTGAATCGGGCCTTAAACTGATCCCATGTAACTTGATCCTTTGGAGTAGTTGCCTTAATAGCATTCCACCAATTCATTGCCCGTCCTTGCAACTGACGGGGCACTAGCTTTCTCTTCGTCGCATTCTCGATACCCAAATCTTCGAAGATACGCTCATAGCTACCCAACCAATCTTGAACATCCGTGGGCGATTCCGTTCCGTGGAACGGCTTTCCACCAAGGCTAGTGTAATCTTTGCATAGCTTGGCGAAATCGGCCCTAGGCACCTGCACCGCTGCACCACCACCATTAGCAACATTAGGAACTGCCCTCTGAACGTCACTAAGCATCTCTCTCATGAAGTCAGTGAACATAGTCCTCATGTAAGGAGAATTCCCATTAATGGCTCCTCTACTTGCACCCCTCGTATATCGACTCATCGTTCATTCTATAAAGAGAAACGATTAACCATCCTCTTTGTGGTATCAGTGCAGTGCGACTTCATCCTTAGCTATACTAATAGTGTATATATATAGCTTTTGAAAACCAAAATAATTACAAATACGCGCTCTCACATACGTATTATCTCTCTTTGGTGTCTTTCCCTAGGCTAACTACGCAACCTAGAGCTCTGATACCAAATGTGATGGCCCGCCCTGCACCAGCCGACATTTCCAATGAAACGCTGTGCCAATGCCCGACTAACACAGGATGATCACCAAAGAAAGGAAAAGAAAGGAATTTGAACTAACAAGGAACCTGTAGAATGTCTCACAGCGCATGGAATAAAATATAATAATAACATACTTGACATAAAACAGGCAAGACAGTGCATAAGCTGAAAACTAAACCATAATCATCGTAGCAGCGGAAATCCAAAATACAGCCTATGATCCATAACCATTATTACAACTTCAAAATACTGTCTCTAAAGCAAAAGAAAGGAGAGGTACACTACTAATGCCCAAAGCAATGATCATTAATAACACAGGAAGAATATATGTAGATAATACGTAGGAGCCTCCTGCTCATCTCCGGATCAGCTACTCGTACATAACCAGCTAACCTTTCTCTAGTCTGCTCGTTTAAGAGCACCCAGAGTAATAAGAAGAGACATGAAACACTGGGTCAGACAAAAGTCTGGTATGAGCGATAAGCAACAAAACATAATAATAACAGGTATACTAAACCATACCTGAACCTAGACCTGCAACCAAAGAGTTAGCACTATATACTACACAATACTCTAAGGTGCCACTAACACATGGTGTAAAGAATACGGGGGTGGGGGTGTGCATGGCATAGTGATGGCAAACAATCAATCATAGCAACCATCCTCACATCTCTCACTCAGTGCGTAAAGTATAAAATATCTACCACTTTGACCACCCAATTCCTTACTACGATCACTCTGCCCCATGGAGTCGTAATGACACCACTGCACTGATCCATAGCCACTAATCCTTTGCTATGTCCACTCTGCCCCATGGAGTCATGATGGCTCCACTGCACTGGCTCATAGCCTTACTACGATCACTCAGCCCCATGAGGTAATAACCACCCCACTGCACCGATACGTAGCCCAACATCCATCTTGGTGGTGAATCAAAGATATAGACGTCGATAACCCCTTAGCACACGTCCCGAAGCAAGGTCCAATCAAGAAGTTGACTCGTTGGTTCCCAATTGGATCCTGAGTACAAACTTCCCATTTGGACTACCTTTGCATCTTGGGTTTTGATCCACTCCGGATCGGTTCGGTTATGCACTTCTCTTCACTTCAGATCGTACTCCCAGTTCGGTTCGTGATAATCGTATAGACTCAGTTCGTGATCCTGGCTCTAGCTCATGGCAACACCCAATCTGGCTCGTGATGCACCGGTTCGGTTCGGTCCCCTTCAGCTCGTGCTCAACACATCGGCTCGTGGCACCCCTCTTGGTTCGGTTCAGATTGCTCCATATGGGTTGGATCGGTAGTGCTTTGGTTCGGAGTAGGGAACTAATTCATGCTCCATCCCCTTTGTCACTGGTTCGTGGTTCATGCTATGTCACCCGGTTCGGATCGGGAACACCCGATGGGTTCGGGTCGGTATCCTTATCGGTTCGGTCTCCCTCTTTAGCCTTAGATCGTAACTTCATAGCGCACTCCAGTAGAACGGGTCGAGTCGGAGCTGCATGGTGCTCCACGGTTCGGTTCGTGCTCTCCTTCTCCAATCCGATCCGGTTCGGCTAATTTCCTGCACTTCTTTCCAGCAACTGTTTTACGCCATTCGACGGCGTTTTCGACCAATCTAACTTTTCTAATCAATCACAAAACATACCATACAGTCATAGCAGCATATAGAATTGACCACTAACACCAAAACGACAATTTAATAGGTTAAAGCGTATCCAACATAGCCAAAATCTCATATTTTCCCTTAAGCATGTTTAGGAAAAACTAATGATAGGATTAGTAAAACTTAACCAAAATAACCAAATTTTATAACAGAGGCCTAAAACAATATTTCGAAATTTATGAATATTTTCCAGAATTTAATCATGTTTAAATTCGCTAATTAACACTAACTACCCTTAATTAACCGTAATTAGTGAGGAATTATGCAAATCACTCACCTTAGCCACAAATAAAATACCAAATCTAAAATTATTCTCTGTTTGGCGCTGTTCCCAAGACTATACAGTAGTTCTAACCTTGCTTTGATGTTATTTCTCCTTAATTTGATGTAATTAAGCCAAATCTTCAGTTAGAAAGTGGTTTAGAGGTGTTTCAGATGTTGGAGGCCATTTTAGGGTTCCAAGAATGAAAGTGGCGGCTGAAAAAGTGTCTAAAGAAATGTTTTCTAAACCTAATCAGCCCCTATATATTAACTACCCAACTAAGCCCGGTTAAGCTGTTTTTCACCTCCTAAACCTTGTTTCAGCCATATCTCCCAAACGATAAGTCCGTTTTTCACATATGATTACTCTACAGAAAGGTAAACCATCATCTGAATCTAATAGAAGTGGTTTCAGGTTAAAACTCCTTTCAAGTCAAAAGTTACGGCCAAATCAAGATCAGCTAGGGGCAAAATGATCATTTAAAAATCAGCGAAAATCATGAACATGGGAAATGACCCCAATAGTCATCCCCCAAAGTTGCATGACCATACGACTTCGCATGTGAAAGAAATAAATATTCTACGATCCTACGATGCGTAGAATGCGGGTCATTACAATATGCATATATTATCATATATTTCTCCCCCTTTGTCATTGACAAAAAGGAGATGCTTATGTAAACAGTTCACATGAATATGCATAAACACACAAACAATATGCATACATAATAAGCACAAACAAACAGACAGATGATAAACATTTTCAGCTCATTCAAACGACTGAATTATGGGATAAAATTTTGATCCCATGAATATTCAGACAACTGAATCTGGGATTTAATTGACTGAATATATAGTTTTTCTGAGTTATGCATATGATATTCATGTTTATATATAACTTGTAAGTTTATATTCAAGTTCAATATATATTTCATGTCACAAGCTACAATTTGATCATACGAAAGCATATTTACACAATCATTTAGAGATGTATTCATATATAAGTCAAATGAGAAATTGTAAGCTTTATTTACTTATGAGCTTGTGATATATGAAGTATTTCCATAAGAAATTGTATAAAAATATGTAGAAATGATATGGTATATCAATTGTCCATTAATATGAAATATGATGTGTAAAAGAATAATTGCATATCAATATAAATATATAAGATTACCAATTTTTCCGATTTATTCTTTCATTTTGAGCTCTGTTTCCAAAAATTTCAGAGATATTGGAATAACCTTATTGTTGTGGTGTACCTGCAAAAAATATGATAAATACTTGGGTACCCACTTCCTTTATCAGGGTCCAAGGGTTAAATGGAAGGTAACCATACCCAAGAGGATGTACTGGAACCTTTAAAAACAAAATTTTCATTATTAACTACTGAATCAAAATAATCATCTATATATCTTTCTCTATTTTTCCAATTTACAGGAACCCAAATACTTAAATAATTTATATTGATATTTTCTTTGGTACTTCTAGATTTATTATAAATATCTCTAGCCACAGGAACATTTGAATTTCGATAAAAATTGAATCTTGGATTTATTCGTGCTTTCGTACTAATAGTGATATTTTTCATAAAAGCATATCTACACCTATTCCTCTGATTAGTTTTATTATCCTAAACTACTTTTGTCATGTAAAGATCTAGAACTAGATAAAATCACATTTAAATCATTTTTACCTTTATTGAATTTTGCGATCTTATTTGTACATTTTCCAAATTTGATTCCAAAGTCACGATTAACACTTTCAAAAGAAATTTTGCTACTTTTTAAATTATCATTTTCCTTATTTAATTCAGAATTCTTCCTTTTTAAGGTACTATTCTTATTTTCAAGATGATAAATTTGAGATTCTGAACTAAAAGTCGATTGTAAATTTTCAAAATTTTCTTTTGAGTCACAAATTTCTTTTTGCAAAATATTAATATTGACTTTTAAAAAATCACATTCTTTGGATAATTCTAAATTCTTTCCAATTAAAGCTTCATTCTCTTTTTCAAGAGACAAAATTAAAGAACAAGAATTATTTAAAGAATCTTCTATAGATGCATTTTTATTTTGTAAAAGATCAATTTCATTTAAAAGAACCTTATTTCTATCTTCAAGTTGCTCATTTTCTTTTTGAAGGAATTCTTTTTGAAAAACAAGATCTTTTAAAGTATTTTCGAAACAATTAGCTTGTTTTACTAATAAATTATTTTCCTCTTTTAATTTGGAATTTTCTTGCTCACAATTTTTAGATTTGGCTAAAATAATTGCATTAAGTTTACCCAAACTTTTAAAATCTTTTAACAATTTTACATGGTCTAACAAAAGGTCTTTATATAATGAATCTACGCATATCGATTGTGATCTGACTTTAGCCATGAGACATTGTTCTTTTGATTCTATTTTGTTGCACTTCTTCTTTCTAATTCCTTGACTAGATTTCTTTATTCCCATATACTCTAGGATGTTGTTACGATATCTAGAATCCCTTGCTCTGATACGAATTGAAAGAGGCTATGCAGCAATATAGGATTGTGTAGTATGGAGAACAGAATGTAGTGTATATAGCAGAGTAGTAAGTAAATATCACACAATAGATTTATACTGATTCAGACCACTGTCCTACGTCCAGTCCCAGACTCACTTCTAGAATTTCACTAACACAACAACCCTCACGTCACCTGGAGGAATAGGTTTACAACTACCCTAACAGCCGAACGAGATTTCTTGCCTCAATTGCTGAAGAGGACTTTCACAATACAAAATAGTTGATGACCTGTTTGTATTCTTGTTAACACAGATATATCAAGTTGAAGTACACCCTTCCTATAACCTTTTCTTGATGATAATAGTGTAATTCATGAAGGAATATAGAAGGTTTAAAAGATTAAAATCTTTAGAGTTTGAAGATGAACTGCTTAGATATCTTTTAGGAAAGATAGAAAGAATTGTAGTAAGATTCGGTGATTTGATCACTTAATCAAGTCTCTATTTATAGTATACAAAAGGATATAACTTATCATAAAGAGATTCGATAAAAAGATATGGATTAGAAAGTTGTGACTCTTCATTTAAAGTTGCATCTCTTCGTATTCAGATGTCTGAATGAAAATTTCAGATGTCTATTTTGATTTAAAAACAAAACAGCAAGAAAATAGGCAATTTCGAAGTAGATTCAGATGTCTGAATTTTTTAATTCAGATGTCTGAATTAAAATTCAGATGTCTGAATTAAAAAATTCAGATGTTTGTTTTTGAATAAAATTCAAACAGCAAGGAAATATGCCATTTTGGAGGTTATTCAGACGTCTGAAATTTTTGACTCAGACGTCTGAATATTATGGGAAATTTATTCTTTGCTTCAGCAGACAAACGTCTGAATTAAATAATTCAGACGTCTGTTTTCTGTAATAGACCTATGCCTTGTGCATGTCATATATAAAATCATATATATATATATATATATATATATATATATATATAAACGTGCATGTGTGTGTTTCATCAAGGAAGATTTTAACAATTAATACTAATACTAACAAACTCTAAACATATTTAATCTTCAATTATAGCTCTTGTTGAGTATCATCCTGCAAAACAAAGTTAGCCGATAATGATATATATGTACATGTATAGTTGTCATAATCAAAACAACATATAGCGAGATCCAACAACGATCACCCCTACCGCCAGACACTGCTGCAGCTACTCCTTCCAACTTAGCGATTAAAACTAAGTTATCAGTACTTCTTGATGCTAAAATTACGATTAACGTGAGATACTTAAGTTTTGATGATGAACAAGGTGATGAAAATGGTGTAAAGAATAGTGCAATGATTATTATATTTCTTAACAAAAAAGAAATTAAATTAGACAAAACATCAAAAAAATTGACACTGCAATATTACAAAAAATGATACTAAAGGAAAAAAAGATATTTAAAAATTGATCCTCACTAAACTCAACAGCTAAAAGCGAAGAAGAATAACTTTTTTTTTCTTTCGAAAATAACATCTATAAACTATAAAACTAAACATAAAATCTGATACTAGGATTAATAAGAAAAATAATAGCTACAAACTTCAATAAATACATGATACTAGTCAACTTCAATAAATATTTGGTAGTAACAAAACGCTAATTCAACTCATTTATTATAATATTTAATCCATAATAAATTCATTCTCTACTGGACAAAAATTAAAAATATTTTTTTTTCAAAAATGATACCTACTAAATTTGGAAATCTTACACCTAAAATCTGCTATTCAAAATAATAAAAAGAGATAATAAAAATGATATTTAAATCAAAGAATATTTGAGTCTATAGACAAACAAATAAGAATACAACTAAGACAAAATGAAGTTGGAATGAGCAAAAATACGATTAGAGAAAGATAAGAACCGTGTAAATGATGACAAAGTTCTAGATTTAAATTTATTGATGACAACATTGATATGATGTTTTTTATATAAAAATGTAGATCAACATATATTTGTATCTTAACAATAATTAAACTACAAAGCTAACGAAAATGCAAACATTTTCTACATTTAAATAGTTTTAAACATTTTCGGTTACAACCAACACCCCTTGACATACCACATTCTTGTTCATATAAGAGAGTGTGGATCATCTGATATGATGACACGGAATAATCACATCACAATGGAAGTAATTAAATTAGTAAAATTCTCAAAAAGCACCGTATCAAAATAATGTAACAGAATATAATGTCAATACATCCCAGTCTCTAATCATAAAAATAAGAATACAAATCAAAACATCCTGTAATAATCCGGAAAATCAGAACCAACTTAATTTTTTTATTTTGGCAATTTTAATGAATTTTGAATATTTAAAATGATTTATTTTAAATAATAATGACTAGAAATTTATTCTGAATAGAATTAGAACGCGTATATTTATATAAATCGAAGTTAGAATATAAATATTTATTTTAATTTTAAAAGGAATTGGAAGTGGCACAGTAGTTTGAAAATTCGATTTCAAATTTCA
Organism: Allium sativum; assembly: GCA_030737875.1. Classification (NCBI taxonomy): domain Eukaryota; kingdom Viridiplantae; phylum Streptophyta; class Magnoliopsida; order Asparagales; family Amaryllidaceae; genus Allium; species Allium sativum. Next base: position 106,311,570 of record CM060911.1, on the reverse strand, counting down.
AATGAATGTACAGGATTCAAAATAAACCAGATTTTAGTGAAACCAAAAATATTAGAATTTATTTGAAAATATCTTTCCAATGAATCCATAGAAATTTCATAGCAGGAATAAAAAGTTATGCCCAGTTGAAAATTCAGAATAGTCGCTATGGAAATATAGCCCTTAAAAATGGCGATTGTGCAAACGACCTCCGTTTTCGATGAGACCACTTTTATTGGATCCGGAATGTCAAATTATTTCTAGATTCCAATTTTCATAATTTTTTGAACTAATACGAGAGCGTGGAAAAAGAAAACGTGTTTTTTCAATTTCAGTTGAATTGGATCGACCAGAAAATGGTCATTTTGCAAACGGTCTCTAAATTCGATGAAATTAGTTTTGTTAGGACCGTATCATCAAAACATAGCTAGATTTATTTTTCTGGAATTTTTAAAGTCAGTACGTGGCCCCGGTAAATTGAAATGTACGTGTAAATTTAATATACATTGATTTATATTTTAATTTAAAGAAAAACTGATCGTAACAGCCGAATTGGCTTATGGGACATATCCCATTGTGTTCGGAATGGAGGTAATTAGCTAGGGGCGACAGTCATTGGGTTCAATTTGGAGACCGAACGAAAAATCACTTGATGGAAAATTAAATTAATTAAATAATTATATATTTATTTATATAATCCCTCCCTCCGCCTTTTCCCTCAGAACAGTCAACGCTTGAATTAAAATTAAAAAAAACTTTCCATAATCAATCCCTATCGTCGCCCACAGGCGCGCCTTCCACATATTTTTATATAACCAGGTTATGATTTTCATATAATCAAGTTATGATTTTTATATAATCAAAGTTACGATTTTTATATATGAAAAGTTAGATTTAGATTATATGAAAAGTTAGATTTATATTATATGAAAAGACTAGATTTTTAGATGGAAAAAGATTCAATTTGTTAAAATATAAAGATGTGATCTTTCTTATACATATAGCGAGATAAAAATGGGATTTTTATTATATGAATAACATAAATAAAAAAAGGTGATTTTTATTTGAATGGCTTCGAAATAAAAATAGGATTTTTATTAGGAAGTTAGATTTATAAAAATAGAATTTTTATTATGAAGATAGCGAATAAAAATATGATTTTTTACTACAAACATCCTTATAAAAATAGGATTTTTATATAGAAAACTGAATTGTAAAAATATGATTTCTATTATATATGAAGCGATAAAATTAATGGGATTTTTAAAATATAAGCATCAATGGAAAAATATTATTTTTAATTAGATAAAAATATATAAACATCATATTGAGAATGTGATTTTCAATACGAACAGTGTGGAAATGACTGCGTTGGATTTCAGGGAAATCCCAGCTATTCAGAAATTCAGAAATGAAATGGAGGAGTGGATCCCCAAGGTGAGAACTCCTCACTATAATTTCTAGTTCAGTTATTTATTTTATAACTGCTTATATGAACTGTCCCGTCGTCCACAGACCATGAACGACTTGTTTGATTATAATGTATTGTGAAAGTTGATTGTGACGTGGAATGGAATAAAATATCCATGTGTTGAATAAAATATTTTAAAGTTAAAAATATATTTTTTAATGTGTATATGAATAAAATAAATATTCATTTACAAATCGGACGATTTGTTTATGTACACTCATTTGACTGATATGGATTTGGACGATATATTTTACACATCGCCCAACTGCATAAATAATATTTAGTGTTTGTTGATTGAAACCCCACACGGGTATTGGGATGATATTTGACTTACACCAATCCCAATTGTCTAGTTGTATGTCAATCGATTGGTTGACAGACTGTTGTAAGCATTAAATATTTATATTTAATGCTTATGCAGTTGTGTTATGCACTCTGGATGATGGTTGACTGTGTTTGATTATTGATGTGTACATGTGTAAATGAAATCCATATAAATAACATTATATGGTAATTGATTGCGTCTGATTCCAGTTCAGAAAGAATGAACATTTTAAAAATAACGATTATTTTAAAATAACTAATATTTTAAAATAATATTAAGTAATGGATCAAAATATGATTTTGATGTCCGATTTGGAATGGACACAAAAATATTTAAATATATAAAGCCGTATTGATTAGATTAACGCGATATTTATATCGATTTTATTCATTTTTATAATGAATATCGAAAACATAATAATTTCCAAATCTAACGTTTTAAAAATATTATCATTTATAAATTAATGATATGGAATATTCAATTTTGATTTGAAATTGAATATGAAGTTGAAATCATTTTGAAAACGAATTTAAAATGATTATAAAATACGTTTTAAATGGAAATCGATGAAATATATATATTATATATATATAATGGCCTGAATAGAACGCGCCGCACCGCGGTAGTTCGCGAATTTCGACCATTGACTTCGAACGGACATTACAGGAGATCCGACCGTCGGATTCTCCTAAAACCGGGACCGTTAGGTTCATATCGAAAAGAGCTTTCCAAGAATATAAGAAATATAAAATCTAACGGTTGGATTTGGAATTATGTCCAAATCAAATTTGGAAAAGGTCGTTGAAAGTGCAGTTCGATGGCCGTTTATGGAAATCGACTGTACGGGCCTTGATAAAATTATTAAAAATATCAATAATTTATGTAAAATCATAATAAATTATTTTGAAAGAATTGGAATGAAAAATTCCATATTTTAAAAGATAAAAATATTTTTTTATCGAAATGAACTAGTTATGGACTAGAATTATAAATCCAATATTTTTAAATAAAATAAATTGCATTTGGAATGATTTTAAAAATAACCAGAATTTCCAATATATGAATTGGAATGGATTTAAATCGAAATTATCTTCGGAATATTTCGATATTGGATTTTATGATTATACGGATATTATGGAGGAATTTGGAAGATATATATATATATATATATATATATATATATATATATCGTTATTCCCAATACGATATTTATCGGTTTCAGAATTTGATATTGAATATAAGCCGATATATTTTTATTCAGAGCTTTGTATTTAATATCAAATTGGATTTTGGGTTTGCCGTGAGCGATGTCTTCATTAACACTGTTCTTAAACCCAGTTGAGAAAAGATATAAATCTTTTTATTAAGATAAAATGAAGTTTACCAATTAATTAAAATTTAATTGGATTTAAATTGGTTTTTGGGTTTATCGTGAATGGTATTTTAAATAACACTTGTTCTTTAACTCGATTAACAAAGGAATGAAATTTTGGGTTTGTCGTGAATGGTATCTTTAATAATGTTGTTCCTAAACCCAATGGAATTAAGAAAATTAGAAACTAACTGGAGATTAGCTAAGTTGAATGGGTTCCTGGGTATTGATCTGATGTTGGTTTCGGCCTTCGGGATTACTACTTAAGGAATTGTTCTCTTACTAATTTACAGTTAGAGACTGATGGGATGGGGTCTTCAGTAACACTGTTCTTAAACCCTGTGTGAAAAGAATAAATATTTTAATTAAGATTATTAGAGTTCCAGTTAAATAACATTTAATTGGAATAAAATGGAATGTGAATTGGATTTATTGTAAACTATGTTTTTAACGACATTCGTTCGTTAACCCGATTTACAGTGAAATGGGGTTTGGAATTTATAAATCTTTTTATTGAGATTTAACGAGAATTTTCCAAAGTAAAGTTTTCCAATTTAATATATTAAATTGGAATTGAATGGAATTCCGTTTGATAATAATCGAAGTGAACTTCTGTGGAGGAAGACTGTTAATACATCTGGAATTTAACAGGCTTTGTCGTTGTTCCATTTATATTATTGGTCGGATATGAAAATTGATATCGATTATATATTGATTTGTTTTTCCGTGAAGATTCCATAATAAATGGAATATGATTTGGGTTTATTGTGAACTGGGTTGTAAATGACATTAGTTCTTTAACCCAGTTAAAGACAGGATTACATGTCTAACATTGTATTTCGAATTGTATGGTTGATCTCTATTAAATATATATCTGTTTGGTTGCAGAGAATTTACTCTATTTCTTAACATCCTTCTCTAAGACGTACGAGCTCAGAGGTTATATATCGGTAGAAATCAGTAGTACAGTGTAGATTGTCGATGCGACATGTTTGTGTTTCCAAATTTAAATAATCATTAATATTGATTTTTGGAAAGATTAAAACTAAGTGGAGTTTCAGTGAATCATTAATTAGATTGAAATGAGAATTGATAATTTAAATTATCAAATTTGGGAAATGATCGAGAATGGAGTGTTACCAGTTTTGCTCCTGGCGATAGCTAAATCTTTAATTAGATTTGAACGGGAAATGTACTTTAATTTACTGATAACACCATGTTGTTAGATATGGAGTATGACCAGTTTTGCTCCATGGGATGAATAGGTTGGGATTGGAAAATTAAACAAATGATTTTTTCGGTAAGGTGCGCTAATCCCGTCTAGTTTGGAAAATCTTAATATGGTTTTAATGTATATCTAAAGGAAGATTAAAGAATATATTTAAAGAATTTATCTTTGGTAAAATTAATGGGAACCTTTCCCAAAGGATATGAATATTTAAATAAAAGAATATTCAGAATTCGAATGAGGCGTATGTTGTGTTTTTATAACACTTGTTTATTATATATGTGAGTTATTCGGAAAGGTCGGGTTTATACCCATTCTGAATAACTGATTCGACGATAAGTCGACGATGAAGACGGTGGTTAAAGACCGGAGGTCTTCACATCATTTGGATGATTACTAATGTCTCGATTGGGCTGTACACCCAAGACGAGGTAATAAGTGGTGATCGTCTAGACATACTTGGAGATCGACCGGATATGCGAGGACCTCCCTCCTGTATTGGACTTATTGGATGAGGAATATGGTGCCTTCGGTTTCGTTCAGACCCAGAACAAACTTGTAAATGGATGTGTATCTGACATTGGATTTTATTCTATGTTGATTGATCTCTATTAAATATATATCTGTTTGACGGCGGAGAATTTATTCTCTTGCTTAACACCCTTCTCTGATACGTACAAGCTCAGAGGTTATATATCGATAGACATCAGTCGCATGGCGTGAATTACCTGTGTGGCATGCTGAGATGCAAATGATCAAGGCTTTTATTGAAAAGCAGAGTCTTGTGGTTGATGATCAAAGAACGACTTTAATATAGCATAGCTTGGTGTATAGCGTTAATTCGCGAGCCTCGCACCTCGGTATAAATTAAAAATGGGATAAGGGAACCCAAGGAGGACATGACGTTTCTTTCTAGCTATGGGTGGTGTCCGGCTTTTGCAAGCCCATACATTTACATTATTTTTACCTTTTTGGTTGTTGGAATGCGAGGCGCCTCGGTTATATCGGTCTCTAGCCGATGGATATAGGTCCTATAGGACCGGGAAACGTGTGTTCAGGAGTAACTAATCCACTAACGTAAGTGTGGACCGGCCTTGGAGGATCCAAGGGTCTTCTACGGGAGATCCTGAGGCATTTGCTAGACTGTCTCGAAGCCGGTGAGGAATACATCCCTTGCCTCGACTCATGATGGAAATCCAATTTCCAATGGGTTTTGATTGTAGAGCCTAGTATTGACGACATGATATATGGTACCCATGCTGTCTATGATTGATACATTTATATTTGAAATTGTTTTATACACTATGAACTTATAATAGTATCAAAAAGGATTTGTTTTAAACGTACCAAGCATATTTGGCTATTATAAGGGAAAACCCTATCCTCCGGCTTGCGTTGCATTGTGCGATGGGGCCTGGGTCTTATAATAGCTTCATTTTACCAAAAATCATTGCGTTGTTTGTTATATGCATTGGTATTCTTGGGAGGAAACCTATTCCGTGTTATACGGCGTGGTCCCTTCATTTACTTCATTTTAAAATAAAGTTTTAAATAACTGTTTTAGTTCTCACACCAGTCACGTGACTGACCTGGAGTTTATTGATTTAACCTAAACTCTGGGTGTCTTTATTTTCCACACGGGCAGCTAGTAGTTTTGGTTTTGCAGATTTATATTCACATGTTCCTGATTTACAGTTGAAACGATATTCGGAAAGATCTGTATGAGACGACCCGAATTCCCGTTCCGACGGAAACAGGGCTATCTTTGGAATATAACACAGAAACATATAATAGCAGAACAGAATTAAATAAATACACCAGAATGAACAACAAAATATACTGGATAAAAGTAATCATCAGAGTTACACAGTATACAGGATCTTACTTAGTACAAATACAGTTCAGCTATACATAAATGTCTACAGCGGAAATAAACAAAATATGTACAATAGGAGCTGAACAGCATAAAAAGAAATAGATGATAGAATCCATCTTCAGCTCCAGCTATCCAGAAAGAACCAGCTAAACCTGAATACAAGGCTGCCCGTGTAGAAAAAGGGGCACCCGAGTTTGAAAGTGAAACAAACTACGAGTCAGTCATGGGACTGGTATGAGAAATCCACTCAACACATATATAATTGGCTAATCACGGGACCACGCCACTTTTGTGGAACAGGTTTACTCCATTGGATTGCCAGTGCTTTAAAACAAATCCTTCTTTTAAACATCGCTATGCTTTTTATAAAATGAAGCCGTTATAAGACTCAGTTCCCATCACACAATGCAACGCAAACCGGAGGATAGAGTTTTTACCTTATAACGGCCAAAATATGCTTGATACGAATAAAACAAAGGCATTTGATATTATTCCTAGTGTTTATATGTTTTGAAAACAATTTCAAATCATAACTATCAATCATAGACGACATGAGCGTCCCATGCCACTATGTCGCCAAATAGGTATATATACAATCGAAACCGCATCGTCACGTATTTGGAAATTGGATTTCCGTCATGAACCAAGGCAAAAGATAGTCCTTACCGCATTCGAGACTGCCTAGCCCGAGTCTCAGGATCAGAGCTCGAGTGACCCTTGGATCGTCAGGGCCGGTCCACCGATGTGGATTAAAATGCCTGAACCATGCGTTTTCCCCGCCCTTTGGGGCGTAAACGAGCCAACAAATGACTCCATCGGACCCGGATCGTCCGATCAAACCGAGGCGCCTCGCAACAGCAACAACCACATAGGTGAAAAGTATATAAATGTCAGGGCTGGTAGGTCACTGACACCACCCTAGCTAGGAAGAAACGCAGGCCCTCCCTGATGTCCTCTCCCGTTTTAGGTTCATACCGGGGTGTGAGACTCGCGAATTCACGTTATACACAAAGCTATGCCACACAGGCGGTGCTTTGATCATCACCACAAGACTTTGCTTTTCAACAGAAGCCCTGATCACTGCATCTTAGCATGCCACACAGGCAATTCATGCCATGCGACTGATGTCCATCGATATACAACCCCTGAGCTCGTGCGTCTCAGAGAAGGGCGTTAAGCAAAAGAATAAATTCTTCGCCGCCAAACAGATGTATATTTAACAGAAATCAATCAACACAGAATAAACTCCAATGTCAGACACACAGTCCGTTTACAAGTCCGTTCTGGGTCTGAACGAAACCGGAGGCACTAAATACCTCGCAAACCCATCGATCACCACGTACGTCTGGACGATCACCACTCATTATCCATATTTCGGGATGCCTCCCAATCAGGACCTCGGTTACCATCCAAACGAGGTGAAGATCTCCGGTCTTCGACCATCGTCTTCATCTTCGACTTTCAATCGTCGATCAATTATTTGAAATGAGAATTAACTCGGCTTTTTCAAATAATTCACGTATATTTAGAATTTCAAATCAATTTATTTCAATGGTTAAATTATTCGACAACACCAATTTCGTTCTTTAATGTAATTTTCACACCAAACACATTCAACCATCAAAAGCCACATAAATCAAGCAAATTCAGTTTATTTCCATTCCATATCGCTTACGATATTTTATAACTATTTATCGCTATTTTTATTTATTTTAAAATAGCCATTTTATTCAAAACGACGCTTCGGGCCATACAGCGGCCGTGGCGCTGTTTTTCTTCAGATTTTATTTACACATATCTGAAAATCTAACCGTTGGATCTTCACAAAATTTACATCATTAGAAAGGTCTTTTCAAAACGAATCCAACGGTTCCAGTTTCGGGAAAATCCGACGGTTGGATCTCCCGGTACAATCGTTTGAATTTTCGATTTCAAAATACGAACTGCAGCGTCGTTATTCGATTAAATATATAATTATATTTATATTTATATAAATATAATCGCTTCTGGCGCTGTTTTTCTTCAGATTTGAATTAAACATTCCAGACAATCCAACCGTTGGATTTTTACAAGGTTGGTGCCGTTGGAAAGATATTTCCAAGGCGAACCCGACGGTTGAGATTTCGGGAAAATCCAATGGTCGGATTTCCCGCACTAGTCGTTTGAAATCACGGTCTCAAAATACGAACTGCACGGCTTCGTTTCATTTTAATTTTATTTATATTTATATATTTATATAAGTATAGTTCATTCAATGATTTCAATATCGTTTTCACTTCAAAAAAATTTCTAACACCTTAAAATTTTGGAAAATTTCGCCATAACCTCCCCTGCACCGGGAGCATCGGGAAATCGCAAATAGCGTTCCCGGTCCTTCTAATCTCAAAAAGAAAAGAAAAAGCCAAGCGGCTAGCCAACAGGCTCATAAAATCATCACCCAAACAAAGCAGTAAATGTGTACCTATTTGTCGGGCACAAAATTTTATTCCTCTTCTCTAGCCCCTTTGCTATAACCTGTTCAATGAATATGCATATACATATATATACAGTTCTTATCATTTATCCTTTTCTATTCAACTTCATATTTGATTTCTGTTTGGTTTAAAGACACCATTTATTCTAATGTTACATACATAGGTGCAAATCATTTCATTAGCTAATTAATGAATATTTCAACTCATATATGTTTATTTTGAACAAGTGGCTATTTTTAACACTTCACATTTCAACGATTTATGCATACAATAAAAATGTGATTTTTATTGTAAAACAATTCATTTCAAAACCTTTTTTTCTATATAGTTCAAGTTGGTGATAAAAATAGGATTTTTATCATAAAACAATTTCTTTTAAAACGAGATTATTTTACACAGTTCATATAGTCGATAAAAGGTGATTTTTATTATCAAACAATTTATTTTCAAAATATGAATACCATTCAACACATGAATTTCTAATCAACGAATGAATATCAATTCAACACATGAATGTTTTCTATTCAATGAATAAATATAGTTTAAGCATATGAAAATAATTCAAACACACGAATATTATTCAAAATTTCGGCAGCATAACGGCAGGGTAGTTAAACCGGGACCGTCCCTAGTACGGCTCCTCGCTCTACCTTAAAACCTCGCGGTTTTTGACAATGGGGTTCATGCATCTAGTTCGCACACAGGCGACATGTATATATTTATTTCATTTCCACAAACTAATCCTATGTGGTTTCAACCAAATATTTCACAATCACAAACGGGTATTTTTCAACCACAATCAACCAATATCAATCACAAACAATCCCAAACAATCATTCACTATCATCTAATTTTCACAACAATTTCAATCGATAAATATCGTCCATGGTTTGTGGACGAGGGGCGTATATATATATATATATATATATATATATATATATATATATTTATATATAGCAATTCACTTTCATTTCACACATATATAATATTTTTAAATCAGAAATCTCACCAATAGCTATCCAACTTCACGACACTTCCTTAGAGAAATCTTCGCCTTTCTGTCGCTTTCGCCCGTATTCTCTACATATGTAAAAATCGAATTTTTACTATGTTACTCAATATATAAAAATCGAATTTTGACTTCGCTATTTAATATATAAAGATTATATTTTTAATATAAAGATTATATTTTTAATATTCCTATGACGTAAAAATTATATTTTTATTGCTTTAAAAATACAAAAATCATATCTTACTCCTTCTACTTAATAAAAATCCCGTTTTTTCTATTTTGAAAATATGATCTTTATTTTTGAAAGTTCAAATCTTTTCCTATTCAAAGTTCAAATCTTTTTCTTTTAAAAAAAATTAAACCCTTTTTCTTTAAAAAGATTAAACCTTTTTCCTTTTTAAAATCAGATTTATAATCTTTACAAAAATCAGTTTTTCCTTTTAAAAAATCAGATTTTAAATCCTAAAAAAAAAAGGTATTCTTTCTTTTTAAAGTTTAAAATCAATTCAGTTTTAAAACCCTTTTTAAAAATCTGTTTTTACTTTTAAACAAATTAGTTTTCACCTTTAAACAAATCAGTATTTAAATGCTTTTTTAAAATTCAGTTTAAAATTCTTTTTAAAATTCAGTTTAAAATTCTTTTTCAAAATCTCAGTTTAAAATTCTTTTTAAAATTCAGTTTTAACCTTTTTAAAAATCTGTTTTTTTACTTTTAAACAAATCAGTATTTACCTTTAATTGAAAAATCATTAAAAATAAAATAACAAAACAAAATACTTACAGAGGGGGGGGGGGGGGGGTTTCCGCAGTTCGTCGGAGGTGGCTTCGAGGCGGCGGCTCGGGTTTCGAACGGTGGTGGCAGGCGGTTGGGTTTGGGTCGCTGCGAATCGTACTGGGGTTCGACGTACGAAGGGAGGGGGTCTTCGGGGGTTACGCGATGGGAGGAGGATGCTGGACGGAGAGGGCGGTCGTGGGTGGAGTTCGGTGGAGGCATCGCCGATCGATTTAGATTTAGGGTTTTTTTTTTCTGGTTGAAATCGAAGTGAACGGGGGGGGCCAGAACGAAGGATAAGGGGAGGGAAATTAAAATTATTTTTATTATTTAATTATTTAATTATTTAATTTTGCAAAAAGGTTGACTTTTACATACGACCTCGAAACGAGGCCCACCGCCTGTCGCCCATAGCGTTTCACCCTCATTCCGAACACAATGGGATATGTATCGTAAGCTGATTTGATCGTTACAATCAGTTTCCGTTGAATTTACATTTTAAATCACTATATTGAATTTAAACGTACATTCCAAATTACCGGGGTCACATACTAACTAGAAAAATTCCAGAAAAATATTTTCTAGCTTCGTATTGACGATACGGTCCTAACAAAACTAGTTTCGTTGAATTCTGAGACCGTTTGAAAAATGGCCAGTTTCCAGTCGATTAAAATCAACTGAAACCGGTCAAACGCGTTTTCCTTTGCCACGCTCACATATTGATTCGAAAAATTATGAAATTTGAAACTTAGCAATAACTTGACACTGCGGATCCAACAAAAGTGGTTTCGTCGAAATCCGAGGTCATCTGCAAAATGTCCATTTTTAAGGGCCTGAATTCCATAGCGACTATTTAGAATTTTCAACTGGACATACCTTTTGATTCCCGCTATCAAATTTCAATTGGTCGGATTCGTTGGAAAGATATTATCAATTAGATTCCATTATTTTTGGTTTCACTAAAATCCGGATTGTTTTGCACCTGGTATATTCAATTGAAGTTTGAAATCGAATTATCGAACTACCGCGCCATTTTCAATTCTATATATAATTATAATTAATTATATTCGTTTTCAAATGTCGATTCAAACTCAGTTTTCATCGCCATTATTTAAAATATTTATTTTAAATATTTAAAATCCATTATTTTAGCCAATTTAAAAATTTTAAATTGGTTCAGATTTTCTGGGTCGTTACAATCTCCCCCACTTAAAACTTTTCGTCCCCGAAAAGGAATAAAGTCGAAAGTGGTTTGATAAATCTACGATCACACAACACTACAACCAATCCAATTGTTTTTAACCTTTCAAAGCCATACAAATTAATTCCTATTTTTCTTCTAAAATCATTCAAACAATTATAATAGAATAGAGAATTAAATGGTGAGGTAAAGTATGGTAAATATACCTTGCACCGGAGTCAATCAGAGATATCCACTCGGCATCTGGGATAAGCTTTCTGAATGCTCTCCTCAGTTTCCCAAGTACAATCTCGCGGATCTCCACTCCATTGCACTTTGACTAAGCGAACCTTCTTGTTCCTCAGCTCTTTGGTTTCTTTGCCGATAATCTTTAGCGACTCTCGCCTCACAGCTAATTCTGGAGTAATTTCATTCTGCTTTACTCATACTAGGATATTACTGATCCTATCTGTATAGAGTTACCCGTCCTAGAACACTACTGGTTCTATTTCTGACGAGTTCGTTCGAATGTTATATTCCAGAACTAAGCTTAACCAAAGCTCTGATACCACGATGAGACGACCCGAATTCCCGTTCCGACGGAAACAGGGCTATCTTTGGAATATAACACAGAAACATATAATAGCAGAACAGAATTAAATAAATACACCAGAATGAACAACAAAATATACTGGATAAAAGTAATCATCAGAGTTACACAGTATACAGGATCTTACTTAGTACAAATACAGTTCAGCTATACATAAATGTCTACAGCGGAAATAAACAAAATATGTACAATAGGAGCTGAACAGCATAAAAAGAAATAGATGATAGAATCCATCTTCAGCTCCAGCTATCCAGAAAGAACCAGCTAAACCTGAATACAAGGCTGCCCGTGTAGAAAAAGGGGCACCCGAGTTTGAAAGTGAAACAAACTACGAGTCAGTCATGGGATTGGTATGAGAAATCCACTCAACACATATATAATTGGCTAATCACGGGACCACGCCACTTTCGTGGAACGGGTTTACTCCATTGGATTGCCAGTGCTTTAAAACAAATCCTTCTTTTAAACATCGCTATGCTTTTTATAAAATGAAGCCGTTATAAGACTCAGTTCCCATCACACAATGCAACGCAAACCGGAGGATAGAGTTTTTACCTTATAACGGCCAAAATATGCTTGATACGAATAAAACAAAGGCATTTGATATTATTCCTAGTGTTTATATGTTTTGAAAACAATTTCAAATCATAACTATCAATCATAGACGACATGAGCGTCCCATGCCACTATATCGCCAAATAGGTATATATACAATCGAAACCGCATCGTCACGTATTTGGAAATTGGATTTCCATCATGAACCAAGGCAAAAGATAGTCCTTACCGCATTCGAGACTGCCTAGCCCGAGTCTCAGGATCAGAGCTCGAGTGACCCTTGGATCGTCAGGGCCGGTCCACCGATGTGGATTAAAATGCCTGAACCATGCGTTTCCCCGCACTTTGGGGCGTAAACGAGCCAACGAATGACTCCATCAGACCCGGATCGTCCGATCAAACCGAGGCGCCTCGCAACATCAACAACCACATAGGTGAAAAGTATATAAATGTCAGGGCTGGTAGGTCACTGACACCACCCTAGCTAGGAAGAAACGCAGGCCCTCCCTGATGTCCTCTCCCGTTTTAGATTCATACTGGGGTGTGAGGCTCGCGAATTCACGTTATACACAAAGCTATGCCATACAGGCGGTGCTTTGATCATCACCACAAGACTTTGCTTTTCAACAGAAGCCCTGATCACTGCATCTTAGCATGCCACACAGGCAATTCATGCCATGCGACTGATGTCCATCGATATACAACCCCTGAGCTCGTGCGTCTCAGAGAAGGGCGTTAAGCAAAAGAATAAATTCTTCGCCGCCAAACAGATGTATATTTAACAGAAATCAATCAACACAAAATAAACTCCAATGTCAGACACACAGTCCGTTTACAAGTCCGTTCTGGGTCTGAACGAAACCGGAGGCACTAAATACCTCGCAAACCCATCGATCACCACGTACGTCTGGACGATCACCACTCATTATCCATATTTCGGGATGCCTCCCAATCAGGACCTCGGTTACCATCCAAACGAGGTGAAGATCTCCGGTCTTCGACCATCGTCTTCATCTTCGACTTTCAATCGTCGATCAATTATTTGAAATGAGAATTAACTCGGCTTTTTCAAATAATTCACGTATATTTAGAATTTCAAATCAATTTATTTCAATGGTTAAATTATTCGACAACACCAATTTCGTTCTTTAATGTAATTTTCACACCAAACACATTCAACCATCAAAAGCCACATAAATCAAGCAAATTCAGTTTATTTCCATTCCATATCGCTTACGATATTTTATAACTATTTATCGCTATTTTTATTTATTTTAAAATAGCCATTTTATTCAAAACGACGCTTCGGGCCATACAGCGGCCGTGGCGCTGTTTTTCTTCAGATTTTATTTACACATATCTGAAAATCTAACCGTTGGATCTTCACAAAATTTACATCATTAGAAAGGTCTTTTCAAAACGAATCCAACGGTTCCAGTTTCGGGAAAAATCCGACGGTCGGATCTCCCGGTACAATCGTTTGAATTTTCGATTTCAAAATACGAACTGCAGCGTCGTTATTCGATTAAATATATAATTATATTTATATTTATATAAATATAATCGCTTCTGGCGCTGTTTTTCTTCAGATTTGAATTAAACATTCCAGACAATCCAACCGTTGGATTTTTACAAGGTTGGTGCCGTTGGAAAGATATTTCCAAGGCGAACCCGACGGTTGAGATTTCGGGAAAATCCAATGGTCGGATTTCCCGCACTAGTCGTTTGAAATCACGGTCTCAAAATACGAACTGCACGGCTTCGTTTCGTTTTAATTTTATTTATATTTGTATAAATATAGTTCATTCAATGATTTCAATATCGTTTTCACTTCAAAAAATTTTCTAACACCTTAAAATTTTGGAAAATTTCGCCATAACCTCCCCTGCACCGGGAGCATCGGGAAATCGCAAATAGTGTTCCCGGTCCTTCTAATCTCAAAAAGAAAAAGAAAAAGCCAAGCGGCTAGCCAACAGGCTCATAAAATCATTACCCAAACAAAGCAGTAAATGTGTACCTATTTGTCGGGCACAAAATTTTATTCCTCTTCTCTAGCCCCTTTGCTATAACCTGTTCAATGAATATGCATATACATATATATACAGTTCTTATCATTTATCCTTTTCTATTCAACTTCATATTTGATTTCTGTTTGGTTTAAAGACACCATTTATTCTAATGTTACATACATAGGTGCAAATCATTTCATTAGCTAATTAATGAATATTTCAACTCATATATGTTTATTTTGAACAAGTGGCTATTTTTAACACTTCACATTTCAACGATTTATGCATACAATAAAAATGTGATTTTTATTGTAAAACAATTCATTTCAAAACCTTTTTTTCTATATAGTTCAAGTTGGTGATAAAAATAGGATTTTTATCATAAAACAATTTCTTTTAAAACGAGATTATTTTACACAGTTCATATAGTCGATAAAAGGTGATTTTTATTATCAAACAATTTATTTTCAAAATATGAATACCATTCAACACATGAATTTCTAATCAACGAATGAATATCAATTCAACACATGAATGTTTTCTATTCAATGAATAAATATAGTTTAAGCATATGAAAATAATTCAAACACACGAATATTATTCAAAATTTCGGCAGCATAACGGCAGGGTAGTTAAACCGGGACCGTCCCTAGTACGGCTCCTCGCTCTACCTTAAAACCTCGCGGTTTTTTACAATGGGGTTCATGCATCTAGTTCGCACGCAGGCAGCATGTATATATTTATTTCATTTCCACAAACTAATCCTATGTGGTTTCAACCAAATATTTCACAATCACAAACGGGTATTTTTCAACCACAATCAACCAATATCAATCACAAACAATCCCAAACAATCATTCACTATCAACCAATTTTCACAACAATTTCAATCGATAAATATCGTCCATGGTTTGTGGACGAGGGGCGTATATATATATATATATATATATATATATATTTATATATAGCAATTCACTTTCATTTCACACATATATAATATTTTTAAATCAGAAATCTCACCAATAGCTATCCAACTTCACGACACTTCCTTAGAGAAATCTTCGCCTTTCTGTCGCTTTCGCCCGTATTCTCTACATATGTAAAAATCGAATTTTTACTATGTTACTCAATATATAAAAATCGAATTTTGACATCGCTATTTAATATATAAAGATTATATTTTTAATATAAAGATTATATTTTTAATATTCCTATGACGTAAAAATTATATTTTTATTGCTTTAAAAATACAAAAATCATATCTTACTCCTTCTACTTAATAAAAATCCCGTTTTTTCTATTTTGAAAATATGATCTTTATTTTTGAAAGTTCAAATCTTTTCCTATTCAAAGTTCAAATCTTTTTCTTTTAAAAAAAATTAAACCCTTTTTCTTTAAAAAGATTAAACCTTTTTCCTTTTTAAAATCAGATTTATAATCTTTACAAAAATCAGTTTTCCTTTAAAAAAATCAGATTTTAAATCCTAAAAAAAAAAGGTATTCTTTCTTTTTAAAGTTTAAAATCAATTCAGTTTTAAAACCCTTTTTAAAAATCTGTTTTTACTTTTAAACAAATTAGTTTTCACCTTTAAACAAATCAGTATTTAAATGATTTTTTAAAATTCAGTTTAAAATTCTTTTTAAAATTCAGTTTAAAATTCTTTTTCAAAATCTCAGTTTAAAATTCTTTTTAAAATTCAGTTTTAACCTTTTTAAAAATCTGTTTTTTACTTTTAAACAAATCAGTATTTACCTTTAATTGAAAAATCATTAAAAATAAAATAACAAAACAAAATACTTACAGAGGGGGGGGGGGGAGGGGGGTTTCCGCAGTTCGTCGGAGGTGGCTTCGAGGCGACGGCTCGGGTTTCGAACGGTAGTGGCAGGCGGTTGGGCTTGGGTCGCTGCGAATCGTACTGGGGTTCGACGTACGAGGGGAGGGGGTCTTCGGGGGTTGCGCGATGGGAGGAGGAGGCTGGACGGAGAGGGCGGTCGTGGGTGGAGCTCGGTGGAGGCGTCGCCGATTGATTTAGATTTAGGTTTTTTTTTTTCTGGTTGAAATCGAAGTGAACGGGGGGGCCAGAACGAAGGATAAGGGGAGGGAAATTAAAATAATTTTTATTATTTTATTATTTAATTATTTAATTTCGCAAAAGGTTGACTTTTACATACGACCTCGAAACGAGGCCCACCGCCTGTCGCCCATAGCGTTTCACCCCCATTTCGAACACAATGGGATATGTATCGTAAGCTGATTTGATCGTTACAATCAGTTTCCGTTGAATTTACATTTTAAATCACTATATTGAATTTAAACGTACATTTCAAATTACCGGGGTCACATACTAACTAGAAAAATTCCAGAAAAATATTTTCTAGCTTCGTATTGACGATACGGTCCTAACAAAACTAGTTTCGTTGAATTCTGAGACCGTTTGAAAAATGGCCAATTTCCAGTCGATTAAAATCAACTGAAACCGGTCAAACGCGTTTTCCTTTGCCACGCTCACATATTGATTCGAAAAATTATGAAATTTGAAACTTAGCAATAACTTGACACTGCGGATCCAACAAAAGTGGTTTCGTCGAAATCCGAGGTCATCTGCAAAATGTCCATTTTTAAGGGCCTGAATTCCATAGCGACTATTCAGAATTTTACCTTTTGATTCCCGCTATCAAATTTCGATTGGTCGGATTCGTTGGAAAGATATTATCAATTAGATTCCATTATTTTTGGTTTCACTAAAATCCGGATTGTTTTGCACCCGGTATATTCAATTGAAGTTTGAAATCGAATTATCGAACTACCGCGCCATTTTCAATTCTATATATAATTATAATTAATTATATTCGTTTTCAAATGTCGATTCAAACTCAGTTTTCATCGCCATTATTTAAAATATTTATTTTAAATATTTAAAATCCGTTATTTTAGCCAATTTAAAAATTTTAAATTGGTTCAGATTTTCTGGGTCGTTACACTGTATCCGTTTATCTCTTTTAGTTGTGTTATGTATTATTTTCTAATGCTATGTAATGTATTTTAATCTCTAATATTTATCAAATGTATATTATTTGTTCATACTCTGTATATTCTTGTACTCTGATGTAAATTGTTGTAATAAGCAATGAAATGTTCTTCTGTTTGTGTTCTGATTCGTCTTGTCATCAAAGCAATCCGGGTTTTCGTTTACGGGGAGGTTCAGGTTGTTACACGTGGTATCAAAGCTTTGGTTTACAGAGCTTGAGACAAGGCTCATTAGAACCAAACGAAAGAATTTATCACAGATTGGATTAGTAATATCTAATGAGAATGACTCGTTAGAGATAGGATCAGTAGTATCCTAGAACGAGTGTGAAGAGTGTTGTTTTAGAATAAAAAATTAAAAACAAATATTGTTTTGAAAATTTAAACCTTATTCAACGTATTTGAGTATTTATTTTAAATTGATTTGGACAATCTAGTATATGGAGATTTTGCATATATGCCTTGCAAACGTGTATTCAAAGTTTTAATATACTGGATAGATATAGAATCACACTCTAGTCGCCCGGGGATGATTCTGATAATGCTGCAGCGTTATCAGTATTTATTTTCGAGTAACGAAGGTAGGATATCTATATATTTCCAATTGATTGGTGTGAGAACCAAAACTAGATAGGGTATATTGTTGTGATTTGGCATCAAAAATGGATTTTTAGTATATATAGCAATTTATGTGTTTGAAACGGTAATCCACTAATTGATTGCTAATTGTGTTGTTTGCTTATTAGTTTGACTAATTAAAATATTGGAATGATAAAACCCATAGGTGAATGAATGGTAAATTAGCCCAAATGAGTCAAATATTGAGCTGAATTGAAAATTATTAGAAATTGCATGCATATACATGTATGTACATTGAACAGGTCATAACAGGGAAGTAATTAGAGGAATAAAATTGTATGCCCGACAAATAGGTACATGTTTACTAATTTATTGGATTTGGATGATTTTATGAGCTGATTGGCTAGCCACTTGGCTAGCTGTTTGGCTTTTTCCTTTTCTTTTTGAGATGAGAGGGCCTGTGTGGTGGCCTAGGGATTTTCCAATGCTCCCCGTAAAAAGGAGGTTATGGCGAATTTTTTTGAAAATTTAGGGTGTTAGCCAAATTTTTGAAAAATTAGAAATTCTTAGAAATTAAAAAGTTAAAGAATGAAAGCCAGAATGAAAGTTGAGTTGGTTAGTTAAACAACTTTCAGCTCCGTTCCTTTTCAAGGACGGAAAGATTTTAAGTAGGGGATATTGTAACAACCCGAAAAATCAGAACCAATTTAAAATTTTTAATTTCGCAATTTTAATGAATTTTGAATATTTAAAATGATTTATTTTAAATAATAATGACTATAAATTTATTTTGAATAGAATTAGAATGCGTATATTTATATAAATCGAAGTTAGAATATAAGTATTTATTTTTGTTCTAAAAGGAATGGGAAATGGCGCAGTAGTTTGAAAATTCGATTTCAAATTTCAAATGAATGTACAGGATTCAAAATAAACCGGATTTTTAGCGAAACCAGAAATATTAGAATCTATAAGATAATATCTTCCAATGAATTCGAAAAATTGAAATTTCATAGCGGGAATAAAAAGTTATACCCAGTTGAAAATGGCGCAGTAGTTTGAAAATTCGATTTCAAATTTCAAATGAATGTACAGGATTCAAAATAAACCGGATTTTAGTGAAACCAGAAATATTAGAATCTATAAGAAAATATCTTCCAATGAATTCGAAAAATTGAAATTTCATAGCGGGAATAAAAAGTTATACCCAGTTGAAAATTCAGAATAGTCGCTATGGAAATATAGCCCTTAAAAATGGCGATTGTGCAAACGACCTCCGTTTTCGATAAGACCACTTTTGTTGGATCTGGAATGTCAAATTATTGCTACATTCCAATTTTCATAATTTTTGGAACTAATACGAGAGCGTGGCAAAAGAAAACGTTTTTTGTCAATTTTAGTTGAATTGGATCGACCAGAAAATGTTCATTTTTCAAACGGTCTCGAAATTCGATGAAATTAGTTTTGTTAGGACTGTATCATCAAAACATAGCTAGATTTATTTTTTGGAATTTTTAAAGTCAATATGTGGCCCCGGCAAATTGAAATGTATGTGTAAATTCTATATACACTAATTTACATTTTAATTTAAAGAAAAACTAACTGTAATAACCGAATTGGCTTACGGGACATATCCCATTGTGTTCGGAATAGGGGTAATTAGCTAGGGGCGACAGTCGTTGAATTCAATTTGGAGACCGAACGAAAAAGTCACTTGATGGAAAATTAAATTAATTAAATAATTATATATTTAATTATATAATCCTTCCCTCCCCCTTTTCCTTCAGAACAGTCAATGCTCGAATTAAAATAAAAAACCCTTCCATGATCGATCCCTATCGTCGCCCCCAGGCGCACCCTCCGCCGTCACGCCGCACCAGAAGCCCACCGCCGATCGTCTTCCCTCCATCTCTGGCGAACCCTATCCCCCCTCTTCAATGTCGCGCGCAGACCCACTTCCCCAACGCCTTCTTCAAAACCGCTGCACCCAACAGGCAGCGCCACCTCCACCGTGCTAGCACCACCACCGTGAGCCACAGAGCATCCCTCCTCCTCCTCGATCGAAGCAAACCCCCCCTTTGCGCTGTGAGTTTCTTTTATATTTCTCCTTTGTTTTTTTAGTTTATAAGAATATGGTTTTTAACACGATAAAAATGCGATTTTTAGACATATAGCTTATTATAAATATTCGATTTTTATGATATGAACATCGTTATAAAAATGTGATTTTCATATATGATGTAGCATTATAAAAATAAGATTTTTAGGATATGAATAACATTATAAAGGCTAGATTGTTATCCTATGAATAACGAAATAAAAATTTGATTTTTATTTGTAAAGTAGAGATACAAAAATACGATTTTTATATAACCAGGTTATGATTTTCATATAATCAAGTTATGATTTTTATATAATCAAAGTTATGATTTTTATATATGAAAAGTTAGATTTAGATTATATGAAAAGTTAGATTTATATTATATGAAAAGACTAGATTTTTAGATGGAAAAAGATTCGATTTTTATAAGTATAAAGATGTGATCTTTCTTATACATATAGCGAGATAAAAATGAGAATTTTATTATATAAATAACATAAATAAAAAAGGTGATTTTTATTTGAATGGCTTCAAATTAAAAATAGGTTTTTTTTATTAGAAAGTTAGATTTATAAAAATAGAATTTTTATTATGAAGATAGCGAATAAAAATATGATTTTTATACTATAAACATCCTTATAAAAATATGATTTATATATAGAAAACTGATTTGTAAAAATATGATTTTTATTATATATAAAGCGATAAAATTAAGGGGATTTTTAAAATATAAGCATCGATGGAAAAATATGATTTTTAGTTAGATAAAAATATATAAACATCATACTGAGAATGTGATTTTCAATATGAACAGCGTGGAAAAGACTGCGTTGAATTTTGGGCAAATCCCAACTATTCAGAAATGAAATGGAGGAGTGGATCCCCAAGATGAGAACTTGTCACTATAATTTCTAGTTCAGTTTTTATTTTATAACTGCTTATATGAACTATTCCCCATCGTCCACATACCATGACGACTTGTTTGATTATAATGTGTTGTGAAAATTGATTGTGATGTGGAATGGAATAAAATATTCATGTGTTGAATAAAATATTTTATAGTTAAAAATATAATTTTTAACGTGTATATGAATAAAATAAATATTCATTCACAAATCGGATGATTTGTTTATGTACACACATTTGACTGATATGGATTGGGATGATATATTTTACACATCGCCCAACTGCAGAAATAATATTCAGTGTTTGTTAATAGAAACCCCACATGGGTATTGGGATGATAATGACGTACACTAATCCCAATTGTTTAGTTGTATGTCAATGGATTGGTTAACAGACTGTTGTAAGCGTTAAATATTTATATTTAATGCTTATGCAGTTGTGTAATGCACTCTAGATGATAGTTGACTGTGTTTGATTATTGTTGTGTACATGTGTAAATGAAATCCATATAAATAACATTATATGGTAATTGATTGTGTCTAATTCCAGTTCAGAAAGAATGTATATTTTAAAAATAACGATTATTTTAAAATAACTAATATTTTAAAATAATATTCAGTAATGGATCAAAATATGATTTTGATGTCCGATTTGGGATGGACACGAAAATATTTAAATATATAAAGCCGTGTTGATTAGATTAATGCCATTTAAATGTGAACGATATTTATATCGATTTTATTCATTTTTATAATGAATATCGAAAAAGAAATAATTTCAAAATCTAATGTTTTGAAAATATTATCATTTATAAATTAATGATATGGAATATTCAATTTTGATTTGAAATTGAATATGAAGTTGAAATCGTTTTGAAAACGAATTTAAAATGATTATAAAAAACGTTTTAAATGGAAATCGATGAAATATATATAAAATATATATTTAATGGCCTGAATAGAACGCGCATCGGTAGTTCGCGAATTTCGACCATTGACTTCGAACGGACATTACGGGAGATCCGACCATCGGATTCTCCTAAAACCGGCAGCGTTGGGTTCTTATCGATTTGGAATTTGGAATTATGTCCAAATCAAATTTGGAAAAGGTCGTTGAATGTGCAGTTCGATGGCCATTTATGGAAATCGACTATACGGACCTTGATAAAATTATTAAATATATTAATAATTTGTGTAAAATCATAATAAATGATCTGGAAAGAATTAGGATGAAAAATTCCATATTTAAAAAGATAAAAATGTATTTTTATCGAAATGAAATAGTTATGGACTAGAATTATAAATCCAATATTTTTAAATAAAATAAATTGGGTTTGAAATGGTTTTAAAAATAACCAGAATTTCCAATATATGAATAGGAATGGATTTGAATCGAAATTATCTTCAGAATATTTCGATATTGGATTCAGTGATTATACGGATATTGTGGACGAATTTGGAAGATATATATATCGTTATTCCCAATACGATATTTGCCGGTTTCAGAATTTGATATTGAATATAAGCCAATATATTTTCTATTTAGAGCCTTGCGTTTAATATCAAATTGGATTTTGGGTCGTGAACGATGTCTTCATTAACACTGTTCTTAAACCCAGTTGAGAAAACATATAAATATTTTTGTTAATATAAAATGAAGTTTACCAATTAATTAAAATTTAATTGGAATTAAATTGGTTTTTTGGTTTATCATGAATGGTATTTTAAATAACACTTGTTCTTTAACCTGATTAACAATGGAATGAGATTTTGGGTTTGTCGTGAATGGTATCTTTAATAATGCTGTTCTTAAACCCAATGGAGTTAAGAAAATTAGAAACTAACTAGAGATTAGTTAAGTTTAATGGTTTCCTGGGTATTGATCTGATGTTGGTTTCGGCCTTCGGGATTAATACTTAGGGAATTGTTCTCTTACTAATTTACAATTAGAGACTGATTGGATGGGGTCTTCAGTAACACTGTTCTTAAACCCCGTGTGAAAAGAATAAATCTTTTAATTAAGATTATTAGAGTTCCAGTTAAATAACATTTAATTGAAATAAAATGGAATGTGAATTGGATTTATTGTGAACTGTGTTTTTAACGACATTTGTTCTTTAACCCGATTTACAGTGAAATGGGATTTGGAATTTATAAATCTTTTTATTGAGATTTAATGAGAATTTCCAAAGTAAAGTTTTCCAGTTTAATATACTAAATTGGAATTGAATTCGATTTGATAATAATCGAAGTGAACTTCTATGGAGGAAGACTGTTAATACATATGTAATTTAAAAGTCTTTACCGTTATTCCATTTATATTATTGGTCGGAGACGGAAATTGATATCGATTATATATTGATTTGTTTTTCCGTGAAGATTCCATTATTAATGGAATATGATTTGGGTTTATTGTGAACTGTGTTTTAAATGACATTAGTTCTTTAACCCAGTTAAAGACAAGATTACATGTCTGACATTGTATTTCGAACTGTACAGTTGATCTCTATTAAATATATGTATATCTGTTTAGTGGTGGGGAATTTATTCTCTTGCTTAACACACTTCTCTGAGATGTACAAGCTCAGAGGTTATATATCGATAGAAATCAATAGTATGGTGTAGATTGTCGATGCGACATATTTGCGTTTCCAAAGTTAAATAATCATTAATATTGATTTTTGGAAAGATTAAAACTAAGTGGAGTTTTAATGAATCTTTAATTAGATTGAAATAGGAATTGATAATTTAAATTATCAAATTTGGGATATGATCGAGAATGGAGTATCACCAGTTTTTCTCCTAGCGATAGTTAATTCTTTAATTAGATTTGAACGGGAAATGGTAATTTAATTTACCGATAACACCATGGTGTTAGATATGGGGTATGACCAGTTTTGCTCCATGGGATAAATAGGTTGGGATTGGGAAATTAAACAAATGATTACTTCGGTAAGGTGTTCTAATCCCGACTAGTTTGGAAAACCATAGTATGGTTTGAATGGATATCCAAAGGAAGGTTAAAGAACAAATTTATAGAATTTATCTTTGATAAAATTAATGGGAACCTTTCCCAAAAGATATGAATATTTAAATAAAAGAATATTCAGAATTAGAATGAGGCATATGTTGTGTTTTTATAACACTTGTTTATTGTATACGCGAGTTATTCAGAAAGGCTGGGTTTATACCCATTCTAAATAACTGATTCGACGATAAGTCGACGATGAAGACGGTGGTTGAAGAACAGAGGTCTTCACATCGCTTGGATGATTATTGATGTCTCGATTGGGCTATATACCCACGACGAGGTAATAAGTGGTGATCGTCCAGACATACTTGGAGATCGACCGGATATGCGAGGACCTCTCTCCTGTATTGGACATATGAGACGAGGAATAAGCTGCCTCCGGTTTCATTTAGACCCAGAACGAACTTGTAAATAGATGTGTGTCTGACATTGGATTTTATTCTGTGTTGATTGATCTCTATTAAATATATATCTGTTTGGCGGTAGAGAATTTATTCTCTTGCTTAATGCCCTTCTCTGAGACGTACGAGCTCAGAGGTTATATATCGATAGACATAAGTCGCATGGCGTGAATTTTCTATGTGGCATGCTGAGATTCAAATGATCAAGGCTTCTATTGAAAAGAAAAGTCTTGCGGTTGATGATCAAAGCACGGCTTTAATATAGCATTGCTTTGTGTATAGTGTTAATTCGCGAGCCTCACATCTCGGTATGAGTTAAAAATGGGATAATGGAACCCAAGAGGACATGACGTTTCTTTCTAGCTATGGGTGGTGTCAGGGTTTTGCAAGCCCAGGCATTTATATTATTTTTGCCTTTGTGGTTGTTGGAATGCAAGGCGCCTCCACTACACCAAAAAGGTCATTTTGGAATGGTATTTGACTGTTCCAAAGTGGTTTCGGAACGGTCATTACCCGTTTCCATATAGGGTGTGGCTGATATTTTGGAACGATCCAAAATAGTTCTAGAAAATAGTTGTAACGGTCCTCCAACCGTCCAGGGCAACCCATTAAGGAACGGTTTTAAACCATTCCATATTAGTTTTGAAAAACGGTTCATAACCGTTCCTAAAGCATGACCAAGAACGGCTTGTAGCCGTTTCAAAATTACAGTTACCATTTTTAATGCTCTTTTGGCACTATTTTAGATCATTCCAGATTTCCCTTATGAACATTCATTATGCGATTACCAAAATAACTGATGGAATGACTCGGATCATTGTGCCATATAAGCTCCCAATAAGAACGAATATAATACTTTAAAACTTAAATAAACACAAGAATTATGATCCATAAAATTACCTAGATTTACTTTCAAAGAATCTTACATATTTCTTCAAAGGAAGAAGGTACACAAATCCCAGTGTACAAAGAAGTCACTTAGCAACTGTATTTAACTAAGAAAAGAAAAAAAATAACTGAATACCTTAACAAACTAAAGCTCATACACATAACTTAATCAACTGTTGTTTCCTCTAATATGTGTTGTCAGATCTCAATTCCATCTTCTCTTCTAATTCCTGTGATATAAACATAAAAAAATTGTAAATAAATATGCATATGATCATTAAGGCAATATGTGGTTCTGCATTCTAATATATCAACTTTTGAATGTTTATGCATATTGGAAACAAAGTATAAGCATTATGTACAAAACATTTGCACTTGACACAACTGAATATGCTCTTGATTCATAAGAAATTCATGAAACCCAAGTTATGGACGCAGAAATACAAAACAAGCGTGAAAGGGAAAATGCACTAGAATAGGTGAGCAAGGCTACAGGAAGAAGTGTAAATAAATATGATATGATCACAAAGGCAGTAGCATAATCATTTGTTTGTCGCATCTAGTACTGTTATAGTAGAATTAAATTTGGTTATTTGATATCCAAAGCACGAAAATTACCATTTCCAAGACTGTTCAAAGTACGAAGGTATTTATTATCCAAGTTTCAGCACATTTCAACGACTTCAGTTTGACAAAATTATCGACCAGAGCATGAAATGATTTTTATTAGTTACCAGTTTTCATAGATTTTTTTAATGAAACAGGTACACAAATCTCTTTTTCAGCATTTCTCTAGGAAAATTTTCCTCACATATTTGGAAACTGATGGTGGAACTCAAAAAGCAAGTAACAAGGAACCTAATTCAAGATAGCTCCAAAGTCAGTAAAAAGAATTTCAAAAGATTATAATAAGTTGATACTAGGATCCTTAATGTGGAGAGGCTAGTGTGTTTGATTTCAACAAATGGTGCACACAAATTCTATATAGGACTTGATCATTGTTACAATTTTTTGGTCCTCTTCAGCCAGCGCCTTTCTTTTTTTTAATTACATAATTAACAGTAATATAAATTATATTAATCCATTTTTGTTCCATAACAACACACATTTTCGTCTAAAAAATATGCAGAAGTGAACAATGTTGATAAACAGTTTGCCAAAACTGAGGCTCCAATGCATTGACTGGAAGATTGTGGCAAGTTAGTGAAAATGTAGCAGCTATATGTAATTTGATGTAAATTTCTTACTCAGCTAGAGCTTATTTGTTCATCCGCATGCATCATAAATGCAAATATCCAGGTTCAAATTTTTACAGCAAGGAAAGGTTTCTTCAGCCAGCTTATATTTAAGTTTAATGAGCAACTACTCTTATTTACTAAAAAGCTAAAATATTAATATAATTTGTTTGTGTTAGTTTTTTTTCCTTATTGGGTAAACATCTTCTTATCTGTTGGTTATTTGTTTAATGGAATTTCTTTTGTTAGAAATCTATGTGGGATGATGAGACGACCCGAACTTCCCCGATCTCCGAAGAGAAAGGAAAGAGCGGATAGAATTGAGAACACGACAAATCAGAACGCATACAAAAGAACATTTCATTGTATATTACAACAATGCATCAGATTACAAGAATATACAGAGTATAAATGAATATTACACAGAAATATCAGAGATTTAAATTACATTTAAATACATAGCAGCGGAAAATAATACAATACACAACTAGAAGAGATATACGGATACAAAGCTTTTCGGATATCGTTCCATCTGTAAACCAGGATCCTGTGAATATAAATCCGCAAAACCAAAACTACTAGCTGCCCGTGTCGAAAATAGGGGCACCCAGAGTTTATGTCAAAACAATAAACTCCAGGTCAGTCATGGGACTTGTGTGAGAACTAAAACAGTTATTAATCTTTATTTTAAATCATTAGGTAAATCAAGGGACCACGCCGTATAACACGGAACGGGTTTCCTCCCAAGAATACCAGTGCATATAACAAACAGCGCAATGCTAAATAAAGAAAAATGAAGCTGTTATAAGACCTAGGTCCTATCACACAATGCAACGCAAGCCGGGGGATAGGGTTTTCCCTTATAACAGCCAAGAATGCTTGATACGTTTAAAACAAATCATTTGATACTATTATAAGTGCATAATGTATAAAACAACTTCAAATCATAAGTATCAATCATAGGCGGCATAAGCGCCCCATCCCACTATGTCGCCATACTAGGCTCTACAAATAAAACCGCAAATGTCACGTATTTGGAAATTGGATTTCCATCTATGAACCAAGGCCAGGGATCGTCCTCTACCGATTCGAGACGCTCTAGCCCGTGTCTCAGGAACAGCCGCAACTGCCCCTTGGATCGTCAGGGCCGGTCCACCGATGTGGATTATTATGCCTGAACAATACGTCTCCCCGCCCTTTGGGGCGTCAATGAGCCAAAAAATGACTCCATCGGACCCGGATCGTCCGATCAAACCGAGGCGCCTCGCAACAGCAACAACCACACAGGTGAAAAGTATATAAATGTCAGGGCTGGTAGGTCACTGACACCACCCTAGCTAGAAGGAAACGCATGCCCTCCCTGATGTCCTCTCCCGTTTCTGGTTCACAACAGGGGTGCGAGGCTCGCGAATTCACGTTACACAAAGCTGTGCCACACAGGCTGTGCTTTGATCATCACCACAAGACTTTGCTTTTCAACAGAAGCCTCGATCAATTGCCACTTAGGCATGCCACACAGGCAAACCACTCTATGCAACCGATATCAGTCACACAGAATGAAATCCATTGTCAGACACACAGTCCATTTACAAGTTCGTTCTGGGTCTGAACGAAACCGGAGGCACCTAGTACCCCGCATATCCATCGATCTCCAAGTACATCTGGACGATCACCAACCGTTTCCATCTTCTTGGGTGTACAGCCCAATCAAGATCATCAGTAATCACCCAAACAACGTGAAGACTTCCGGTCTTCGACCACCGTCTTCATCTTCGACTTATCGTCGTATCAGTTATTCAGAATGGGATAAACCCGGTCTTTCCGAATAACTCGCGTATATTTTAAATAAGTGTTACACAAACACAACATACGCCTCATTCCAATTCATCAGTCACTAACCGTAATTTAATCAGAGAGTAATTCCCCAAATATTAACCCCGAAGGCCGAAACCAACATCAGATCAATATCCAGAAAACCATTCTGCTTGGCCAACCGACAGTTAGTTTCTAAATTTTATATTCATAGGGAAAGGTTCCCATTAATTTTATCAAAGATAAATTCCTTGAATTGATTCCTTAATCTATTTTTGAATATCTATTCAAACTAGTCGGGATTAACGAACCTTACCGAAGTAATCATTTATTTTAATTTCCTAATCTCAACCTATTTATCCCATGAAGTAAAACTGGTAATACTTCATATCTTATACCATGGTGTTATCGGTAAATTCAATTACCATTTCACGTTCAAATCTAATTAAAGATTTGACTATCGCCTGGAGCAAAACTGGTGATACTCCATTCTCGATCATTTCAATCTAATTAAAGATTCATTAAAACTCCACTTAGTTTTAATCTTTGACTGGGTTAAAGAATCAGTGTCATTTAAAACACGGTTCACGATAAACCCAAAATCAATATCAATTCAATTCCAATTAAATATTATTTAATTGGTACACTTCATTAAATCTAAATAAAAAGATTTATTCTTTTCTCAACTGGGTTCAAGAACAGTGTTAATGAAGACACCATTCACGACAAACCCAAATCATATTTGATATTAAACACAAAGCTCTGAATAGAAAATATACCGGCTTATATTCAATATCAAATTCTATGACTAACAAATATCGTATTGGAAATAACAATATATATATATCTTTCAAATTTCCATAACAACATCTGTATAATCACGAAATCCAACATCGAAATATTACGAAGACAATTTCGATTCAAATCCATTCCAATGCAATCATTGGAAATTCTGGTTATTTTCAAAACCATTTCAAATCCAATTTATTTATTTAAAAATAAATAGAATTATAATTCTAGTTCAAAACTAGTTCATTTCGATAAAAATCTATTTTTATCTTTTCAAATATGGAGTTTTCATCCCAATTTTTCCCAAATCATTTCTTATGATTTTACACAAATTATTACTATTTTTAATAATTTTATCAAGGCCCGTACAGTCGATTTCCACCAATGGCCATCGAACTGCACTTACAGCGACCTTTTTCAAATTTGATTTGGACATAATTCCAAATCCAACCGTTAGATTTCTAATTTCTAATATTCGTTAGAAATCTCTTTTCGATACGAACCCAACGGTTCCGGTTTTAGGAGAATCCGACGGTCGGACCTCCCGTAATATCCGTTCGAAGTCAATGGTCGAAATTCGCGAACTACCGCGGCGCGATTCGTTCTATTCAGGCCATTATATTATATATATAATATATACTTCGTCGATTTCCATTTTTGAAACGTATTTTATAAATCGTTTTAAATTCGTTTTCAAAGCGTTTTCAACTTCATTTTCAAATTCAAATCAAAATTGAATTTTCCCTTTCAAATTCGTTTTAAAATTCATCTCAAATCGATTTCAATTCAATTTCGATTTAATTCAAATTCGATTCGTTTTCAATTAAATTTCGATTCGTATTCAATTCTATTAAATTTCAATTCGAATTCATTTCTATTCAAATCCAATTCGAATTCATTTCTATTCGAATTTCAAATTATTTCAGTGTATTTCGAATTTCAAATCAATTCAGTTTAATTCGAATTTCAATTCACTTTAAATATAATTCGAATTTCAATTCATTTCAATATAGTTCGAATTTCAAATCTATTTCAATATAGTTCAAATTTCAAATCTATTTCAATATAGTTCGAATTTCAAATCTATTCAATTTAAAATCTATTCAATATTCATTGAAGAATGAATAAAATCGATATAAATATCGTTCACGTCAAAATGGCGTCAATCTAACCAACACGGCTTCATATGTTTCTATTTTCAAATATTCTATTTCAAATATTTCTATTTCAAATATTTCTATTTCAAATATTTCTATTCAAATATTCCTCTTCAAATATTTCTATTTCAAATATTTTTATTTCAAATATTTCTATTTCGAAACTGGAATGAGGCCCAATCAATTACCGTATAATGTTAATTATATGGATTTTCTACAACACATGTATATATCAACAACGATGAATAATCAACCATCATCCAAAGTGCATTCTACACTGTATAAGCATCAAATATAAATATTCAACGCTTATAACAGTCTGTCAATCAATCGATCGACATACAACTAAACAATCGGGATTAGTGTACGTCAAATATCATCCCAATACCCGTGTGGGGTTTCAAACAATCAAACACATGTTTTATTTGTGTAGTTCGGCGATGTGTAAAATTTATCGTCCCAATCCATGTCCTTCAAATAGGTGTACATAAACAAACCGTCCGGTTTGTAAATGAATATTTATTTATTCACATTCACGTTATAAATTATATTTTTAACGATCAAATATTTTATTTTAACACATGAATTTTTATTCAGTTCATTTACAAAATAAAAATGATATTTTTAGTTTTCTAACTTATTTTAGAAAATTTCGGCGGCATAACGGCACGATACTAGAAACGGGACAAGGCCTAGTGTAACAACCCGTATTTTTGAATAACTTGTTATAACAGAAATCAAGGCAGAATTAAACTGTAAAATCTGAATCAAGGGAAACGGGCTATGCCAATGCGTTCGTCTCAGAAAAATACGCGAAATAGAGTCCGAGTTTTTGAAAATCGGAGTCTGTATGATCGAGAGATGGCCTCGCGAAGTTTCACGAAAAAATTAAATTTCAAAACAGATTCAAATTTCAGAAAATCAGGGTAGGCGGGAAAAATCCCTCCCAGACCAGGTCGACCTGGGGGTCGACCTGGGTGTCATCCTGGGTGGGACCAGGTCGACTGGGGAGTCGACCCCAGGGTCGACCTGGGGGTCGACCTACCTGGTCGGACCCAGGCAACCTGGTGCACCTATTTGGCTGTTTTGACCTATTTTGTTGGCTAGTGACGGGATTTGATGGCTCTGATTGAATCTAGGATTAATCCTATGGCTAATACTATCCTAATCTTCTATAAAAAGACCCCTAAACCTAGCCTAAATCACCATTATTCAATCCTATAACTAAACTATGTCAAATTTGTTCCTCTCATGGCCTCCACTCTCATGCTAAAATTTCTAAGTTTATTTCTATGAGAGATTTTGAGTTCATACAAGTGTTTTCAAGCTTGTATGAATGTTCTTAGTTTGCATTCAAGTCAAGTTGCAACATTTCTATTACAAAGCAAGGATTTTTATTGATTTGGCTCAAGGGTTTTTCATTTGGAGCTTTCATATTTTGGTCTTTTTGGTGATTGCATAAGGGCTTCGTCTTAATCTTTATAATAAATATTCATTTGTGTCTTCATAGCATTGTAAGCCCTTTTCTACTTTCTTTTTATTGAACTCTAAAGTTAAATGAATGATGCAAGTTTGGGTTGATCATTATGATATGCAAGTTTGGTTGATCATTATGTTATGCAAGTTGGTTCAATCATTATGTATGACACATGTTGCTATGTTATGCAAGTTTGGGTTGATCATTATACACATGTTATCATGTTATGCAAGTTAAACTTGAGTTTGTGAGCCTAAAGCTTCAAGCTTTATGTTAAAGGTTGCATTTTGGCAACATGGAAGTTATCATATCCCTTATGATAACTTGCATGTGAGGCTAAATGCGAACTTCTAGCAACTTCTACATGTCATTTATCACCATGTATCACTCATATGCTAAGTTTGGTTTTATGCATGCTTTTGAAGCCTAATAATGCAATATGCAAGTATATGTACATATGTACATTTCTTATGCCACCATGATAAACTTGTGGCTTCAACACCTTTTTGTCATGATTATGCCAAGTTCCCTATTTTATCCTGTATGCGTTGATGCGATTATGTAAAGGAGGGGATTACGTTGGGATTGGGTAACATTATGACATAAACATGGTTTTTATAACATGACGTGATATGTTAACTTGTAATTATGTTTTGGAAACCTAATGGACATGACACTTAGAAAATATGAGTGTGGCCAACTCGAGGTTGGGTTGAGTTTGTAGCATAAATCTACCCGGACCCGCCCGGCTGTAATAACCCGGAAAATCTGGGCCAGTTTAAAATTTTTATTTTGGCAATTTTAGCGAATTTTGATTATTTAAATTGAATTATTTTAAATAATATCGACGAGAAATTTATTTTGAATAGTATTCGATCGTATATATTATATACGTCGTCGTTAGAATATAAATAATTATATATAATTATAAATAGAATTGAAAATGGCGCGGTAGTTCGATAATTCGATTTCAAACTTCAATTGAATGTACCGGGTGCAAAACAATCCGGATTTTAGTGAAACCAAAAATAATGGAATCTAATAGTGAATATCTTTCCAACGAATCCGAAAAATCAAGATTTCATATCGGGAATCAAAAGATATGTCCAGTTGAAAATTCTGAATAGTCGCTATGGAATTCAGGCCCTTAAAAATGGACATTTTGCAAACGACCTCGGATTTCAACGAAACCAGTTTTGTTGGGTCCGGGATGTAAAGTTATTGCTAGGTTTCAAATTTCATAATTTTTCGAATCAATATGTGAGCGTGGCAAAGAAAAACGCGTTTGACCAGTTTCAGTTGATTTTAATCGACTAGAAATTGGCCATTTTTCCAACGGTCTCAGAATTAGACGAAACTAGTTTTGTTAGGACCGTATCGTCAATACGAAGCTAGAAGATATTTTTCGGGAATTTTTCAAGTTAGTATGTGACCCCGGTAATTTGAAATGTACGTTTAAAATTCAATATAGTGATTTAATTGTAAATTTAACGGAAACTGATTGTAACGTTCGAATCAGCTTACGATGCATATCCCATTGTGTTCGTAATGGGGGTAATTAGCTAGGGACGACAGTCGTTAGGTTCGAAAAGGAATTTGAATGGAAAGTCAACTCTTATAGAAAGAAAATAATATTATATTATTAATATAAAATATTTAAACACCCCTCCCTCTCTATTTCTCTCTCCCTCACTTCATAAATCGTTTTCAGATAAAAAAAAAGAAAAGAAAAAAAAGAAAAGAAAAAAAAGAAAAGAAAGGGGAATACGCCGTCGCCCATCGCCAGCACGCCACCGCCGCCGCGTCGGCCTCCATCCACCGCCCCCTCTCCTTCTCAACCCCCCCTCCTCCCATCGCGTTAGCACCCTCCTCGCGCCCCAAACGCTCGAATCCCAAATCGACGAGTCCCCTTGGCCAAACCCTAGCCACCGCACCACTCGATCCCGACCTCCGACTGTCCCACGCCCTCCGCCCTTCGACCCTCCTCCCCCTCTTCCCTGTTGACTGCGCCCCCTACTACCTTCCCCAAATCGAGAGCCGCCACCAAGAGGAGCCCACCACGGCTGGTTGCGACCACCGAAGGCCGTGCCTTAGCCTGAGCGCTGGCGAGCAGCTCCTCCCACCTTCCGGTCGACGTCCAAACCGAGAAATGTGAGCTTTTAATTATTTTTTTCATTTAGTTTTAAAAATAAATCCGAATTTAATTTCTATTTTCAGGTTACTGTAAATTCACTTTGAATTTGTTTGTTTCTTCATCGGGTTTTTTAATTTTTTATATAAACAAAGATGGAATTTTTTTATATAAACATAGATGGAATTTTTTTATATAAACAAAGATGGAATTTTTTATATAAACAAAGATGGAATTTTTTTATACAAACAAAGATGGATTTTTTTATATAAACAAAGATGGAATTTTTTTATATAAACAAAGATGGAATTTTTTATATAAACAAAGATGGAATTTTTTTATATAAACAAAGATGGAATTTTTTATATAAACAAAGATGGAATTTTTTATATAAACAAAGATGGAATTTTTTTTATATAAACAAAGATGGAATTTTTTATATAAACAAAGATGGAATTTTTTTATATAAACAAAGATGGAATTTTTTATATAAACAAAGATGGAATTTTTTATATAAACAAAGATGGAATTTTTTTTATATAAACAAAGATGGAATTTTTAATCAAAGAAAGATGGAATTTTTTTATATAAACAAAGATGGAATTTTTTTATACAAACAAAGATGGAATTTTTTTATATAAACAAAGATGGAATTTTTTTATATAAACAAAGATGGAATTTTTTTATACAAACAAAGATGGAATTTTTTATATAAACAAAGATGGAATTTTTTTATATAAACAAAGATGGAATTTTTTATATAAACAAAGATGGAATTTTTTTATATAAACAAAGATGGAATTTTTTATATAAACAAAGATGGAATTTTTTATATAAACAAAGATGGAATTTTTTTTATATAAACAAAGATGGAATTTTTAATCAAAGAAAGATGGAATTTTTAATCAAAGAAAGATGGAATTTTTAATCAAAGAAAGATGGGATTTTTAATAAAGAAAAATCGGATTTTTAATGAAGGAAAGACAAGATTTTTATAGGATGTAAGGGATAAAAATATAATTTTTATATGAGTAGCGATATAAAAATATAATTTTTATAATGTAGAAAGGTTAAGAAAAATAAAATGTCTTTGCTTTGAAAAATAAAATGTCTTTGCTTTGAAAAATAAAATGTCTTTGCTTTGAAAAATAAAATGTCTTTGCTTTGAAAATATAAAGTAGGGTAGATAAAATAAGATCTTTATCATATGTAGGAAATGATTATTCGATAGTTAAAAATATGATTTTTATTGAACTTAGAAGTAAAAATTTGATTTTTACATATGTAGAGAATACGGGCGAAGAAAGTGATATCGACGAGAACAGTGAAGATTTCCTGCATTAGAAGTGCCGTGGAGCTAGGATAGCTATCAGTGAGAACTTCTCACTCAAATTCTACTTTTCTAGTTATATATATATATATACTAGGATGCAGACGGTGCTTATTAGAAGCACCCGACACCCGTCCACAGACCATGGACTTGTTTGATTGGTTGTGTAGTTGGTTAGATTATTTGATTTGGATTTGATTGTTTTTGGTGAAATTGAAATTGATATGATTGATGTGTGAATGGCGTGGGCCTTCACTAGACCGGGGATAAGGCTAGGCCTTGTCCCGTTTCTAGTATCGTGCCGTTATGCCGCCGAAATTTTCTAAAATATGTTAGAAAAATAAAAATATCATTTTATTTAAAGAATGAACTTAATAGAAATTCATATGTTGAAATAAAATGTTCTATCGTTAAAAATATAATTTTTAACGTGAATGTGAATAAATAAATATCCATTTACAAACCAGACGGTTTGTTTATGTACACCTATTTGAAGGACATTGATTGGGACGATAAATTTTACACATCGCCCAACTGCACGAATAAAAATCTGTGTTTGATTGTTTGAAACCCCACACGGGTGTTGGGATGAAATTTGAAGTTCACTCATCCTGATTGATTAAATATGTCGATCGATTGATTGACAGGCTGTTATAAGCGTTGAATATCTATATTTGATGCTTATACAGTGTAGTGCACTTTGGTTGATGGTTGATTATTTTCAATGCTATTATATACATGTGTTGTATGAAAATCCATATAATTAATTTTATATGGTAATTGATTGGGCCTCATTCCAGTTTTGAAAAAGAAATATTTGAAATAAAATATTTGAAATAAAATATTTGAAAATAAAGGAATATATGAAGCCGTGTTGATTAGATTGACGCCATTTTGACGTGAACGATATTTATATCGATTTTATTCATTTTAAAATGAATATTGAAAAGTGATTTCGAAATCAACGATTTCGAAATGAATTGAATTGAAAACGATTTCGAAATGAATTGAATTGAAAACGATTTCGAAATGAATTGAATTGAAAACGATTTCGAAATGAATTGAATTGAAAACGATTTCGAAATGAATTGAATTGAAAACGATTTCGAAATGAATTGAATTGAAAACGATTTCGAAATGAATTGAATTGAAAACGATTTCGAAATGAATTGAATTGAAAACGATTTCGAAATGAATTGAATTGAAAACGATTTCGAAATGAATTGAATTGAAAACGATTTCGAAATGAATTGAATTTAAAACGATTTCGAAATGAATTGAATTGAAAACGATTTCGAAATGAATTGAATTGAAAGTGAATTGAAATGAATTCAAATTGAATTGAAATTTGAATTGAATAGAAATGAATTTTAAAACGAATTTATAAAGAAGAATTCAATTTTGATTTGAATTGAAAAGGAAGTTGAAATTGCTTTTGAAACAATTTTAAAACTATTTATATAATTCGTTTTAAATAGAAATCGACGAAGTATATATTATATATATTATATATATAATATAATGGCCTGAATAGAACGCGCCGCGCCGCGGCAGTTCGTGAATTTCGACCATTTATTTCAAACGGACATTGCGGGAGATCCGACCGTCGGATTCTCCTAAAACCGGAACCGTTGGGTTCGTATCGAAAAGAGCTTTCTAACGAATATTAGAAATTTGAAATCTAACGGTTGGATTTGGAATTATGTCCAAATCAAATTTGAAAAAGGTCGCTGTAAGTGCAGTTCGATGGCCGTTGTTGGAAATCGACTGTACAGGCCTTGATAAAATTATTAAAAATAGTAATAATTTGTGTAAAATCATAAGAAATGATTTAGAAAGATTTGGGATGAAAAACTCCATATTTGAAGAGATAAAAATAGATTTTTATCGAAATAAACTAGTTTTGAACTAAAGTTGAGATTCTATTTATTTTTAAATAAATAAATTGAATTTAAAAAGGGTTTTAAAAATAACCAGAATTTCCAATGATTGCATTGGAATGGATTTGAATCGAAATTGTCTTCGGAATATTTCGATGTTGGATTTCGTGATTATACAGATGTTGTTATGGAAATTTGAAAGATATAGATATATATATCGTTATTTCCCATACGATATCTGTTTGTCAGAGAATTTGATATTGAATATAAGCCGGGATATTTTCTATTCAGAGCCTTGTGTTGAATATCAAATGTGATTTGGGTTTGTCGTGAATGGTGTCTTCATTAACACTGTTCTTGAACCAGTTGAGGAAAGGTTAAATCTTTTTATTTAGATTTAATGAAGTGTACCAATTAAATGATATTTAATTGGAATTGAATTGATTTTTGGGTTTATCGTGAACAGTGTTTTAAATAACACTCGTTCTTTAACCCGATAATTAATGGAATGTGATTTTGGGTTTATCGTGAACCGTGTTTTAAATGACACTGATTCTTTAACCCAGTCGAAGATTAAAACTAAGTGGAGTTTTAATGAATCTTTAATTAGATTGAAATGATCGAAAATGGAGTATCACCAGTTTTGCTCCAGGCGATAGTTAAATCTTTAATTAGATTTGAACGTGAAGTGGTAATTGAATTTACCGATAACACCGTGGTGTTAGATATGAAGTATTACCAGTTTTACTTCATGGGATGAATAGGTTGGGATTGGGAAATTAAAATAAATGATTACTTCGGTAAGGTTCGCTAATCCCGACTAGTTTGAATTGAGATTCAAAAAGAGAATAAAGAATAAATTCAAGGAATTTATCTTGGATAAAATTAATGGGATCATTTCCCTATGAATGTGAAATTTAGAAACTAACTGTCGGTTGGCCAAGCAGAATGGTTTTCTGGATATTGATCTGATGTTGGTTTCGGCCTTCGGGGTTAATATTTGGGAAATTATTCTCTTGATTAATTTACGGTTAGTGACTGATGAATTGGAATGAGGCGTATGTTGTGTTTGTGTAACACTTATTTAAAATATACGCGAGTTATTCGGAAAGGCCGGGTTTATCCCATTCTGAATAACTGATACGACGATAAGTCGAAGATGAAGACGATGGTCGAAGACCGGAAGTCTTCACGTCGTTTGGGTGGTTATTGATGATCTTGATTGGGCTGTACACCCAAGAAGATGGAAACAGTTAGTGATCGTCCAGACGTACTTGGAGATCGATGGATATGCGGGGTACTAGGTGCCTCCGGTTTCGTTCAGACCCAGAACGGACTTGTAAATGGACTGTGTGTCTGACATTGGATTTTAGTCCGTGCGATTGATCTCTATTAAATATATATCTGTTTGGCGGCGGAGAATTTATTCTCTTGCTTAACGCCCTTCTCTGAGACGTATGAGCTCAGGGGTTATATATTGATGGATATCAAACGCATGGAGTGAATTGCCTGTGTGGCATGCCTAAGTGGCAATTGATCGAGGCTTCTGTTGAAAAGCAAAGTCTTGTGGTGATGATCAAAGCACGGCCTTTGTGGCGTAGCTTTGTGTAACGTTTACCTCGCGAGTTTCACACCCGGTATGAACCAAAAACGGGAGGGGACATCATGGAGGACTTGCGTTTCTTCCTAGTTAGAAGTGGCGTCAGTGGTTTTACACGCCCTGACGAGTTTGACTTATGTGGTTGTTGCTGTTGCGAGGCGCCTCGGATTGATCGGTCGTTCTCGAACCGATGGAGTCATTTAGTTGGCTCATTTACGCCCCAAAGGGCGGGGAAACGCATGTTCAGGCATTTTAATCCACATCGGTGGACCGGCCCTGACGATCCAAGGGCCCACCTGAGTCTGTGTCCTGAGGCTCGGGCTAGGCAGTCTCGAATCGGTTGAGGACTATCTTTTGCCTCGGTTCATAGACGGAAATCCAATTTCCAAATACGTGATCTTGCGGTTTTAGTTGTAATCCTATATATGGTGACATAGTGGGATGGGGCGCTCATGCCGCCTATGATTCATACTTATGATTTGAAGTTGTTTATACACTATGCACTTATAATAGTATCAAATAACCTGTTTTAAACGTATCAAGCATTCTTTGGCTGTTATAAGGGAAAACCCTATCCCCCGGCTTGCGTTGCATTGTGTGATAGGACCTGGGTCTTATAACAGCTTCATTTTTCTTTATTTAGCATTGCGCTGTTGTTTTATGCACTGGTATTCTTGGAAGGAAACCCGTTCCGTGTTATACGGCGTGGTCCCTTGATTTACCTAAGTTTAAAATAAAGATTTATAACTGTTTTAGTTCTCACACCAGTCCCATGACTGACCTGGAGTTTATTGTTTTAACCTAAACTCTGGGTGCCCTTATTTTCGACACGGGCAGCTAGTAGTTTTGGTTTTGCAGATTTATATTCACAGGATCCTGGTTTACAGCTGGAACGATATCCGGAAAGCTTTGTATCCGTATATCTCCTTCTAGTTGTGTATTGTATTATTTTCCGCTGCTATGTATTTAAATGTAATTTAAATCTCTGATATTTCTGTGTAATATTCATTTATACTCTGTATATTCTTGTAATCTGATGCATTGTTGTAATATACAATGAAACGTTCTTCTGTATGCGTTCTGCTGTGGCTTGTTCTCGAACTATCCGACACTTTCCTTTACGGGGAAGTTACGGGTCTTCACAGTTGGTATCAGAGCTTTGGTTTACAAAGCAGAGAACAAGACACATTAGAACCATACGAAAGAATACATCAGATATTGGATTAGTAATATCCAATGGGAATGACTCGTTAGAGATGGGATCAGTAGTATCCTAGAACGAGTGTGAAGAGTATATTTTTAAAGTGAAAACAAATTTTGTTTTGAAAATTTAAATCAATTATTCGTATTTGATTATCTATTTATATTGATGTGGACAATCCAGTATATATAGATTTTGCGTATACGTCTGATCCGCGTGTATTCGAAATTTTAATATACTGGATAGATATAGAATCACACTCTAGTCGCCCGGAGATGATTCAGATGATGAGGCCTCATCATCAGAATTTATATTCGAGTGGTGAAGGTGTGATTTTCTATATATTTCCTATTGACTGGTGTGAGAACCAAAATTAGATAGGGCCTATCGTTGTGATTTGGCATCAAAACAAGATTTTCAGTATATGTATCAAAATTATGAATTTGAAACTCTAATTCACTAATTGATTGATGTTTGTGTTGTTTGCCTATTTGTTTGCTAATTTTGAACCATTATGCCTAGTAGCATCAAATAATGAATTATATTGGAAATTGGTCGCATTTGCTTGCATATACATATACTTACATTGAACAGGTCATAGCAAGGAGGCTAGAGCAGAGAATAAAATTTGTTTGCCCGACAAATAGGTACATGTTTACTACATAATTTTCTGTTTTGTTTGGGTGATGATGATTTTATGAGCCTATTGGCTAGCCGCTTGGCTTTTTCTTTTTCTTTTTGAGATCTGAAGGACCGGGGAAGCTATTTGAAATTCCCCGATGCTCCCGGTGCAGGGGAGGTTATGGCGAAATTTTTCGAAAATTTAGGGTGTTAGCCAAATTTTTGAAGAATTGGAAAATTCTCAGAAACTGAAAAGTTAGAGAATGGAAACCAGATCGAACGTAGGGCTGATTAATCAAACCACTTTCGACTTTGTTCCTTTTCGGGGACGAAAAGTTTTAAGTGGGGGAGATTGTAATAACCCGGAAAATCTGGGCCAGTTTAAAATTTTTATTTTGGCAATTTTAGCGAATTTTGATTATTTAAATTGAATTATTTTAAATAATATCGACGAGAAATTTATTTTGAATAGAATTCGATCGTATATATTATATACGTCGTCGTTAGAATATAAATAATTATATATAATTATAAATAGAATTGAAAATGGCGCGGTAGTTCGATAATTCGATTTCAAACTTCAATTGAATGTACCGGGTGCAAAACAATCCGGATTTTAGTGAAACCAAAAATAATGGAATCTAATAGTGAATATCTTTCAACGAATCCGAAAAATCAAGATTTCATATCGGGAATCAAAAGATATGTCCAGTTGAAAATTCTGAATAGTCGCTATGGAATTCAGGCCCTTAAAAATGGACATTTTGCAAACGACCTCGGATTTCGACGAAACCAGTTTTGTTGGGTCCGGGATGTAAAGTTATTGCTAGGTTTCAAATTTCATAATTTTTCGAATCAATATGTGAGCGTGGCAAAGAAAAACGCGTTTGACCAGTTTCAGTTGATTTTAATCGACTAGAAATTGGCCATTTTTCCAACGGTCTCAGAATTAGACGAAACTAGTTTTGTTAGGACCGTATCGTCAATACGAAGCTAGAAGATATTTTTCGGGAATTTTTCAAGTTAGTATGCGACCCCGGTAATTTGAAATGTACGTTTAAAATTCAATATAGTGATTTAATTGTAAATTTAACGGAAACTGATTGTAACGTTTGAATCAGCTTACGATGCATATCCCATTGTGTTCGTAATGGGGGTAATTAGCTAGGGACGACAGTCGTTAGGTTCGAAAAGGAATTTGAATGGAAAGTCAACTCTTATAGAAAGAAAATAATATTATATTATTAATATAAAATATTTAAACACCCCTCCCTCTCTATTTCTCTCTCCCTCACTTCATAAATCGTTTTCAGATAAAAAAAAAAGAAAAAGAAAAGAAAGGGGAATACGCCGTCGCCCATCGCCGGCACGCCACCGCCGCCGCGTCGGCCTCCATCCACCGCCCCCTCTCCTTCTCAACCCCCTCCTCCTATCGCGTTAGCACCCTCCTCGCGCCCCAAACGCTCGAATCCCAAATCGACGAGTCCCCTTGGCCAAACCCTAGCCACCGCACCACTCGATCCCGACCTCCGACTGTCCCACGCCCTCCGCCCTTCGATCCTCCTCCCCCTCTTCCCTGTTGACTGCGCCCCCTACTCCGTTCCCCAAATCGAGAGCCGCCACCAAGAGGAGCCCACCACGGCTGGTTGCGACCACCGAAGGCCGTGCCTTAGCCTGAGCGCTGGCGAGCAGCTCCTCCCACCTTCCGGTCGACGTCCAAACCGAGAAATGTGAGCTTTTAATTATTTTTTTCATTTAGTTTTAAAAATAAATCCGAATTTAATTTCTATTTTCAGGTTACTGTAAATTCACTTTGAATTTGTTTGTTTCTTCATCGGGTTTTTTAATTTTTTATATAAACAAAGATGGAATTTTTTTATATAAACAAAGATGGAATTTTTTATATAAACAAAGATGGAATTTTTTTATATAAACAAAGATGGAATTTTTTATATAAACAAAGATGGAATTTTTTTATATAAACAAAGATGGAATTTTTTTATACAAACAAAGATGGAATTTTTTATATAAACAAAGATGGAATTTTTTTATATAAACAAAGATGGAATTTTTTATATAAACAAAGATGGAATTTTTTTATATAAACAAAGATGGAATTTTTTATATAAACAAAGATGGAATTTTTTATATAAACAAAGATGGAATTTTTTTTATATAAACAAAGATGGAATTTTTTATATAAACAAAGATGGAATTTTTTTATATAAACAAAGATGGAATTTTTTATATAAACAAAGATGGAATTTTTTATACAAACAAAGATGGAATTTTTTTTATATAAACAAAGATGGAATTTTTAATCAAAGAAAGATGGAATTTTTTTATATAAACAAAGATGGAATTTTTTTATACAAACAAAGATGGAATTTTTTATATAAACAAAGATGGAATTTTTTTATATAAACAAAGATGGAATTTTTTTATACAAACAAAGATGGAATTTTTTATATAAACAAAGATGGAATTTTTTTATATAAACAAAGATGGAATTTTTTATATAAACAAAGATGGAATTTTTTTATATAAACAAAGATGGAATTTTTTATATAAGCAAAGATGGAATTTTTTATATAAACAAAGATGGAATTTTTTTTATATAAACAAAGATGGAATTTTTAATCAAAGAAAGATGGAATTTTTAATCAAAGAAAGATGGAATTTTTAATCAAAGAAAGATGGGATTTTTAATAAAGAAAAATCGGATTTTTAATGAAGGAAAGACAAGATTTTTATAGGATGTAAGGGATAAAAATATAATTTTTATATGAGTAGCGATATAAAAATATAATTTTTATAATGTAGAAAGGTTAAGAAAAATAAAATGTCTTTGCTTTGAAAAATAAAATGTCTTTGCTTTGAAAAATAAAATGTCTTTGCTTTGAAAAATAAAATGTCTTTGCTTTGAAAATATAAAGTAGGGTAGATAAAATAAGATCTTTATCATATGTAGGAAATGATTATTCGATAGTTAAAAATATGATTTTTATTGAACTTAGAAGTAAAAATTTGATTTTTACATATGTAGAGTATACGGGCGAAGAAAGTGATATCGACGAGAACAGTGAAGATTTCCTGCATTAGAAGTGCCGTGGAGCTAGGATAGCTATCAGTGAGAACTTCTCACTCAAATTCTACTTTTCTAGTTATATATATATATATATATATATACTAGGATGCAGACGGTGCTTATTAGAAGCACCCGACACCCGTCCACAGACCATGGACTTGTTTGATTGGTTGTGTAGTTAGTTAGATTATTTGATTTGGATTTGATTGTTTTTGGTGAAATTGAAATTGATATGATTGATGTGTGAATGGCGTGGGCCTTCACTAGACCGGGGATAAGGCTAGGCCTTGTCCCGTTTCTAGTATCGTGCCGTTATGCCGCCGAAATTTTCTAAAATATGTTAGAAAAATAAAAATATCATTTTATTTAAAGAATGAACTTAATAGAAATTCATATGTTGAAATAAAATGTT
Organism: Allium sativum; assembly: GCA_030737875.1. NCBI lineage: Eukaryota > Viridiplantae > Streptophyta > Magnoliopsida > Asparagales > Amaryllidaceae > Allium > Allium sativum. The sequence goes on along the minus strand of CM060911.1, from coordinate 106,267,041 downwards.
CTATCGTTAAAAATATAATTTTTAACGTGAATGTGAATAAATAAATATCCATTTACAAACCAGACGGTTTGTTTATGTACACCTATTTGAAGGTCATTGATTGGGACGATAAATTTTACACATCGCCCAACTGCACGAATAAAAATCTGTGTTTGATTGTTTGAAACCCCACACGGGTGTTGGGATGAAATTTGAAGTTCACTCATCCTGATTGATTAAATATGTCGATCGATTGATTGACAGGTTGTTATAAGCGTTGAATATCTATATTTGATGCTTATACAGTGTAGTGCACTTTGGTTGATGGTTGATTATTTTCAATGCTATTATATACATGTGTTGTATGAAAATCCATATAATTAATTTTATATGGTAATTGATTGGGCCTCATTCCAGTTTTGAAAAAGAAATATTTGAAATAAAATATTTGAAATAAAATATTTGAAAATAAAGGAATATATGAAGCCGTGTTGATTAGATTGACGCCATTTTGACGTGAACGATATTTATATCGATTTTATTCATTTTAAAATGAATATTGAAAAGTGATTTCGAAATCAACGATTTCGAAATGAATTGAATTGAAAACGATTTCGAAATGAATTGAATTGAAAACGATTTCGAAATGAATTGAATTGAAAACGATTTCGAAATGAATTGAATTGAAAACGATTTCGAAATGAATTGAATTGAAAACGATTTCGAAATGAATTGAATTGAAAACGATTTCGAAATGAATTGAATTGAAAACGATTTCGAAATGAATTGAATTGAAAGTGAATTGAAATGAATTCAAATTGAATTGAAATTTGAATTGAATAGAAATGAATTTTAAAACGAATTTATAAAGAAGAATTCAATTTTGATTTGAATTGAAAAGGAAGTTGAAATTGCTTTTGAAACAATTTTAAAACTATTTATATAATTCGTTTTAAATAGAAATCGACGAAGTATATATTATATATATTATATATATAATATAATGGCCTGAATAGAACGCGCCGCGCCGCGGCAGTTCGTGAATTTCGACCATTTATTTCAAACGGACATTGCGGGAGATCCGACCGTCGGATTCTCCTAAAACCGGAACCGTTGGGTTCGTATCGAAAAGAGCTTTCTAACGAATATTAGAAATTTGAAATCTAACGGTTGGATTTGGAATTATGTCCAAATCAAATTTGAAAAAGGTCGCTGTAAGTGCAGTTCGATGGCCGTTGTTGGAAATCGACTGTACAGGCCTTGATAAAATTATTAAAAATAGTAATAATTTGTGTAAAATCATAAGAAATGATTTAGAAAGATTTGGGATGAAAAACTCCATATTTGAAGAGATAAAAATAGATTTTTATCAAAATAAACTAGTTTTGAACTAAAGTTGAGATTCTATTTATTTTTAAATAAATAAATTGAATTTAAAAAGGGTTTTAAAAATAACCAGAATTTCCAATGATTGCATTGGAATGGATTTGAATCGAAATTGTCTTCGGAATATTTCGATGTTGGATTTCGTGATTATACAGATGTTGTTATGGAAATTTGAAAGATATAGATATATATATCGTTATTTCCCATACGATATCTGTTTGTCAGAGAATTTGATATTGAATATAAGCCGGGATATTTTCTATTCAGAGCCTTGTGTTGAATATCAAATGTGATTTGGGTTTGTCGTGAATGGTGTCTTCATTAACACTGTTCTTGAACCAGTTGAGGAAAGGTTAAATCTTTTTATTTAGATTTAATGAAGTGTACCAATTAAATGATATTTAATTGGAATTGAATTGATTTTTGGGTTTATCGTGAACAGTGTTTTAAATAACACTCGTTCTTTAACCCGATAATTAATGGAATGTGATTTTGGGTTTATCGTGAACCGTGTTTTAAATGACACTGATTCTTTAACCCAGTCGAAGATTAAAACTAAGTGGAGTTTTAATGAATCTTTAATTAGATTGAAATGATCGAAAATGGAGTATCACCAGTTTTGCTCCAGGCGATAGTTAAATCTTTAATTAGATTTGAACGTGAAGTGGTAATTGAATTTACCGATAACACCGTGGTGTTAGATATGAAGTATTACCAGTTTTACTTCATGGGATGAATAGGTTGGGATTGGGAAATTAAAATAAATGATTACTTCGGTAAGGTTCGCTAATCCCGACTAGTTTGAATTGAGATTCAAAAAGAGAATAAAGAATAAATTCAAGGAATTTATCTTGGATAAAATTAATGGGATCATTTCCCTATGAATGTGAAATTTAGAAACTAACTGTCGGTTGGCCAAGCAGAATGGTTTTCTGGATATTGATCTGATGTTGGTTTCGGCCTTCGGGGTTAATATTTGGGAAATTATTCTCTTGATTAATTTACGGTTAGTGACTGATGAATTGGAATGAGGCGTATGTTGTGTTTGTGTAACACTTATTTAAAATATACGCGAGTTATTCGGAAAGGCCGGGTTTATCCCATTCTGAATAACTGATACGACGATAAGTCGAAGATGAAGACGATGGTCGAAGACCGGAAGTCTTCACGTCGTTTGGGTGGTTATTGATGATCTTGATTGGGCTGTACACCCAAGAAGATGGAAACAGTTAGTGATCGTCCAGACGTACTTGGAGATCGATGGATATGCGGGGTACTAGGTGCCTCCGGTTTCGTTCAGACCCAGAACGGACTTGTAAATGGACTGTGTGTCTGACATTGGATTTTAGTCCGTGCGATTGATCTCTATTAAATATATATCTGTTTGGCGGCGGAGAATTTATTCTCTTGCTTAACGCCCTTCTCTGAGACGTATGAGCTCAGGGGTTATATATTGATGGATATCAAACGCATGGAGTGAATTGCCTGTGTGGCATGCCTAAGTGGCAATTGATCGAGGCTTCTGTTGAAAAGCAAAGTCTTGTGGTGATGATCAAAGCACGGCCTTTGTGGCGTAGCTTTGTGTAACGTTTACCTCGCGAGTTTCACACCCGGTATGAACCAAAAACGGGAGGGGACATCAGGGAGGACTTGCGTTTCTTCCTAGTTAGAAGTGGCGTCAGTAGTTTTACACGCCCTGACGAGTTTGACTTATGTGGTTGTTGCTGTTGCGAGGCGCCTCGGATTGATCGGTCGTTCTCGAACCGATGGAGTCATTTAGTTGGCTCATTTACGCCCCAAAGGGCGGGGAAACGCATGTTCAGGCATTTTAATCCACATCGGTGAACCGGCCCTGACGATCCAAGGGCCCACCTGAGTCTGGGTCCTGAGGCTCGGGCTAGGCAGTCTTGAATCGTTTGAGGACTATCTTTTGCCTCGGTTCATAGACGGAAATCCAATTTCCAAATACGTGATCTTGCGGTTTTAGTTGTAATCCTATATATGGTGACATAGTGGGATGGGGCGCTCATGCCGCCTATGATTGATACTTATGATTTGAAGTTGTTTATACACTATGCACTTATAATAGTATCAAATAACCTGTTTTAAACGTATCAAGCATTCTTTGGCTGTTATAAGGGAAAACCCTATCCCCCGGCTTGCGTTGCATTGTGTGATAGGACCTGGGTCTTATAACAGCTTCATTTTTCTTTATTTAGCATTGCGCTGTTGTTTTATGCACTGGTATTCTTGGGAGGAAACCCGTTCCGTGTTATACGGCGTGGTCCCTTGATTTACCTAAGTTTAAAATAAAGATTTATAATTGTTTTAGTTCTCACACCAGTCCCATGACTGACCTGGATTTTATTGTTTTAACCTAAACTCTGGGTGCCCTTATTTTCGACACGGGCAGCTAGTAGTTTTGGTTTTGCAGATTTATATTCACAGGATCCTGGTTTACAGCTGGAACGATATCCGGAAAGCTTTGTATCCGTATATCTCCTTCTAGTTGTGAATTGTATTATTTTCCGCTGCTATGTATTTAAATGTAATTTAAATCTCTGATATTTCTGTGTAATATTCATTTATACTCTGTATATTCTTGTAATCTGATGCATTGTTGTAATATACAATGAAACGTTCTTCTGTATGCGTTCTGCTGTGGCTTGTTCTCGAACTATCCGACACTTTCCTTTAAGGGGAAGTTACGGGTCTTCACACCGGCTTAACTAGTGGCTACAAACAATAGGACCCAATGTGAGAAGTTGGTCATGTTGTGCTCGAACCCGAGGTTAGACCAAGTTGTGGTGTAAAGCTACCCGAACCCGCCCGGCTTAACTAGTAACCACAACAAGGTCTAATGTGAGAGGTTAAAACACATTAAGTTAATTAATGCCTCCTGATTAGGGTTAAGTCATGGTCCACCTAGTACTTAACCAATTTGGGCTTGATGGGTTAATCGGGGTTAAGTCATGAACCTTGGGTATACTTAACCAATTTAATCCACGTTTGGATCGGGTTAACCACATTTAACCCATTAAGAAACCCTAGTTGCGTGGTCCTTTGCAGCAGTAACCCTCTTGATAGTATCATAAGACCCTAGGGACTAGGCTAGGGTGGGGGCACGATTACTGGGCTGACATGTAAGCAACCAAAACGACGGCTGAGTAGGTACGCCGGTGTAGGTCCAGGCGGACTATGGTCGTGCACATAGTCCGGAGTTGGAAAATCAGGCACGGGTACCGGTAGATCTAGACTGTGCATACTTGATTTGTGTCCGAGGTTGACACCCTAGGACTTGATACACCCTAGGGTGGACCTAGCGCAGTTTAATTACATTGCATGTTTGGGCCGTATGACACCGACACTTGACGAGTTAGGCTTATAGGGAGCCGATCGACTAGACCGTGCAGTTGGACCTTGATTTAGGTCACCTCATGATGTTGGGCCAAGCTTGGGCCAAGGGATCAATTCTTGTTTTACTTGACATGTTAGAATGCTAGTACACCCGTGGTGCAAAACTTAACCTTGATTATGCGATGACACCTTTATCTATCTTGTTAGTTAATCATCATGCCAGTATGTTGTTATCCTTATGTTCATCTCAGCTTCTCATGCCAGTTAACTTTACTAGTTCATGGACAGATAGTAGTTAGGGCTTACCAGTCTTTTTGACTGACCTATTTTCTTTCGCCTCTTTTCTTCCGTTTCCCCCCCCCCTCCTCAGGTTCTCAGGGTGGGAACATTGGAGCTTAGCTTGGATCTTTATAGCTTGCTTACTAGATTTGCTCATGTACGGTTTTGGACATTGAGCTAGCTATGGTTTATCACTTCACTTTGGGGATAGTACTTTATGTATTTCAGTTTTTCAGTTTATGCTAGACTTTGTTTGTTGGAAAATAATGATCAAGTACTTTGTTGTAACATGACTATGGTTTGGAAATGCTAGTTTGATCCACTGCTTTAATTACTCTGTTTTACTTATATGTTCTATCTTGTGATATCTGCATGCATGTTTACCTTGTTTAACGCCCCTCCAAAGCCAGTGTGCTTGCAAGAGTTACCCTGGCGGAGGTGGGGTGTTACATTTGGTATCAGAGCATAAGGTTTACAAGATTTGAGCAAAAGTGTTTTTGAAACTTACCTTTTGAAAAACTATTTTCAAAACCAATTAAGTATTTTTCAAGAAAAGTTTAGTTATTTTAAAAAAGGCTATTCCCCAAAAGCCATATCACTATCCTTCGTTTCTTCGTTCTGAATCTATCTTTTTCTTTTTCAGTATGGCCGATCTTAACCTTCCCGAGGGAGTGACCATTCCCGGATGGTTCCGGAGGTACTTGGAAGCTAGGGCCAACGATGTGGGCCCAGCAAATACCCCCAATATAACCGAGGTTCCTCCTCCTCCTCCTCCTCAGAATCCGCAAGCAGATTTCACTAAGATTTGCAAAGACTTTAAGGCGATGGGTGGCAAGAACTTTATTGGGACGGAGACTTTTGTGGAGGCAAGAAATTGGTTGAAAGAAACTGAAGATCTTTTCGCCATCTTTGATGTGCAAGATCATAGAAAGGTTTTATTGGCAGCATGGTTATTAAAAGAAGAAGCTGCTTATTGGTGGGAGGTCACCAATGCTACGAGGCCTATAGAGACTTGGGCCGACTTTAGGACAAGATTTGGGCTTAAGTTTCTATCATCAGCTGAGGCGAATCTGCAATTGGAGAAGTTTATATCTTTGAAGAAAGGAGACATGACAGTGAGGGAGTATGTGAATGAGTTTAACAAGCTCGCCCGATTCGGTTTGGACATGATTAATACCCCCCAGAAGAAGGCTTTACGCTTTGCACGAGGGTTGAACGAGCCATTACAAGGTTTAGCCCTGTCTCATATACCCATGGGGGCCACTTTTGAGGGACTAGTAGACATGGCATTGCTTCAAGGAGACGATAAGAATGGCAAGAAGGAAGTCAAGGCTAGTGAGACTCAAGCCAAGAAGACAGACTCCAAGTGGGGAGGAAATCAGAGCAATCAGAACAACAAAAACAACAAGAACAACAAGGGCAACAAGGCCAAGGCAAAGGATCCAAGAAAATGCAACTACTGTGGGATTGTTGGGCACATAGCTAAAGAATGTAGGAAGAAGAAGAGGAAGTTGGGCGAGTGCTTACATTGTGGAGAGACCGGACATTTTAGCAAGGATTGCCCCAAGAAGCAAGGGCAGAATCAGCGTGCAGGACCTTCTAGAGGGCAAGTGCATGCTCTCAACACTGCTCCAGCTCAGGATCGAGGTAGTATTTCTGTAGAAAGTCTTGTTTATATTTCTGATTATCCTGTTCGCACCTTATTTGATTCTGGCGCATCGCATAGTTTTATCTCTTCTGACATTGTTGAAAGTTTGCACCTAAGTACTAGCCTAGTTGAGGATCCCGTTTGTGTTTCAAATCCAATTGGGGGTTCCGCCCATCTATCTATGATTTGTGTGGATTTGAAGATTTCTATCTTGACCGTAGAATTCACGTGTAATGCTTATGTTCTCGGGTTCACGGGATACGGGTTGATCTTGGGCATGGATTGGTTGTCCAGTTATGGAGCCATTCTCGATTGTGAACATAGGGTGGTGAGGCTCATGACTCGCCTCGGTAATACCCTAGAAATTTCTTGTAACCCTAGAGGTCCTGTCATGTTGTGTTATCTTGAATCTCTCGACTCGTCCATCGATGATCTGCAATCTGTAAGGGTGGTCAGAGACTATCCTGATGCCTTTGAAGAAGTTAAGGGGTTACCCCTAAACGAGAGATAGATTTCCGCATTTATCTAGTCGATAATGCCAAGCCAGTATCATTGCCCGTTAGGCACATGGCCCCACGAGAAAGAAGAGAGCTCAGTAAGCAAATCAAGGAGCTGCTTGAGAAATTTTTTATTAGGCGAAGCATTTCTGAATGGGGTGCTCCGGTGGTATTCGCTACTAAGGCGGATGGTTCGCTTCGTCTATGTGTTGATTATCGAGAGTTGAACAAGCTGACAAAGAAGAATAGGCACCCTTTACCGAGGATTGATGATCTCTTTGACCAGCTGGTTGGTGCTTCTGTTTTCTCTCAGCTTGATCTAGCCACCGGATTCCATCAGCTTAGAGTAGCTGAGGATAGCATTGATAAAACTGCGTTTAGGACTCCAGATGGATTCTTTGAATGGCTTGTCATGCCATTCGGATTGACTAATGCACCCGCCTACTTCGTAGACTTGATGAGTAGGGTGTTCAGGGAGTTCCTCAACAAGTTTGTTGTTGTCTTCGTGGATGATATTCTGATCTTCTCAAAGGATGAGGAAGAGCATGCTAGGCATCTCAAGGAAGTGATGGATACGCTTAGAGCGCATCAGTTGAAAGCCAAGTTCTCCAAATGTCATTTCTGGAGAAGGGAAGTTCGGTTTCTTGGACATATAGTTTCTAAGCAAGGCATAGCGGTGGATCCCGCGAAAGTGGTTGTGGTTCAAGATTGGAAGACTCCTAGGAATGCAACCGAGGTAAGAAGCTTTCTCGATCTGGCGGGCTACTATAGGAAGTTCATCAGGGACTTCGCTAAGATTTCGTCCCCTCTTACTAAGTTGACAAAGAAGAACTTAGTCTTTGCTTGGGACTTGGAGTGTGAGCTTGCTTTTCAAAGGCTCAAGAGAGCCCTTACCTCAGCTCCAGTTTTGGCATTACCCGATAGTGAAAAGATGTTTACCGTGTACACAGATGCATGTGATACGGGGTTAGGAGCTGTTCTAATGCAAGAGGGAAGAGTGATATGTTATGGGGGTAGGCAACTTAAAGTTCATGAGAAGAACTATCCCACTCTTGATTTGGAGTTAGCGGCGATCGTCTTTGCACTCAAATCCTGGCGCCACTATCTTCTAGACGAAAGGTTTGAGTTGTATACTGATCACAAGTCACTCAAATACCTCTTCTCGCAAAAAGATCTGAATCTAAGGCAGCAAAGGTGGATGGAATTCTTGGCATCTTATGACTTCGAGATAGCTTATACCCCTGGCAAGGGTAATGTTGTGGTAGATGCACTAAGCAGAAGTAGATTGACTTTGAGTCCCTTGTTTGTCGAGATGAGGAGCCTAGAGTTCTTAGCAACCTTTGATTTCACGACGGCTGTTGAATCAATAACGGGTTCATTAGCATCCCTTGAGCTTAGACCCACACTTCTTGATCAAGTTGGGGCTTCGCAGAAGGAAGATCCGCAGATAGTCGAGGCTATGGATAAGTTGATTCGTGGTGAGACGTCTAGTCACCTTGCCAGATATACTATTGATGGTAAAGGATGGCTAAGGCGTGATGGGAGATTATGTGTTCCTCGAGTGGGAGATTTAGTCCATAAAGTTCTTGAAGAAGCGCATCACTCGAAGATGACTATACATCCTGGAGGGGACAAGATGTATAGGGATATGAAGCGCATTTTCTTTTGGGATGGAATGAAGAAGTATGTGGCAGAGTATGTTTCAAAGTGCATGGTGTGCCAACAAGTGAAAGCCGAGTCAAAGAAACCAGGTGGGCTATTACATCCATTGGAGGTCCCGCAATGGAAATGGGAGAGTATTTCTATGGATTTTGTGGATGGATTGCCTAGGTCAAGGAGAGGGAACACAAGCATATGGGTCATAGTTGACAGACTTACGAAGAGTGCTCACTTCATTCCAGTAAAAAGCAAGAGGACCGCATCATGGCTGGCATCTATTTATCTCCGAGAGATAGTGCGGTTGCATCGAGTCCCTTCTAGCATAGTTAGCGATCGTGACTCAATTTTCACTAGCCAGTTCTGGAATAGTTTGCAAGAAGCAATGGGTACGCGATTGAATCTGAGTACAGCCTATCACCCCCAGACGGATGGCCAAACCGAAAGGGTGAACAGAGTACTAGAAGATCTCTTGAGGCTTTGTGTTCTTGACTTTGGTGGTACTTGGGAAGACCACCTCCCTCTTGTGGAGTTTCTTATAATAATAGCTATCAAGCCAGCATAGGGATGGCACCATTTGAAGCTTTGTATGGGAGGCCGTGTAGGTCACCATCTTGTTGGTGGGAGACAACAGATAGACTTATACTTGGTCCCGATATGATACGGGACACATCCGAGAAAGTTGAATTAGTGAGAAGAAGGATGAAAGCGGCCCAAGATAGACAGAAATCCTATGCTGACAAGCGAAGGGCAGATTTGGAATTCGAAGTGGGAGACATGGTTTTCGTGAAGGTTTCTCCTTTGCGTAATGTGGTACGTTTTGGAGCAGTAGGGAAGCTGGCACCAAGGTTCGTAGGACCCTTCCCTATCATAGAGAAAATTGGAAAGATGGCCTATAAGGTGGAATTGCCCGAAAAGCTAGCCGGAGTACATAATGTCTTTCATGTCTCGCATCTCCGAAAATGCCTGCATGAGTCCGCTGAGGTGGTTGAACCAAGCATTCTTGAAGACATTGAGGTAGAGAAAGAAGCAACCTTGAGAAAAGCTCCGATTCGTATCTTGGAAACGGAGATCAAGAAGCTAAGGAATCGGGAAGTCAAATTGGTGAAAGTTCAGTGGACTGAAGCCGATGAAGACGCAACTTGGGAAACCGAGGAGAAGATGCGTGGGCTTTATCCATTCCTTTTTGAGGGTACATTCTCGACCTCTTTCCTAATTAGCATATCTTACTTTTATCCGTGTTTATCCTGTTTATCTTATTGTCTCGTTAAGCTTGTCATGAGAACCTTAGGTAGAAACCCTTTGGATGAAACATGTATTTGAAACATGTTATGCTTGATGGTTGCAAGTGGTTGCAAGTGTTTGCACGTGGATACTCGTGGATGCATGATACACATTAGGCACTAAGATCGGCTCACACACTTTCATGTTGCATATGCATGAGTGCTTATACTTATTCATGGATGAAACTTGTTATGCTATCACGTGGATGTTGCATATGGATGAATATTATGTGCACTCATGTAGAGATTATAAATTATGTTAGGAATTTGCATACATATGGACTCATTTCACTAACGTGCTTTGCATTAAGGGGGTTTACTGAATCAGTAACCTCCTGATTTTTGAATTAGATAAGTACATATACAAACACCTTTGCATATGATCATACAACATTTAGAATCCTTTAAGGACAATGACTGCACGTGGATGATGTTTTGAGTAGATGGATGATGGATGGTAGGATACGTTCTTCCTAACTTGGAGATTTCGGGGACAAAATCCTTTAAGGAGGGGAGAATGTAACAACCCGTATTTTTGAATAACATGTTATAACAGAAATCAAGGCAGAATTAAACTGTAAAATCTGAATCAAGGGAAACGGGCTGTGCCATTGCGTTCGTCTCGGAAAAATACGCGAAATAGAGTCCGAGTTTTCGAAAATCGGAGTCCGTATGATCGAGATATGGCCTCGCGAAGTTTCACAAAAAATTTAAATTTCAAAACAGATTCAAATTTCAGAAAATCAGGGTAGGCGGGAAAAATCCCGCCCAGACCAGGTCGACCTGGGGGTCGACCTGGGTGTCGACCTGGGTGGGACCAGGTCGACTGGGGAGTCGACCTGGGGGTTGACCTGCCTGGTCGGACCCAGGCAACCTGGTGCACCTATTTGGCTGTTTTGACCTATTTTGTTGGCTAGTGACGGGATTTGATGGCTCTGATTGAATCTAGGGTTAATCCTATGGCTAATACTATCCTAATCTTATATAAAAAGACCCCTAAACCTAGCCTAAATTACCATTATTCAATCCTACAACTAAACTATGTCAAATTTGTTCCTCTCATGGCCTCCACTCTCATGCTAAAATTTCTAAGTTTATTTCTATGAGAGATTTTGAGTTCATACAAGTGTTTTCAAGCTTTTATGAGTGTTCTTAGTTTGCATTCAAGTCAAGTTGCAACATTTCTATTACAAAGCAAGGATTTTTATTGATTTGGCTCAAGGGTTTTTCATTTGGAGCTTTCATATTTTGGTCTTTTTGGTGATTGCATAAGGGCTTCGTCTCAATCTTTATAATAAATGTTCATTTGTGTCTTCATAGCATTGTAAGCCCTTTTCTACTTTCTTTTTATTGAACTCTAAAGTTAAATGAATGATGCAAGTTTGGGTTGATCATTATGATATGCAAGTTTGGTTGATCATTATGTTATGCAAGTTGGTTCAATCATTATGTATGACACTTGTTGCTATGTTATGCAAGTTTGGGTTGATCATTATACACATGTTATCATGTTATGCAAGTTAAACTTGAGTTTGTGAGCCTAAAGCTTCAAGCTTTATGTTAAAGGTTGCATTTTGGCAACATGGAAGTTATCATATCCCTTATGATAACTTGCATGTGAGGCTAAATGCGAACTTCTAGCAACTTCTACATGTCATTTATCACCATGTATCACTCATATGCTAAGTTTGGTTTTATGCATGCTTTTGAAGCCTAATAATGCAATATGCAAGTATATGAACATATGTACATTTCATATGCCACCATGATAAACTTATGGCTTCAACACCTTTTTGTCATGATTATGCCAAGTTCCCTATTTTATCCTGTATGCGTTGATGCGATTATGTAAACGAGGGGATTACGTTGGGATTGGGTAACATTATGACATAAACATGGTTTTTATAACATGACGTGATATGTTAACTTGTAATTATGTTTTGGAAACCTAATGGACATGACACTTAGAAAATATGAGTGTGGCCAACTCGAGGTTGGGTTGAGTTTGTAACATAAATCTACCCGGACCCGCCTGGCTTAACTAGTGGCTACAAACAATAGGACCCAATGTGAGAAGTTGGTCATGTTGTGCTCGAACCCGAGGTTAGACCAAGTTGTGGTGTAAAGCTACCCGGACCCGCCCGGCTTAACTAGTAACCACAACAAGGTCTAATGTGAGAGGTTAAAGCACATTAAGTTAATTAATGCCTCCTGATTAGGGTTAAGTCATGGTCCACCTAATACTTAACCAATTTGGGCTTGATGGGTTAATCGGGGTTAAGTCATGAACCTTGGGTATACTTAACCAATTTAATCCACGTTTGGATCGGGTTAACCACATTTAACCCGTTAAGAAACCCTAGTTGCGTGGTCCTTTGCAGCAGTAACCCTATTGATAGTATCATAAGACCCTAGGGACTAGGCTAGGGTGGGGCACGATTACTGGGCTGACATGTAAGCGACCAAAACGACGGCTGAGTAGGTACGCCGGTGTAGGTCCAGGCGGACTATGGTCGTGCACATAGTCAGGAGTTGGAAAATCAGGCACGGGTACCAGTAGATCTAGACTGTGCATACTTGATTTGTGTCCGAGGTTGACACCCTAGGACTTGATACACCCTAGGGTGGACCTAGCGCAATTTAACTACATTGCATGTTTGGGCCGTATGACACCGACACTTGACGAGTTAGGCTTATAGGGAGCCGATCGACTAGACCGTGCAGTTGGACCTTGATTTAGGTCACCTCATGATGTTGGGCCAAGCTTGGGCCAAGGGATCAATTCTTGTTTTACTTGACATGTTAGAATGCTAGTACACCCGTGGTGCAAAACTTAACCTTGATTATGCGATGACACCTTTATCTATCTTGTTAGTTAATCATCATGCCAGTATGTTGTTATCCTTATGTTCATCTCAGCTTCTCATGCCAGTTAACTTTACTAGTTCATGGACAGATAGTAGTTAGGGCTTACCAGTCTTTTTGACTAACCTGTTTTCTTTCGCCTCTTTTCTTCCGTTCCCCCCCCCTCAGGTTCTCAGGGTGGGAACATTGGAGCTTAGCTTGGATCTTTATAGCTTGCTTACTGGATTTGCTCATGTACGGTTTTGGACATTGAGCTAGCTCTGGTTTATCACTTCACTTTGGGGATAGTACTTTATGTATTTCAGTTTTTCAGTTTATGCTAGACTTTGTTTATTGGAAAATAATGATCAAGTACTTTGTTGTAACATGACTATGGTTTCGAAATGCTAGTTTGATCCGCTGCTTTAATTACTCTGTTTTACTTATATGTTCTGTCTTGTGATATCTGCATACATGTTTACCTTGTTTAACACCCCTCCAAAGCCAGTGTGCTTGCAAGAGTTTCCCTGGCGGAGGTGGGGTGTTACACCTAGCCTTATCCCCGGTCTAGTGGAGGCCCACGCCATTCACACATCAATCAAATCCATTCATTTCACCAAACAATTCAATTCAAACCAAATAAACTAACCAACTACACAACCAAACAATTTAACAAACAAGCCATCCATGGTCTGTGGATGACGGGTGTCGGGTGCTGCTAAGGACCGTCTTCATCCTAGTATATATATAACTAGAAAAAGAAATTGAAGAGTGAGAAGTTCTCACCAATAGCTATCCTAACTCCACGGCACTTCATTTGTAGAAATCTTCGCTGTTCTTGCCTCTTGTCACTTTCGTTTTCCGCTTTCACTACATATATAAAAATCACATTTTTACTTTGCTATTCAATATAGAAAAATCGAATTTTTTACTTCGCTATTCAATATATTAAAATCGAATTTTTACTTTGCTATTCAATATATAAAAATCGAATTTTTACTTTGCTATTCAATATATAAAAATCGAATTTTTTACTTTGCTATTCAATATATAAAAATCGAATTTTTACTTTGTTATTCAATATATAAAAATCGAATTTTTACTTCGCTATTCAATATAGAAAAATCGAATTTTTATTATGCTATTCAATATAGAAAAATCGAATTTTTACTTTGCTATTCAATATATAAAAATCAAATTTTTACTTTGCTATTCAATATTTAAAAATCATGTTTTTATAACATAAAAACCATCTCCTTTATAACGTAAAAATCATAACTTTATTATCATCAGAACCTATTTTTATTTTGAAATCAAACATGTAAAAAAACTGAAAAGAATATTTTATATATATAAAAACAAAACTCACAGTTGATAAAGGGGGTGGGGGTTGCTCGCATCGGGGCGTCGGAGTGGTCAGAGAAGGCGCGAAGGTGGTGCAGTCGGCGGTGGGAGGCTAGGGCACGGCGGAGGGTTCTTCGAGGTGGGCGCGGGTCTGGGGTTCCACGCGAGAGAGGAAGGAGGAGCGAAGGGTGGGGAGGCTGGATGGCCTGGCGGCGCTTACGACGGAGGAAGGGGGGCCGGTCGCGGTGGCTTCCGCGATGATGGAGCGGCGCGTTCGATTAGGTCTCCGCATAATTTTTTTTATTTTCAATTTCAGTTTTGAAGAAACGTGGGGGCCAAAGTATAAGGGGAGAGAAGAAAGGGGGAATTTTATATTTTTTTATTTCAAAAAAGTTGACTTTTTTTTTCGACTTCGAAACGAGGCCCACCGCCTGTCGTCCATAGCTAATTACCCCCATTTCGAACACAATGGGATATGTATTGTAAGCTGATTCGAACATTTCGATCAGTTTCCGTTAAAATCAACATATAACTCTATATATTGAATTTGAACGCGTATTTCAATTTACCGGGGTCACATACTAACTAGAAAAATTCCAGAAAAAAACTTTCTAGCTTCGTATTGACGATACAGTCCTAACAAAACTAGTTTCATCGAATTCTGAGACCGTTGGAAAAATGGCCATTTTCCAGTCGATTAAAATCAACTGAAACTGGTCAAACGCGTTTTCCTTCGCCACGCTCACATATTGATTCGAAAAATTATGAAATTTGGAATCTAGCATTAATTTGACATCACAGATCCAACAAAAGTGGTTTCGTCAAAATCCGAGGTCGTTTGCAAAATTTCCATTTTTAAGGGCCTGAATTCCATAGCGACTATTCAGAATTTTTAACTGGACATATCTTTTGATTCCCGCTATGAAATTTCGATTTTTCGGATTCGTTGGAAAGATATTCCCAATTAGATCCTATTGTTTTTGGTTTCACTAAAATCCGGATTGTTTTGCACCCGGTATGTTCAATTGAAGTTTGAAATCAAATTATCGAACTACCGCGCCATTTTCAATTCTATTTATAATTATATATATATTTATATTCTAACGACGACGCGTATATTATATACGTCGAATTCTACTCAAAATAAATTTTTCGTCAATATTATTTAAAATAATTCATTTTAAATATTCAAAATTCGCCAAAATTGCCAATATAAAAATTTTAAACTAGCTCAGAATTTCCGGGTTATTACAATCTCCCCCACTTAAAACTTTTCGTCCCCGAAAAGGAACAAAGTTGAAAGTGGTTTGATTAATCAACTCTACGTTCGGTCTGGCTTCCATTCTCCAACTTTTCAGTTTCTGAGAATTTTCAAATTCTTCAAAAATTTGGCTAACACCCTAAATTTTCGAATTTTTTTGCCATAACCTCCCCTGCACCGGGAGCCACGGGAAAATCCCGAAATTGCCATATAGGCCTTCTGATCTCAAAAAGAAAAAGAAAAAGCCAAGCGGCTAGCCAATAGGCTCATAAAATCATCATCACCCAAACAAAACAGGAAATTATGTAAACATGTACCTATTTGTCGGGCAAACAAATTTTATTCTCTGCTCTAGCCTTCTTGCTATGACCTGTTCAATGTAAGTACAAGTATATGCAAGCAAATGCGACCAATTTTCAATACAATTCACTATTTGATACACTTAGGCGTAATGTTTCAAAATTTCAAACAAATAAACGAACAACACAACCATCAATCAATTAGTGAATTAACATTTCAAATTCATAACTTTGATATATAGTCAAAAATAAAACTTTTGATGCCAAATCACAACAATAGGCCCTATCTAATTTCGGTTCTCACACCAGTCAATAGGAAATATATAGAAATCTCACTTTCGTTACTCGAAAATAAATACTGGCGACGGTGCCCCGTTACCAGAATTATCCCCGGGCACTAGAGGGATTCTATATCTACCCAGTATATTAAAAATTTGAATACACGTTTGCAAGACATATATGCAAAATCTCTATATATTGGATTGTCCAAATTCACTATAGAATAAATATTCAAATACGTATGAAATGGTTTAAATTTCAAAACAAAATTGGTTTTCAATTTTAAAAATATACTCTTTACACTCGTTTTAGGATACTACTGATCCCATCTCTAACGAGTCATTCCCATTGGATATTACTAATCCAATATCTGATGAATTCTTTCGTATGGTTCTAATATGTCTTGTTCTCTAGCTTTGTAAACCAAAGCTCTGATACCAAACTGAGACGACCCGAACTTCCCCGATCTCCGAAGAGAAGGGAAAGAGCGGATAGAATTGAGAACACGACAAATCAGAACGCATACAAAAGAACATTTCATTGTATATTACAACAATGCATCAGATTACAAGAATATACAGAGTATAAATAAATATTACACAGAAATATCAGAGATTTAAATTACATTTAAATACATAGCAACGGAAAATAATACAATACACAACCAGAAGAGATATACGGATACAATGCTTTCCGGATATCGTTCCAGCTGTAAACCAGGATCCTGTGAATATAAATCTGCAAAACCAAAACTACTAGCTGCCCGTGTCGAAAATAGGGGCACCCAGAGTTTAGGTCAAAATAATAAACTCCAGGTCAGTCATGGGATTGGTGTGAGAACTAAAACAGTTATTAATCTTTATTTTAAATCATTAGGTAAATCAAGGGACCACGCCGTATAACACGGAACGGGTTTCCTCCCAAGAATACCAGTGCATAAAACAAACAACGCAATGCTAAATAAAGAAAAATGAAGCTGTTATAAGACCCAGGTCCTATCACACAATGCAACGCAAGCCGGGGGATAGGGTTTTCCCTTATAACAGCCAAGAATGCTTGATACGTTTAAAACAAATCATTTGATACTATTATAAGTGCATAGTGTATAAAACAACTTCAAATCATAAGTATCAATCATAGGCGGCATAAGCGCCCCATCCCACTATGTCGCCATACTAGGCTCTACAAATAAAACCACAAATGTCACGTATTTGGAAATTGGATTTCCATCTATGAACCGAGGCCAGGGATCGTCCTCTACCGATTCGAGACGCTCTAGCCCGTGTCTCAGGAACAGCCGCAACTGCCCCTTGGATCGTCAGGGCCGGTCCACCGATGTGGATTATTATGCCTGAACAATACGTCTCCCCGCCCTTTGGGGCGTCAATGAGCCAAAAAATGACTCCATCGGACCCGGATCGTCCGATCAAACCGAGGCGCCTCGCAACAGCAACAACCACACAGGTGAAAAGTATATAAATGTCAGGGCTGGTAGGTCACTGACACCACCCTAGCTAGAAGGAAACACATGCCCTCCCTGATGTCCTCTCCCGTTTCTGGTTCACAACCGGGGTGCGAGGCACGCGAATTCACGTTACACAAAGCTGTGCCACACAGGCTGTGCTTTGACCATCACCACAAGACTTTGCTTTTCAACAGAAGCCTCGATCAATTGCCACTTAGGCATGCCACACAGGCAAACCACTCTATGCAACCGATATCAGTCACACAGAATGAAATCCAATGTCAGACACACAGTCCATTTACAAGTTCGTTCTGGGTCTGAACGAAACCGGAGGCACCTAGTACCCCGCATATCCATCGATCTCCAAGTACGTCTGGACGATCACCAACTGTTTCCATCTTCTTGGGTGTACAGCCCAATCAAGATCATCAGTAATCACCCAAACAACGTGAAGACTTCCGGTCTTCGACCACCGTCTTCATCTTCGACTTATCGTCGTATCAGTTATTCAGAATGGGATAAACCCGGTCTTTCCGAATAACTCGCGTATATTTTAAATAAGTGTTACACAAACACAACATACGCCTCATTCCAATTCATCAGTCACTAACCGTAAATTAATCAGAGAGTAATTCCACAAATATTAACCCCGAAGGCCGAAACCAACATCAGATCAATATCCAGAAAACCATTCTGCTTGGCTAACTGACAGTTAGTTTCTAAATTTTATATTCATAGGGAAAGGTTCCCATTAATTTTATCAAAGATAAATTCCTTGAATTTATTCCTTAATCTATTTTTGAATATCGATTCAAACTAGTCGGGATTAACGAACCTTACCGAAGTAATCATTTATTTTAATTTCCTAATCTCAACCTATTTATCCCATGAAGTAAAACTGGTAATACTTCATATCTAACACCACGGTGTTATCGTTAAATTCAATTACCATTTCACGTTCAAATCTAATTAAAGATTTAACTATCGCCTGGAGCAAAACTGGTGATACTCCATTCTCGATCATTTCAATCTAATTAAAGATTCATTAAAACTCCACTTAGTTTTAATCTTTGACTGGGTTAAAGAATCAGTGTCATTTAAAACACGGTTCACGATAAACCCAAAATCAATATCAATTCAATTCCAATTAAATATTAATTAATTGGTACACTTCATTAAATCTAAATAAAAAGATTTAATCTTTTCTCAACAGGGTTCAAGAACAGTGTTAATGAAGACACCATTCACGACAAACCCAAATCACATTTGAAATTAAACACAAGGCTCTGAATAGAAAATATACCGGCTTATATTCAATATCAAATTCTACGACTAACAAATATCGTATTGGAAATAACGATATATATATCTTTCAAATTTCCATAACAGCATCTGTATAATCACGAAATCCAACATCGAAATATTCTGAAGACAATTTCGATTCAAATCCATTCCAATGCAATCATTGGAAATTCTGGTTATTTTCAAAACCATTTCAAATCCAATTTATTTATTTAAAAATAAATAGAATTATAATTCTAGTTCAAAACTATTTCATTTCGATAAAAATCTATTTTTATCTTTTCAAATATTGAGTTTTTCATCCCAATTTTTCCCAAATCATTTCTTATGATTTTACACAAATTATTACTATTTTTAATAATTTTATCAAGGCCCGTACAGTCTATTTCCACCAATGGCCATCGAACTGCACTTACAGCGACCTTTTTCAAATTTGATTTGGACATAATTCCAAATCCAACCGTTAGATTTCTAATTTCTAATATTCGTTAGAAAGCTCTTTTCGATACGAACCCAACGGTTCCGGTTTTAGGAGAATCCGACGGTCGGACCTCCCGTAATATCAGTTCGAAGTCAATGGTTGAAATTCGCGAACTGCCGCGGCGCGGCGCGTTCTATTCAGGCCATTATATTATATATATATAATATATAATATATACTTCGTCGATTTCCTTTTTTAAAACGTATTTTATAAATCGTTTTAAATTCGTTTTCAAAGCGTTTTCAACTTCATTTTCAAATTCAAATCAAAATTGAATTTTCCCTTTCAAATTCGTTTTAAAATTCATCTCAAATCGATTTCAATTCAAATTCGATTTGTTTTCAATTAAATTTCGATTCGTATTCAATTCTATTAAATTTCAATTCGAATTCATTTCTATTCAAATCCAATTCGAATTCATTTCTATTCGAATTTCAAATTATTTCAGTGTATTTCGAATTTCAAATCAATTTAGTTTAATTTGAATTTCAATTTACTTTAAATATAATTCGAATTTCAATTCATTTCAATATAGTTCGAATTTCAAATCTATTTCAATATAGTTCGAATTTCAAATCTATTTCAATATAGTTCGAATTTCAAATCTATTCAATTTCAAATCTATTCAATATTCATTGAAGAATGAATAAAATCGATATAAATATCGTTCACGTCAAAATGGCGTCAATCTAACCAACACGGCTTCATATGTTTCTATTTTCAAATATTATATTTCAAATATTTCTATTTCAAATATTTCTATTTCAAATATTTCTATTCAAATATTCCTCTTCAAATATTTCTATTTCAAATATTTTTATTTCAAATATTTCTATTTCGAAACTGGAATGAGGCCCAATCAATTACCATATAATGTTAATTATATGGATTTTCTACAACACATGTATATATCAACAACGATGAATAATCAACCATCATCCAAAGTGCATTCTACACTGTATAAGCATCAAATATAAATATTCAACGCTTATAACAGTCTGTCAATCAATCGATTGACATACAACTAAACAATCGGGATTAGTGTACATCAAATATCATCCCAATACCCGTGTGGGGTTTCAAACAATCAAACACAGGTTTTATTTGTGTAGTTCGGCGATGTGTAAAATTTATCGTCCCAATCCATGTCCTTCAAATAGGTGTACATAAACAAACCGTCCGGTTTGTAAATGAATATTTATTTATTCACATTCACGTTAAAAATTATATTTTTAACGATCAAATATTTTATTTTAACACATGAATTTTTATTCAGTTCATTTACAAAATAAAAATGATATTTTTAGTTTTCTAACTTATTTTAGAAAATTTCGGCGGCATAACGGCACGATACTAGAAACGGGACAAGGCCTAGCCTTATCCCCGGTCTAGTGAAGGCCCACGCCATTCACACATCAATCAAATCCATTCATTTCAACAAACAATTCAATTCAAACCAAATAAACTAACCAACTACACAACCAAACAATTTAACAAACAAGCCGTCCATGGTCTGTGGATGACGGGTGTCGGGTGCTGCTAAGCACCGTCTGCATCCTAGTATATATATAACTAGAAAAAGAAATTGAAGAGTGAGAAGTTCTCACCAATAGCTATCCTAACTCCACGGCACTTCATTTATAGAAATCTTCGCTGTTCTTGCCTCTTGTCACTTTCGTTGTCCGCTTTCACTACATATATAAAAATCACATTTTTACTTTGCTATTCAATATAGAAAAATCGAATTTTTACTTCGCTATTCAATATATTAAAATCGAATTTTTACTTTGCTATTCAATAAAATCGAATTTTTACTTTGCTATTCAACATATAAAAATCGAATTTTTTACTTTACTATTCAATATATAAAAATCGAATTTTTACTTTGTTATTCAATATATAAAAATCGAATTTTTACTTCGCTATTCAATATAGAAAAATCGAATTTTTATTATGCTATTCAATATAGAAAAATCGAATTTTTACTTTGCTATTCAATATATAAAAATCGAATTTTTACTTTGCTATTCAATATATAAAAATCATGTTTTTATAACATAAAAACCATCTCCTTTATAACGTAAAAATCATAACTTTATTATCATCAAAACCTATTTTTATTTTGAAATCAAACATGTAAAAAAACTGAAAAGAATATTTTATATATATAAAAACAAAACTCACAGTTGATAAAGGGGGTGGGGGTTGCTCGCATCGGGGCGTCGGAGTGGTCAGAGAAGGCGCGGAGGTGGTGCAGTCGGCGGTGGGAGGCTAGGGCACGGCGGAGGGTTCTTCGAGGTGGGCGCGGGTCTGGGGTTCCACGCGAGAGAGGAAGGAGGAGCGAAGGGTGGGGAGGCTGGATGGCCTGGCGGCGCTTACGACGGAGGAAGGGGGGCCGGTCGCGGTGGCTTCCGCGATGATGGAGCGGCGCGTTCGATTAGGTCTCCGCATTTTTTTATTTTTTTATTTTCAATTTCAGTTTTGAAGAAACGTGGGGGCCAAAGTATAAGGGGAGAGAAGAAAGGGGGAATTTTATATTTTTTTATTTCAAAAAAGTTGACTTTTTTTTTCGACTTCGAAACGAGGCCCACCGCCTGTCGTCCATAGCTAATTACCCCCATTCCGAACACAATGGGATATGTATCGTAAGCTGATTCGAACATTTCGATCAGTTTCCGTTAAAATCAACATATAACTCTATATATTGAATTTGAACGCGTATTTCAATTTACCGGGGTCACATACTAACTAGAAAAATTCCAGAAAAATATTTTCTAGCTTCGTATTGACGATACAGTCCTAACAAAACTAGTTTCATCGAATTCTGAGACCGTTGGAAAAATGGCCATTTTCCAGTCGATTAAAATCAACTGAAACTGGTCAAACGCGTTTTCCTTTGCCAGGCTCACATATTGATTCGAAAAATTATGAAATTTGGAATCTAGCAATAATTTGACATCACAGATCCAACAAAAGTGGTTTCGTCGAAATCCGAGGTCGTTTACAAAATTTCCATTTTTAAGGGCCTGAATTCCATAGCGTCTATTCAGAATTTTCAACTGGACATATCTTTTGATTCCCGCTATGAAATTTCGATTTTTCGGATTCGTTGGAAAGATATTCCCAATTAGATCCTATTGTTTTTGGTTTCACTAAAATCCGGATTGTTTTGCACCCGGTATGTTCAATTGAAGTTTGAAATCAAATTATCGAACTACCGCGCCATTTTCAATTCTATTTATAATTATATATATATTTATATTCTAACGACGACGCGTATAATATATACATCGAATTCTATTCAAAATAAATTTTTCGTCGATATTATTTAAAATAATTCATTTTAAATATTCAAAATTCGCCAAAATTGCCAATATAAAATTTTTAAACTGGCTCAGAATTTCCGGGTTATTACAGATGAGTTTACTTCTCAAACTTCGAGACCTTTTTTTCTAATTAGCAAAAGTTAACTTTTACTTATATTATCATTGCAAAGTTAACTGTTACTTGTATTCTCCATCGAAAGTTATACATTCCAATATTCCATTCATAAAGGGATTGCAATAAAATGCACGATAATTTTCTTTGTTGCAAATTCTTGGTAGATTGCATGGATTTTGGCTAATGCGCGGAAATAAAAGGTTAATTTTTTTAAACCATAGATTGATTTTGGAAGAAACTATTTTTTCCATTGATCATGGGCAAGTTTCCATGAACTAAAATTTTAATCTGTAATAATCAAAATGGTGTCATAGTTAATAACAATGCTTATTACCATTCAATAATTTTTCCTAGAAAAATAACACAAACAAGATATGTAATAATTTAGGATGGAGTGAGATATTCAAATGCTTATAATAATGAAACAACATGAAGCTCTGTGTTAGTCCCATACATATGGAAAAACAAAAATACTTAATGGTTTATGTTTTTTTGATTAGATGTAAGGCGACTCCATATTCATTTAGTATTGTTTTTCCAAGCGTGTCTCTTTCTCTTGTGTCACACACACATCATGCAAAAGAAGGACAAAGATTTTGGATGGTTAAGAAATTGAAATGATTTGATAATACAAAAAATTAAGTTTATTTGTTCTGTTTTGGTCATATCATACTATTTTAAATATTTTTATGAAAAAGTTTGACATTAACTTAAATGGTGAGATTCGAGCTTTACATTATTATCGGCCAGAGCATGAAAAGTTTTTTGATAAACTGATAATGCAAATGAATGCCAACAAACTGATATGCTTGCCAATGACTTCAAATTAGCAAAGTATATTTGACCACGATCATTTTTTTTAGTTTAAAGAGTAAGTTTAGTAGCATTCGATGGGCATAACATAATTTTACATATTATTGTAGGCAACGATGCACGTGGATATAGTTAAAGCTTAAGCTAATAAAATAAAAATTAATAAGTGTGATTTGTTAACGAAACAAACTGTTGAGAGTAGCATAGAACTTACTTGGCAATGGTCTTCATGCTCTAAAGATATCGAATGGAACTTTTTGTGTGACACACATAACCACCAATTCTAACATCTACAAAGGTTGTTGCAAAAAGGTTTTGTCTAGCCGTTTTCTTGTTCGGTAGGAGTATATTGTCCACCAACAACTTCTTATGCGTTGATGGCACATATTGCCCATGAATAACGGAAGATGTTGAATTTCTACGCACGGTAGCTATTGCAATGACATCTTGATCAAAATTTAAGATTTCACATTTTTGTTGATTAGCGGCACCGACGGAATTCAATTTAGCAGCAACGTCATTGATCCGGTTTCTCCCAGCACTTTCATGACGTGTACTACTTCCTCCTTTATTCAAAGTCACATTTGATACGTGATTTCCTTGACCCATCTCCGTGACCAAGCTAACCAATCTATTCAATGTACCATTCATATTTTCCAATTTATCCTCCATATTTTCCATTTTATTTTTCAATTCTTCTGTGTCCCCTTTAGATTTTTTTGAGTTGTTTACATGCAATAGTACAAGCTTTAACTTGAGTTCTTGATATCTTGGTCCCAACGCTTCGAGTTCGACCCTTTTTATCCTTGCCAAATGCTTGTAATAGAATGTCTTCATCTAGTGGCAACTCTTCTTCATCACTATCATTGATTGTTTCCTTTGCTTTTGCAATTTTATCCTAAAATATAGTAAAGACTTGAGATGATATATCTAAAATACCTAAGTTATTATTTGTATAACTTACGAAGTATATAGAAGTGTTATCCGGTATGGTCCCATCTTTTCTTGTATGAGCATTTTCCCATACTTGACGATGTGTGATTACTTTTGATGGGTTTGCACTAGCCTACAAAAAATAATAATCATTATATATGAAGTTAAGTTACGTAAAGATACTAACAAAAATGAAGTTATGACATATGAATATATAGATAGCACAAACATATAAAAACTAAAAAATGAAATAAATAGCCCCATAAGTGTGCATAATGTCAATATTTCAGAGGCTTACAAAACATTTTATACAGCTGAAGATAATAAATACATATATATTTTTACGAATAAAGTTTTACAAATTTCACCAAGCTTTGCGCATGGGTTGAAGCTAATTTTCATGTAACTACGTACAAACTTGATCAAAACGGATGTAACTGGAAGAACAAATACAAAATTTCCATTAAATCATTCAAATAATTCTCAGAAGCCTTTGGAAAATTAATATGGATAAATAGTATGGCATATATCAACATGGATTAAAAAAAACTAAATCAAAGATATTTTGTTGTTTCCAGCAATAAAGTTTGAATGTAAATTTTGAGCTCAAATTACTGAACATGGGCACTAAATAATCAATTTGTTATACTTGAGAACCTGGTGAAGTAGATATGGTTTTCAAGCACAAAAATGAGATAACAACATACAAAATGGAAACAAATATCATGTAAGGCGAGAGATATATATTCTAAAATTATACAAAGAGCTGTATATCTTACTTTTGATCAACATAAAAATAAACGGGAAAACTCAATGTTATGATAGCGGTGAATGATGGACCTAAACAAAAATGGTACAATTTGCATACACAAATCGTTACAAAAAACGTGGATGGTACAAATTCTATCAAAGACCCTTCCATATGGTAAATACGCTAATCATCATTACACATCAGCTTGGAAGTACAAGTATCTGATAAAGTTGAAGAAATTAGTTCATTATGTGTAAATTAAAGAGAGATAAAAACTTTTAAAATTGAAATTCATATACAGTCAATGCAGCTTGAATTCTTTGCATCTCCTTTTCCACAGTAGTAATATGAGAACGAATTTATTTTAGCTCAGTAAATTAATATAATATATCTGCTGTAGATTTGTCCTTCTTTTTGTTGTTTTTGAAGGTTATATCTATCTTTTAAGATAATTGGTTGCCTCGCCATAATCCCTAACATAAACAGAGTAGGATGGGATCCATCGAATTCGATACCAATGCTATGAAATGCAGACTATTACGAAGAATTTTAAATCTATTTAGACTTATATGCATTACAGTGCAGTCTTCATTATTGGAAACAAAACTAGTCAGGAGGCGCTCTTTGAGTATGCATTTTATCATAGAATTATGTGGTATACTTTTGAAACGAGATACACTTATTAATCATTGTTGAACTAATATTGACTAAATGTTTACTTTGAACATGATCTAAAAATTAGTAAAGCAGTTAACACCTATCAGTGCTAACAAGGGTTCTAACAAGTGTTGTTAACACATGGTACCTTAATACATGGTATAATTTGTTAAGATAAATCTAAAACCTGCGAAATTACATTACATAGATAGAGGTATATGATAAACATATTAAAATAAGGCAATGATAATCCACCTAATTCTTTACTTAGATGTTAATATCAGGAAACCGAAAACATGTAATTAAACAACAATTTATTTTATTTAATGATGGAAACCGAACATGCAAAAATTTGTTGATACAATATCAATGGCTAAAAAGAAATTACGTCTAAGATTTGATAATGAAAAACAAGATGATGCACCCTATAGTATTTGCAACATTTCATGTCATTGAATTATTGGATTATGGATTGGACATTAAAGTTAAATTTGTACCCACTTTATCAGTAATAGGCATTTGTAATCAGCAAAATACTGTAATAAATATTTGTGGCAAGTAAACAAATGTCATTAGCAATTGCATCAAAAGACAAGACTAAAGAGACTATTATTTATAGAAAAATAGCAATAAAAGACAACATACACAATAATGATTTATGGTTATATATTTAGCGTCGATGATGTTTTCCCTCACACCTTATTAATCTTTTAGTTTGATGAATTTGTACTTAAATATATAGATATTTCTTACTGCACTAATATAAGCTTCTAAATCAATGATACCATATCTCGATGGTTAAATTTGAGCAGTCAGATCCTTGTGCACAAACCTTGGTTTGCCACATTTCACAACTGCATGCAGATTGTAAATCATCATAATCTATCCCCCAAATTAACTAATAATGTTAATTTTAATTATTTTCGACAGAATGTTCATATTCAAGAAAGAAATCATTTTTTCAATACCAAAATTTTCTAAACAATTACAAACTGCCCTCCAAAATCTGGGTTGTTACATTTCTTCTACATCTTTCCTTAATGATTTACTATCTTTGTATAGTTTATAACATTTTTAAAGTTAACAATCACAGGTGAACCAAAAATTGAGAATCGGGCCTATTTGAGTAAGCAAATCAGCACCAAGTAGGGAACAATTCTTAACCTTTAATGTTTGCTAAAAATAAGCAGCCTCGAAAAAGATTAAGGCAGTGGATTAGATTATTAGCAGATTAACCTAAATCAAACCAATAACTTGAAAACTTTAAACGTATGTCATAACTAATGATTCGAACCTCAACAAACAAAGCATTCATTACAATAATACAGTTAAAATCGAGTACTTCATTTCATTTAGTGGAGTAAAATAACATGTTCTAATAATTCATCTTTCTAGTACAACCTATTTTTAAATTCATTGTTTCATTTAGTGGAGTAATCACCTTCATTGATCCAAAATAAAGTTGGATGAGTTTGACTGCTGTGTTCTACTTTTAACTTGAATATTTTACAAGACTGGGACGGGCAACATCCGGCACAGATTGTAACAGAAATGAAAGGTATCCCGTTATACACGCAAGCAAATGTAGTACTGAATAGTAACACAAGCTTAGTATCATCGACTGCCTCATGAATGAGCATATAAGACATTGGTTGTAGGAATAAGCTAATCAAGAATTGCCCCATGATTAGCAAATAGGCGCATGATTTAGTATCCGCATGGGTATTGCACACACAAAGGAAAAAATATTGTAAACAGGCACATGTTAAATTTAACATGTGATGTAAACTGCTTCAATGATGTGCCGAGGAAAAGAAAGTGCAATCGAATTTGTTTCCATTAACTGCTATGTTAAAGTTTTAATATTATTGCGCTTTAATACTTAAAAGAGGATTAGCAAGATGGATCAGATGATAGAATCTTCCAAAAATACTGACATGTTATAATATTAAAATACTGACATATTAAAAGAGGATTAACTACTATGTTAAAAATTGTAACTGCACATACGATATAACCACTGATAATATCATATGGCATGCAACTATATACATTACTATGAACAATACATAAAATAAAATAACAGTGTGCATATGTTGATCATTGGGATTTATGACCATATGGTATATATTTTAATGACATCTCATGTGTAACATGTATGCTTTCATAGTATGACATATTATGTACACCTATACAAAAATTATGTAACATGTATGCTTTCTGGTTAGCTCAGCAAGAAAGTCAATATTTTTCATTTGATTCACTGCTTAATGTTATTATTGTTCATGCAAGGTAAATAGCCTAATAGCTGTTTATTGATGCTTCGAATATTGAAATGAATTATTTGTCTTTAAAATTGTAACATGAAATTTGGGTTATCGGTTAAAAAATATATATGCTAGTGCAGACTTCATAAAACAATAACAAAGGAGATCATGTGCTTTATTTTTGAAAATTATATATATGTGCTTATGCATAATTGCTATTTTACCGCCAAACCTTTCACTAATCTGTAACGACCCGGGGAAAAACCCGATGCTTGAGTTTTCGACAACAATACATAAACCCGTATTACTTGCCAAAAACCCAAGTATCGAACCCCAGATAGTCAATAGAAAGAAATTAGAGGGTGAGAATAGAAAGGAAGAAATATTAGAATAGAAGAAAGAAGAAGAACACATCAGAATCTCACAGTGGAACGAATAAAATATAATATAACAAATCTGTATATACGAAAGAACTGTTTATACATACCAACCATCAAAGTACAACAGATATCATTCACAACGGAAATAACTTTATATAACTAACGGTGAAGCCTCCTGCTTCTAGCTCCTGAAACTCCAAGCAAAACCTAACCTAGAACATACTCGGTCTGACCCGAGCACATTTGAAGCAAAGCAAAATACACCGGGTCAGTCTGGAATGCTTCCGGTGATAATTTCACATAACACACAACTTGTTTAACTTTGAAAAATTCTTAATGAAATCAAAGGATAATAGTAAGACTAGCCCATACATAAACACGATCGTTTTTTACCTTACTATAACCCAAACCATTTTTGAAATCATAACTTATTCAGATATTATCATAATGTCTAAATACAAATAATTAACAATCTAGTGGAACGCTTGCATCTCACGCTCCACATATATAGTATACAATCGAAAATCGCGGGCGCTTATTGGATATTGGATTCCAACTTGACAAGGTATGGGACCACCTTCCGACTGTGTATCTCTAGAGGCGAATACATTGGGTTCAACAAGAACATCTTGCAACCCGACCCTCACATGACCGACCACTCATTTCGCTTGAGTGTATCGAATGTATATCACCGACGGTTGGGATCAGCAATCGCCTCACGAAAAGGGACAACATCGAATAAAAATTAAAGAAGAAAATGGAAATTCTCTAGATAGGTGATTATACACCATAATGGGAGCGACCCACATAGCCATGCTGCCTGCCCGATTTTTTGTCATTTCCCGGTTGATGAGGCTTGAGGCCAGAACTTAACTTTAAAACATCTGGTCATCATTCACTTTGAATTCCACATCATCAGATCCGCCAGATTACACTGATTGACGTCCATAAAAATACTCTAGTTTATTTGGCTAGAGAATAACCATTTCTCCGCCCTCAACTATGGTATGTTTGGAGAAATCAACGCATGTAATTCTTTTGGAAATACTCTATCAGACATCCATCCATACAAGTCATCCAGGAACAGGATGAACCGAAGGTACTCTCCTATTGCATCTCATATAGGAATCACCCCATGGAACAGTAGAGAGTAATCCTTGCAACCCGTAGATTCCAACCACAACCGAATCACAAATCAAAATAACTCTGGTTGCAAGCAAGAGAAATTCGACAAGTAGTCCTTCCGCTTATGTAGATCCACGGTCTTCACGTGCTCCGCCTCCAATCAACGTCTTCACGTATTTGTTGGTCGGAATGGTTTTCGAATACAAATTCGATCCCGGTCTCCATACCAACAATAGTATTGGTCAAGTTTGATAGTCGGTGATGTAACTATGAAATAAAATAGTGTGAATACAATGAGTTTGCTGATTCGGTACTTGGCATTACCTGGCCTATTAA
Organism: Allium sativum; assembly: GCA_030737875.1. Taxonomy (NCBI): domain Eukaryota; kingdom Viridiplantae; phylum Streptophyta; class Magnoliopsida; order Asparagales; family Amaryllidaceae; genus Allium; species Allium sativum. Next base: position 106,236,978 of record CM060911.1, on the reverse strand, counting down.
AATATATTTAATAAAATAGTTAATGAACTTCTAATCTTCCAATACATTAGAAACATTACACTTAATTTCATTCTAGTATGACAAAACTATTTTTAATGTTTTAGAACCATGTATATATATGGATTTCCACCTTTTTATTTTCTTGGTAAATGTCAAGAACTTCCTTCAAAACCTTTATCCCATTTTCTTATGTTCGAGCTTCTCACGATATATATATTACTTAATGGTATTAAACAAGTTCCAATTCTAATATGGTCAAAACCAATGTCGACTTGTATCGTTTAAAACCAATTGTCCTTATTAACATAGAAACCAATTTAGTATTGATTCATATTCCAAAACCTCGCACTTGTATTCAATCCTTCTCATATGGAATATCACACCTATCACAACCCCTTTTCACTCGTTTCGAACCAATACCATTCCTCGATAATAATGAAGCCGTTCAAGTTGGGGTATTTTATTTACCTCTCAGACCTTGATCGACTATGTTCTTATCTCAGATTAATATCAGTTTGTAAATTAAACCCTTATAAAAGTCTCATTTACCATCTAGATTTCTAATATGGTTTTGTAAACTATTTCTTACATTTGAAATCCTCTTTTCGATATAACCACCTTACTTAATTCGTTTGATCAAGTAAGTCCTCATTCAAAACACAACTTTTAGCTTATCATTTTGGTTTAAAAACCTTCTCAAAATCTCACTTGGATTTCTTCCTTGTAATCATCCATTTACCCTCTTTTCACTACTTCTGAGATTTTATTCTAAAGCCATCGCTATATTTCAGTTTATTATTAATCTACTTACCATCTCCCTTTATTATTTCTCTTCAATTGAATTCCCTTTACTTAATTTAGTAATTAAGAAAAATCTTATTTAAATCTCCACATTCACCTACATCTATCATTTACCAATCTCGTTTGAAAACCTGGTATATAAATCTCTTTATAACACCTTATTTGCCTTTGATCGCACTTATCGACGCTTTAATTACTTCCAATGGAACTCCCATTAAAGGTCACTTCTTTAGTTATTATTAACTAAAATAATAATGAACTTTAACATTAAATATATTAAAAATAGTTAACTTCGTTATTAATAGGATCATTATCATTTATAAAATATTATTAAATAATAATTAACTTCATTAACATTAAACAATTCGGAAATTTCCTTAATTAATAGTTAATCGAGAATTAACTAATATTTTTAGACTATTCAAATATTCAGAATATTTAAATCAATCTTCTTCCATTTGTAAATTTTACTCAAAACGGTTGATTTCATCGACCGTACACCACAGTTAGCAGTTAACTGATTTTCATTTGTCATTTCCCCTTTTAAATCAATTAAATAACTTAATTAATTTAAAAATTCCATTTAATTGGTTCAAAAACAATTATTTCCTTTTTACCAGCCCGTAGGTAAGTTTTCTGGTTTTCTAGCTTTTAGCACATGTATAAACATACAGTCTTATCACATAAGATCGTTTAAACTATTTCTTTTATAAACCCGATTAAAATATTTATTTATAAATTTCTAATTTAATTAATTATATAAAATTACTGTAAAACTTCAATTCAGTTATAAAATAATTTATAACTTTAAAACTACGCCAATTCACCGAATGGTAAACTGACGTCTGAAACAACACAATTTAGGCCATTCACTACCAATTACCAAATCAACACTGTCGGTTGATTTGAAACACAACACAGGAGAATATTTATTTAACCATCATGTTCAAACAGGTTTTACTACTGTAACCCCCCGTAATTTTGTGACATTAAGATTCTCAAATTAAAGTATAATTAATTTTTAAAAGAAAAAGATCCATGCGGTTGTTTAATTTAAGTATTGTAACTAACATGAAAAAGAGAAGTAAGGAGAGAACAATAATTATTATTGTTCTAAGACTTATTAACAAAAGCCTCTGTAGCTCAGTTGGTTAAGGCATTGGATTTGTAGCATGGAGGTCGGGGGTTCGAACCCCGGCGGCGGCATAATTTTTTATCTTTGTCTTGGAGAGGGCCAACTGAACATGCAAATATATGTACGTATACAAATTCAAAATTTGAAAGGATAAGAATGTACATATAAGGAAATAAAGAATATATATATATATATACATATGAGAATATAAATAAATATATATATGCAAAAATATATGTATACGAAAGATAAAATTCAAGATAAGGCTACAGTCAATGAAATATGGCAACATCATTTAAATTTTGAAAATAAAATGAAAGTTGTGCGCATATATATACGCGTAAAATGGTCGTTAGAGGAATTGTATACATATAAGAATATTTCATGTGAATAAAACAGTTAAATAAATTCCAGAAATTCAAAAGTTCGAAAATCCAATTTCTACGCCAAATACAATTCATTCGAAATTCAAATTTCTACGCCAAAATAGTGGGACCCAATGCTGACTCAGCACTGCGTGTATGATAAGGTTTGGCTAGATTCATCTACGTACCTGGACTATTTTCTTAACTAGGTTCAATGCTGACTCAGCGCTGCGTGTACGATAAGGTCTTGAGCAGCTATATAAACAGCCCTAGTCTTCATTCTCTTTGCACCAATTCTCTTCTATCCTTATGCTGCTAAGATTCATGGATTCTTCCCCTCCTCTAAATTTTCTTAAATAATTAAAATAAAATACGATTCAAGACGAGGAGATGCTGCTAAAAGACTTTTAAGGAGAGATTCAAATCAAAGTTTCAAGTGAAGAATTCAAAGGCTAGCTCAAACAAGTTTCAAGCAACGACGCACGAATCATAGCCACGCTTTCCTTCTTTTCTAAATCTATTTTCTGTAAGTTGGTTATTTCTAGATCTGAATATTTTGTTTTATTTGTGACATGAAATTAAAGGAATAAAGGAATATGCCAAATCTCTCTCTCTCTCTCTCTCTCTCTCTCTCTTCGAATCTTTGTTTATACTCTTGGACTGAATTAAGAACTATTATGATTCGAGGACAAATAAGACTGTAACCGTGACTATGACTATAGAACTGCGGCCTTTGAAAGCATATTCCTTTGGACTATGACATAAGCCTTTGATTTTGGGACATATAAACATTGCCTATGACAATGACTTATGACTATGAGAATTATTTTCCTTTTGGACTATGAACATCGCATATGACTATGGACATTTCCTATGACTGTGACTGTGACTACAAGGATTATTTCCTTGACTAGGCCTATACCTTTGATTTGGACATAAACTATTACTTATGACATAATGAGGACAACTGTGATTTTGACACCCATGATTTATGATTAGGAAAATATTGCTTTAGTTTTGTGATTGAGAAGTTAGGTCTAAACCCAATTATTTATTCTACCTGTTCCTTGGTTTTTCTTTGGTTTTAAGACAGTGGGAATTTACCTATTAAGTTAGGTCTACCCACGTTCTTGAACCTATTTTGCCCATTCTTTGGTTTTAAGACAGTGGGAATTTACCTATTTAGTTAGGTCTACCCATATTCTTGAACCTACATTGTTATCCAAACCTTTTTATGCCAATTATTCCTTCTTGTCATTTTGATTCATTCCCTTTTTATCTACGAATCTAGATTTATTTATAATCTAGGTTGAATCACGATTATTCGAACGGTGGCAATGCGATTTGGGGAAAAACATGGAAATGAATATGAACGTAATTGTAAACTTGGAAATTGACATAATTTGAAATATGTATTATGACATGCATATTAAAATGAAAACGGGGAAATTTGACATGGATTAGGGAATATGTGATTTTGACATATTAAATTTAGCGTTAGCTAAATTTTAGGCATAAAATGTAAACTAGAAAAATAATTCTAGTTTTGCCATAAATTGTGAATTAGGATGTTAAACCAAGATTGGGTTAATTAAGGTTGATTTGGAATAAGTATATTAGCACAATTTTGAATTTATTCATAATTGTGAGCAATTGTCATGTTTAGAATAAATTATGGTTAGCGACACTAAATTTGGTATAATTTACATACCAAAAAGTATAAATATGATAAATAAGAGAGAATGGGCCATAATAATAAATGTGACAATGTACATTAATAGAATAGTAATGAAATAAGTAAATTAGGAGTAATTTACTTATAGAATTCGTCATAAATGGTAAATTGTTCATTTACCACAAAATATGTAACTTGGTTAAGTTTTGGCCATAAATTATAAACTAGGTTATTTAATCTAGTTTCGGCAATGAAATAGGAAATGGCCTAAACTGCATGCTGGGTTAGGACTTGGGCCAAGAATATAAGTATACTAGTAGGCTTGACAAATAAATATAGGCCAAATTTGTCTAAAAAGGGGAAATGGGCTTTTGAAATAAATTGTTAACAATTTATAAACAAAAGAAAAATATTTTGATAACATCCCTTTTTATAACACATAGACCAGAAGGTTCTAGGGTGACAGAGAGGATAGTGTCTAGGCTTGGGTTTGGAAAATACAAGTTTCCTGCCCTCCCTGGCTATCCCTAACTGATCCGAAGGACGGGATGGTTGTTTTCAAAACCAGATTTGGAAATTAATCAAAAACCCTTTGAACTTAGAAAACATGAATATGCCTAACCCGAGGTTAGACTGAGTTGCGGTGTAAACCTGCCCGGAACCGACCGGCACATCTAGTAACCGCAGCAATATCTGTCTAATGTGAGAGGTTGCGGCTTTTATTTATTAATTAAAGCTAGAACAAGAATGGGAGAGTTAAGTCCATAGAAACACTTAGCCAATTTAACACAGTTAAGCAAGAATGGGTGGGTTAATTCCATAGAAACACTTAACCAACTTAACATAGTTAAGCTAGAATGGGAAGGTTAAGTCCATAGGAACACTTAACCAACTTAACACAGTTAAGCTAGAATGGAAAGGTTAAGTCCATAGGAACACTTAACCAACTTAACACAGTTAAGCTAGAATGGGAAGGTTAAGGAAGTCTTAACCAACTTAGCACAGTTAAAGCTAGAATGGGAGGGTTAAGTCCATGGGAATACTTAGCCAAATTAACATGTTGACTAGACTAGAAGGTGGGGTTAAGTAAAGTTAATACACTTAGCCAATTTAACATGTTAATTAGACTAGAGGTTGGGGTTAAGTAATACACTTAGCCAATTTAATATGTTAGCTGGACTAGATCATAGGGTTAAGTAAACTTGAACGCTTAACCATCAGAATATGATAAATGAATAGGGTTAAGTAAAAAGCATAAAGGGATAACACTTAACCAGTTTATCAGGATAAATGAAGAGAGTTAAGTTAGCTTGAATTTACTAATGACACTTAACCAACCCAAATTGACGGGAAAGAAAACTAAGTAGTAATTCTTAGTATAACACGGGAAGGAGCGAATGTCCGTCCGAGAAGGCTCCAACGAATTGGGTTACGAAGCCCGAGGCTTCGAGGGGACATGAGGGTACTCTTGGTATCCCTCTGTGAGGCTGCAGATGATCCGCCTGGGCCCACAGAGGTTAAGGTCTGCGTAGAAGAACCAGGGGTATGCCTTGGTTGCAATATATATGGCAACCTAAAGACTAGGATGGACTGGCGTGATTCGGCGAGAAAACGGTAGCCCTGTGATAGCAACTCGTCGTCTACCATCCATCTTGAGTCAGTCGAGATACGTGAAGCGGAAAGGCGGAGAACTCCAAAAGACCATAATTGCTATCTAGTTATGGGTGAGGATGGCCATAGGATAGTGGGGCACCGGGGGCCGGCGTATAGTTCTCATTTTACAAAGGGTGCCTTTCATTAGTTGAGGGAGGGGTCAAGTGGGACCATAGCCACTGGGATAAAAACAGACCTTAGCATCTGCATCGGCAGATATCTGAAAGCTCCCGACCGAGTTCTGTATTTCTTGATTTGCCCTGTCACAGGACTCGGACCGCACATTACAGGACATGTGCATCTAGACAAGCGATAACGATTCGCGATACATGCGTGGGGAAGTATAGGAACATATACCACTCTAGGTAGTGTGTCCTAGACTTGGGGGCATCGTTCGACAGGTAGCGTAATCCCTAGTTGGACTAGGTGGCATAAATCCTGAATCCGAGAAGCGTTCAGCAGATAGCGTAAACTCTAGTTAAATCTAGAAAGCACTTGATAGAAAACCCTAGATTTGATCTAGGTAATAAATAATGAATGTATGCCGGAAGGCAATGGAAAATACAGGGATTGGGATCACGTTATCGTTACTAGTTGGGACACTAGGTAGGTGGTGCAGAGATATAGAAATCAGTATAATAAGGAAATAGCGAAGCGGCGAAGTATTAGAGCGAAGCGGCGAAAGTATTAGAGCGTATCCAGTTTATCTTATCTTAGCATATCTTGTGATTACCTTGTCCAATCTTGTTGACCCTATCGTCATGGTGTAATCTTGTATTCAGTTAATTCATGTCGTTTTGTTTTCCAGGTTCACATGCTAGAAGTTACTGAACTTACTCAGGCTTTATGTCTGACTCTGTTTTTCTTTCGTCTTCTTTTCTTCCGTTTCCCCCCCCAAGGTAGTAGAGGAGGGAGTATTATAGCTCAGGTTAAGTTGGACTGTCACTCTTTCCCAGCTTGAAGATTTATCGAAGTCTGCTTGGATTCTCTTATCAGATGCTATGGCTGGCTCATGCAAAAATTGGGGAATATAAATGTTGTTTTATGCTTCTTTATTTTGTAAGACAGATGATACTCTGATATTGTAAAGAAATCATTGTACAAATTATTTTATCAATAAAGCAAAGTTTTATCTTCCGCTATTTAATTTCTGTCTATCTTGTAATTTATCTGCATCTTTTACCCTAAATGCTCCACAGAACTTAGTGCATTCCCTTTGTGAGTGACACTAACGGATGTGGGGTGTTACACGTGGTATCAGAGCTGAAGGTTACCGGATCAGATAAAGATTTGAAAAATTATTTTTCAAAATAATTTTTAAAGAAGCATTTTTAAAAGAAAGGATTTGTTTTAAAGGCATATTCCCCAAAGCCATACGCATTGTCTCCTCTTCCTCTGTTTGAATTCTTATCTCCTTATTTCTTGAGTCTCTGGGGTTCCTGGCTTTCTGGGAGGTAACCTCATCGAAGGGCGAAGTAGTGCCCGACTTCCATCTATAGCCATAGTTGTTTCACTGATGGCCAGTCTTCTTTCAAGGTTATAGGATTTTCCGTGCGATGGAGGCGGCTTTCAAGAGATTTGCCAATGTGGTTACACACGGAAAAGAATGAGGAGTTTGGCAAAAGAGCACAACCCAAGGATGAGGAAAATCATGGATGTAGACTTGGCTCACAAAGGAGGAAGGGATTATAAAACCTAAGACAAAAGGAAGTATCCTTACTCGGGTATGATAGGGCATATAATTAAGGACGAGGGCAAGAACAAAGGACAAGATTTTCAGAAGGGCAAGTATATACTATGCGTACCTAGGTGAAAGGTAGTAAAGTTCTGTTGGAAGAGTCTAGTTTTTCTGTTCGTACTCTTTCCTTTTTAGCGCTTCGCATTTGTTCATATTTGCTTCCATAGTTGAGTCTCTGCACCTTAGTACTTGTATAGTAAGAAGATCCCAATCAGTCTCAAACCCAGTGGGTGGTTCGACCCGTTTATTTTTGGTTAGTAGGGGTTTGAATAGCTATCGAGTTTGCTTATATCATATCACGTCGATCATCTAAAATCAGAGGAATTATTCCCTGGATACTTATCTGATATTGGTTTAGGCCTTTGGGACTTGTACTTGAGGAATGTCGAGTTCGACTAGGATGGTTTGCGTGAGAGATGAATAGTTCTGACAGGCGCTCTAAAAAGCGCGTAGTGATCTTTCAACCCTTGTAGTTATGGCATGGTGGATAAGGGAGAGACCTCTAATCATACACTTGGTACCGTGATTGACATCTGTTTATTTTGGAAATGGTGGTTAGGAACTTCACAATCGTGAAGATAAATTGGTTAAGATACAGTGGAGTAAAGCTCAAGAAGGCTAGATACTAGCAACATGCCTTTTTTCCCTTAAGGGTGCATCCTTGATTTCTCTGTTTAGGAGCTTTACGCGTAGTTGTTTCTCTCTTTCCAAAGTATATCCTCTAGGTTGTATCTGCGATCCTTAGGTAGAAGCCAATGGATGTAAACATGTATTTGAAATATGTTATGGTTGAATGGTTGCAAGTGGTTGCAAATTGTTGCTCGTGGATGCATATGCATACGTATTAGGCACTAGATCAAGTTCGGACGCTCTCATATTGCATTTACATATATGCATTTGTTTATAAGTTGAACTTGATATGATATCATATGGACGTTGCATATGGATGAATGGATGTGCACGCATGTAGTATTTACATGACTTGGGATGTTTGCATGCATGATTGGACGCATGGCACTAACATGATTTGCATTAAGGAGGTCAACTGAATCAGTAGACCGCCTGATTTTGCATTAGATAGAGACATATACACACACTATGCATATGAACATGAAAGCATTAGAAATCTTTTAAGGACAATGAATGCCTGTGATTGAATGGTTGAGTAGATGGGTGATTGGATGGTAGGACACATTCTTCCTAACTTGAAGATTTCGGGGACGAAATCCTTTTAAGTGTGGGAGAATGTAACACCCCGTAATTTTGTGACATTAAGATTCTCAAATTAAAGTATAATTAATTTTTAAAAGAAAAAGATCCATGCGGTTGTTTAATTTAAGTATTGTAACTAACATGAAAAAGAGAAGTAAGGAGAGAACAATAATTATTATTGTTCTAAGACTTATTAACAAAAGCCTCTGTAGCTTAGTTGGTTAAGGCATTGGATTTGTAGCATGGAGGTCGGGGGTTCGAACCCCGGCGGCGGCATAATTTTTTATCTTTGTCTTAGAGAGGGCCAACTGAACATGCAAATATATGTACGTATACAAATTCAAAATTTGAAAGGATAAGAACGTACATATAAGGAAATAAAGAAAATATATATATATATATACACATATGAGAATATAAATATATATATATGCAAAAATATATGTATACGAAAGATAAAATTCAAGATAAGGCTACAGTCAGTGAAATATGGCAACATCATTTAAATTTTGAAAATAAAATGAAAGTTGTGCGCATATATATACGCGTAAAATGGTCGTTAGAGGAATTGTATACATATAAGAATATTTCATGTGAATCAAACAGTTAAATAAATTCCAGAAATTCAAAAGTTCGAAAATCAAATTTCTACGCCAAATACAATTCATTCGAAATTCAAATTTCTACGCCAAAATAGTGGGACCCAATGCTAACTTAGCACTGCGTGTATGATAAGGTTTGGCTAGATTCATCTAAGTACCTGGACTATTTTCTTAACTAGGTTCAATGCTGACTCAGCGCTGCGTGTACGATAAGGTCTTGAGCAGCTTTATAAACAGCCCTAGTCTTCATTCTCTTTGCACCAATTCTCTTCTATCCTTATGCTGCTAAGATTCATGGATTCTTCCCCTCCTCTAAATTTTCTTAAATAATTAAAATAAAATACGATTCAAGACGAGGAGATGCTGCTAAAAGACTTTTAAGGAGAGATTCAAATCAAAGTTTCAAGTGAAGAATTCAAAGGCTAGCTCAAACAAGTTTCAAGCAACGACGCACGAATCATAGCCACGCTTTCCTTCTTTTCTAGATCTATTTTCTGTAAGTTGGTTATTTCTAGATCTGAATATTTTGTTTTATTTGTGACATGAAATTAAAGGAATAAAGGAATATGCCAAATCTCTCTCTCTCTCTCTCTCTTCGAATCTTTGTTTATACTCTTGGACTGAATTAAGAACTATTATGATTCGAGGACAAATAAGACTGTAACCGTGACTATGACTATAGAACTGTGGCCTTTGAAAGCATATTCCTTTGGACTATGACATAAGCCTTTGATTTTTGGACATATAAACATTGCCTATGACAATGACTTATGACTATGGGAATTATTTTCCTTTTGGACTATGAACATCGCATATGACTATGGACATTTCCTATGACTGTGACTGTGACTACAAGGATTATTTCCTTGACTAGGCCTATACCTTTGATTTGGACATAAACTATTACTTATGACATAATGAGGACAACTGTGATTTTGACACCCATGATTTATGATTAGGAAAATATTGCTTTAGCTTTGTGATTGAGAAGTTAGGTCTAAACCCAATTATTTATTCTACCTGTTCCTTGGTTTTTCTTTGGTTTTAAGACAGTGGGAATTTACCTATTAAGTTAGGTCTACCCACGTTCTTGAACCTATTTTGCCCATTCTTTGGTTTTAAGACAGTGGGAATTTACCTATTTAGTTAGGTCTACCCATATTCTTGAACCTACATTGTTATCCAAACCTTTTTATGCCAATTATTCCTTCTTGTCATTTTGATTCATTCCCTTTTTATCTACGAATCTAGATTTATTTATAATCTAGGTTGAATCACGATTATTCGAACGGTGGCAATGCGATTTGGGGAAAAACATGGAAATGAATATGAACGTAATTGTAAACTTGGAAATTGACATAATTTGGAATATGTATTATGACATGCATATTAAAATGAAAACGGGGAAATTTGACATGGATTAGGGAATATGTGATTTTGACATATTAAATTTAGCGTTAGCTAAATTTTAGGCATAAAATGTAAACTAGAAAAATAATTCTAGTTTTGCCATAAATTGTAAATTAGGATGTTAAACCAAGATTGGGTTAATTAAGGTTGATTTGGAATAAGTATATTAGCACAATTTTGAATTTATTCATAATTGTGAGCAATTGTCATGTTTAGAATAAATTATGGTTAGCGACACTAAATTTGGTATAATTTACATACCAAAAAGTATAAATATGATAAATAAGAGAGAATGGGCCATAATAATAAATGTGACAATGTACATTAAAAGAATAGTAATGAAATAAGTAAATTAGGAGTAATTTACTTATAGAATTCGTCATAAATGGTAAATTGTTCATTTACCACAAAATATGTAACTTGGTTAAGTTTTGGCCATAAATTATAAACTAGGTTATTTAATCTAGTTTCGGCAATGAAATAGGAAATGGCCTAAACTGCATGCTGGGTTAGGACTTGGGCCTAGAATATAAGTATACTAGTAGGCTTGACAAATAAATATAGGCCAAATTTGTCTAAAAAGGGGAAATGGGCTTTTGAAATAAATTGTTAACAATTTATAAACAAAAGAAAAATATTTTGATAACATCCCTTTTTATAACACATAGACCAGAAGGTTCTAGGGTGACAGAGAGGATAGTGTCCAGGCTTGGGTTTGGAAAATACAAGTTTCCTGCCCTCCCTGGCTATCCCTAACTGATCCAAAGGACGGGATGGTTGTTTTCAAAACCAGATTTGGAAATTAATCAAAAACCCTTTGAACTTAGAAAACATGAATATGCCTAACCCGAGGTTAGACTGAGTTGCGGTGTAAACCTGCCCGGAACCGACCGGCACATCCAGTAACCGCAGCAATATATGTCTAATGTGAGAGGTTGTGGCTTTAATTTATTAATTAAAGCTAGAACAAGAATGGGAGAGTTAAGTCCATAGAAACACTTAACCAATTTAACACAGTTAAGCAAGAATGGGTGGGTTAAGTCCATAGAAACACTTAACCAACTTAACACAGTTAAGCTAGAATGGGAAGGTTAAGTCCATAGGAACACTTAACCAACTTAACACAGTTAAGCTAGAATGGGAAGGTTAAGTCCATAGGAACACTTAACCAACTTAACACAGTTAAGCTAGAATGGGAAGGTTAAGGAAGTCTTAACCAACTTAGCACAGTTAAAGCTAGAATGGGAGGGTTAAGTCCATGGGAATACTTAGCCAAATTAACATGTTGATTAGACTAGAAGGTGGGGTTAAGTAAAGTTAATACACTTAGCCAATTTAACATGTTAATTAGACTAGAGGTTGGGGTTAAGTAATACACTTAGCCAATTTAATATGTTAGCTGGACTAGATCATAGGGTTAAGTAAACTTGAACGCTTAACCATCAGAATAAGATAAATGAATAGGGTTAAGTAAAAAGCATAAAGGGATAACACTTAACCAGTTTATCAGGATAAATGAAGAGAGTTAAGTTAGCTTGAATTGACTAATGACACTTAACCAACCCAAATTGACGGGAAAGAAAACTAAGTAGTAATTCTTAGTATAACACGGGAAGGAGCGAATGTCCGTCCGAGAAGGCTCCAACGAATTGGGTTACGAAGCCCGAGGCTTCGAGGGGACGTGAGGGTACTCTTGGTATCCCTCTGTGAGGCTGCAGATGATCCGCCTGGGCCCACAGAGGTTAAGGTCTGCGTAGAAGAACCAGGGGTATGCCTTGGTTGCAATATATATGGCAACCTAAAGACTAGGATGGACCGGCGTGATTCGGCGAGAAAACGGTAGCCCTGTGATAGCAACTCGTCGTCTACCATCCATCTTGAGTCAGTCGAGATACGTGAAGCGGAAAGGCGGAGAACTCCAAAAGACCATAATTGCTATCTAGTTATGGGTGAGGATGGACATAGGATAGTGGGGCACCGGGGGCCGGCGTATAGTTCTCATTTTACAAAGGGTGCCTTTCATTATTTGAGGGAGGGGTCAAGTGGGACCATAGCCACTGGGATAAAAACAGACCTTAGCATCTGCATCGGCAGATATCTGAAAGCTCCCGTCCGAGTTCTGTATTCCTTGATTTGCCCTGTCACAGGACTCGGACCGCACATTACAGGACATGTGCATCTAGACAAGCGATAACGATTCGCGATACATGCGTGGGGAAGTATAGGAACATATACCACTCTAGGTAGTGTGTCCTAGACTTGGGGGCATCGTTCGACAGGTAGCGTAATCCCTAGTTGGACTAGGTGGCATAAATCCTGAATCCGAGAAGCGTTCAGCAGATAGCGTAAACTCTAGTTAAATCTAGAAAGCACTTGATAGAAAACCCTAGATTTGATCTAGGTAATAAATAATGAATGTATGCCGGAACGCAATGGAAAATACAGGGATTGGGATCACGTTATCGTTACTAGTTGGGACACTAGGTAGGTGGTGCAGAGATATAGAAATCGGTATAATAAGGAAATAGCGAAGCGGCGAAGTATTAGAGCGAAGCGGCGAAAGTATTAGAGCGTATCCAGTTTATCTTATCTTAGCATATCTTGTGATTACCTTGTCCAATCTTGTTGACCCTATCGTCATGGTGTAATCTTGTATTCAGTTAATTCATGTCGTTTTGTTTTCCAGGTTCACATGCTAGAAGTTACTGAACTTACTCAGGCTTTATGTCTGACTCTGTTTTTCTTTCGTCTTCTTTTCTTCCGTTCCCCCCCCCAAGGTAGTAGAGGAGGGAGTATTATAGCTCAGGTTAAGTTGGACTGTCACTCTTTCCCAGCTTGAAGATTTATCGAAGTCTGCTTGGATTCTCTTATCAGATGCTATGGCTGGCTCATGCAAAAATTGGGGAATATAAATGTTGTTTTATGCTTCTTTATTTTGTAAGACAGATGATACTCTGATATTGTAAAGAAATCATTGTACAAATTATTTTATCAATAAAGCAAAGTTTTATCTTCTGCTATTTAATTTCTGTCTGTCTTGTAATTTATCTGCATCTTTTACCCTAAATGCTCCACAGAACTTAGTGCATTCCCTTTGTGAGTGACACTAACGGATGTGGGGTGTTACAACTACCATATGGGTTCAATCAGTTCGAATATCAACAATATAAAACAAACAAACAACATATATAATATTTGAGGAATCTGGTCGGATCCCCCCAACCTGTGCTTCCCTGCACCACAGCTCGTTATACATTTCATAATAATATATGAAATAAATTTCAATGATCTACTAATTTAAAACGATTAAATAACAACAACCAATCAAACATAACAGCCAATAGCAACCAATCAACCAATATATATTTTAAACGGTAAATTATATTTTAATATGAATTTACCACATCATAGGATTCCAGAAGGTGTGAGAATTAACTCACCAGATTTATTCGGTTGACGATTGATGCGTTTGTTGCAATTAATCTTGAACGGACGTTCAAAATTAGCTAAAATTTCGACTGCGTCAGATTAGTGCCTAGTCAGTGCCATTATCTAGGTCTCGTCCCTGCGATCCCAACGGATCTAGTTTCGCTGAAATCCGTTATCGTATGAAAAAGTTATGCAAGTTTAAAGATTGAATAAATATATGATTATTGATTAACTAACTTATATTTTAATTAAATAATTAAAAAAACCATTTACCTTAATTAAGCCATTAACTTGGCCACGTCATTCTCGTATTCAGCAAAAACACGGTTTCTCTCTTTTGAACTGCTCCTCCCCGATACCTTCTCTTCACCAACATCGGAAATAACTCCACCCACCGCCGTCGCTAGGCACCACCGGAGACCTCCACCGGACCTCCATCGTCAGCTCCCCAACGAGCAGTCCCCACGCCAGACCCCACGGCCACCAATGCCCCCCCGTTCGCTAGTAATTCCAAAAACCCCAATTTCCGTTCAACTCGATCATTCCGCCGCCACAGACCAAATTGGACCGCCGGACCACCACCTCTCGCCGCGTCTGACTTCCCCCGACCAGATCCCCTCAGACCCAACACCCCCTCGACAACCATATCGCCGAAAAATTCATCAAAACCGACCGCTACTTCACGTAAATATGCCTCTCTGTTCATCTACCAATTCCCGACACCCTCGACCACCAGAAAACTCGAGACCAGTGCCAAACGAAAGCCTGGTCTCCCCTCTTTCTTTCCCACAAGGTCTGGACTTCTAAAATTGGACCAAGTGCTCGAATTTCAGCAAAGGACAAAACTTATTTCGCCACTGTTCAGCCGATTCCGGCCACCACGCTCAACGAAACCTCCCCATCTTTTCTCAGTAGGTAGATAACAACCCGATCTATCACTTTGCTTCAGGTTGCCATAGAAAATTCTTCACGGATTGGAAGATATAAATTGTTTTGTGTTTAGGGACTTTTCCGCAAAATTGTGGAGGCTGAAAATGTTTGGGATGAAAATTCTGATTTTATGGGGTTTATATAGTGTGGAAATAATATATTTTATGTTGACGTGACGAGTGACGCTGACTAACGATTTTTATTTCGTGTCTATCGCATTTTCGAACGTTGTTTATTCGCTCCTATGCTCACATACAAACCACGTTTGAGATGCGAATGGACAATATAGTATAATTTGATGATACGGTCCTAACGAAACTTGTTTCGTCGAATTCCGAGTTCGTTTGCTCAAATGGCCCTCGTTCACGTTCAAATGGTCTTTTTATTTGTATTTTATTTTGCCACGCTCAAAAATTAACCCCGATTGACGCGCCACTTGAAACCTAGCAAAAATTTACTGTTGCGGTCCCAAAAAAATTATTTCGTCGAAAACTGAGGTCGTTTGAATAAAGGCCCTTTTATAACTGCCCAATTCGAATAAAATAAACCAATTTTAAAATACCTCAATATAATATTATTAAAATATTGAGATTGGCCATACATGACCAAAATATTGTATACTACTCAAATAAAATAGCTCGGGTTGAATTTGAAGCCAAATCGATATTATAAATATTTAAAAACCCTTTTATTTAATATAAATAACGTTATAATATATAACGAAATTCCACAGTGACCTTTTCAAAATTTGATTTGGACATAAAACAAAATCTACAACACGAAAACTCAAATTTTCTCTTCCATTAGAAAGATATTATCCAACAGATTCCGATGTTTCTTGTTTCGAGAAAATCCGACTTATTTTGGGCCCTGTACGACCGTTTAAAGTTCAAAACGCCAAATTACGAACTACTTCGCTGCAGCAGCTCGTTTTAAAATTAAATTATAATTATATCGCTCAACCGTCATTTTATAAATGAAATCGTTATTATAATTAAATATAAACCACAATAAAACCATTTTAAATCGCCCATTCATGTTACCTTTCAAATTCAACATTTTTTTCCCAATATCCCGAAATAAAAATATTATTATATTATTAACATAATTTAATATTCAAAATAAAAATGGTTAAATCGATTATTTAAATTCAAACCAATATTTAAAATAAATAAAATATTTAAAATAAATAAAATATTTAAAATAAATGGCCAGAAAAAACGGAATGTTACATTCCTTCCCCCTTAAAAATAATTTCGTTCTCGAAATTGCTAAGGTAGAAATAATGTCACAACCCATTACCTTTATAAAAATAATAAATTTAAAACTCTGTTTTATTTCCAAAATAAACCTAATTGGTTGTAAATCCAAATTAATTTCAAATAAAAGAATTTTCCAAAAATCTTCAAAAATTTTCTAACACCTTAAATTTTGGAAAATTTCAGCAGAGTCTCCCCTGTACGGAGGACATCTACAAAATTGCGGGTTCAAAAAATAAATATACATTGACTCTCATGGTCGGAAAATTCAAAAACCAAACTCAAATTCCAAACAAAAACAAAAATTCATATTTTCGTAGGCGTACCTTTTTGCGAGCGTTATTATGCGATAATTATACTTGAGCCGTCTTAATTATTATGCAGCTCTATTCAAACTGGATTCAATTAACTCCAGAATTTTCTCTTGGACGAATTTTAAAGCTGAATCGGCACCTCTGCACCTATTTCTTAGCTTAATTGGATTTCATTAGTTCCCAAAACAATACCAACAAGGTTCAAAACATCCATATCACTCATATCATCCATATCACACACAATTCAATTCACATGATATTATAATTATTTAAGATCACCTCATTTATTTCTTTAATTATCCATTCAAATTTATCTGGATTGATTTATTGTAACACCCCACACCCGCTAAGGTCACTCACTATGGGAATGCCTTAACTTCGGTGGAGTATTTTAAGTGAATATAGAACCGAAAAAGTACAACAAGACAGATATAAATAATACTTGTTAACTAAAACATCATTTCATTGCAGCAGAAGGTAAACATGTTTGGTTACAAAACCATAAGACAAGTGTCAAGTACTAAATATCCATCCTGATAAAAACATAAGTACATAATCCCACTACATAAATAATAGCCATAATAGAAAAGATAAGCTGGGCTTTACATCAACGGTGCAAGCTCCAAAAGATAGATAAAGAAATCTTATCAAAGCCCACTAGTGCTATGCCCACTCTGAGAAACTGAGGGTTGGGAAAAAGATAAAAACAACGGGGTTAGACATAAGTCTGAGTGAGTCCTATAACTTTAACAGTACAATCATTAAAGTAATTAGGGTATGATATAAACTTGGTACGGTAATGACTGGGGATAAATGACTACACTAAGCAGCCAACTAGACATAGGATGAACTAAGATATCGGATAAAGACGCATCTACCCACCCAAGGGTAATTACTACACTGCACCACACCAGTCATTCCTACTTAAAGGTTGATCCCACCCAAGGACTTAGAAAATATAACTAGTAGTTTCTTGTACCCCTAGCTGACCACATAGGTGTCGTCTGCCCCTATCTCCACTGGGTGTACCCACTGCTCCCCAAGCGATCGGCTCCCTACCGTAGATATCCGTGCTGGCCCCACAGTGGGGTGTATCACTCCCCAAAGTGGCAACCCGATACAACCAACGGTGCACGGCTTATACCTACACGATGCAACAACGTCTTATCTACCAGCCCGGGTCCACACACGCATATGAAACCCGTTGGACTTGCGTTGCCACCGCTAACCCGTTTTGGCCTCTTATAGTCAAGCCCAGTACGCGTGTCCCGTCCTCGACATGGGTCGAGCCCAATAAGATACATATGGGTTACTGGTTGAAATGGGCCCCCACAAGCTACCCACCTAAGCTTGTCCCTTTTTCTAGTGCATCCCACTTAACCCTTTAATCATGTTTAATTACATGTTTCCACTTGGTTAAGTATTCTAATCGTACTTTCTATTGCCACCCAAGGCAACCCACTAGATTTCCACATGCCACCCAAGGCACTTGATTTCCACATGCCACCCAAGGCACCCACTTAACCCCTCATGCCCCACTACATGCTTATCTGGTTAAGTGTTTCTTAATTGATTAAGACCGTAACCTTTGCAAAGACCTCTCACATTAGACTATCTTTTATGGCAGCTGGATTTTTCGGTCGGGTCCGGGCAGCCTTACGCCATAACCGAGTCTAACCTCGTGTCTTTACACTTGTCACGTATTTAGTTTATGCCTAAGACCTCTCACATTGGGCCAATCATTTGTAGCCGCTGGATTTGTCGGTCGGTTCCGGGCAGTCTTATGCTACAAAAGGGTCCAATCTCGTGTCTTAGTCGATTAATTACACCTAATTAATCACCCCCATAATTTGTATTAATTATCCCTAATTAATTACAAATTTAACGATGTACATAATTGACTCAATTATGTCCATCCACTTTATGGTATGCATAATCATACCAACTTCACACCATTTTATTAACATGAATATTAACCCCATCGTTCCCCACGTAATACGTTGACATGACATACTTAAAAAGGGAGATTCATCACAAACACAATGGGTTCAACTTGCATAATGTTAGCCTGCTTTGTGACCAGGCTACCCAAAGCAAAGATCATGTTGACACACCTCTCGGTAAATGCTGTCTGATATGGAATCTCTGGATAACATCGCTCTCTGGCATTGGAAGCATCGTCAGAAGACACAAGGCAGTTTGGTCAAAATCACAACATCAGTATAAACTGGCCTGAAACCCCTATCAAATGACCTCATTTGGATCTATTCACCTCATATACTCGTAGCCCTTTGAATTAGCTTCAGTTTGAGTTTTGGTTTGGCTCAATCGGACTTACGGTTTGAAAGTTATGCCCATTTCCGTGAACGAGTGTAAGCTGGCATATAACCGCGATCCGATCCGCCCTTGCCTACGCGATCCGATCCGCCCTGGCCTATGCGATCCGATCCGCCCTTGCCTACGCGATTCGATCCGACCCATGACCGCGATCCGATCCGCCCTTGCCTACGCGATCTGATCCATGACCGCGATCCGACCCATGACCGCGATCCGACCTTCGGACCTGTTCACACGCAGCTTGTTTTGACCTATTCTCAAGGCTACTGGCTCTCCTATTTTTCTGGATCGCCTGCCACGTACCCCATCACGAACCAGTCCTCTCAGGAGCTTTCCTACAGCTATAAATACACCTTCAGAGGGCATTTTCAGAGGACTTTTGGCATCTCAACTTCCATGGCGGCCATGACCAACACTTCTCCATGAATAACCACCATCTTCCTCAATAAATTCAATGGATTCAGAGAGAATTATTCATTGAATTCAAGTGATTGAAAGACAATATTCATTGTAATTGTAATCTATGAGTGAAATGAGAAAATATGAAGTGGACGTAGGCTTGCTAACACCGAACCACTATAAAAATCCTGTTGTTTTGCTTTTCTCTTATTTTTTCAGTTATTTCTTCATATCCTACGCTCTAAATACGATAATTTGGGTGTTAGGACCATTTTTTGGTCTAACATTTTGGTGCTTTCACTGAGAACAAGTGGTCGGTTCTTGGTTCGCAGATCGCAGGGGGCATCACGATCCGATTCGCGGTTCGCGGAACGACCTCCACGAACGGAGCCCAAAGAGCCATCACGATCCGATTCGCGGTTCGCGGAACGACCTCTACGAACGGAGCCCAAAGAGCCATCACGATCCGATTCACGGTTCGCGGAACGACCTCCACGAACGGAGCCCAAAGAGCCATCACGATCCGATTCGTAGTTCGCGGAACGACCTCCACGACCCGGGCCCAGAGTGACCTTCACGACCCGACCTGGTGTAGGATCCGCGATCCGATCCGAAGACGTTGATTAATTGACGATCCGAGCCACGAACCAGACGACAGTAGCGAACCGCGACCCAGAAAAGTGGTGACGAACAAGGGTCGCGATCCGACCCAAAAAAGTGACATTTTTTGGAAAAAATGTAATTTTCAGATTATTTTAGAAAAGGCTCTATCATTTCAGAAAAGGCTCGGAGCACGGCTCGCCTTCGGCTCGGAGTACATTCTGACCCGCAATTATCACAAATGCTTATCGACCAAGATTCGGTAGGTATTCTGAGGATTCTTTCCAGAAGCCATGACCTCTATCTACCGATGTTATTGAATGTGAGGAGTTGTTGAAAAGATTCGACACGCTGGCTATGGCAGTATACAAAATAATGATGGTCTCATAACAACCTCCTCTTCCAGAGCTCCAATGGTGTGCATATTTCCCAAATGCAACTGATGATGCTCCTGAGCGAATAGTGATCACTTAGTTTACGTGACTTAAACCTGTCCTACAGGCGAAATCCCAGATGACATTGACATAGAACAATCCGGACACTATTCTGCAGATGACTCAGAAGATCCCAATGACCAAAATTCTCAATGGTGGGATACCCGATGGCAAAAAAGGATCCTAGCACTACAAATTACCCTTCGCTTGAATGGCGTGGTGAAAAATATATGTCCCACAGCTCACTCCTTGAAAAGCTTAGCTAACATTTGCAATGCCTATTTGTCGTCAACCGCATCAAGGAAGACTGATTTCCATAGAATGAAGGGTAGATCAATGTACTTTGGTGCCCATAGTTAGGTACCAATTGAACCACCGTGGGCCATGATCGGGCATATGGATCCTTGCCCGGGCGATAGCAATTTGACTGCTCACCAGCCACCATACGATCTCGGTTGAGAGATGAGAACTTGAGATCAACACAAATACGAACCAACCATTAGCTATCCACTTCATACAACAGTTATGACAGAATGTATGAACATTACTTGAAGCCTTGCAAGCCATGCTATTGCATTCAAGCTTATCTGATCGTGGTCTCAACCAACCAGGTCTAGTGGAATTCAGAGCTTACATAGCATCTTGGTGTTAACCGTTAAATATCCCTACCAAAGACGGAGTGAGACTGGTCTATGGTGACCAAGTTATTGGAGAAGCCGACTGATTAGGAAGGATGAAATATGCTACGCAACAGAGATTGCGTGAAACCCAAAGACGCTTCCCCTCCAGATGAAATGGAGTGTGAAGGAGGTGTCAATATTGCGAATAATGGGAGCATCGCAAAAGGAATTGCCAAACGACCTGCCCGAAGACATAGATTCCAGAGAGGATGGTGATTCGGGATGAAGAAGGGTGACATCTAATAACGCAACTGCACGTGTTTCGACTGGTGACGCCGACCTGACTAAGGTCTTCACATTGGATCTCCTTTAGACCTCTTCCGAACGAGAGAACTTATATGCTTTCTGTAGGCGAGCCTGAATGTGTTCGTTTGGACCGGTGCTAATATTTGCGGGATTTTATCCCAAATTATGAGTCATTTCTTGAGTATAAACCTGAAGTGTGCTCCTGTCAAGCAAATAAGACGTATGCAGTAAGTTCACTATCGCGGGATTTTATATGGAGTTGCCATTCGAAATGAAAGATGAAATCAAGCACCTGGAAGTTGTATACAGACGGTGCAAGAAATGATCGGCAATCCAACGCCGAAGTTTTCCAGATAACCCCCGAAGGACGAATCGAAAGGAATTCCTTTCGGAGAAACCACAACTCGCAGCTTACCTAGAATGGGCAGAAGAGTTATTGGATGGATTGGAACGTTACAACATACCTCATATTTCATACACAGAAGATCTAAAGTCGAATCATCTGGTCGAATAAGAAAGTTTCGATAATCCAGAAAAGATAGAGATGATACCCATCAAGACACTATGAAATACAACCATTGATAAAATGGAAGTTGATCCAGCGTTGGAGACCAAACCCGGAAGAGAGTCATGGTTAACTCCATGATAAACTTCCTACAGCACAAAATGCATTTAACAAGGTGAAGTGAAAGGCGTGCAATCGTTCTTTAGGCCTCGAGGTATGACATGCAATTCGACATTGCCTATTTCTCTTGGAAGGTTGTCCCAAAACAAACACCAATGAGTGCAATTGCCGAATTCACCGCCCTGAATGATTCGACCAAATCACCAGTCAGCCACCCATTAGATGGGAGATGTACATGAATGAAACTTCTGGCGAACGGCGTTCCGAAGTTAGAAAGTGAAGACTCATACTTCCACTCTTTTCATCGATTATCTGCCAAGTGACTCACTCCCCCAAGGCTGGGGGCAACTACAGATTTGATCATAAATTGCTCGAGATTACATCATCTAATTCAGAGCTGATACATCAAGAATTTGCCTGGCCAATTGACTTAGTCTTGCCTGAAAGTTAGCGAGTTGAAGATCTAGAACGCTTAGGCATGAAAGCTGGTTGATTGTCGGCGCACTAACCCTTGTCCCCGATATGGGATCGAGGGTATATCAGCAAATTTATGTGATATGATTATCCCACCAGCAGTAATATCCTATTTCCTAGCATGGAAAGTGCAAAAATTTCTATAAGCATGAATCCATTGTTCTCATGCTAATTTACAACCTAACACCAATGCAAAGATGTGCTACCATTAGCAATCCAGTCATGACTTCCTGACACTCCATCCTTACCCTCAGTATGGGGGCAAAAAGACGATTTGAAGGAGATGCGACCTCATCACTCGCTTATAGTACCTACCTAGCCGCCTTTGCCATCTCAAGACCCCGACCAAGGTCTATTCATTTTTTGGGACTGCAACCCCCATGATAATCTGAAAAGATAACCCTCATCAACTAAAGGACTTTGGCAGCCCTTTATTGGCAGAGATAGGGCGAAGTAAAATGGACCTGCAATGAATATGCAACGCCATTTTTCACTCAGAATGATACTCATTCCTTTAACAGGATTATTCTATAACCATGACTCTTATATTTGCATGATTTATGAGTTATTGATGTAATTAACTCAGATGAATTAATATGTGGATGGTGTAGGTATCCAGGATTTGCTACCGATCAAACTTGTAACACCCGCATATAGAGCCATAGAGCAATACTATAACAAGCTCGACTGAACTGCTCGTTTACAAAGCCACGCTCTTCGTCTAAAGAATGCTGTATAGCTCAAGGTGGATCCGGGATGACCATCCAATCCTTGGCTCACACGTGGCAGACCACAAGACAATTGAACATAAATCATTGAGTTACAAAGTCATAGTCCGACTCCAGATGGACGCGGTGTGACCGCCTACATGGCTCGATCCTATGCTCGACGCCACCAAATTACATGAATTCAAATAAAGGAGGCAACACTGCCTCTTAATTTGCTTACTTTTCAATCATAAAATTTGCTTTCACATGCTCTCCGAGTTACTGACGTGACTAATTCGTGCGGTGTGAATAATGCAGGTACCCGAAGTCTGGTGCCAACCATTCCTCCCGTAGACTGTTCGGAGGAACTCAAAGCCTTGGCAAATGCTCCAACTGCTTGTCCGACTGGTTTTAATCCTCGGAGCTTGGATTAAAATGTAAACCTAGGACGAGTTTGATGAGCGTGCATGATTGCAGACCGCTTGATCCGTGACTCTAACTCTCCAGAGCTGAGAGAAAGTATAAAGGACGCAAAGATGACGTCCACAAGGCATGGCGGTGTACCATGATCGGAGCTGCCTGAGCAAAAGTCTAACCTTGGCGATCGCCAGGGGAATATAAAAGCGTCCATGATTTGGTGCTGAGAAAGGACTCTTACCCCGTTGAAGGATCGGGGAGCGATGGAACAGCTGAGTCCCAACTCTAACTCTCCAGAGTCGAGAGAGAGTATAAAAGCGTCTATGATTTAGCGCTGAGAACTTCTGCTCCGCTGAAGGATCGTTGAGCAGATCATGAACCGAGCTCGAACTCTAACCCGTTGAAGGATCGGGAGAGTATAAAAGCGCTAGAGATTCAGCGCCCCAGCAACTCTAACCCACTGAAGGATCGGGAGAGTATAAAAGCGCTAGAGACTTAGCGCCTTGGGAAAATTCCTCACCCGTTAAAGGATCGGGGGGAGGGGGGGCAGGATGGAAGCTGACCCCAAATCCTCCATGTCCCGACATGGGGGCAACACAGTTATGGTCCTAATCAATCCTCAACAAGACCTGGCCAGGCACTAAGTTAATGATTGATTGGGGGAATGCCTATACATACATACTACTTTACTGCACTTTCACTTATAAGTTGCATTGATAACTTATAATGTTTCATGACTTGTTTGCTTATTTGCATTTCAAATGTTTAAATGCATAACTAATTATGGAATGCTCGCAGGTACAGGATAATGCGAAAGGACTCTCACCCCGCTGAAGGATCGGGGAGCGACTGAACAACTGAGTCTGAACTCTAACCTTGGCGAATGCCAGGAGAGTATAAAAGCGTCTCCGATTGAGCGCTGAGAAAGAACTCTTACCCCGCTGAAGGATCGGGGAGCGACAGAACAACTGAGTTCGAACTCTAACCTTGGCGACCGCCAGGAGAGTATAAAAGCGTCTATGATTAAGCGCTGAGAAAGGTGTTGGAGACTCAGCACCCCCCATAATTTCTGCTCTGCTGAAGGATCAGGAGAGTATAAATGCATGACAACATATGCCACTCAAGGGATCCTATCCCGTCACACGACTGGGACCAAGAATGAAAATGGAGCTCGAACCACTCGTTTCCGGGAATGGGGGGCAACACACGAACACAGCAGTACAAAAAGAAATGGAATTTCATTCACTAAGTACAGGCTCACAAAACAAAGCTGGACAAAATGCGAGATCCGAACTCGTACAACAACAGCAGACCAGTAGGGAATAACTAAACGGCCGCGTCCAGAAGGATGACGTAGGCGTATAATTCTAAGCTGCCTGTGCGACTCACGGCGACGACAGAAAAAGAAGCCTGGATAGTGAATTGTTCAGCGACATGTTATACAACTTCATACTCGCAACTGGAAGGACCTGGCGAGGCCCTGAGATTTTTTGATGTCTACCCTACCTTAGTACGATCTTGAGCGATCATTGATTCCTTGGCCTTAATACGATTCGACGTAATCGTGGAATTCTGGACATTTATGAATTACAGGCTTCTTGTACCGTCCCAAACACGTCCTACTCCATGCTTGGATAGTATGATCGCTTGAATTCTGAAAGTGACTTCCTCTTCTCATGTATACATGTCTGAATTCGAAAGGGAAGTGATCCGACCACATGTCTTTCGCACTTACCCTATAATTGGGGCCATGGCTATTGAAAATATTTACAAACGGCATAACGTAAGTGCCTGTGTTTAACTTGTGTTGTGATCCTAACAGGCCCCCTTGAGGACCAAGAAACAAATGCAAAGAGAATGTCCATCTGTTGATCCCAACCGACTTCTAGAATGGGAAGCTCATATAAGGCTGGATATATCCCATACAGCAATTGGACAAGATGCAGCTATTTTGCCTCCAACCTCTCCCTTCATGCAGAAAGCAAGTGGGAACACCCGAGATGAACACGAACCAATCAGTATCACACAACGTGCCGCTTCGATTCAGAATGTCGTAGATGGAAACATGGGCGATGGAACGGCTACCTGCAACTTCCTAGATGAGAATGCAAGAATCACAATGAACTTAGGTCATGCACGACCAACTTCAGCTCCAGCTCGAATGGGTACTCAAGCGCTAGAGTACGCTCAACTCCAAGATGGAACGCAACAATTCGAAGAACAGAAGCCCGGTCGAGTCGAATGACTCGACCCGTGACTTGGGAGTAACATCGATGCGGAAATAAGAAATCCACAAAGATCCCCTTGTAATTTCAGATTCAATACTAGGGGCACCAGCTATGATCTTGAAAATGTGCAGCAATTCTTTGACGGTGATCTGCTCGCCAGTTTAATTCGGCACCTCTCGAGGAGCGGTACTCCTCTAGTTGATGTGGATGACAACAATTACAGCCCTCACACGTGGGACGTCAGGATCCCCTGTTATTCCCCCGGACTTTAAATTTTCTCTATAACAAGACTTGCTCAGAGATTTTGATGAATTCAACCCTGAAGTGGATAGACTTTCATGACAAAAAGGTGTTAGCGTCGAGACGAATGACCTAGAGGCTTTCCTGACTAAAGAATGGAGTACCTTCTAATTCCCGAAACAATAAGGACAAAGGAAAAGCCCTGGAAAACAACGACAAGAATGTGCAATTCCAAAGAGAATCTGTACCACTTATCGAGCCCATGATCTTGTTTGTCAAGCTCGATTGAACCGAGCATGAGAAAGAGACTCAATAAGACTGTGATAACCATTTCGGACTATGCTGAAGCATAAACGGTGGAGCCCAACTAACTTCATAATGACATTTATTCATTCGCATAAAACAACCTTACTTGACTCCGCAACCGATCTGATGAGAGTAACCGAAGTCGCTGATGCCCGATGAGGCAATCCTCACTATCTGACTAAAGAGAAGAGGTGATATCAAAGCAAATGTGGTTCAACCACTTGCATATACAATTCCAATTTTTGCTAAATTGAGAAACAGTACAAAATGATCTGGGTCGGCTAAGATTGCTGAACCTGCAACTCTTACCAGATGCAACGACAGGAAGTATAAAATCTTCAAGATTAAATGCCTTATTGACTCAATTCAACCCCCATCGATACTAGGGGCATAAGTACTGACCTCGCTTGTCCTCCGATGGCACTGAGAGCATAAGTGTCGGTTCATAGACTAACTTTGAAGACAATCCTGGCATGAAATGGGATTCAAAACATGTACGTCATATCTCCGGAGTACAACCTTACTCATCTTTGCTGACCAAGCGAGCTAGCTTGTGGATCGAATGTGAACTTAAAGACTCAAACTACACCAAATGGAAGGTGTGACAAACCTATCTACTACCTTGCGATGGTGACAATCCTATAGGCACTGGTCCACATAATTTTAATAACGTCCCTTACTGACTACTTCATATGTGAATATTGGATTAAGAAATGATCCGTAACAGTTGTGGATTCTGTCGACTACGATCCAGAGTGATCATGGCTTTTGAATTCCTTACTATTACGATTCAATGCGATTTTAAGATCCTGAATCAATATCAAGATATCAGGCTAGTCCAATCTTGAGTACAAATGACTAATTCGTATGTTGATTCTGATGTGCTTTATCTCAATAGTCCAGTTGTTAGCTCAGAGCCCAAGGATTCTTACATTTTCCCATGATTTGGTTGGCTACTTCATACATTGGCTCATATGAAAAAGAAAGTCCAACCCTACCACGCGCTTGGCTTGCATAGAATGATGATGTTGTTTGGCAACGACCTGTGCGTGTAGAATCACGCTCGGGATCCAATGATTTAGCATGACATTTGATGGATGAATTAGATCTTTTGATCCGACAAGGTTTAAACAATTTCTTGATCGTTTCGAATACTCCTTCCGTGGAACTTGGCCTGATTATCTCCCAGGGAAGCAATGCAGTAGTTGGATGAAGCCTTCTCAAGGATAAATGACGTTCCAGAGAGATTTAGCTCAACATATTCAAAGCACATCTCATCTTTGATAAGATGTACTTTGGGGGGCAAAATGTTAGCCTGCTTTGTGACCAGGCTACCCAAAGCAAAGATCATGTTGACACACCTCTCGGTAAATGCTGTCTGATATGGAATCTCTGGATAACATCGCTCTCTGGCATTGGAAGCATCGTCAGAAGACACAAGGCAGTTTTGTCAAAATCACAACATCAGTATAAACTGGCCTGAAACCCCTATCAAATGACCTCATTTGGATCTATTCACCTCATATACTCGTAGCCCTTTGAATTAGCTTCAGTTTGAGCTTTGGTTTGGCTCAATCGGACTTACGGTTTGAAAGTTATGCCCATTTCCGTGAACGAGTGTAAGCTGGCATATGACCGCGATCCGATCCGCCCTTGCCTACGCGATCCGATCCGCCCTTGCCTACGCGATCCGATCCGACCCATGACCGCAATCCGATCCACCCTTGCCTACGCGATCCGATCCATGACCGCGATCCGACCCATGACCGCGATCCGACCTTCGGACCTGTTCACACGCAGCTTGTTTTGACCTATTCTCAAGGCTACTGGCTCTCCTATTTTTCTGGATCGCCTGCCACGTACCCCATCACGAACCAGTCCTCTCAGGAGCTTTCCTACAGCTATAAATACACCTTCAGAGGGAATTTTCAGAGGACTTTTGGCATCTCAACTTCCATGGCGGCCATGACCAACACTTCTCCATGAATAACCACCATCTTCCTCAATAAATTCAATGGATTCAGAGAGAATTATTCATTGAATTCAAGTGATTGAAAGACAATATTCATTGTAATTGTAATCTATGAGTGAAATGAGAAAATATGAAGTGGACGTAGGCTTGCTAACGCCGAACCACTATAAAAATCCTGTTGTCTTGCTTTTCTCTTATTTTTTCAGTTATTTCTTCATATCCTACGCTCTAAATACGATAATTTGGGTGTTAGGACCATTTTTTGGTCTAACACATAACATTAGCATCAACATGGGTTTTAAAGGTGTCAACATGCATATATGACCATAGCATCAAACCCAACTAGCATAAATAATCAACCCAAACTTGCATGAATCACATATGTCATAAGAGGGTAACTTGCATAAGTTACTTATGTCAGACAAAGGGGTAAACTTGCATATGTATGTATGACATACAAAGGGGTTAACTTGCATATGTATGCATATCATACAAAGGTGTAAACTTGCACAGGTTACTTGCATATAATCAAACACCAAACTTGCATAACATGTCATATGTGAACTTGCATATAATCAAACACCAAACTTGCATAACATGTCATATATGAACTTGCATATAATCAAACACCAAACTTGCATAACATGTCATATATGAACTTGCATATAATCAAACACCAAACTTGCATAACATGTCATATATGAACTTGCATATAATCAAACACCAAACTTGCATAACATGGTGTCATAATGGATTAATGTTTATCATAGTGATTTGCATAACTAGCATCATGAGCACATAGCATAAAACTTGCATAACTAGCATCATGAACATATAGCATAAAACTTGCACAACTAGCATCATGAACTCATAGCATATGACTTGCATAACTTGCATAACATCATGAACACATAGCATATGACTTGCATAACTTGCATAACATCATGAACACATAGCATATGATAACGTAACTTGCATTGATCCACATACATAACCATAACCTCATTATATCCTATCATAATTAGTTTAGCAATTACTTGCTAAAGGCATAGAAACTCACAACTTGTTGATTATCACTCCTATGAAGAAGATTAAGTTGCTAGAGTTGATTAGAAGTTGATTTGAGAAGCTATCTTCTTCTACAATTTGATGGAGGCTCCTTCAAGTTGCATTTTGACGGCATAACGACATTGTATCTATTTTTAGTATGAATTAGGGTAGTCTTAGGGTGTATTTATAGAATTAGGATGTAGTTTAGGCCCTTAGATTAACCCTAGATTAGGTTAGAGCCGTCAGATTTCGTCACAAGCCCCAAAACACAGCCCAAACCCCTTCAGATTGCACCCAGGCTTAACTGACCGACAGGGGGGGTCGACCCCTGGGTCGACACATGGGTCGATCCCTTGGGGGGGGGTCGACACCCATGTCGACCCTAGTGTCGACACGCTCTGTTTGGCGGGAATTTTCCCGCCTCTTCTGAAATTTGAAATTTGAATATTTTAAATCTGTTTTGAATTTTCTGAAACTTCAGATGGCCATAACTTCTTCATACAAAGTCCAAATCACGCAAACTCGGACTCTATCTCAACCAGAATTCCGAGATGAACACAATGGCGCAACCCGTTTCCCTTAATTCTCATGTCTGAGATTAATTATTCTTTAATTACTAAACATTAATATTAAGTGAAATTCGGGGTGTTACATTCTCCCCTACTTAAAGGATTTCGTCCCCGAAATCTCCAAGTCAAGAAGAACGTATCCTACCAACCAGACAACCATCTACTCAAACCATCAAACACTGACATCCATTGTCCTTAAATTTTCTAACGTTGTATGAATATATGTAAAAAGTGTGTGTATATGTTTCCTGTCTAATGCAAAATTAGGCGGTCTACTGATTCAGTTGACCTCCTTAATGCAAACCATGATAGTGCCATGCATCCAATATGTATGCGAAAGAATCCTATCGACACATACTATTACTACATGTGTGCACAACCATACACCAAAATGCATCATCCATATGACAACACAACCATTATACATCCATTAATATAGCTACCTACACACAATTATATGCAATATGCAATATGCAATATGAAGTGACTAAGCCGATCTAGTGTCTAAAGTGTGTGTTTATGCATCCACGAGCAACCACTAGCAACCACTTGCATCCACATGCATCCATCAATCATAAAATGTCTCAAACACATGTTTCAACCATAGGTTTACCCTATCTAAAGGTCAAAGGTACTAATGAGAGGACATACTAAAGATAAGATAAGTACTAGACAAACGATAAAGGAGAAGTTAAAAGACATACCCACAAAAAGGAATGGGTATAATGAACACATCTTCGCTTCTGTCTCCCAGGTAGCATTGCTCTCATCCTCTCCCCATTGTACTTTGACTAGTCGAACCTCTCTGTTTCTCAACTTCCTAATCTCTGACCCAAGGATGCGGGTAGGAGCTCGTCGAATAGTCGCATCACGCTCTACCTCCACTTCTCTAAGCAAGCTCGGCTCTACCACCTCTGCGGTCTCATGTAGGCACTTCCTCAAATGTGACACATGGAATACGTCATGTACCCCACTAAGTCTCTCGGGTAAATCCACTCTATATGCCATCCGTCCAATCCTTTTCTTAATAGGAAACGGTCCTACAAACCTTGGTGCTAACTTCCCAACGGACCCAAAGCGAACTACATTCCGTAATGGAGATACTTTAACAAAGACCATGTCCCCAACATCAAACTCAAGATCCGTCCTCCTCTTATCCGCGTAAGATTTCTGTCTATCTTGCGCTGCTTTCATCCTTCTTCGAATTAAATCAATCTTTTCCGAAGTCTCTCTAACCATATCAGGCCCAAGCAAGATCTTATCCGTAGATTCCCACCAACATGTAGGTGATCGACAAGGCCTTCCATAAAGAGCTTCGAAAGGAGCCATACCAATACTAGACTGAAAGTTGTTATTATACGCGAACTCCACTAATGGAAGATGCTCTTCCCATGTACCTCCAAAATCTAAGATACATAGCCTCAAAAGGTCTTCTAGAACACGATTCACCCTCTCGGTCTGGCTGTCCGTCTGAGGATGATATGCGGTGCTCAAACACAACTGAGTCCCCACTGCTTCTTGCAAACTCTTCCAAAACTCGCTAGTGAAGATAGGATCTCGATCACTCACTATGCTAGAAGGTACCCCATGCAATCGAACTATCTCTCGAAGGTAAACTGAAGCTAGCCATGGAGCAGTCCTCTTACTCTTCACGGGTATGAAATGGGCGCTCTTAGTAAGTCTATCTACCACAACCCAAATTCCCGTATTACCCTTCCTCGATCTCGGTAACCCATCAATAAAATCCATCGAGATGCTATCCCACTTCCATTGCGGAACTTCCAATGGGTGAAGCAACCCACCGAGTTTCTTTTGCTCCGCTTTCACTTGTTGGCACACCAAGCATCTAGCAACATACTCGGCCACATCTTTCTTCATACCGGCCCAAAAGAAAACTCTCTTCATGTCTTGGTACATCTTGTCCCCACCGGGATGAATGATCATCTTTGAACGATGCGCATCATCAAGAATAGCCTTCCTCAAACCCTCGTCTTGCGGTACACAAAGTCTACCGTCTCTACGCAAGCACCCCTATCGTCTAGGGTGTACTTACTCAAATGGCTGGACGACTCCCCCCTTATGAGCCTCTCTACCAACTCAACCAACTGTGGGTCGTCCCGCTGTGCCTCGCCAATCCGTCCCAAAAGAGTAGGTCTGACCTCTAAGGATGCTAGCAAACCGGGTATAAAGTTAACGGAAGGTCTTAAGTCAAACATCGAGATAAATTCCAAGCTTCGTCGTTCCACGAACAATGGACTCAAGGACAACCTTTTTCTGCTTAAGGCGTCCGCCACCACGTTACCCTTGCCAGGGGTATACGCTATCTCGAAATCATAGGATGCTAAGAACTCCATCCACCTTTGCTGTCTCAAGTTCAAATCCTTCTGAGAAAACAAGTACTTCAATGATTTGTGGTCAGTGAAAAATTCGAACCTCTCTCCAAGAAGATAATGGCGCCAAGTCTTAAGCGCAAAAACAATAGCGGCCAACTCAAAATCATGGGTAGGGTAATTTTTCTCATGCGCCCTCAACTGCCTTCCACCGTAGGCTATTACCCTTCCCTCTTGCATTAAGACTGCACCCAGTCCTGTCCCACAAGCATCGGTATAAACAACAAACGGCTTACTCCCATCTGGCAACACTAAGACTGGAGCTGTGGTTAAAGCTCTCTTTAACCGTTGGAACGCATCATAACAATCTTCGTCCCATGCGAAGACAAGGTTTTTCTTTGTCAAGCGAGTTAATGGGGCTGATATCTTCGCGAAGTCCTTGATAAACTTCCTATAGTAGCCAGCCAACCCCAAGAAACTCCTCACCTCGGTAGCATTCTTCGGAACCTTCCAATCTTGGATGGATACTACCTTCGCGGGATCCACAGCTATCCCTTCCTTGGAGACCACGTGCCCCAAGAACCGCACTTCCTTCCTCCAAAAGTGACATTTAGAGAATTTAGCCTTAAGGCTATGCGCTCGAAGAGTCTCTAACACTTCCCTAAGATGTAGGGCATGCTCTTCTTCACTCGTAGAAAAGACTAAGATGTCATCCACAAAGACCACCACGAATTTATTAAGGTACTCCCTGAACACCCTACTCATCAAATCAACAAAGTATGCAGGGGCGTTCGTCAAACCAAATGGCATCACAAGCCACTCATAGAAACCATCCGGAGTCCTAAAGGCAGTCTTGTCTATGCTACCCTCAGCCACTCTCAACTGATGAAACCCCATGGCCAAGTCCAACTGCGAGAACACTGAGGCGCCAACCAACTGATCAAAGAGATCATCAATCCTAGGCAATGGGTGTCTATTCTTCTTTGTGAGCTTGTTGAGTTCTCTATAGTCTACACAAAGTCTGAGGGACCCATCCGCCTTCGTGGCCAAAACTACCGGAGCACCCCACTCCGATATACTTCGTCTTATGAACCCCTTCTCAAGCAACTCCCCTACTTGCTTATGGAGTTCCCTCCTCTCATGAGGAGCCATGTGGCGCACTGGCAAAGATACTGGCTTAGCATTATCTACCAGATATATTCGGAAGTCTATCTCCCGCTTCGGAGGTAAGCCCTTCACCTCCTCAAACACATCCGAGTACTCCCGGACCACTCTAACAGATCGCAAACTCTCGACCGAAGCGTCAAGCGATTCATGATAACTTAGCATAACAGAATCCATGGGATTACAAGAGATCTCGAGAGTGTTCCCCAAGCGGGTCATGAGCCTAACATCTCTCCTTTCGCAATCAAGAACGACACCATTACTGGATAACCAGTCCATGCCCAAAATCAACCCATAGCCCGTGAAGCCCAAAACAAAAGCATCACATCTAAACTCAACGCTAAGTATGGAAATCTTCAAACCCAAACATATCATGGACAAATAAGTGGAGCCCCCAATTGGGTTTGAAACAACCAAGGGATCATCTACTAGATTGGTGTCTAAGTGCAGTGACTCAACTAATGATGATGAGATAGACGAATGCGATGCGCCAGAGTCAAACAAAGTACGGACATGATGATCAAACAGAAAAACCAGACTTTCAACGGAAATAGTTCTACCTCTTTCCTGAATCGGTGGAACCGCGAGAGCCTGAACTTGTCCCCTTGCCTGACCTGGTGCCATAAGAGCTTGCACCTGTCCCCCTGAGGTAGATCCCGTCCTCTGCCCCTTCTTAGGACAGTCCTTCACTAGATGCCCTGCTTCGCCACAGTGGAAGCAGCCCGTCTTCTTCTTCTTCCGACAATCTTTGCTTAAGTGGCCTGGTGTCGCGCAATTGAAGCACTTCTTCTTTCCCTTGCCACCGTTGCCTTTCCCACCCTTGTTTTGTTGTTGCTGTTGAGGTCTCTTCTGATCTCCTTTCTTCTCGGGTGCCTTATTAGCATTGGGACCCTTCTCTTCCTCATGCATGAGTGCCATATCTACTAGCTTCTCAAAGGTGGCCCCCATAGGGATGTGAGTCATAACCAATCCATGCATCGGTTCATTCAAGCCTTTAACGAACCTCAAAGCCTTCTTCTCCGGTGTATTCACCATGTCTATGCCAAATCTTGCTAGCTGATTAAACTTGTTGACATATTCCTTTACTGATAGGTTTCCTTGCTTTAGAGTCAAGAACCTTTCCATATACAGATTTTCTTCTGCCCTTGAAAGAAACTTTGCCACAAACCTCTGCATGAAATCCGCCCAAGAGTCAACAGGGTGCTCTCCATTAGTGACCTCCCACCAGAACGAGGCCTCTCCCTTCATTAACCAAGCAGTTAACTTGACTTCCTTTCCTTCTTCCATCTCAAAGATATCTATCAACTCTTCCACTTCCTTAAGCCAATCTCTAGCTTCCACAAAAGTTTCTGATCCTTGAAAAGGTTTCCCTCCCATAGCCTTAAATTCCTTGCAAGTCTTAGCAAAAGTATCCGTGCGAGGAGGAGGAGGAGGAGGAAGATCGGGTGCAACTGTTGGTGGAGGAACATTTGCTGGACCCGCAGTGGCGGCCCTAGCCTCCATCAACATCCTATACCATACTGGTATCATCACACCCTCTGGAAAGTTAAGATCCTCAGCCATGCTGAAACGAAAAAGGAAAGATTCAAAACGGAGAATTCGAAAGATAAAGATATGGCTATTGGGGATTATGATTTTCTTTCAAAAACTTTTCTCTCAAAAGACATGTTTTTGAAAATACTTCTTCCAAAAATGTTTTTAGAAAAATAGTTTTCTAAAAATTTTATCTGTTCTGGTAACCTTCAGCTCTGATACCACGTGTAACACCCCACACCCGCTAAGGTCACTCACTATGGGAATGCCTTAACTTCGGTGGAGTATTTTAAGTGAATATAGAACAGAAAAATTACAACAAGACAGATATAAATAATACTTGTTAACTAAAACATCATTTCATTGCAGCAGAAGGTAAACATGTTTGGTTACAAAACCATAAGACAAGAGTCAAGTACTAAATATCCATCCTGATAAAAACATAAGTACATAATCCCACTACATAACTAATAGCCATAATAGAAAAGATAAGCTGGGCTTTACATCAACGGTCCAAGCTCCAAAAGATAGATAAAGAAATCTGATCAAAGCCCACTAGTGCTAGGCCCACTCTGAGAACCTGAGGGTTGGGAAAAAGATAAAAACAACGGGGTCAGACATAAGTCTGAGTGAGTCCTATAACTTTAACAGTACAATCATTAAAGTAATTAGGGTATGATATAAACTTGGTACGGTAATGACTGGGGATAAATGACTACACTAAGCAGCCAACTAGACATAGGATGAACTAAGATATCGGATAAAGACGCATCTACCCACCCAAGGGTAATTACTACACTGCACCACACCAGTCATTCCTACTTAAAGGTTGATCCCACCCAAGGACTTAGAAAATATAACTAGTAGTTTCTTGTACCCCTAGCTGACCACATAGGTGTCGTCTGCCCCTATCTCCACTAGGTGTACCCACTACTCCCCAAGCGATCGGCTCCCTACCATAGATACCCGTGCTGGCCCCACAGTGGGGTGTATCACTCCCCAAAGTGGCAACCCGATACAACCAACGGTGCACGGCTTATACCTACACGATGCAACAACGTCTTATCTACTAGCCCGGGTCCACACACGCATATGAAACCCGTTGGACTTGCGTTGCCACCGCTAACCCGTTTTGGCCTCTTATAGTCAAGCCCAGTACGCGTGTCCCGTCCTCGACATGGGTCGAGCCCAATAAGATACATATGGGTTACTGGTTGAAATGGGCCCCCACAAGCTACCCACCTAAGCTTGTCCCTTTTTCTAGTGCATCCCACTTAACCCTTTAATCATGTTTAATTACATGTTTCCACTTGGTTAAGTATACTAATCGTATTTCCTATTGCCACCCAAGGCAACCCACTAGATTTCTACATGCCACCCAAGGCACTTACTTGATTTCCACATGCCACCCAAGGCACCCACTTAACCCCTCATGCCCCACTACATGCTTATTTGGTTATTCTTTCTTAATTGATTAAGACTGTAACCTTTGCAAAAACCTCTCACATTAGACTATCTTTTATGGCAGCTGGATTTGCCGGTCGGGTCCGGGCAGCCTTACGCCATAACCGAGTCTAACCTCGTGTCTTTACAATTGTCACGTATTTAGTTTATGCCTAAGACCTCTCACATTGGGCCAATCATTTGTAGCCGTTGGATTTGCCGGTCGGTTCCGGGCAGTCTTATGCTACAAAAGGGTCCAACCTCGTGTCTTAGTCGATTAATTACACCTAATTAATCACCCCCATAATTTGTATTAATTATCCCTAATTAATTACAAATTTAACGATGTACATAATTGACTCAATTATGTCCATCCACTTTATGGTATGCATAATCATACCAACTTCACACCATTTTATTAACATGAATATTAACCCCATCGTTCCCCACGTAATACGTTGACATGACATACTTAAAAAGGGAGATTCGTCATAAACACAATGGGTTCAACTTGCATAACATTAGCATCAACATGGGTTTTAAAGGTGTCAACATGCATATATGACCATAGCATCAAACCCAACTAGCATAAATAATCAACCCAAACTTGCATGAATCACATATGTCATAAGAGGGTAACTTGCATAAGTTACTTATGTCATACAAAGGGGTAAACTTGCATATGTATGTATGACATACAAAGGGGTTAACTTGCATATGTATGCATATCATACAAAGGTGTAAACTTGCACATGTTACTTGCATATAATCAAACACCAAACTTGCATAACATGTCATATATGAACTTGCATATAATCAAACACCAAACTTGCATAACATGTCATATATGAACTTGCATATAATCAAACACCAAACTTGCATAACATGTCATATATGAACTTGCATATAATCAAACACCAAACTTGCATAACATGTCATATATGAACTTGCATATAATCAAATACCAAACTTGCATAACATGTCATATATGAACTTGCATATAATCAAACACCAAACTTGCATAACATGGTGTCATAATGGATCAATGTTTATCATAGTGATTTTCATAACTAGCATCATGAGCACATAGCATAAAACTTGCATAACTAGCATCATGAACATATAGCATAAAACTTGCACAACTAGCATCATGAACTCATAGCATATGACTTGCATAAATTGCATAACATCATGAACACATAGCATATGACTTGCATAACTTGCATAACATCATGAACACATAGCATATGATAACGTAACTTGCATTGATCCACATACATAACCATAACCTCATTATATCCTATCATAATTAGTTTAGCAATTGCTTGCTAAAGGCATAAAAACTCACAACTTGTTGATTAGCACTCCTATGAAGAAGATTAATTTGCTAGAGTTGATTAGAAGTTGATTTGAGAAGCTATCTTCTTCTACAATTTGATGGAGGCTCCTTCAAGTTGCATTTTGACGGCATAACGACGTTGTATCTATTTTTAGTATGAATTAGGGTAGTCTTAGGGTGTATTTATAGAATTAGGATGTAGTTTAGGCCCTTAGACTAACCCTAGATTAGGTTAGAGCCGTCAGATTTCGTCACAAGCCCCAAAACACAGCCCAAACCCCTTCAGATTGCACCCAGGCTTAACTGACCGACAGAGGGGGTCGACCGCTGGGTCGACACATGGGTCGACCCCTGGGTCGACCCCTGGGTCGACACGTGGGTCGACCCCTTGGGGGGGGGGGGGTCGACACCCATGTCGATCCTAGTGTCGACACCCTCTGTCTGGCGGGAATTTTCCCGCCTCTTCTAAAATTTGAAATTTGAATATTTTAAATCTGTTTTAAATTTTCTGAAACTTCGGATGGCCATAACTTCTTCATACGAAGTCCAAATCATGCAAACTCGGACTCTATCTCAACCAGAATTCCGAGACGAACACAATGGCGTAACCCGTTTCCCTTAATTCTCATGTCTGAGATTAATTATTCTTTAATTACTAAACATTAATATTAAGTGAAATTCGGGGTGTTACATTTATCTAACTTGTTCATTTCATATTGGTTTTAAACAAATCGATTCATGTTCAGGTTTATCTCCATGAAATCGAGCACACCATCCAAATATATCATACAAACAAATCAATCGATTGCCCATATTATAATAATTCGTGAAAATTATTACTTTTATTATAAAATAAACTAGGCAAAAATAATTTCAAAAAATAATTTTATAATCAAATTTACAAATACGCGCTCTCGTATATATACACAAACCCAGTCTGGGGTATTACTAACCCCATCTCTATTGAGTCACACCACAGAGCCAAGGTTATCACTAAACCTGGCTCTGATACCGCTGTAACGACCCAGGGAAAAACTTGACGCTCGAGTTTTCGACAACAATACATAAACCCGTATTACTTGCCAAAAACCCAAGTATCGAACCCCAGATTGTCAATAGAAAGAAATTAGAGGGTGAGAATAGAAAGAAAGAAATATTAGAATAGAAGAAAGAAGAAGAACACATCAGAATCTCACAGCTGAACGAATAAAATATAATATAACAAATCTGTGTATACAAAAGAACTGTTTATACATACCAACCATCAGAGTACAACATATATCATTCACAACGGAAATAACTTTATATAACTAACAGTGAAGCCTTCTGCTTCTAGCTCCTGAAACTCCAAGCGAAACCTAACCTGGAACATACTCGATCTGACCCGAGCACATTTGAAGCAAAGCGAAATACACCGAGTCAGTTTGGAATACTTTCAGTGATAAATTCACATAACACACAACTTGTTTAACTTTGGAAAATTCTTTATGAAATCAAAGGATAATAGTAAGACTAGCCCACACGTAAACACAGACAGTTTTTACCTTACTATAACCCAAACCATTTTTGAAATCATAACTTATTCTGATATTATCATAATGTCTAAATACAAATAATTAACAATCTAGTGGAACGCTTGCATCTCACGCTCCACATATATAGTATACAATCAAAAACCACGGGCGCTTATTGGATATTGTATTCCAACTTGACAAGGTATGGGACCACCTTCCGACTGTGTATCTCTAGAGGCGAATACATTGGGTTCAACAAGAACGTCTTACAACCTGACCCTCACATGACCGACCACTCATTTCGCTTGAGTGTATCGAATGTATATCACCGACGGTTGGGATCAGCAACAAGGGACAACATCGAATATAGATTAAAGAAGCAAATGGAATTTCTCTAGATAGGTGATTATATACGGGAGCGACCCACATAGCCATGCTTCCTGCCCGATTTTTTGTCATTTTCTGGTTGATGAGGCTTGAGGCCAGAACTTAACTTTAAAACATCTGGTCATCATTCACTTTGAATGCCACATCGTCAGATCCGCCAGATCACACTGATTGACGTCCACAAAAATACTATAGTTTATTTGGCTAGAGAATAACCATTTCTCCGCCCTCAACTACGTTTGGAGAAATCAACGCATGTAATTCTTTTGGAAATACTCTGTCAGACATCCGTCCATACAAGTCATCCAGGAAAAGGATGAACCGAAGGTACTCTCCTACTGCATCTCATGTAGGAATCACCCTATGGAACAATAGCGAGTAGTCCTTGCAATCCATAGATTCCAACCACACCGAATCACAAATCAAAATAACTCTGGTTGCAAGCCAGAGAAATTCGACAAGTAGTCCTTCCGCTTATGAAGATCCACGGTCTTCACTTGCTCCGTCTCCAATCGACATCTTCACGTATTTGTTGGTCGGAATGGGTTTCGAATATAAATTCGATCCCGGTCTTTCCATACCAACAATTGTATTGTTCAAGTTTGATAGTCGGTGATTTAACTATCAAATACAATAGTGTGAATACAATGAGTTTGCTGATTCGGTACTTAGCATTACCTGACCTATTAAAATATATTTAATAAAATAGTTAATGAATTTCTAATCTTCCAATACATTAGAAACATTACACTTAATTTCATTCTAGTATGACAAAACTATTTTTAATGTTTTAGAACCATGTATATATATGGATTTCCACCTTTTTATTTTCTTGGTAAATGTCAAGAACTTCCTTCAAAACCTTTATCCCATTTTCTTATGTTCGAGAATCTCACGATATATATATATATATTACTTAATGGTATTAAAGAAGTTCCAATTCTATTATGGTCAAAACCAATGTCGACTTGTATTGTTTAAAACCAATTATCCTTATTAACATTGAAACCAATTTAGTATTGATTCATATTCCAAAACCTCGCACTTGTATTCAATCCTTCTCGTATGGAATATCACACCTATCATAACCCATTTTCACTCGTTTCAAACCAATACCATTTCTCGATAATAATGAAGCCATTCAAGTTAGGGTATTTTATTTACCTCTCAGACCTTGATCGACAACGTTCTTATCTCAGAATAATATCAGTTTGTAACTTAAACCCTTATAAAAGTCTTATTTACCATCTCAATTTCTAATATGGTTTTGTAAACTATTTCTTACATTTGAAATCCTCTTTTCGATATAACCTCCTTACTTAATTCGTTTGATCAAGTAAGTCCTCATTCAAAATACAACTTTTAGCTTATCATTTTGGTTTAAAAACCTTCTCAAAATCTCGCTTGGATTTCTTCCTTGTAATCATCTATTTACCCTCTTTTCACTACTTCTGAGATTATATTCTAAAGCCATCGCTATATTTCAGTTTATTATTAATCTACTTACCATCTCCCTTTATTATTTCTCTTTAATTGTATTCCTTTTACTTAATTTAGAAATTAATAAAAATCTTATTTAAATCTCCACATTCACCTACACCTATCATTTACCAATCTCGTTTGAAAACCTGGTTTATAAATCTCTTTATAACAATTTATTTGCCTTTGATCGCACTTATCGATGCTTTAATTACTTCCAATGGAACTCCAATTAAAGGTCACTTCTTTAATTATTATTAACTAAAATAATAATTAACTTTAACATTAAATATATTAAAAATAGTTAACTTCGTTATTAATAGGATCATTATCATTTATAAAATCTTATTAAATAATAATTAACTTCATTAAATTAAACAATTCTTAAATTTGCTTAATTAATAGTTAATCGAGAATTAACTAATATTTTTAGACTATTCAAATATTCAGAATATTAAAATCAATTTTCTTCCATTTGTAAAATTTACTCAAAATGGTTGATTTCATCGACCGTACACCTCAGTTAGCAATTAACTGATTTTCATTTGTCATTTCCCCTTTTTAAATCAATTAAATAACTTAATTAATTTAAAAATGCCATTTGATTGGTTCAAAAATAATTATTTCCTTTTTACCAGCCCGTAGGTAAGTTTTCTGGTTTTCTAGCTTTCAGCACATGTACAAACATACGGTCTTGTCACATAAGATCGTTTAAACTATTTCTTTTATAAACCCGATTAAAATATTTATTTATAAATTTCTAATTTAATTAATTATATAAAATTACTGTAAAACTTCAATTCAGTTATAAAATAATTTATAACTTTAAAACTGCGTTAATTCACCGAATGGTAAACTGACGTCTAAAACAACACAATTTAGGCCATTCACTACCAATTACCAAATCAACACTGTCAGTTGATTTTAAACACAACACATGTGAATATTTATTCAACCATCATGTCCAAACAGGTTTTACTACCATATGGGTTCAATTAGTTCAAATATCAACAATATAAAACAAACAAACAACATATATAATATTTGAGGAATCCGGTCGGATCCCTCCAACCTGTGCTTCCCTACATCACAGCTCGTTATACATTTCATAATAATATATGAAATAAATTTCAATGATCTACTAATTTAAAGCGATTAAATAACAACAACCAATCAAACATAACAACCAATAGCAACCAATCAACCAATTTATATTTTTAAAGGTAAATTATATTTTAATATGAATTTACCACATCACAGGATTCCAGAAGGTGAGAGAATTAACTCACCAGATTTATTAGGTTGGCGGTTGATGCGTTTGTTGCATTTTATCTTGAACGGACATTCAAAATTAGCTGAAATTTCGACTGCGTCAGATCAGTGCCTAGTCAGTGCCATTGTCTAAGTCTCGTCCCTGCGATCCCAACGAATCTAGTTTCGCTGAAATCCGTTATCGTATGAAAAATTTATGCAAGTTTAAAGATTGAACAAATATACAATTATTGATTAACTAACTTATATTTTAATTAAATAATTAAAAAAAACCATTTACCTTAATTAAGCCGTTAACTTGGCCATGTCATTCCCGTATTTAGCAAAAACACGGTTTCTCTCTTTTGAACTGCTCCTCCCCGATACCTTCTCTTCACCAACATCGGAAAAAACTCCACCCACCGTCGTCGTTAGGCACCACCGGACCTCCATCGTCAGCGTCCCATCGAGCAGCCCCCAGGCCAGACCCCACGGCCACCAGTGCCCGCCGTTCGCCAGTAATTTCAAAAACCCCAATTCCATTCAACTCGATCATTCCGCCGCCACAGACCAAATTGGACCGCCGGACCACCACCTCTCGCCGCGTCTGACTTCCCCCAACCAGATCCCCTCAGACCCGACACCCCCTCGACAACCATATCGCCGGAAAATCCATTAAAACCGACCATTACTTCACGTAAATCTTCCTCTCCATTCATCTACCAATTCCCGACACCCTCGACCACTAGAAAACTCGAGACCAGTGCCAAACGAAAGCCTTGTCTCCCCTCTTTCTTTCCCCCAAGGTCTGGACTTCTAAAATTGGACCAAGTGCTCGAATTTCAGTAAAGGACGAAACTTGATTTCGCCACTTGTAACGGCCCGGAAAAAATTTCGATGCTCAAATTTTCAACAATGATACACAATCCCGTATCACTTGCCAAAAACCCAAGTATCGAACCCTTGACTGTTAATAGAAAGAAGTAAGAGGGTGAGAAGAAAGAAATGTTAGAATAGAAGAAAGAAGAAGAACACATCAGAATCTCATAGCGGAACGAATCAAATATAATATATCAAATCTCTTTATACAAAAAGAAACTATATATATACATACCAATCATCAGAGTACATCATATATCAGACACAGCGGAAATACACTTTGAATAACTAACGGTGAAGCCTCCTGCTTCCAGCTCCTTAAACTCCAAGCGGAACCTAACCTATAAATATACTCGGTCTGACCCGAGCACATTTGATTTAAAACAAAATTCACCGGGTCAGTCTGGAATACTTTCAGTGATAAATTCATAACACGACAACTAGTTTAACTTTGGAAATCCTTTTGAAATAAAAGGATAATAGTAAGACCAGTCCACACATAAACACAGATGGTTTATACCTTACTATAACCCAAAATACTTTGGAAATCAATATATTTTCTGATATTATCATAGTGTCTATCAAACTACAAATAAATAACAAATTAGCAGAACGCTTGCATCTCACACTCTACATATATAGTATACAATCAAAAACCGTGGCCGCTTATTGGAAATTGGATTCCGACTATGACAAGGTATGGGACCACCTGCCGATAGTGTATCTCTAGAGACGAATACACTGGGTTCAACAAGAATGTCTTGCAACCCGGCCCACACATGACCGACCACTCATTTCGCTTGAGTGTATCGAATGTATATCACCAACGGTTGGGGTCAAACCACCGTTTCCCGATAGGGACAACATCGATAGATTTAGGAAGCAAAAGGAATTTCTCTAGATAGGTGATTATACACCCTAATGGGAGCGACCCACATAGCCATGCTGCCTGGCCGATTTTTGTCATTTCCCGGTTGATGAGGCTTGAGGCTAGGATTTTCTTCCTTTTTAAATCAGCACATCACTTTGAATGCCACGTCGTTAGATCCATCGAAATCACGAATTGACATCTACAACAATACATTACGTGTTAGCTAAAAGAAGTTTCCTTCTCTGCTTCCACTCTTGGTACGGTTAAAGAAATCAATATACGTGACCGTCTAGAAATACTCTGTCAGACACTCGCCTATACAAGTCATCCAGGAATAGGATGAACCGAAGGCACTCTCCTACCACATCCTATACAGGAA
Organism: Allium sativum; assembly: GCA_030737875.1. Lineage (NCBI taxonomy): Eukaryota > Viridiplantae > Streptophyta > Magnoliopsida > Asparagales > Amaryllidaceae > Allium > Allium sativum. The sequence continues at coordinate 106,192,602 of CM060911.1, read as the reverse complement.
TCACCCCAAGGATCAGTAACGAGAAGTCCTTGCAACCCGTAGATTTCAACCATGATTGAACCCTAGTATATCTCTGCGTCGACTCAGAGATTGTGAGTGATCCTTCCATTTATGAAGATTTACGGTCTTCTATGCTCCATCTTCATCGGCTGCCAATTAGTTGCGAACGTACGGTTGATTCGAAGTGGTTTTGGGTCTAGTTCCCATCCCGGTCTCTTCGAAAACAACTAGTAAAAAAAGTCGAATAGAATAATTGATTTGATAGTCGATTGTTTAACTATCAAATCTTAACAGTGATGTTAAGTATATTGGAAGTTCAGGTCGTTTAGATTAAAATACTTTAGTTAACCATTTCATCGATTCATATTGATTTCATAAATCCTATTTCAACCAAATCCTTCTGTTTTCATTACTTTGAAAAAAACATTGATCGATATTCTCTTTAGAATAACGTATTTACCCAATTTCACTTTTATTTCCTTTATTCGGAAATATTCTTATATATTACATAACCCAACTTTATTTTCTCTTTATCTTGGAAAAACATCGTTTCTATTTTCGAACCATTTTTCTATATTTTCTTATCTTAAAAGCATCGCTATAGTTTAAAACCCCTTTCCATTCCACTAACCATTTCAAACCAATATCATCTTTTGATAATAGTGAAGTTGCCTAAGTTGCGGTATTTTAATTACCTCTCAGACCTTGACCGACAACGTTCTTATCGCCAGACAATAAAAGTTTACAACTCAACACCTTATATTCCATTTCCATTTTCCACTTATTTTGGTTTTAAACATCATCTTCTTTGATTTTAAAACCCACTTTACATCCTAATTCTCATTCCTTAAATAAGTAAACTTCTTGACAAATTCTTCTTTACCATTCGATTCCAGTATGGTACTTTAACCCACTTCTTACGTTCGTAATTTCCTTAGAATCATTTTACTTAATTTCTTAAGTAAATATTTACCAAACCTCCTTTAAATTCCTATTTTAACCATACTTGTTTTATTTAATTAAATAAACCTTATTGAGATCCTCGCTTTAACATACACATCCCCTTTACTCTCTTGTTTGAAGTCATGAAATATAAATCCCTTTTCAGCTCTAGATCGAAATCAAACTTGTTTTCATTTGTCCACATCTTAATTTAATTCTCCATTAAAATAATCACTTTGGTTATCATTATTTAAAATGATATTTTACTTCAACGTTAACTACTTTGAAAGTAGTTAATTCCATTAAATAGAGTAATTAATCATTTAAAGGATGATGAAATAATAATAACTTCATTAACAAAAAATAGATTGATAATCATTTTAAAATATAGTTAAATCAAAGATTAACTAACTTTGACCAATCTTCGTTACGCTTAACGAACATTTGAAACTATTGATTTGATTAATTTAAATCAAATCATTTTAACCGTCAACTTTGGTAAAAACAGTCGCTTTTGTCGACCGTCAACATCCGTTAACCATTAACTGATATTCATTCACCGTTCCCCCTTTTTAAATTAATTAACTACTTAATTAATTTAAAAATATCATTTAATTGTTTTATAAAGCACTGATTCAATTTTACTATTCAATACATTAGTTTCTACTTTTCTGATCATTAATGACGTTATAATTCATTTTATAAAATGTTTAAACAAATCCTTATATAAACATGATTATAAATATATTTATAAAATTTCCATTTTAATTAAGTTGTATAAACCAGTTTAAAATTTCATTTCAGTTATAAAATAAATTTATAACTGAAATGTTCATCTGTTCGCCTAGCGGCAAAACGATGTCACAACCGATGGATTTTACACCATCACTGCCAATCACTTAATCAATACTGTCGATTGATTAAAAATCACATCAACGATCACATCCATTCAAATTGAACAGGTTTGATATCATTTTGGGGTAAACAATTCATATATATGAGAAATATGATCAAAAAATAAATTTGAGGAATCTGGTTGATTCCTCCTACATGTTCTTCCCTGCACTACAGATTGTTATAACATTTCACGACAAAATATAATTTTAAATAAATTATCTATGATAATTGTAACACTCCGCCTCCGCTAGGGTCACTCGCAAAGGAATGCACTAGCTTTAGAGGGGCATTATTGGTAAACATGCACAGAAATATCACAAGACAGAACATATAAAATAGCGGAAGTAAAATCAAACTTTCATAACATGAATAAATAAGGTCTAAAGCCTTTTACATCAGAGTACATCAAAACCTGTCTTGCAATAGTAAAGAAGCATAAAGACATTTTCATAAATTATTCCCCAAGTAAAAACAGTAAAGTAGCCATTAGCCAAGAAAAGTCCAAGCCATCCATGATGACCTTCAAGCAGAAGAAGTCCGAACTAAACAACAGTATTTCCTCCCTGTAACCTGGGGGGGAAACGGAAGAAAAGAGGCGAAACAAAACGGGTCAGTCAAAAAGACTGAGTAAGCCCTATCTACTATTAGCATAAAAACTAGTAAAGTTAACTGACATGAGAAACTGAGATGAACATAAGCATGATAACAAGATAGATAAGCTAAATCAAAATAACAGGATGAACTACTGAACTCAGATAAACTAAGGTGTCATGATAAATTACGATGTCAAGATAAAACAAGGTATCACATCGTCAGGTTTCTATCAAGTATAATATCCCCAAGATATCTGTCACGTATAACGCCCCGTGATATCTATCCTGTATTTTAGCTCTGCACCTACCGTACTAGTATCCCCACCGTGTCATGTGTTAACCAAGAATGACCCTCACTCAAAAGTCGTGTAATGGTCCATGTCAACCTAATATATCGCATATATAGGTTACTCAACTTGTATGTTTTATTCCATGTAAATGTTCAGTCCCTTGTCGTAGACCATACGGGCTTTCCCATGAGATTCTATATTACTTTAACATAGTTCCATGATCCTTAAGATCGGTTTGGACTGTTACCCTAAACCTAGCTAGGGTCTTCCAACATGAATTATTGTTTGTACAACTAGGACTTATGCTACCTAGGGTTGCTAGGGATTATGCTTACCTATTGCACGTTTTCGTATCTCGGTTTGGGTTCAACCACCTAGGGCCACTAGGGATTACGCTAACCGCCAACCGCGCCCTTTTTCCCACGCATTCATCGTGAATTGCTTTTCCATGACTGTATGCACATGTATCACATCGTGCCATCCGAGTCCTGTCACAGGGCAAATCAAGAAGTACAGGACTCGGTCGGGAGCTTTCGATTTATCTGCCGATGCAGATGCTAAGGTCTGTTTTTCTTATACGTGGCTATGGTCCCACGAGACCACTCCCTCAACTAGTGAAAGACAAGACAGGATAAATCCTGTATGAGAACACAACACTGGCCAACCCACATCCAAGCCTTACCGCAACCATAATTAGATAGCAATTATGGTCTTTTGGGTGTTCTCTGCCTTTCCGTACGTACACGCTTGACCAAAGATGGTAGGTAGCCTGACGAAATGCTATCTAGGGTACGACCGTGTATCGTCGACTATCCCCTATCCATCCCCGTCTTTAGGTCGCTCGTATAGCAACCAAGGCATATTCTTGGTTCTTCTAATGCAGACCTTAACCTCTCATGAGCCTAGTATAATCACCTGGCAGCTCATAGAGGGATACCAAGAATATCCTCACGTTCCCCGAAGCCGCTGCTTCGTTACCCAGTTCGCTGGAGCCTTTATCTAAATCAGATACTTGCTCCTACTCGTATACTTAAACGATGACCTACCGTATCAGGTTACTCATCTATCTATGAACTGGTCTAAATTTCCTTGACTAAGAATCATTACTTAGTTATTCATCAACTAAGGTTTACCACTTAGCATTGTTCCCGTTATCCTTGTTAACTACGGTTATCCACCTAATCCTCAGAACTAGGGTATACATAATGGATTAAGTGTCACTTAAGTTCATGACTTAACCCGTCTACAAATCCTGTCCAAAATTGGCTAAGTATCCAAGTTCAAGGCTTAATCCTACAAACCATGCTCAAGTTGGTTAAGTATATTAAGCAATTCACGACTTAACCTCGTCCAATTATCATTCTAGATTGGTTAAGTATATATTAACTTGACCCTATCAATTTACTTAGTCAAATCGGTCAAGTGTATTCAAGCGATTCGTGACTTAGCCTTATCATGTTTTCACGTTATATTGGTTAAGTATTGGTTAACTTAACCACAATAAATTAACGAGTTAGATTGGATAAGTATAGGTCACTTAACCACATCAATTCATCATGTTTAGATTAGTTAAGTGTATAACTTAACCCCATTAAACTACCAAGTGGGATTAATTAAGTCTAGGCTAACTTAACCCCATCCGATTTCCATGTTTAGACTAGTTGAGTCTAATCTTAACCCCATTCGTTAACCGTATTTTTCGGTTAAGCGTCATTAAGAAAACTTACTTAACCTTACCAAGTTATCGCGTTGGATTGATTAAGTGTTGGTTAACTTAACCCCATCCACTAGTCATATAAAAATGGTTAAGTGTCATTAGGCAAATCAAGTTACTTAACCTACCCAACCTTGTCATGTTTTGTTAAGTATCATTAGCCTAATCAAATTACTTAACCCATTTGTCCATGTCATATTTGGTTAAGAGTCATTAATCAAATTAACTTAACCCTATCATGTGGCATTAATTACTTAATGCACCTTCACCTCTCACATTAGACTTTGTTGTGGTTACTAGTTAAGCCGGTCGGTTCCGGGTAGCTTTACACCACAACTTGGTCTAACCTCGGGTTCAAGCACAACATGACCAACTTCTCACATTGGGTCCTATTGTTTGCAACTACTAGTTAGGCCGGTCGGTTCCGGGTAGTTTTACGTTGCAAACTCAACCCAACCTCGAGTTGGCCACACTTATATTATCTAAGTGTCATGTCCATCATGTTTCCCAAAACATGTTACAAGTTTTCAAGCATTTGGGTAGACCTAACTTAATAGGTAAATTCCCAAAGGGTAGACCTAACTTAATAGGTAAATTCCCAAGCTTATGTTTTTATGCATACTTACATGTCAACTTCCATGTTATATTTCAAGTCATGTTTTCAAGTTGTATTTTCATGTCATTAGAAATTACCCATAACATAACCCAACGCTTTTAAACTCGCATATACGTTCGCGACAACGTAATGGATTAAAAGAAGAGACTTGGCAAAGGCATGACAAAAATGGATATTAAGCCACAAGTTAATCATGGTGGAAAATGAGGCACAAATGTGTTCATTAACTTGCATGTTACATTCTTAAGCCTCAAAACATGCATAAACCCAAACTTGGCACATAAGTGAATCATGGTGACAAAAGATATGGAATGATGACTAGTAACTCGCATATATCATCATATAAGGGTTATGACTTCATATGCAAGTTGACATAAAGGTTATGAGGGTTCTCATGTTGCCTAATGCAACATTTCAACATAAAGGTTGTAGCTTTTAGCTCACAAGATCAAGATAATGACTTCATAAACTTGCATGACATGATAGCATGTATCATACTCAATGATCAAACCCAAACTTGCAACATGAACATTTAACTTCATAGTTAATATCTAAGAGTAGGGAAAGGGCTTACATTGCTATGAAGGCACAAAAGATATGACAAAGCCCTTATGCAATCAAATAGACCCAAAATGCAAGCTCTAACATAAAAACCCTTGAGCCAAAATGATCAAAACCCTTGCTTTATGATGCAAAGATAGAAACTTGACTTGAATGCAAGCTAATGACACTCATACAAGCTTGAAAACACTTGTATGCATGGAAAATCTCTCATAGAAACCATTTAGAAATTTTATGAAGAGAGTGGAGGCCATGAGAGGTAAAATTTTGCCATAGTTTAGTTGCATGAATGAATAATGAGGATTTAGGATAGGTTAGGGTCTTATTTATAGATTAGGCAAGTGTTTTAGGCCATAGGATTAAACCTAGATTCAATCCAAGCCATCAAAGCATGTCTTGGGGAAGAAGTCAAGTGTAGGAACCATCTAGGGCCTTTAGATTAAAGATGAACCATGAGAACCATCCTAATGCAAAATCTGCATTTGAGCGAATCGGCTCACGGGTTGACAGCCAAACACCCTGGATTAACCCCTAGTCGACCCAGCGAGCTTGGGTCGACCTCAAAAATCGGCCGGTTCGGTTATTCCCCTCTCCCAATTCGCTGTTTTGAACATTTTTGCATATTTATTTATTTAATTTTCAATTATATATATATATATATATATATATATATATATATATATATATATATATATATATATATATATCAATACTTATATATTTCTCTGCGCAACCCATTTCACTTAATTAAGTATACTTTAATTTGGGAATTTTTTGTGAAACTTCGCGAGGCCATATCTTGGTCATACGGACTCCGATTTTCGAAAACTCGGACTCTATTTCGCGTATTTTTCCGAGACGAACGCAATGGCATAGCCCGTTTCCCTTGATTCAGATTTTACAGTTTAATTCTGCCTCCATTTATGTTATAACAGGTTATTGAAAATATGGGTTGTTACATTCTCCCGACCTTTTAGGATTTCGTCCCCGAAATCTCCAAGTTAGGAAGAACATATCCTACCATCCATCATCCATCTACTCAAAACATCATCCACAAGCAACCATTGTCCTTAGATGATTTCTAATGCTATATGAATATATGCAAAACGTGTGTGTACATGTTCCTTAGCTAATGCTAATGATCAGGCCTGAATAATCTTTCTAATGCAAAATATGTATAGTGCCATGAATCCAACATGTATGCAAATAGTCCTAGTCATATAGATACTATATGCGTGCACAATCATTCATTCATATGCAACAACCGCATGATAATACATTCGATTTCATCCATAAACAAGTATAAATACTCGTTCATATGCAATATGAAATGTGACCGAGTCGAGCTAGTATCTAATGTGTATTCGCGCATCCACGAGCAACCACTTGCAACCATATCAATCATAACATGTTTCAAATACATGTTTACATCCATAGGGTTCTACCTAGAATTCCCTGAAACAGGGTCGAGAAGATAAACAGGACAAACTCCTTACAGGGTTTGTAACGGAGAATAGGACCGAGAGGATGTCCACAAAAGATAGCCTACAAGTAAGCTCTACAGAAAACAGGGATCAAGGATATACTCCCAAAAAGAGATATCATGCGCGTATCTAGTCTTTGACCATCAAAGTCGTCTTTTAACTTCGCGATTTTGTAGCTTCTTATTCCTGTTTCCATAACATGAGCTGGAACTCATTTCTTCGTCGCCTCTCGTTCCACTTGCACTTATCCTTTTCCTAGAATACTTGACGCAAACATGACTGCGTACTCATGATCTCATGCAAGCTTTCCAAAATTCACTAGTGAATCTTGGATCTCGTTTATATACTATAAGAATTCCATGTAGAAGAACTTTCTCTTGAAAGTAAACAGATGTCAATCAGGTTATCATGCGCACTTACTAGGGTGATTTCTATAACCCATGCATAAATGAAGTAAACCATCCGTCTTATTGGCGAACACCACTCGATCGGGCTTCAAATTTCCAATAAAGGCATCAAGGGATTCTAAGTAACTAGTCATGACAGAACCTCAAAAAGGTTACCCGATACTTCGAGGGCATTACCAAGGCTAGTCAAAAGGTCTAACTACCCTCCTATCAAAACCGAGAGTGGCACCCCCTACTGGATAACCACTTCATCCCTAGAATCCATCCATAGCTTATAAACATAAGCATTATTTCCAAACTCAACACTTGGTATAGACATTCCCAAATCCAAACAAGTCATGTATAAATGGACTGATTCTCCAATAGGACTTTGAGACAAAAATGGGATTCTCTATTACGCTAGTACTTAAGGTGCAGAGACTCAACTATCGAAGCAGACTTAAATGATACGAACAACGAAGTCCTAACGGGATGATAGAGAAGAAAAGCTAAACCTTTAACAAGATCGTTACCCTCCTTCCGAGGTACTCTAGAAATGAGAGCATACTACTGCCCTCCCAATGATCTTGTCCTTGTCCCATAATACTTAACTATCCGCCCCGTTTTACCATGCCAAAGGTACTCTCTCGTCATGGGTTTCATTGTTCATCTTTCTCCCTCCTTTGAGGACTAAGCCATACCAAAAAGTTGCTCATCCTTAAGCTCGTATCCTTTATCCTTCTTTCTCACGATCCTTTCTTATAACGCGGCCACTGGTCTCTCGAGAACCACCTCCATCGTATGGAAAGCACTTTCGTAGGTAGAAAAGACTAGTCGCAGTTAAAACTACTGTGACTACAGATGGAGGAAAGAAAGGAAAAGAGACTCAATTAAGGAAACAAGGATAGTGCTAATGGCCTTTGGGGAATAGCCTTTTTCTTTTAAAAGAAAATTTTCTTGAAAAATGCTTCTTTGTAAACGGTTTTTTTTTCAAATAGTTTTCAGAAGGTCTTTAAAAACTTTTGCCCAGTCTGGTAACCTTCTACTCTGATACCACGTGTAACACCCCACCTCCGCTAGGGTCACTCGCAAAGGAATGCACTAGCTTTAGAGGGGCATTATTGGTAAACATGCACAGAAATATCACAAGACAGAACATATAAAATAACGGAAGTAAAATCAAACTTTCATAACATGAATAAATAAGGCCTAAAGCCTTTTACATCAGAGTACATCAAAACCTATCTTGCAATAGTAAAGAAGCATAAAGACATTTTCATAAATTATTCCCCAAGTAAAAACAGTAAAGTAGCCATTAGCCAAGAAAAGTCCAAGCCATCCATGATGACCTTCAAGCAGAAGAAGTCCGAACTAAACAACAGTATTTCCTCCCTGTAACCTGGGGGGGAAACGGAAGAAAAGAGGCGAAACAAAACGGGTCAGTCAAAAAGACTGAGTAAGCCCTATCTACTATTAGCATAAAAACTAGTAAAGTTAACTGACATGAGAAACTGAGATGAACATAAGCATGATAACAAGATAGATAAGCTAAATCAAAATAACAGGATGAACTACTGAACTCAGATAAACTAAGGTGTCATGATAAATTACGATGTCAAGATAAAACAAGGTATCACATCGTCAGGTTTCTATCAAGTATAATATCCCCAAAATATCTGTCACGTATAACGCCCCGTGATATCTATCCTGTATTTTAGCTCTGCACCTACCGTACTAGTATCCCCACCGTGTCATGTGTTAACCAAGAATGACCCTCACTCAAAAGTCGTGTAATGGTCCATGTCAACATAATATATCGCATATATAGGTTACTCAACTTGTATGTTTTATTCCATGTAAATGTTCAGTCCCTTGGCGTAGACCATACGGGCTTTCCCATGAGATTCTATATTACTTTAACATAGTTCCATGATCCTTAAGATCGGTTTGGACTGTTACCCTAAACCTAGCTAGGGTCTTCCAACATGAATTATTGTTTGTACAACTAGGACTTATGCTACCTAGGGCTGCTAGGGATTATGCTTACCTATTGCACGTTTTCGTATCTCGGTTTGGGTTCAACCACCTAGGGCCACTAGGGATTACGCTAACCGCCAACCGCGCCCTTTTTCCCACGCATTCATCGTGAATCGCTTTTCCATGACTGTATGCACATGTATCACATCGTGCCATCCGAGTCCTGTCACAGGGCAAATCAAGAAATACAGGACTCGGTCGGGAGCTTTCGATTTATCTGCCGATGCAGATGCTAAGGTCTGTTTTTCTTATACGTGGCTATGGTCCCACGAGACCACTCCCTCAACTAGTGAAAGACAAGACAGGATAAATCCTGTATGAGAACACAACACTGGCCAACCCACATCCAAGCCTTACCGCAACCATAATTAGATAGCAATTATGGTCTTTTGGGTGTTCTCTGCCTTTCCGTACGTACACGCTTGACCAAAGATGGTAGGTAGCCTGACGAAATGCTATCTAGGGTACGACCGTGTATCGTCGACTATCCCCTATCCATCCCCGTCTTTAGGTCGCTCGTATAGCAACCAAGGCATACTCTTGGTTCTTCTAATGCAGACCTTAACCTCTCATGAGCCTAGTATAATCACCTGGCAGCTCATAGAGGGATACCAAGAATATCCTCACGTTCCCCGAAGCCGCTGCTTCGTTACCCAGTTCGCTGGAGCCTTTATCTAAATCAGATACTTGCTCCTACTCGTATACTTAAACGATGACCTACCGTATCAGGTTACTCATCTATCTATGAACTGGTCTAAATTTCCTTGACTAAGAATTATTACTTAGTTATTCTTCAACTAAGGTTTACCACTTAGCATTGTTCCCGTTATCCTTGTTAACTACGGTTATCCACCTAATCCTCAGAACTAGGGTTTACATAATGGATTAAGTGTCACTTAAGTTCATGACTTAACTCGTCTACAAATCCTGTCCAAAATTGGCTAAGTATCCAAGTTCAAGGCTTAACCCTACAAACCATGCTCAAGTTGGTTAAGTATATTAAGCAATTCACGACTTAACCTCGTCCAATTATCATTCTAGATTGGTTAAGTATATATTAACTTGACCCTATCAATTTACTTAGTCAAATTGGTCAAGTGTATTCAAGCGATTCGTGACTTAGCCTTATCATGTTTTCACGTTATATTGGTTAAGTATTGGTTAACTTAACCACAATAAATTAACGAGTTAGATTGGATAAGTATAGGTCACTTAACCACATCAATTCATCATGTTTAGATTAGTTAAGTGTTTAACTTAACCCCATTAAACTACCAAGTGGGATTAATTAAGTCTAGGCTAACTTAACCCCATCTGATTTCCATGTTTAGACTAGTTGAGTCTAATCTTAACCCCATTCGTTAACCGTATTTTTCGGTTAAGTGTCATTAAGAAAACTTACTTAACCTTACCAAGTTATCGCGTTGGATTGATTAAGTGTTGGTTAACTTAACCCCATCCACTAGTCATATAAAAATGGTTAAGTGTCATTAGGAAAATCAAGTTACTTAACCTACCCAACCTTGTCATGTTTTGTTAAGTATCATTAGCATAATCAAATTACTTAACCCATTTGTCCATGTCATATTTGGTTAAGAGTCACTAATCAAATTAACTTAACCCTATCATGTGGCATTAATTACTTAATGCACCTTCACCTCTCACATTAGACTTTGTTGTGGTTACTAGTTAAGCCGGTCGGTTCCGGGTAGCTTTACACCACAACTTGGTCTAACCTCGGGTTCAAGCACAACATGACCAACTTCTCACATTGGGTCCTATTGTTTGCAACTACTAGTTAGGCCGGTCGGTTCCGGGTAGTTTTACGTTGCAAACTCAACCCAACCTCGAGTTGGCCACACTTATATTATCTAAGTGTCATGTCCATCATGTTTCCCAAAACATGTTACAAGTTTTCAAGCATTTGGGTAGACCTAACTTAATAGGTAAATTCCCAAAGGGTAGACCTAACTTAATAGGTAAATTCCCAAGCTTATGTTTTTATGCATACTTACATGTCAACTTCCATGTTATATTTCAAGTCATGTTTTCAAGTTGTATTTTCATGTCATTAGAAATTACCCATAACATAACCCAACGCTTTTAAACTCGCATATACGTTCGCGACAACGTAATGGATTAAAAGAAGAGACTTGGCAAAGGCATGACAAAAATGGATATTAAGCCACAAGTTAATCATGGTGGAAAATGAGGCACAAATGTGTTCATTAACTTGCATGTTACATTCTTAAGCCTCAAAACATGCATAAACCCAAACTTGGCACATAAGTGAATCATGGTGACAAAAGATATGGAATGATGACTAGTAACTCGCATATATCATCATATAAGGGTTATGACTTCATATGCAAGTTGACATAAAGGTTATGAGGGTTCTCATGTTGCCTAATGCAACATTTCAACATAAAGGTTGTAGCTTTTAGCTCACAAGATCAAGATAATGACTTCATAAACTTGCATGACATGATAGCATGTATCATACTCAATGATCAAACCCAAACTTGCAACATGAACATTTAACTTCATAGTTAATATCTATGAGTAGGGAAAGGGCTTACATTGCTATGAAGGCACAAAAGATATGACAAAGCCCTTATGCAATCAAATAGACCCAAAATGCAAGCTCTAACATAAAAACCCTTGAGCCAAAATGATCAAAACCCTTGCTTTATGATGCAAAGATAGAAACTTGACTTGAATGCAAGCTAATGACACTCATACAAGCTTGAAAACACTTGTATGCATGGAAAATCTCTCATAGAAACCATTTAGAAATTTTATGAAGAGAGTGGAGGCCATGAGAGGTAAAATTTTGCCATAGTTTAGTTGCATGAATGAATAATGAGGATTTAGGATAGGTTAGGGTCTTATTTATAGATTAGGCAAGTGTTTTAGGCCATAGGATTAAACCTAGATTCAATCCAAGCCATCAAAGCATGTCTTGGGGAAGAAGTCAAGTGTAGGAACCATCTAGGGCCTTTAGATTAAAGATGAACCATGAGAACCATCCAAATGCAAAATCTGCATTTGAGCGAATTGGCTCACGGGTTGACAGCCAAACACCCTGGATTAACCCCTAGTCGACCCAGCGAGCTCGGGTCGACCTCAAAAATCGGCCGGTTCGGTTATTCCCCTCTCCCAATTCGCTGTTTTGAACATTTTTGCATATTTATTTATTTAATTTTCAATTATATATATATATATATATATATCAATACTTATATATTTCTCTGCGCAACCCATTTCACTTAATTAAGTAGACTTTAATTTGGGAATTTTTCGTGAAACTTCGCGAGGCCATATCTTGGTCATACGGACTCTATTTCGCGTATTTTTCCGAGACGAACGCAATGGCATAGCCCGTTTCCCTTGATTCAGATTTTACAGTTTAATTCTGCCTCCATTTATGTTATAACAGGTTATTGAAAATACGGGTTGTTACAATAATATAATTATCAACAACCATTAAATCAACCATGAGCAACCAAATCAGCCAATCAACCAATTTGTATTTTTATATGGATTTATCACATCATGGCAGTCCAGAAAAGTGCGAGAATTAACTCACCAATTATTTTTCAGTCGACGGTTGTTGCATTGTTTTATATAATTTTAAACGTACGTTTAAAATTATACAAAATCCCAACTGTCTTTATTTGCAACCCAACTAGTTTGTATGCGTAGTGCCCGTCGCCATGATCCCAACGGATCCTGTTTCATCAAATTTCGTCAACGTATGCAAAAGATATCGCAGTTTAAAGTTTATATACGTTTAACGATATATTAATTAAATAATTAAATTATAATTAAACCTTAAAACCAGTAATTACCGTTAAGGTTGTCCACGTCAGCCATCACTTTAACGTTCCACGCGTTTTCAATACTCCATTCTTCTCAAACCCGTATTGTCCCCAAAACAAAGAAACCCAACTCCACAAACCCACCGTCGATGACCACCACCACCGCTCTGGTCAACCGGACGCCACCAGACCCCCACCATCGGAACCGCCATCACCTGAGCCTCCAACAGCCATGACCTCGAGCCCCCAAACCAACTGACGCCACCGGATTTTACCCCCGACCAAACTCCGTTCAAACCTTGATTTCCGTCGCCGTGGACCACCATAGATCACCAAACCACCTTAGATCACCAGAACACCTTAGATCAGACCACCGACCTTCCCTCCTCCTTTTTGCTTCAGAACCCCTGGCCACTGACCCTCGACGATGCCGGAATAACCCCATTTCCGATCGTGACCCAAACAAAACGCCCAAAATTTGTATCTCCGTTCATCTCTCCTCCCCGATCACCACAGCCCATATTAGCACCTCCGACCCAAAGCAAAAACGAAACCCTCTCTTCTCTGAACAACTTTCCCATTGGTCCTTCATCAATCGTCAACCAAATCTCCACCAAAATGCTTAAAAAAGAAAATAGAATTTCACGGTTCTTCGCGATTTCCGGCCACCACCCTTGATGAAACTTCACCAACTTTTTACTGGAGGTAGCCGTCGACCCGATCTGCAACATTCCTTCAAAACCCCATAGCGATTTCATCACGGATTGAGAGAAATAAATGATTTTGCGATTAAGGACTTTTTTGCAAAAATGAGAATGGATTTTCTGTTTTGAGCTGGAATTTCTGAGTTAGAGGATTTTATATAGGTGTAATTTATTATATTTTATCTTGACGTGATGTCTGACAATAGCCGACGATTTTTATTTCGTGTCTATCGCTATTTCTGAATGCCGTTATTCGCTCCTGTGCTCACATACAAACCCCGTTCGAGATGCGAGTGGACGACATAATACAATTTGATGATACGGTCCTAACGAATCTTGTTTCATCGAATTCCGAGTCTGTTTGCTCAAACGGCGCTCATTCACGTTCAAATGGTCATTTTTTATTTGCATTTTAATTTTGCCACGCTCACAAAATAACCCCGATTTACGCGCCACTTGAAATCTAGCAATAATTTGTTGTTGCGGTCTCAATAAAATTTGTTTCGTCGAAAACTGAGGTCGTTTGAATAAAGTCCCTTTTATAAGTGCCCAATTCAAATAAAATAAACCAATTTTAAAATTCTCAATATAATATTAATAAAATATTGAAATTGGCCATATACAACCAGAATTGTATACACTACCAAGATAAAATATCCCGGGTTGCATTTCAAGCTACGATATTCAAAATATTTAAAAACCCCTTTGTTTAATATAAATAACGATAAAATTATAAAGGAAATTCCACAGTGACTATTTTAAAATTTGATTTGGCCATAAAACAAAATCTACAACACAAAAACTCGATTTTTCTCTTTCACTAGAAAGATATTGTCCAACCGGTCCGGACGTTTCTTGTTTCGAGGAAATCCGACTAATTTTGAATCCTGTACAGCTATTTAAAGTTCAAACCGCCATTTTACGAACTGCCGTGTCGTTGCAGCTCGTTATATAATTAAATTATAAATTTAACGTTCAACGGTCGTTAAATAAACGATATCGTCGATATATTTTCAATACAGACCTTATTAACCCTTTATATTTTGCCAATTCACATTATACGGCGAATTGAACATTTTCCAAATATTTTTGAAATTAAAATATTATTATATCCTATTTATATTATTAATTAAATATTCAAAACAATTAAATTCGATTATTTAAATTCAAACTGACATTTCAATTATATAAATTATTTTAAATAATCGGCCAGAAAATACAGGTTGTTACATTCCTTCCCCCTTAAAATAATTTCGTCCTCGAAATTGCTAAGGCAGAAAGAATGGTACATCCCTATTATTTTTACAAAAATATTTAATTAAAACACGGTTTTATTTTCAAAATTAATTTATTTGGTTTTAAAACCCATTTAATTTCAAATAACACAATTTCCCAAAAATCTTTTAAAAAAAAATCTAACTCCTTAAATTTTGGAAAAATTTCGATAGAGTCTCCCCTTCACGGAGGGACATCTGCAATATTGCAGGTTCAATAAATATGTATACATCGACTCTCATGGTCGGAAAATTCAAAACCAAAACTCAAAATTTTATATTTGGCGTAGGCGTACCTTTTTGCGAGCATTATCAAGCAAAATTCTTAATCTATAGCAATCTACGCAATCAAATTATACCGTCGAAGTCGTCTCATACTTGTACTTAACTCAAATACCAAGTAAGTAACAACTGAATGGATAAACAAATTCAATCCAAACATATGACATCATTACTGGTTTAAATCTTTCGATTTTAATTCATGATCGATCCCCAACTTGCTATACAGGAATTCATTTACTTACCCTTTCAATTTATTCAACTTTTAGATTTAACCATTGGTGAAATTTGTACAAGCCATCCAACATAAAACAAACCAACAAACAAACAAGGCATATCAACTCAACTAAATCATTTTGATTTAACATTAGTATTTTTCATTTGGTTTCACTTACTGATTCATGTCAAATCGATTTCTTATCCAATTATTAATTCAATTACCAAATTCCAATGTATTTTATTCAATTTTAACACCATATCTAATTCTAATTCAACTTGACTTAACCAAGTCAAGTCGTATTCCCATAGTTGGTTTTAACCTCAATCAAATCAATCCAAAAAACAAATACTCAATAATTCGATAAAATAATTCCTTTTTATACAAAAATATGGTTTGGGTAAAATTATTTCATTTACCCTCTTCGCAAAATCTTTAAAAATAATTTTATATTCAATTACAAATACGCACTCTCATATATACACACTTAACTCAATCTAGGGTATTACTAACCCAATCTCTATTGAGTTACACCACAGAGCCAAGGTTATCACTAAACCAATAGCTCTGATACCAACTGTAACGGCCCAGGAAAAATTTCGATGCTCGAATTTTCAACAATGATACACAATCCCGTATCACTTTACAAAAACGCAAGTATCGAACCCTTGACTTTTAATAGAAAGAAGTTAGAGGGTGAGAAGAAAGAAAGAAATGTTAGAATAGAAGAAAGAAGAAGAACACATCAGAATCTCATAGCGGAAAGAATCAAATATAATATATCAAATCTCTTTATACAAAAAGAAACTGTATATATACATACCAATCATCAGAGTACATCATATATCAGACATAGCCGAAATACACTTCGAATAACTAACGGTGAAGCCTCTTGCTTCCAGCTCCTTAAACTCCAAGTGGAACCTAACCTGACTCGGTCTGACCCGAGAACATTTGATTTAAAACAAAATTCACCGGGTCACTCTGGAATACTTTCAGTGATAAATTCATAAGACGACAACTTGTTTAACTTTGGAAATCCTTTTGAAATAAAAGGATAATAGTAAGACCAGTCCACACATAAACACGGACGGTTTTTACCTTACTATAACCCAAAATACTTTGAAAATCAATATCTTTTTTGATATTATCATAGTGTCTATCAAACTACAAATAAATAACAAATTAGCAGAACGCTTGCATCTCACGCTCTATGTATATAGTATACAATCAAAAACCGTGGGCGCTTACTGGAAATTGGATTCCGACTATGACAAGGTATGGGACCACCGGCCGATAGTGTGTCTCTAGAGGCGAATACACTGGGTTCAACAAGAACGTCTTGCAACCCGACCCACACATGACCGACCACTCATTTCGCTTGAGTGTATCGAATGTATATCACCAACGGTTGGGCTCAAACCACCGATTCCCGATAAGGACATCATCGATAGATTTAAGAAGCAAAAGGAATTTCTCTAGATAGGTGATTATACACCCTAATGGGAGTGACCCACATAACCATGCTGCCTGCCCGATTTTTGGCATTTCCCGGTTGATGAGGCTTGAGGCTAGGATTTTCTTCCTTTTTAGATCAGCACATCACTTTGAATGCCACATCGTCAGATCCATCGAAATCACGAATTGACGTCTACAACAACACATTACGTGTTAGCTAAAAGAAGTTTACTTCTCTGCTTCCACTCTTGGTACGGTTGAAGAAATCAATATACGCGACCGTCTGGAAATACTCTGTCAGACACTCGTCTATACAAGTCATCCAGTAACAGGATGAACCGAAGGCACTCTCCTGCCACATCCTATACAAGAATCACCCCAAGGATCAGTAGCGAGAAGTCCTTGCAACCCGCAGGTTTCAACCATGACAGAACCCCAATATATCTCTGCGTCGACTCAGAGATTGTGAGTGGTTCTTCCATTTATAATGATTTACAGTCTTATATGCTCCATCTTCATCGTCTGCCAATTAGTTGCGAACGTATGGTTGATTCGAAGAGGTTTTGGGTCTAGTTCCCATCCCGGTCTATTCGAAAACAACTCGTAAAAAAAGTCGAATAGAATAATTGATTTGATAGTCGGTTGTTTAACTATCAAATCTTAACAGTGATGTTAAGTACATTGGCAGTTCAGGTCATTTAGATTAAAATACTTTAGTTAACCATTTCATCGATTCATGTTGATTTCATAAATCCTATTTCAACCAAATCCTTCTTTTTTCATTACTTTGAAAAAAGCATTGATCGATATTCTCTTTAGAATAACGTATTTACCCAATTTTACTTTTATTTCCTTTATTCAGAAATATTCTTATATATTACATAACCCAACTTTATTTTCTCTTAATCTTGGAAAAACATTGTTTCTATTTTCGAATCATTTTTCTATATTTTTTTATCTTAAAAATATCGCTATATTTAAAACCCCTTTCCATTCCTCTAACCATTTCAACCCAATATCGTCTTTTGATAATAGTGAAGTCGCCCAAGTTGGGGTATTTTAATTACCTCTCAGACCTTGACCGACAACGTTCTTATCGTCAGACAATAGAAGTTTACAACTCAACACCTTATATTCCATTTCCATTTTCCACTTATTTTGGTTTTGAACATCATCTTATTTGATTTAAAAACCCACTTTACATCCTAATTATCATTCCTTAAACAAGTAAAATTCTTGACAAAATCTTCTTTACCATTCGATTCCAATATGGTACTTTAACCCACTTCTTTCGTTCGTAATTTCCTTAGAATCATTTTACTTAATTTCTTAAGTAAATATTTACCAAACCTCCTTTAAATTCCTATTTTAACCATACTTGGTTTATTTAATTAAATAAATCTTATTGAGATCCTCGCTTTAACTTACACATCCCCTTTACTCTCTTGTTTGAAGTCATGAAATATAAATCCCTTTTCAGCTCTAGATCGAAATCAAACTAGTTTTCATTTGTCAACTTCTTAATTTAATTCTCCATTAAAATAATCACTTTGGTTATCATTATTTAAAATGATATTTTACTTCAACGTTAACTACTTTGAAAGTAGTTAATTCCATTAAATAGAGTAATTAATCATTTAAAGGATGATTAAATAATAATAACTTCATTAACAAAAATTAGATTGATAATCATTTTAAAATATAGTTAAATCAAAGATTAACTAACTTTGACCAATCTTCGTTACGCTTAACGAATATTCAAAACTACCGATGTGATTAATTTAAATCAAATCATTTTAATTGTCAACTTTGGTTAAAACAGTCGCTTTTGTCGACCTCAACATCAGTTAACCATTAACTGATATTCATTCACCGTTCCCCCTTTTAAATTATTTAATAACTTAATTAATTTAAAAATATCATTTAATTGTTTTATAAAGCACTGATTCAATTTTACTATTCAATACATTAGTTTCTACTTTTCTGATCATTAATGACGTTATAATTCATTTTACAAAATGTTTAAACAAATCCTTATATAAACTTGATTATAAATGTATTTATAAAATTTCCATTTTAATTAACTTGTATAAACCAGTTAAAAATTCCATTTCAGTTATAAAATAAATTTATAACTGAAATGTTCGTCGGTTCGCCTAGCGACAAAATGATGTCACAACCGATGAATTTTACACCATCACTGCCAATCACTTAATCAATACTGTCGATTGATTAAAAATCACATCAACGATCACATCCATTCAAACTGAACAGGTTTGATATCATTTTGGGGTAAACAATTCATATATATGAGAAATATGATCATAAAATAAATTTGAGGAATCCGATATTATTCCTCCTACCTGTTCTTCCCTGCACCACAGATTGTTATAACATTTCACGACAAAATATAATTTTAAATAAATTAACAATGATAATATAATTATCAGCAACCATTAAATCAAGCATAAGCAACCAAAGCATCCAATCAACCAATTTGTATTTTTATATGGATTTATCACATCATGGCAGTCCAGAAAAGTGTGAGAATTTACTCACCAATTATTTTTCAGGCGACGGTTGTTGCGTTGTTTTATATAATTTTAAACGGACGTTTAAAATTATACAAAATCCCAACTGTCTTCATTTGCAACCCAACCAATTTGTATGTGTAGTGCTCGTCGCCACGATCCCAACGGATCCTGTTTCATCGAATTTCGTCAACGTATGCAAAAGATATCGCAGTTTAAAGTTTATATACGTTTAACGATATATTAATTAAATAATTAAATTATAATTAAACCTTAAAACCAGTAATTACCTTTAAGGTTGTCCACGTCAGCCATCACTTTAACGTTCCACGCGTTTTCAATACTCCAACCTTCTCAAACCCGTACTGTCCCCAAAACAAAGAAACGCAACTCCACAAACCCACCGTCGATGACCACCACCACCGCTCTGGTCAACCGGACGCCACCAATCCCCCACCATCAGAACCGCCGTCACCTGGGCCTCCAACGGCCATGACCCCGAGCCCCCAAACCAACTGACACCACCGAATTTTACCCCCGACCAAACTCCGTTCAAACCCGGATTTTCGTTGCCGTGGACCACCATAGATCACCAGACCACCTCAGATCAGACCGCCGACCTTCCCTCCTCCTTTTTGCTTCAGACCCCCTGGCCAATAACCCTCGACGACGCCGGAATACCCCCATTTCCGATCGTGACCTAAACAAAATGCCCAAAATTTGTATCTCCGTTCATCTCTCCTCCCCGATCACCACAGCCCATATCAGCACCTCCGACCCAAAGCAAAAACGAAGCCCTCTCTTCTCAGAACAACTTTCCCTTTGGTCCTTCATCAATCGTCAACCAAATCTCCACCAAAATGCTTAAAAAAGAAAATAGAATTTCACGATTCTTCGCGATTTCCGGCCACCACCTTCGACGAAACTTCACCAACTTTTTACTGGAGGTAGCCGTCGACCCGATCTGCAACATTCCTTCAAAACCCCATAGCGATTTCATCACGGATTGAGAGAAATAAATGATTTTGTGATGAAGGACTTTTTTGCAAAATTGAGAATGGATTTTCTGTTTTGAGCTGGAATTTTTGAGTTAGAGGGGTTTATATAGGTGTAATTTATTATATTTTATCTTGACGTGATGTGTGACAACAGCCGACGATTTTTATTTCGTGTCTATCACTATTTATGAATGCTGTTATTCGCTCCTGTGCTCACATACAAACCCCTTTCGAGATGCGAATGGACGACGTAATATACACTACTACAAAAGTGGGCATATTCGACACTAATTTGTGTGCGTTGCATGAAAAGTGTGGCGAAAGCTATGATTTCTTCGAGCTTCTGCAACAACATTCATATGTTGTTGCATTATACATGGATGCACTGTTGCGGTGGGAATTTTAATGTTCTGATGTGCAACACCAGTTAAAAGCGTAGCATTACGTATATATAATCCAGCTCAGCTATCCGCGTTATCAACATATAAAAACCCCAATCGTAGATGAAAGATTAATCCAACGGTTCAAACCATCTATGGATCTGATGATCTTAATGTTAGCCATCATCCAATCATTGACAGCCACGTCATTTCATTCTTTTGACGAAATTTTGGCGCAATCTTCTCCCTTCATGAAATCGTTTTCTTCTCTATCATCTAATCGTTTTTCCCCCTTTTTACTATTGACAAAAATTTAAACCTAAATTCACGTCAGTATCGATCCTCTCCTCGACAGCAAATTCTATTCCGAAAAGGATGAAGCTTTGAAACGCTTTCTAGTTTTGATTGCTCAGGGCGCTGACATCGCCAGTTTTTTCCCTCAGGTTCAGTTTGTATTGCACTGTGAATTAGTTGCGCTTATTATAGATTGGATTATGAGTAATTAGTAATTAGTAATTAGTTCATTTGTTACGTTTTGGAAAACCCATTCGCTTATGAGCAATTAGTTGCGCTTATTATTGATTTGGGATTTGGGATTATGCTGAGGTTTATTCGAAAATTATACCCAGCAATAAACCATGAGAACCGGGCTACTGGCATGAAAAAGACATTGGTTTATTATAGAGGTCGAGCTAGTTAAGGAATGGGGACTGCGGTTAATTTGCACTGCTTGAGGTTCATACCTTACACTGCGGTTAATTTGTATGCTTGAGGTTAATTTGCACTGCGGTGACATCCGAATTTTAAGCCTCTTACCGCAGATTTTGACAAAATTTGAAGCGGGCACTCAAGCATTTTCATTTTATTACAATACACATCATACACGCAGTGCATATATACACTCACAAGTATACACGCACACACAAGTATACACGCACAAGTATCATAAGTATACACGCACAAGTATCACAAGTATACAAGCTCAAGTATCATAAGTATACACGCACAAGTACACACGCTCAAGTATCATAAGTATACACGCACAAGTATACACGCACAAGTATCACAAGTATACAAGCTCAAGTATCATAAGTATACACACACAAGTACACACGCTCAAGTAGACACGCACAAGTATACATGCGCGCACAAGTATACATGCACGCACAAGTATCAAAAGGCAGCCATCTGAAGGCACGCACAAGTATACACACACAAGTATCATAAGTATACACCAGAGACGTACGCAGAGATTTTAAAAAATCACCAGCATTCACAAACAAAACAACGTACCATTCACAAACATTCAAAAACATTCACCAGCATCCATCATCAGTCATCACTAGTCATCACAAACTTCCACAACCACACAAAGTTTCACAAATATTCACAAAATTTCAAGCCAAAAATCATTACCAGCAGAATAAAACCAACATCCACAAACATCACCAGTCATCACCAGCATCATCACCAGTATCCACACCAGCATCAGCACCAACATCCATGTCAGAGTCATTGTCCATGTCAGAGTCATTGTCTATGTCAGAGTGGCTGTTAAGGATAGAGCATAGTCAGCGACCAAACCAGAATTTCTTGTTGTGGAGGGCAAAGTGATCTTTGGATGATCAAACTTCAATAGGTATGTTAATTCTATTTCTGTAAACATTTTGTGATCCACCTAATATATTATATGATCAAACTTCTATTTCTGTAAACATTTTGTGATCTACCTAATATATTGTATGATTCAATTCTCAAATAATGTGATCCACTTACGAGTTTATATGCCTTAATTATCAAACAATTTGACATGTAACACACATTAATTATCAAACAATTTGACATGTAACCACATCTGAAGGAAATTCAAGCCATACAATAACAGTGTCTCAAATTCAAGCCACACAACCACATCTATGTACAACTAACAGAGCACCAGTTTGTATTATTATTTCAGAATCTTGGGTGGGGCATTATAACCTTGTATATATGTATGTGAGTGTGTGCATGTGTGGTTGTGTCTCACTATAAGAAACTGTGGATGGAAGTAAAATTTACCTATGATCACAAAAAAATGGTACCACCGGTTCCTCCCTATTGCTCACAAACAGAATTTCAGGCCTCGTCAAAGGATGAGTATGTGTGGTGCGCTCAACCCTAATGATGTATTTCTTGTTGTCGAATCGAGCAGCAAAAACATTCTCCAAGCCAATGCCTTCATAAAATTCCATTTTCAGGTATAATGATCTATGGTCAATTCGAGACCAATGACAGTCGTCAATTTCACACACATTTCCCATTGGCGTCATTAATTCTTTTATTGCAGGAACATTTGTCTTTAGGAACTCGGGAAAGCCAACAACTCTGGCCCATGATTCTGCCTCGAACGCTGGTTCAGGCTCAAATTCTTCAGCAGACCATTGTTGCACATAAAAAGCACCTCCAATTTTTGTAAAAAGTTTCAACATTAGCGCATGATCACGCGTACTATAAGATGGGCATGTTATTAGAAAAGAGTTTTTGGGTATAACCCGTATAGTCCACTCCTCATTAAGCTTCAGCGTATGCCTAAGCGTGAGATGCACAAATTCGTAAGTCCAATGTCCTTTAAGAACAGTGGCAGTGATGCATAGTGAAGAGTCCTCCATTGTTTTTTTTTAACTTTTGACGATGGAGTTTTGTTTAGGAGTTGAAGATGTAGATGACGATATGCTTCTGAAGCTTGACAGGGTATGAAGTGACACACTGTACGTGGCAGTAATATGGGAACTGAAAACTTTTTGCTCAGAAGACGAATGGCCATATGAAATTGCTTATTTGTTGGCTGGCATGAGTGACCAATCGCCAATGGTCAGTAAGTCAATTGTAATAATTGTGTTCATAACATTTTACTAAGAAGGCCAATGGCCATTCGATGCCACCACTTATCAAATAACTTGTTATCATTTGATCAGGTGCATATTTAATTCTGGAAGGCAGAGGGATACATTTTGCAGATCGGATTGCTGCATATATATGATTCATATATAGGTACATACTAACATACATATATATTTCCTATTGCAATCGGATTGCTGCATATATATGATTCATATATATAAATGAGTAATACATTTTGCAGGTGTGGACACATGTGTACATGTTCATAATTCGCTAAAGAATTGGCCAGGAATGGATCAGGATAATGTCCCTTATGCCGTGCACCTATTCTTGAAGTAGTTCGAGCTTACTGTATACAATGAACAAAACGGTGTAGCTGATTTTTGAGTTTTGATATTTGGATAATTAAAACAATTGCTTTGGATGAGTTTCTTGTACAATACCTATATTGCAAAATATTTAATTAAAGCATTGTATTTCTATCAAATTAGTGTTGCATTTTCCTTCTTCTACTGTTGCGTTAGCTTTTATTGATATTGCATTTCATTGTAATGGTGTTGCATTACATATTGTAGTGGTGTTGCATTACATTAAATATAATTGCTTACCCGTCGCACGTGGACCCCACAGCTGACGTGGATAGCTGGTGTGGCATGTGACACGTGGAGTGCTGACATGGAGAGATGACGTGTCGTGTGACACGTAGACAACTGATGTGGAAAGCTGATGTGGCGGCACTGGAAGCCAGGCCCTAACTAATGCTTAAGGCAACGCTGAATAGTGTTGCATTACGTGCAAATAGTGTTGCATTATGGCTATAATGCAACACTTTCTTTCCGTGGCCGTAGATGGGCAAAAGTGTTGCCTTAGGTGGCTAATGCAACGGCCGCGGATGCCACGCCCCCTTGGTGTTGCCTATTTGAAAAAATGGCCTACGGCAACGCTTTTTTGATCTACGGCCACATAAAAATAGTGTCGAATATGCCCACTTTTGTAGTAGTGATAATTTGATGATACGGTCCTAACGAATCTTGTTTCATCGAATTCCGAGTCTGTTTGGTCAAACGGCGCTCGTTCACATTCACATGGTCGTTTTTTATTTGCATTTTATTTTTGCCACGCTCACAAAATAACCCCGATTTACGCGCCACTTGAAATCTAGCAATAATTTGTTGTTGTGGTCTCAATAAAATTTGTTTCGTCGAACTGAGGTCGTTTGAATAAAGTCCCTTTTATAACTGCCCAATTCAAATAAAATAAACCAATTTTAAAATATCTCAATATAATATTAATAAAATATTGAAATTGGCCATATACGACTAGAATTGTATACACTACCAAGATAAAATATCCCTGGTTGAATTTCAAGCTAAATCGATATTCAAAATATTTAAAAACCCCTTTATTTAATATAAATAACGATAAAATTATAAAGGAAATTCCACAGCAACTATTTTAAAATTTGATTTGGCCATAAAACAAAATCTACAACATGAAAACCTTTCACTAGAAAGATATTGTCCAACTGGTCCGGGTGTTTCTTGTTTCGAGGAAATCCGACTTATTTTGAATCCTATACGGCCGTTTAAAATTCAAACCGCCATTTTATGAACTGCCGCATCGCTGCAGCTCGTTATACAATTAAATTATAAATTTGACATTCAACGGTCGTTAAATAAACGATATCGTCGATATATTTTCAATACAGACCATATTAACCCTTTATATTTTGCCAATTCACATTATACGGCGAATTCAACATTTTCCAAATATTTTTGAAATTAAAATATTATTATATCCTATTTATATTATTAATTAAATATTCAAAACAATTAAATTCGATTATTTAAATTCAAACTAACATTTCAATTAAATAAAATATTTTAAATAATCGGCCAGAAAATATGGGTCGTTACACCACTGTTCAGCCGATTCCGGCCACCACGCTCAACAAGACCTCCCCAACTTTTCTCAGTAGGTAGATAACATCCCGATCTATCACTTTACTTCAGGTTGCCATAGTAAATTCTTCACGGATTGGAAGATATAAATTGTTTTGTGTTTAGGGACTTTTCCGCAAAATTGTGGAGGCTGAACATGTTTGGGCTGAAAATTCTGATTTTATGGGGTTTATATAGCGTGGAAATAATATATTTATGTTGACGTGACGAGTGACGCTGACTAACGATTTTTATTTCTTGTCTATCGCGTTTTCGAACGTTGTTTATTTGCTCTTATGCTCACATATGAACCGCGTTTGAGATGCGAATGGATGATATAGTATAATTTGTTGATACGGTCCAAATGAAACTTGTTTCGTCGAATTCCGAGTTCGTTTGCTCAAGTGGCCCTCGTTCACGTTCAAATGGTCGTTTTTATTTGTATTTTATTTTGCCACACTCACAAATTAACCCCGATTGACGCGCCACTTGAAACCTAGCAATAATTTACTGTTGCGGTCCCAAAAAAAATTTATTTCGTCGAAAACTGAGGTCGTTTGAATAAAGGCCCTTTTATAACTGCCCAATTCGAATAAAATAAACCAATTTTAAAATACCTCAATATAATATTATTATAATATTGAAATTGGCCATACACGACCAGAATATCGTATACTACTCAAATAAAATAGCTCGGGTTGAATTTGAAGCCAAATCGATATTATAAATATTTAAAAAATCCTTTTATTTAATATAAATAACGTTATAATATATAACAAATTTCCACAGCGACCTTTTCAAAATTTGATTTGGACATAAAACAAAATCTACAACACGAAAAATCGATTTTTCTCTTCCATTAGAAAGATATTATCCAACAGATTCCGAAGTTTCTTGTTTCGAGAAAATCCGACTTATTTTGGGCCCTGTACGGATGTTTAAAGTTCAAAACGCCAAATTACGAACGACCGCGCCACTGCAGCTCATTTTAAGATTAAATTATAATTATATCGCTCAACCGTCGTTTTATAAACGAAATCGTTATTATAATTAAATATAAACGACATTAAAACCATTTTAAATCGCTCGTTCATGTTACCTTTCAAATTCAATATTTTTTTCCCAATATCCCGAAATAAAAATATTATTATATTATTAATATAATTTAAATATTCAAAATAAAAATGGTTAAATCGATTATTGAAATTCAAACCAATATTTTAAATAAATAAAATATTTCAAATAAATGGCCAGAAAACACGGGACGTTACATAATCCATGCTGAACATAAGTCGATTCTCTGGCGCGGCTTCCTCAACGACTGATAACATTAACCGTCACACTGTTCAGGTGCCTTATGAACAATTCTCAACCATATCAAATAAATGGGATGTTAATAAAGTTGTATTGATCCAAAATAAAGTTATCTTACCTTGACAGATAATACAAAAACAATAGTGTCCTTGACCTGTCATGTTTCATTAAGCACCTTCATACATCCATCACCGGATTTCTTTCTTAATCTACTATTGTCACAAATCAAGTTCTTATAGCATATTTCCTTTAACAAACAAATAACATAAATATTCTAACATTTCATTTTTTAAATAAAAATACCGTATGTATTATTTCAAAGGAGAAAACTTCAAATATAGATTAAACCAAATATTTGAATAAAAAAAATGTGAAAAATGACAATGTTAAAAAAAGCAAAAATCAAAATCGGTCAAGCTTGTCAAAACAAATAGTTACCTTCAAAAGAATCGAGAATCAAAAATCATTAATTTAATGTCGTCACAAACAGTAGGAAATTGACCCATCTTGTTTCATTATTCACCTTCATACATCTATCACTGGACTTCTTTCTTATTCTCGTCACAAATCAAGTTCTTGTAGCATATTTCCTTTAATGAAAAAATAGCATAAATATTCAAACATTTCACTTTTAAAATAAAAATACCATATGTGTTATTACAAAGGAGAAAACTTTAAATATAGATAAACCAAATATTTGAAAAAAATACAAAAACAGTGAAAAATGGCGATGTTAAAAAAAAAATCAAAATCTACCAAATTATATCAAAGCTTGTCAAAACAAATAGTTACTTTCAAAAGGATCAAGAATAAAAAACTACAAAACATTTATAGAATTTCTTTCTAAAAAAACAAATACCTTTTTCTTTCTTTAAAAAAAATGCAACTTCTAACAAACTTGAACATGTTAAAAGTTAAGGATTTCAGTAAATCCATAATTCCAAACAAAAATGCCAATCTTTATGCTAAAACAAGAAAAAGTACGCAGAGTTAGACAAATCAAGCTCAAGTATAGCTTGACTTAAAGAATAAACAAAAACTGTTCAAAGCTAATGCACTGGCAGAAAAATAACACAAAAGATCTAACTTTAAAATGAAAGCAAAAGCATAACCACTGCAAGGAATATTGGTTTGATTAAGATGTATAAACCAGTATGTAACATTATAAGTTTAAATTAACCATTTTCAAACTTGAATGCTGATTAAAAAAAATTGGTCCTAGTATGCTTATCTTAGTGCTTGTGTAAGGCTGGAACACACCAAAATGATTCAAATACGTTTATCACATTTATGGTCGAATTTGCCTCAGAAAAATGGGAAGGAGGGGGCCAGTGAGGGTGGAGGAGAGATTGAGTAATTTTCCACTTATCAAGTATCGTTACACGAAAATAATAGAGGCATTAATGTATCTTTGAACAAGGTCTTGGCATTTATTCTACACCAAAAAAAAAAATCATACCATTTTATGTTCTAATACTGCGTGACATGTACGTCCAGTATGATGCCCATAAGTATACAAAGATCTATTTCTTTTGCCAAGCTCCCGCTTTTCGCATGAACCTTGTTTTGCTTCAATTTTTAAGAACATATCCCAATCTTCTTGCCTAATTTTTCGTGGACAATTTTTTGACCTATCTTCATCATTTTCGAATTTGTCATAATGATTTTTTCTCATCTCCCTCTTATGTTTCTTGAATGACTCGGCCATTTTTTTCATAAAATAGTCTTTTGCATTTGACACTATTTGAAAAAGTGTCTGCGGAAATTAAGAATTAAAAAGGAAGCAATGTGATTTAAAAAATATGTTTAGAAAAATGGAAATTGATTCAACTTACTAGCAACTCATTCCAAACATCATCTTTATAACTTTTAGGCTCTTTATCCCAACGTTCATATGATATCGGCACATGAACTCGTATTAATTTACTAACTTGACTTCCTATTCTTCCAACATTTTCTGAAATAGGAACATCATATGAATTTACCAAAACCGGCTCGGGTTGCGTAGAGGATGATCGCGCAATTAAACTGGGTGAAGCTTCTTCTCGTGATGACATTGTTTTCTACAAATGAGAAACAAAAAAAAGTGTGTAATATCTGATTTTATTTATTTATTGTCGGCATTGTTGAAAGTGTATACTTAATAAGAAAGCCGCAATGAATATGTTGTTGTTCAAAAGCACTGAGTAGCAATTTAGTCCGTATAAATAAAGGTTTCCATATAAATAAAGGCATTTGTGTTTCTTTGTAACTATCCCTTATAAATCAATAATTTGAACCACCTACGCTACAACATAAATAAACTTTTAGCACTATTTATTAAAGGAGCCAACAATCACCTCATACTGTTCATCAAAATATGCCAAAATAGACGTACATCTAAGTTGCATTCAAATTGAAATAACGAAGAAAATTAATGAATTAAAGAAAATGCACCTCAAGAATATATAAACACAATATTCATTGATGGGTATTCATTTTTTTTAACATGGCAACTTAATATACGCTTTCTTTCTCTTAGATCAGTATGTTATTTCATAACATAAAATGATACACAAGTAAAATTATATAATCAGGACACATATGGAAATATGTAGTAGTTAATGAAAATCGAAGCTCTAACTAAACCTGGATTTTTTTCACAAATCAATTTAAGAAGCAGCGGAGACACAAATCGATTTTGTGGAGTGGCTAAATGGATTAAAGCAGCAGCGGAGACACATATCGATTTTGTGGAGTTGCCAAATCGATTAAAGCAGCATGGTAACACTCATCGGTTGAAGATGTCGCGGTTAGGTGCCAAGTTGAGGATGTTCTAGCGAAGCGAAGGTGAAGATAAAAGAAGGATTTTTTTTGATACGAAGAAAATATTTTTTGGGGAAAAGGAAAATTTGGAGGGGAAAAAATTAAGCTTCCGTGCGAAATTTTGAGGGATAGGCCAGGGTGTACCGGGGAGAGTGGGAATAGTGAACGGTTTGGTGCAATTGTTGGAACGACTATAGACCGTAATTATATTATAATGGTCATTGACCGCTCCTACGTTGGTGAAATGTTGTCTTAGTAGTTTTGAACGGCCAAGAGCCATGCTAAAATTAGAACAGCCCATAACCATTCCAAAATGTCTGCATATATCAGTTCCGAAATGGCTATTATGGTGTAGTGCTTGGTTATATCGGTCTCTACGGAGCCGATGGATATAGGTCCTATAGGACCAGGAAACGTGTGTTCAGGAGTAACTAATCCACTAACGTAAGTGTGGACCGGCCTTGGAGGATCCAAGGGTCTTCTGCGGGAGATCGTAAGGCATTTGCTAGAGTGTCTCGAAGCCGGCGAGGAGTACATCCCTTGCCTCGACTCATGACGGAAATCCAATTTCCAATACGTGATTGTTCGGTTTTGATTATAGAGCCTAGTATTAGCGACATGATATATGGTATCCATGCCGTCTATGATTGATACATTTATATTTGAAATTGTTTTATACACTATGCACTTATAATAATATCAAAAAGGATTTGTTTTAAATGTACCAAGCATGTTTGGCTATTATAAGGGAAAACCCTATCCTCCGGCTTGCGTTGCATTGTGTGATGGGACTTGGGTCTTATAATAGCTTCATTTTTCCAAAAAGCATTGTGCTGTTTGTTATATGCACTGGTATTCTTGGGAGGAAACCCGTTCCGTGTTATATGGCGTGTTCCCTTGATTTACTTCATTTTAAAATAAAGTTATAAATAACTGTTTTAGTTCTCACACCAGTCACATGACTGACCTGGAGTTTATTGTTTTAACTGAAACTTTGAATGCCCTTATTTTCCATACGGACAGCTAGTAGTTTTGGTTTGCAGATTTATATTCACAGGATCCTAGTTTACAGCTGGAACGATATTCGGAAAGATCTGTATCTGTTTTTCTTTCAGATGTGTTATGTATTATTTTCTGCTGCTATGTAATGTATTTTAATCTCTAATATTTATCAAATGTATATTATTTGTTCATACTCTATATATTCTTGTACCCTGATGTAAATTGTTGTAATAAGCAATGAAATATTCTTCTGTTTGTGTTCTGATTCGTCTTGTCCTCAAAGCAATCCGAATTTTCCTTTACGGGGAAGTTCGGGTCGTTACACATCCTCACATAATCCAAATGCACCAAAGCCATGATGAAGATAAAATAAAAATACGGACACATATAAAAATGAAGCATCCTAACAATGCTCCGAGTCCTCCAAGAATCAGCTATTTCCTTGCACACCTAAGTTGGGGGAAAGAAGGGAATGCGTCAGACATAGAAGTCAAGTGAATGAGAAATAAACTAATCGAAAGAAGAAGATCAAGTGCAAAATAGTTTTAAGCCTATTTTTGGTGTCATAAAGATTCAGCGTTTGTGCTTTCTTACTTCAAACGACTTTATGCAACATAGTTTCGTACCTAAAGGTCATTCTTAATCTATCGAATGATCGACCAATCAAACGTTTGTTCTTATTTACTCTACCATGCTTGAAGGAGGGCGCAAAGCGTAATCAAGCATAATGACTCATCCAAAACATTTTTCACCTCTTCTTTCGTACATAGTAGCAAAATGCCTCTTATTACTAGCTTCGGTATTCGTCTCGAACAAGCATCGTTTGGACGGACCACTTGTAGCTATGGTCTTTAATTTCCATCTTTGATGTTGCCTGTAACAACCCGCAATTTCTGAACCAATTTAAAAAATTTATTTTATCAATTTTAGCAGATTTTGATGGTTTAAAATAATGTATTTTAAATAATAACAACGAAAAATTTATTTTAAATCGAAGTTAGAACGAATATATTTATTTTAATTATAAAAGGAGTTAGAAATAACACGGTAGTTTGAAAATTTGAATTTGAACTTTGACTAACTGTATAGGATGCAAAATAAATCGAATTTTAGTGAAATCAAAAATATTTAAATTTGTTTAAAAATATCTTTCCAACGAATCCGAGAAATTGAAATTTCATAGCGGGAATCAAAAGTTATGTCCAGTTTAAAATTTAGAAAAGTCGCTGTAGAATTTATATATTTTTTAATATTAAAAATCGCCATTTTTCAAACAACCTCCATTTTTTACGAAACCACTTTTGTTGGCACTGAAATGTCAAATTATTGCTAGGTTTCAATTTTTATAATTTTTAGAGTTAATATGTGAGCATGGCAAAAGAAAACGTGTTTTGTCAATTTTAGTCAAATTCGATCGACTTGAAAATGGCCATTTTTCAAACAGTCTCCATGTTCGACGAAGTAAGTTTTGTTAGGACCGTATCGTCAAACATAACTAGAAATAACTTTTCGGGAATTTTTGGAGTAAGTTTGTAACTCCGGTAAATTAAAATATACATTGGAATTTGTACATTGTTTATTTTAAAATATTACGTTTTAAGTGCAACTATTATAGACTTCAGAATTGGGCTTCACCACTAGTCCCATTGCGTTCAGAAGGCCTTAAAACCTATTGTTAGGCCGTAAGCGGGCCTGCTTTGGACACAATTCAGTTTTTGACTTTAAAACACGCTTAACAATGAAAAAATTATTATTTTATTCCTTTAAACCCTAAAAATAATGGCAGCCGCCGTTTTCATTCGATGGCCACGAACATTCAAAACTTCCCGACTCAATATCTTGCAGTCTGTTCAACGAAATTCAAAACTTAATATATGAAATCGAAGCACTCGATGAGATCTTTCCATCCATACGGGTGATGGATATCAATAGGATCCGAAATCGCCAGAAAATAGCCTGGAAAGCTGCGCATTCTTTGCAATTTTCGAGTTAGTGGGGGCCACCGCGACTGGCGGGGCTTGGGGTGCTGGAGAGGGGAAGGACGACAGTCGAAGTGATGGTCTCTGATCGGCGCAGGAAGAAACGACCCAAAATCCCCCTTACCGGAAATCACGGATTGAGTTGGGAACAAGCCACAACAGAACGCAGACAGAAGAACATTTCATTGTATATTACAACAATTCCATCAGAATACAAGAATATACAGAGTATTAATCAATATACATCACAAAATATCAGAGGTTACAATACATTACATAGCAGCGGAAAAATAATACAATACACAACTGAAAGAGATATATGGATACAAAGCTTTCTGGATATCATTCCAGCTGTAAACCAGGTTCCTGTGAATATAAATCTGCAAAACCAAAACTACTAGCTGCCCGTGTCAAAATAAGGGCACCAAGAGTTTAGGTTAAAACAATAAACTCCAGGTCAGTCATATGACTGGTGTGAGAACTAAAACAGTTATTAATCTTTATTTTAAAGTTAGGTAAATCAAGGGACCACGCCGTATAACACGGAACGGGTTTCCTCCCAAGAATACCAGTGCATAAAACAAACAGCGCAATGCTAAATAAAGAAAAATGAAGCTATTATAAGACCCAGGTCCCATCACACAATGCAACACAAGCCGGAGGATAGGGGTTTACCTTATAATAGCCAAAGAATGCTTGATACGCTAAATTTCATGTTTTTAATTCTCAATCAGACTACAACCGTAAATTAGTAAAACAACGATTCCCTAAGTATTAACCCCGAAGGCTGAAACCAACATCAGACTAATAGCCAGGAAACCACTCATCTTAGCTCGTTTCCAGTTAGTTTCTGATTTTATATACAATCATAAATATCAATCATAGGCGACATGGGTACCATATAACATGTCGCCGTAGTAGGCTCTACAATCAAAACCGCAAATGTCACGTATTTGGAAATTGGATTTCCATCTGTGAACTGAGGCAAAAGATAGTCCTCTACCAATTTGAGACGCTCTAGCCCGCGTTTCAGGCAAGCGCACAGACAAGCCTTGGATCGTCAGGGTCGGTCCACACGGTGTGGATTAAAATGCCTGAACATGCGCTTCCCCGCCCTATGGGGCGTCAATGAGCCAACAAATGGCTCCATCGGTTCGAGAACGACCGATATATCTGAGGCGCCTCGCAACAGCAACAACCGCATAAGTCAAACTCGTCAGGGCGTGTAAAACCATTGACGCCACTTCTAGCTAGAAGGAAACGCATGCCCTCCCTGATGTCCTCTCCGTTTCTGGTTCACAACCGGGGTGTGAGACTCGTGAATCAACGTTACACAAAGCTATTCCACACAGGCCGTGATTTGATCATCAACCACAAGACTCTGTTTTTCAACAGAAGCCTTGATCATTTGCATCTTAGCATGCCACACAGGCAGACCACTCCATGAAACCAATATTCATCAATCACACAGAATGATATCCAATGTCAGACACACAGTCCATTTACAAGTCCGTCCTAGGTCTGAACGAAACCGAAGGCACCTTGTACCTCGCTTATCCATCGATCTCTATGTACGTCTGGACGATCACCAACTGATTCTCTCCTCTTGGGTGTACGACCCAATCAAGATCATCAGTAATTATCCAAACGACGTGAAGACCTCCAGTCTTCAACCACCATCTTCATCTTCGACTTATCGTCGTATCAGTTATTCAGAATGGGATAAACCCCGTCCTTCTATATAACTCGCGTATATAATAAACAAGTGTTACACAAACACAACATACGCCTCATTCCAATTCATCAGTCACTAACCGCAAATTAGCAAGGGAATAATTCCCCAAATATTAACCCCGAAGGCCGAAACCAACATCAGATCAATATCCAAGAAACCATTCAACTTAGCTAACCTACAGTTAGTTTCTAAATTTCACATTCTTAGGGAAAGGTTCCCATTAATTTTATCAATGATAAATTCTTCTAAATTTATTCTTTAATGTTCATTTGAATATCAATTCAAACTAGTCGGGATTAGCAAACCACACCGAAGTAATCATTTATTCTATTTCCCAATCCCAACCTATTCATCCCATGAAGTAAAACTGGTAATACTTCATATCTAACACCACAGTGTTATCGGTAAATTCAATTACCATTTCACGTTCAAATCTAATTTAAGATTTAACTATCGTCTGGAGCAAAACTGGTGATACTCCATTGTCGATCTTTTTAATCTAATTAAAGATTCATTAAAACTCCACTTAGTTTGAATCTTTAACTGGGTTAAAGAACCGATGTCATTTAAAACACTATTCATGATAAAACCCTAAATCACATCACATTTCAATCAGTCCCTAACCGTAAATTAGCAAGTGAGCAATTCCCTAAGTATTAACCCCGAAGGCCGAAACCTACATCAGATTAATACCCAAGAAACCATTCAACTTAACTAATCTCTAGTTAGTTTCTGATTTTATTAACTCCGTTGGGTCTAAGAACAATATTATTGAAGATACCGTTTACGACAACCCAAAATCACATTTCATTAATTATCGGGTTAAAGAACAAGTGTTATTTAAAACACCGTTCACGATAAGCCGAAAAATCAATTCAAATTCAATTCCAATTAAATACCATTTAATTGGTACACTTTATTAAATCCGAATAAAAAGATTCAATCTTTTTCTCAACTGGGTTTAAGGACAATGTTAATGAAGACACCATTCACGACAAACCCAAATCACATTTGATATTAAATACAAGGCTCTGAATAGAAAATATATCAGCTTATATTAAATATCAAATTCTACGACCAACAAATATCGTATTGAAATAACGATATAAATATATCTTCCAAATTTCCATAACAATATCTGTATAATCACGAAATCCAACATCGAAATATTCCAAAGACAATTTCGATTCAAATCCATTCCAATTCAATTATTGGAAATTCTGGTTACCTTTAAAACCCTTTCCAATCCAATTTATTTATTTAAAATAAATTATTATTCTAGTTCAAGACTAGTTCAATTCAATAAAAATCTATTTTTATCCTTTCAAATATGGAGTTTTTTCACCCCAATTCTTCACAAATCATTACTTATGATTTTACACAAATTATTACTATTTTTAATAATTTTATCAAGACCCGTACAGTCGATTTCCATAAACGGCCATCGAACTGCACTTACAACGACCTTTTCCAAATTTGATTTGGACATAATTCCAAATCCAACCGTTAGATTTCAAATCTCCAATATTCGTTAGAAAGCTCTTTTCGATACGAACCCAACGGTTCCGGTTTTAGGAGATTCCGACGGTCGGATCTCCCGTAATATCCATTCGAAGTTAATGGTCGAAATTAGCGAACTGCCGCGGCGCGGCGCATTCTATTCAGGCCAATATATATATATATATATATATATATATATATATATATATATATATATATAATATTATATATATTTCGTCGATTTCCTTTTAAAACGTATTTTATAAATCGTTTTAAATTCGTTTTCGAAATGATTTCAACTTCATTTCAAATTCAAATCAAAATTGATTTTTTCCTTATAAATTCGTTTTAAATTCATTTCAAATTGATTTCAATTCAAATCGATTTTTAATTCAATTTCAGTTCGTTTTCAATTCAATTCAATTTCAATTCGAATTCATTTCTATTCAATTTCAATTCGAATTCAATTCTATTCGATTTCAATTCGAATTCATTTTCAATTCGAATTCATTTCAAATTGATTTCCATTCAATTTCAATTCGATTCGAATTCATTTTATTTTCAATTCAATTCGAATTCTAATTCGTTTCAATTTAATTTAATTCGAATTTCATTTCAAAATATTCGATTTTGAAATCACTTATCAATATTCATTATAAAAACAAATATAATCGATATAAATATCGTTCGCATCAAAGTAGCGCATATCTAATCAACACGACTTTATATATTTCTATTTCAAATAATCTATTCAAATATTTCGTTTCAAATATTTCTTCTCAAATATTTTATTCAAATATTTCTCTTCAAATATTCTATTTCAAAACTGGAATGAGGCCCAATCAATTACCATAGATTTTATTTCTATGGATTTCCATACAACGCATGTATATATCAACAATGACAAATAATCAACCATCATCCAAAGTGCATTCTACACTGTATAAGCATCAAATATAAATATTTAATGCTCATAACAGTCTGTCAATCAATCGATCGACATACAACTAATTATTGGGATTAGTGTATGTCATATATCATCCCAATACCCGTGTGGGGTTTCAAACAATCAAACACATATTTTATTTGTGCAGTTGGGCGATGTGTAAAATTTATCGTCCCAATCAATATCAGTCAAATGTGTGTATATAAACAAATCGTTCAATTTGTTTATATTATTTATTTCGTCTCATATACACATTATAAATTCTATTTTTAACTATAAAATATTTTTATTTCAATCCACATCACACAATCTACTACACATCAAAATCAAACAAACAAACAAACAAGCCATCCATGGTCTGTGGACGACGGGTGTCGGGTGCTACTAAACACCGTCTGCATCCTAGTATATATTTCAAACTAGAAATAAATTAAAGGTGAGGAGTTCTCACCTTGGGTTTCCACTCCGCCATTCTTTTATTGGACGATGGTTTGGATTTACCCGACATTCCAACTCAACCTTCTAACGTAGTTCATAATAAAAATCACATTTTTATTTCAATGCTATATGGATGAAAATCACATTTGTATTATTCCATTTATATAAAAGTCACATTTTTATTCATTACATACATGAATAAAAATCATATTTTTATTTTCATACCATTCACATGAAAATCAGATTTTTCTATCGCTGATAAATATATAAAAATCAGATTTTTTTTCTACATGGTTATTGTATTTTAAAACTGAAAACAAAGTAAAATAAATGTAAATAAATATAAAACTCATTTCTTTACAGATCTTGCGGTTGGAGGATGGTAGCCTGACAGTCGGAGGAGGGGGCTGGTGGTTCTCCGGCACGGTGGTGGCTCGATTTGGGCGTTGGAGCTTTGGGTGGGGGGTTCGGTTCTTTGAAGAGGGAGGAGGAGAGAAGGCATGGCAGGGGTATGAGGCGCGGGGTGCCTCGGCAGGTCTGCGGCGGGTCAGTGGTGGGGCGGTGGGACCCTTAGTGGCGGCGGTTAGATCTGATAAAGGGGGCATCGATTTGGGGGTTGGGTTCGAATCGGTGAGGAGGGAGGCCAGAGGAAGGAGGAGGGTGATCGGAGGAGGGCACGGCGGCCGTGGGGGAGGGAGGCGCGACGTCAACAGCGGCGGTGGGCTTGGGTTAGGGCATGGCGACGGTTTTCTCTTTTTTTTTCTTTTTTTTAATTTTGACTGAGCGCGTTGACTGAATGAGAGGGGAGAGAAAGGGAGGGGCCATATATATATAATATTTAATTTTCTCTATAAAGTTACTTTTTATTTCGAACTCAAAACGAGACCCAACGACTGTCGTTCCTAGTTAATTACCCCCATTCCGAACACAATGGGATATGTATCATGAGACAATTCGATCGTTTCGATCATTTTTCGTTAAATTTAGAATATAAATAAATAAAACGGTCAATTTTTATTTTAACGTACATTTCAATTTATTGGGGTCACATACTGACTCTAAAAATTACGAAAAAATTATTTCTAGCTTTGTATTGACGATACGGTCTTAACAAAACTAGTTTCGCCAAATTCTGAGACCGTTTGAAAAATGGCCATTTTCCAATCGATTAAAATCAACTGAAATTGGTCAAACGCGTTTACCTTCGCCACGCCCACATATTGATTCGAAAAATTACGAATTTTGAAACCTAGCAATAACTAGACATCGCGGATCCAACAAAAGTGGTTTCGTCGAAAACCGAGGCCGTTTGCAAAATGGCTATTTTTAAAGGCCTTTATATATATTAAAATATATATAAATTCCACAGCGACTTTTCTGAATTTTAAACTGGACATAACTCTCAACTTTTAAAATGAAATCTCAGTTTCATACATCTATTGGAAAGATATCATCAAACAGATTCACATATTTCTTGTTTCGTTCAATTCTGACTTATAGTGAATTATGTATATTCATTTGAAATTCGGAATCGAATTTTCAAACTACGACGCCATTTCAGGTCGTTATATAATTAAAATAAAATTATTTGTTTTAACTTCGTTGAAAATAAATTTTCCGTCGTTGTTATTTAAAATAATTCATTTTAAATAATCAAAATTCGCTAAAATTGCCAAAATATAAATTTTAAATTAGCTCGGATTTCCGGGTTATTACAATCTCCCCTACTTAAAACTTTTCATCCCCAAATAGGAACGAAGCCGAAAGTTGTTTAACTAATCAACTCAACTTTCATTATTTTCATTACGGCTTAAGTTCTTCAACTTTTCAGTTTCTAAGAACTTTTCAAATTTTTAAGAAATTTGGCTAACACCCTAAATTTTCGAAAAATTTCGCCATAACCTCCCCTGCATCGGGACTTCGGGATATTTTATATAGCCTCACATGGCCTTCTTCGATCCAAAAGAAAAAGAAAAAGCCAAGCGGCTTGCCAATCGACTCATAAAATCATCATCACCCAAACAAAACAGTAAATTATGGTAAACATGTACCTATTTGTCGGGCAAACAATTTTATTCTCTGCTCTAGCCTCCTTGCAATGACCTGTTCAGTATAAGTACATGTATACTATGCAAGAAAATGCGACAAATTTCCAATACAACTCACAATTTGATTCAACTTGGCTAAAGGTTCAACATTTAATTAATCAAACAGCACAATCAGCAATCAATTAGTTGATTATCGTTTCAAATTAATAATTTTGATATATATACAGAAAATCATGTTTTTAATGCCAAATCACAACTATAAGCCCTATCTAGTTTCGGTTCTCACACCAGTCAATTGGAAATATATAGAAATCTCACTTTCAAAACTCGAAAATAAATACTGGCGATGGTGCCCCGTCACCAGAATTATCCCCGAGCAACTAGAGTGTGATTCTATAACCATCCATTACATTAAACTTCGAATACACGTTTGCAAGGCGTATATGCAAAATCTTTATATATTGGATTGTCCAAATTCAATATAAATAAATAATCAAATACAAACAAGTGATTTAAATTTTCAAAACAAAAATTGTTTTCATTTGAAAAATATACTCTTCACACTCGTTCTAAGATACTACTAATCCTATCTCTAACGAGTCATTCTCATTGGATATTACTAATCCAATTTCTAATGAGTCTTTTATTCTGTTCTAAATAGTTGCACCCCAGAGATTTGAGTTAACCAAAGCTCTGATACCACGAAGAAATGACCCGAAATCCCCCTTACGGGAAATCACGTATTGAGTTGAGAACAAGCCACAACAGAACACAGACAGAAGAACATTTCATTGTATATTACAACAATTCCATCAGAATATACAGAGTATGAATCAATATACATCACAAAATATCAGAGGTTACAATACATTACATAGCAGCGGAAAAATAATACAATACACAACTGAAAGAGATATACGGATAGAAAGCTTTCCGGATATCATTCCAGCTGTAAACCAGGTTCCTGTGAATATAAATCTGCAAAACCAAAACTACTAGCTGCCCGTGTCAAAATAAGGGCACCCAGAGTTTAGGTTGAAACAATAAACTCCAAATCAATCATGTGACTGGTGTGAGAACTAAAACAGTTATTAATCTTTATTTTAAAGTTAGGTAAACCAAGGGACCACGCCGTATAACACGGAACGGGTTTCCTCCCAAGAATACCAGTGCATAAAACAAACAGCGCAATGCTAAATAAAGAAAAATGAAGCTATTATAAGACTCAGGTCCCATCACACAATGAAACACAAGCCGGAGGATAGGGTTTTAGCTTATAATAGCCAAAGAATGATTGATACGTTGAATTTCATGTTTTTAATTCTTAATCAGACTCCAACCGTAAATTAGTAAGAGAACGATTCCCTAAGTATTAACCTCGAAGGCCGTAACCAACATCAGACTAATACCCAGGAAACCACTCATCTTAGCTCGTTTCCAGTTAGTTTTTGATTTTATATACAATCATAAATATCAATCATAGGCGGCATGGGTACCATATATCATGTCGCCATACTAGGATCTACAATCAAAACCGCAAATGTCACGTATTTGGAAATTGGATTTCCATCTGTGAACCGAGGCAAAAGATAGTCCTCTACCTATTCGAGACGCTCTAGCCCGTGTCTCAGGCAAGCGCGTAGACAAGCCTTGGATCGTCAGGGCCGGTCCACACGGAGTGGATTAAAATGCCTGAACATGCGCTTCCCCGCCCTATGGGGCGTTAATGAGCCAACGAATGGCTCCATCGGTTCGAGAACGACCGATATATCTGAGGCGCCTCGCAACAGCAACTACCACATAAGTCAAACTCGTCAGGGCATGTAAAACCACTAACGCCACTTCTAGCTAGAAGGAAACGCATGCCCTTCCTGATGTCCTCTCCCGTTTCTGGTTCACAACCGGGGTGTGACGCTCGCGAATCAACGTTACATAAAGCTATGCCATACGAGCCGTGCTTTGATCATCAAACACAAGTCTCTGCTTTTCAACAGAAGCCTTGATCATTTGCATCTTAGCATGCCACACAGGCTGACCACTCCATGCAACCAATATCCATCAATCACACAGAATGATATCCAATGTCAGACACACAGTCCATTTACAAGTCCGTCCTGGGTCTGAACGAAACTGGAAGCACCTTGTACCTCGCTTATCCATCGATCTCCAAGTACGTTTGGACGATCACCAACTGATTCTCTCCTCTTGGGTGTACGGCCCAATCAAGATCATCAGTAATTATCCAAACGACGTGAAGACCTCCGGTCTTCAACCACCATCTTCATCTTCGACTTATCGTCGTATCAGTTATTCAGAATGGGATAAACCCAGTCTTTCCGAATAACTCGCGTATATAACAAACAAGTGTTATACAAACATAACATACGCCTCATTCCAATTCATCAGTCACTAACAGAAAATTAGCAAGAGAATAATTCCCTAAATATTAACCCCGAAGGCCGAAACCAACATCAGATCAATATCCAAGAAACCATTCAACTTAGCTAACCTACAGTTAGTTTCTAAATGTCATATTCTTAGGGAATGGTTCCCATTAATTTTATCAAACATAAATTCTTCTAAATTTATTCTTTAATCTTCTTTTGAATGTCAATTCAAACTAGTCGGGATTAGCGAACCACACCAAAGTAATCATTTATTCTATCTCCCAATCCCAACCTATTCATCCCATGAAGTAAAACTGGTAATACTTCATATCTAACACCACAGTGTTATCGGATAATTCAATTACCATTTCACGTTCAAATCTAATTAAAGATTTGACTATCTCCTAGAGCAAAACTGGGGATACTCCATTCTCGATTTTTTCAATCTAATTAAAGATTCATTAAAACTCCACTTAGTTTTAATCTTTAACTGGGTTAAAGAACCGATGTCATTTAAAACACAGTTCACGATAAACCCCTAAATTACATCACATTTCAATCAGTCCCTAACCGTAAATTAGCAAGTGAGCAATTCCCTAAGTATTAACCCCGAAGGCCGAAACCAACATCAGATCAATACCCAAGAAACCATTCAACTTAACTAATCTCCAGTTAGTTTCTGATTTTCTTAACTCCGTTGGGTCTAAGAACAGTATTATTGAAGATACCGTTCACGACAACCCAAAATCACATTCCATTAATTATCGGGTTAAAGAACAAGTGTTATTTAAAACACTGTTCATGATAAGCCCAAAAATCAATTCAATTCCAATTAAATACCATTTAATTGGTACACTTCATTAAATCTAAATAAAAAGATTCAATCTTTTTCTCAATTGGGTTTAAGGACAGTGTTAATGAAGACACCATTCACGACAAACCCAAATCACATTTGATATTAAATACAAGGCTCTGAATAGAAAATATATCGGCTTATATTCAATATCAAATTCTACGACCAACAAATATCGTATTGGAAATAATGATATAAATATATCTTTCAAATTTCCATAACAATATCTGTATAATCACGAAATCCAACATCGAAATATTCCAAAGAC
Source organism: Allium sativum (assembly GCA_030737875.1). NCBI lineage: Eukaryota > Viridiplantae > Streptophyta > Magnoliopsida > Asparagales > Amaryllidaceae > Allium > Allium sativum. The sequence continues at coordinate 106,149,325 of CM060911.1, read as the reverse complement.
AATTTCGATTCAAATCCATTCCAATTCAATTATTGGAAATTCTGGTTACCTTTAAAACCCTTTCAAATCCAATTTATTTATTTAAAAATAAATAAATTATTGTTCTAGTTCAAAACTAGTTCATTTCGATAAAAATCTATTTTTATCCTTTCAAATATGGAGTTATTCACCCCAATTCTTCACAAACCATTTGTTATGATTTTACACAAATTATTACTATTTTTAATAATTTTATCAAGGCCCATACAGTCGATTTCCATCAACGGCCATCGAACTGGACTTACAACGACCTTTTCCAAATTTGATTTTGATATAATTCCAAATCTAACCGTTAGATTTCAAACCTCTAATATTCTTAGAAAGCTCTTTTCGATACGAACCCAACGGTTCCGGTTTTAGGAGAATCCGACGGTCGAATCTCCCGCAATATCCATTCGAAGTTAATGGTCGAAATTCGCGAACTGCCGCGGCGCGGCCCGTTTTGTTTAGGCCATTATATATATATATATATATATATATATATATATATTTCATCGATTTCCTTTTAAAACGTATTTTATAAATCGTTTTAAATTCATTTACGAAACGATTTTAACTTCATTTCAAATTCAAATCAAAATTGAATTTTTCCTTAGAAATTTGTTTTAAATTCATTTCAAATTGATTTCAATTCAAATCGATTTTTAGTTCAATTTCAGTTCGTTTTCAATTCAATTTCAATTCGAATTCATTTATATTCAATTTCAATTCGAATTCATTTCTATTCAATTTCAATTCGAATTCATTTTCAATTCGAATTCATTTCAAATTGATTTCCATTCAATTTCAGTTCGATTCAAATTCATTTTATTTTCAATTCAATTCGAATTCTAATTCGTTTCAATTCAATTTAATTCAAATTTCATTTCAAAATATTCGATTTTGAAATCACTTTTCAATATTCATTATAAAAACGAATATATTCGATATAAATATCGTTCGCGTCAAAATAGCGCATATCTAATCAACACGGCTTTATATTTTTCTATTTCAAATATTCTATTCAAATATTTATTCCCAAATATTTTATTCAAATATTTCTCTTCAAATATTCTATTTCAAAACTGGAATGAGGCCCAATCAATGAGATGACCCCAAATCCCGTACTGACGGTGGCAAGGGTAATCTTTGGAATATAATACATAAACAGATAATAGCAGAAAAAAATTAAATAAATAAACCAGATAATGTACAATAGAATACACTGGATAAACGTAATCATCAGAGTTACACAATATACAGGATCATACTTAGTATAAATACAGTTCAGCTATACATATATGTCTACAACGGAAACAAACATAATATGTACAATAGGATCTGAACAACATAAAAAGAGATAAATGATAGAATCCATCTTCAACTCCAGCTATCTAGAAGGAGCCTGCTAAAACCTAAATACAAGGCTGCCCATGTAGAAATAAGGGCACCCGAGTTTGCAAGTGAAACAAACTACGAGTCAGTCATGGGACTGGTATGAGAAATCTACTTAACACATTTTATAATATGGCTAATCACAGGACCACGCCACTTTCGTTGAACGGGTTTACTCCATTGGATTGCCAGTGCTTCAAAACAAGTAAATCTTTTAAACATCGCAATGCTTTTTATAAAAATGAAGCCATTATAAGACTCAGTTCCCATCACACATTGCAACGCAAACCGGAGGATAGAGTTTTTACCTTATAATGGCCAAAATATGCTTGATACGAATAAAACAAAAGCATTTGGTATTATTACTAGTGTTTATAGGTTTCAAAAACAATTTCAAATCATAAGTATCAATCATAGATGACATTAATGCCCCATACCACTATGTCGCCATATATAGTATACAATCAAAACCGCACAGTCACGTGTTTGGAAATTGGATTTCCGTCATGAACCAAGGCAAAAGATAGTCCTTACCGATTTCGAGACAATCTGGCCCATGTATCAAGCAAGTACTCAGTCAAGCCTTTGGAGCGACAGGGCCGATCCATCGATGTGGATTAAAATTCCTGAACACTGCGTTTCCCCGCCCATTGGGGCGTAAATGAGCCAACGAATGACTCCATCGGTCCCGGATCGACCGATATATCCGAGGCGCCTCGCAACAGCAACAACCACATAAGTGAAAATAATATAAATGTCAGCCAGTTCAAGCACTGACACCACCTCTAGCTAGAAGGAAACGCATGCCCTCCCTGAGGTCCTCTCCCGTTTCTGGTTCATACCGGGGTGTGAGGCTCGCGAATTCGCGTTATACACAAAGCTACGCCACACAGGCGGTGCTTTGATCATCAACCACAAGACTTTGCTTTTCAACAGAAGCCTTGATCACTGCATCTTAGCCTGCCACATAGGCAATTCACACCATGCAACTGATGGCTATCAATCACACAGATTGAATTCCAATGTTACACACACAGTCCATTTGCAAGTCCGTTCTGGGTCTGAACGAAACCGGAGGCACTATATACCTTACATACCCATCGACCTCCACGTACGTCTGGACGATCACCACTCATTATCCATATTTCGGGATGCCTCCCAATCAGGACATCAGTTATCATCCAACCGAGGTAAAGATCTCCGGTCTTCAACCACCGTCTTCATCTTCGACTTCTTATCGTCGATTCAGTTATTCAGAATGGGATAAACCCAGTCTTTCTGAGAAACTCGCATATATAATAAGAAGTGCTACACAAACACAACATACGCCTCATTCCGATTCATCAGTCACTAACCGTAAATCAGTAAGAGAACGATTTCCCAAATATTAACCCCGAAGGCCGAAACCAACATCAGATCAAAACCCAGGAAACCATTCGACTTAGCTAAGCTTCAGTTAGTTTCTAAATTTCACATTCCATATCGTTTATAATATTTTATAACGATTTATCGCTATTTTTATTTATTTTAAAATAGCCAATTTATTCAAACGACGCTTCGGGCCATAACGCGGCCGTGGCGCTGTTTTTCTTTAGATTTGACTTACACATATCTGAAAATCTAACAGTTGGATCTTCACAAAATTTATATCATTAGAAAGATCTTTTCAAAACGAATCCAACGGTTCCAGTTTTGGGAAAATCCGACGGTCGGATCTCCCAGTATAATCGTTTGAAGTTTCGATTTCAAAATACGAATTGCAGCGTCATTATTCGATTTAATTTAATTATATATATATATATAAATATAATCGATTCTGGCGCTGTTTTTCTTCAGATTTGAATTAAACATTCCAGACAATCCAACCGTTGGATCTTTACAAAGTTGGTGTCGTTGGAAAGATATTTCCAAAGCGAACCCAAGGTTTCGGTTTCGGGAAAATCCGATGGTCGGATCTCCCGCACTTATCGTTTGAAATCACGGTTTCAAAACACGAACTACAGCTTCGTTATTCGATTTATTTTAATTATATATATATATATATATAAATATAATCGATTCTTCGATTTCAAAACCATATTCTTTTCATACCTTTGATAAAAATGATATTTTTATCCAACTGACTTCTATTTCAACACTTCACTCTTTTTAATAATTCCTGTATATAATAAAAATGTGATTTTCATTGTAAAACTATTTATTTCAAAACACGACTATTTTATATAGTTCATACAGATGATAAAAATATGATTTTATTATAAAATAATTTATTTCAAAACATGACTATTTTATATAGTTCATATCGATGATAAAAATATGATTTTTTATTATAAAACAATTTATTTCAAACACGAATACCATTCAATGCATGAATTTCTATTCAAAAAATGAATTTCTATTCAACACATGAAGGTTTTCTATAGTTCGTATATATAAAATAAAAATGTGATTTTTATTGTTAAAACAATTTATTTAAAACACGAATATCATTCAACACATGAATTTCTATTCAACGAATGAATTTCTATTCAACACATGAAGGTTTTCTATTCAACACATGAATATAGTTTCAACACATGAAAATAATTCAAACACATGAATATTATTCAAAATTTCGGCAGCATAACGGCAGGGTAGTTAAAACTGGGGCCGTCCCTAGTATGGCTCCTCGCTCTACCTTAAAGCCTCGCAGCTTTTGACAATGGGGATTTCATGCATCTACTTCGCACGCAAGCGGCATGTATATATATTTTTTTCATTTCCACAAACTAATCCTATGTGCTTTCAACCAAATAATTCTAAACCACAAACGGGTATTTTTCAACCACAATCAATCAATTTCAACCACAACAATTCTATTCAACCATTCGCTATCAACCAATTTTCACACCAATCACAACCAATAAATATCGTCCATGGTTTGTGGACGAGAGGCGTATATATATATATATTTATATAAGTAAGTTTCACTTCTATTCAACACATATATAATTTTTACAATGCATATATAACTTATACATCGACCGTACAACTTATACAACGCTTATACATGTGGTGTACAACGCTTATATAACTCATACATCGACTATATAATTTATACATCATCGTTTTCCATATCGTTTATAATTCAGAAATCTCACCTTCGGTTCCACTCCACCAAAAATAGCAGAAGGCTCAGAAAAATATGCGGTCTCTTCTAGAATGTAGAAGACATCCACATGAGTCCACTATCTCTTGTTTCACTGAATTTCGTCAACAAACGAAAAAGATATGATTTTTATAGTGAAATCAAAAACCGTAGCGCTTTAAACTGCTATAATATAGTTTAAAATAATTTAAACCGTACCTCAGCTGTTTCGTTCAAAACTAGGTTTCGATTTTACTCGAAATCTGTGAAGCTTGAAGAGGAACGGGCTACGCAGTGTCGATGGGGGAGGAGAGGCACTCAGGCACCGGGGGAAGTGGGCCCACTCGGTGGTGCCAGCTGTCGGCGGCGGCGGCTGAAAGCCCCGAACTTCCCGAGCTCGATTCGAGCTTTATAGGTCATGAAAAAAATACAAACTATATATGGATTTGAAGATCGTTGATAGCACTACAAAAATCTCCAAAGGAGCATGGTGTTTTATTGCGTGTAGGAGGAGGAATCGGAGGGGGAAGGTTTGGATGATTTCCGTCGTCAATCGGCTGTTGTCGGGGAGAGAGAAAGAATAGTTTGACCAATGATATTTTTTTTATTAATTTATATATTTTTAAATTTCTAAAATACCCTCTTTCACACACGAACCCCAATCCAAACCCAACGACTGTCGTCCCTAGATAAATACCCCCATTCCGAACACAATGGGATATGTTTCGTAGGCCCATTCGACTGTTTGAGTCAGTTTCTCTTCAAATTAAAATATAAAACATTCAATATTTAATTTGAACATACATTTCAATTTGCCGGGGCCACATACTGATTCTAAAAATTTCCGAAAAAATAAATTTAGCTATGTTTTGACGATACGGTCCCAACAAAACTAGTTTCATAGAATTCTGAGACTGTTTGAAAAATGGCTCTTTTCTGGTCGATCCAATTTAATAGAAATCGACCAAACACATTTTCCTTTGCCACGCTCACATATTAGCTTCAAAAATTATGAAATTTGAAACCTAGCAATAATTTTGATATCCCGGATCCTACTAAAGTGGTTTCGTCGAATTCGGAGGTCGTTTGCAAAATGGCCATTTTCACGGGCTATATAAACTCTATAGCGAACTTTCTAAAAATTCGTTTGGCCATAAATTTTGCTTCCTTCTATGAAACTTCGATTTTTCAGATTCGTTAGAAAGATATTCACTAACAGAATTAAATATTTTTGGTTTCACTCAAATCCGTTTTGTTTTGCACCCGGTACAGTCAGTTAAAGTTTGAATTCAAATTTTGAAACTACCGCGCCATTTCAGACCTTGTTTATAATTAGAATTAATTATATTTATTTTCAAACGTCGATTCAAACTTACTTTTCATTTTAAAATATTTATTTTAAATATTTTAAATTCACTAAAATAACCAATTCAAAAATTTTAAATTGGTTCAGATTTTCTGGGTCATTACAATCAATTACCATAGATTTTATTTCTATGGATTTCCATACAACGCATGTATATATCAACAATGACAAATAATCAACCATCATCCAAAATGCATTCTACACCGTATAAGCATCAAATATAAATATTTAACGCTCATAAAAGTCTGTCAATCAATCGATCAACATACAACTAATTATTGGGACTAGTGTATGTCATATATCATCCCAATACCTGTGTGGAGTTTCAAATAATCAAACACAGATTTTATTTGTGCAGTTGGGCGATGTGTAAAATTTATCATCCTAATAAATATCAGCCAAATGTTTGTATATAAACAAATCGTTCGATTTGTTTATATTAATTTATTTCATCTCATATACACGTTAAAAATTCTATTTTTAACTATAAAAATATTTTTATTTCAATCCACATCACACAATCAACTACACATCAAAATCAAACAAACAAACAAACAAGCCGTCCATGATCTGTGGACGGCGGGTGTTGGGTGCTACTAAACACCTTCTGCATCCTAGTATATATTTCAAACTAGAAATAAATTAAAGGTAAGGAGTACTCACCTTGGGTTTCCACTCCGCCATTCTTTTATTGGACGATGGTTTGGATTTACCCGACATTCCAACTCAACCTTCTCACACTGTTCATAATAAAAATCACATTTTTATTTCAATGCTATATGGATGAAAATCACATTTTTATTATTCCATTTATATAAAAGTCACATTTTTATTCATTACATACAAGAATAAAAATCATATTTTTATTTTCATACCATTCACATGAAAATCAGATTTTTCTATCGCTGATAAATATATAAAAATCAGATTTTTTTTCTACATGGTTATTGTATTTTAAAACTGAAAATAAAGTAAAATAAATGTAAATAAATATAAAACTCACTTCTTTACGGATCTGGGGGTTGGAGGATGGTGGCCTAACAGTCGGAGGAGGGGGATGGCGGTTCTCCGGCACGCTGGTGGCTCGATTTGGGCGTTGGAGCTTTGGGTGGGGGGTTCGGTTCTTTGAAGAGGGAGGAGGAGAGAAGGCATGGCAGGGGTCTGAGGCGCGGGGTGCCTCGGCAAGTCTGCGGCGGGTCAGTGGTGGACGGCGGGACCCTTGGTGGCGGTTGTCAGATCTGATAAAGGGAGGCATCGATTTGGGGGTTGGGTTCGAATCGGGGAGGAGGGAGGACAGAGGAAGGAGGAGGTTGATCGGAGGAGGGCACGACGACCGTGGGGGAGGGAGGCGCGACGTCAACAGTGGCGGCGGGCTTGGGTTAGGGCGTGACGACGGGTTTCTCTTTTCTTTTTTTTTTTTTTTAAATTTTGACTGAGCGCGTTGACTGAAGGAGAGGGGAGAAAAAGGGAGGGGCCATTTAAAAATATATATATATATATATATTTAATATTTAGATTTCTCCATAAAGTTACTTTTTATTTCGAACTTAAAATGAGACCCAACGACTGTCGTTCCTAGCTAATTACCCCCATTCCAAACACAATGGGATATGTATCATGAGCCAATTCAACCGTTTCGATCAGTTTTCGTTAAATTTAAAATATAAATAAATAGAACGGTCAATATTGATTTTAACGTACATTTCAATTTACCGGGGTCACACACTGACTCTAAAAATTACAGAAAAATTATTTCTAGCTTCGTATTGACGATACGGTCTTAACAAAACTAGTTTCATCAAATTCTCAGACGTTTGAAAAATGGCCATTTTCCAGTCGATTAAAATCAACTGAAACTGGTCAAACGCGTTTATCTTTGCCACGCTCACATATTGATTCGAAAAATTACGAATTTTGAAACCTAGCAATAACTAGACATCGCGGATCCAACAAAAGTGGTTTCGTCGAAAACCGAGGCCGTTTACAAAATGGCTATTTTTAAAGGCCTTTATATATATATTTAAATTCCACAGCGATTTTTCTGAATTTTAAACTGGACGTAACTCTCAACTTTAAAAACGAAATCTCCGTTCCTTACATCTGTTGGAATGATATCATCAAACAGATTCACATATTTTTTGTTTCGTTCAATTCTGACTTATATTGAATTCTGTATATTCATTTGAAATTCGGAATCGAATTTTCAAACTACCGCGCCATTTCAGGCTCGTTATATAATTAAAATAAAATTATTCGTTTTAACTTCATCGAAAATAAATTTTCCGCCATTATTATTTAGAATAATTCATTTTAAATAATCAATATTCGCTAAAATTGCCAAAATAAAATTTTTAAATTGGCTCGGATTTCCGGGTTATTACAATCTCCCCCACTTAAAACTTTTCGTCTCCGAAAAGGAACGAAGCCGAAAGTTGTTTAACTAATCAACTCAACTTTCATTATTTTCATTATGACTTAAGTTCTTCAACTTTTCAGTTTCTAAGAACTTTACAATTTTTTCAAAAATTTGGCTAACACCCTAAATTTTTGAAAAATTTCGCCATAACCTCCCCTGCATCGGGGACTTCGGGATATTTCATATAGCCTCCCATGGCCTTCTTCAATCCAAAAGAAAAAGAAAAAGCCAAGCGGGTAGGCAATCGGCTCATAAAATCATTATCACCCAAACAAAACAGTAAATTATGGTAAACATGTACCTATTTGTCGGGCAAACAATTTTATTCCCTGCTCTAGCCTCCTTGCAATGACCTGTTCAGTGTAAGTACATGTATACTATGCAAGCAAATGCGACAAATTTCCAATACAACTCACTCTTTGATTCAATTTGGCTAAAGGTTCAACATTTAATTAATCAAACAATAATCAAACAACACAATCATCAATCAATTAGTTGATTATCGTTTCAAATTCATAATTTTCATATATATACAGAAAATCATGTTTTTGATGCCAAATCACAACTATAAGCCCTATCCAGTTTCGGTTCTCACACCAGTCAATTGGAAATATATAGAAATCTCACTTTCGAAACTCGAAATAAATACTGGCGATGGTGCCCCATCACCAGAATTACCCTCGGGTAACTAGAGTGTGATTCTATAACCATCCAATACATTAAACTTCGAATACACGTTTGCAAGGCGTATATGCAAAATCTTTATATATTGGATTGTCCAAATTCAATATAAATAAATAATCAAATACGAATAAGTGATTTAAATTTTCAAAACAAAAATTGTTTTCATTTGAAAAATATACTCTTCACACTCGTTCTAAGATACTACTGAATCCTATCTCTAACGAGTCATTCTCATTGGATATTACTAATCCAATTTCTAATGAGTCTTTTATTCTGTTCTAAATAGTTGCACCCCAGAGATTTGAGTTAACCAAAGCTCTGATACCACGAAGACACGACCTGAAATACCCCTTACGGGAAATCACGGATTGAGTTGAGAACAAGCCACAACAGAACGCAGACAGAAGAACATTTCATTGTATATTACAACAATTCCATCAGAATACAAGAATATACAGAGTATGAATCAATATACTTCACAAAATATCAGAGGTTACAATACATTACATAGCAGCGGCAAAATAATAAATACAAAACTGAAAGAGATATACGGATACAAAGCTTTCCGGATATCATTCTAGCTGTAAACCAGGTTTCTGTGAATATAAATCTGCAAAACCAAAACTACTAGCTGCCTGTGTCAAAATAAGGGCACCCAGAGTTTAGGTTAAAACAATAAACTCCAGGTCAGTCATGTGACTGGTGTGAGAACTAAAACAGTTATTAATCTTTATTTTAAAGTTAGGTAAATCAAAGGACCACGCCGTATAACACGGAACGAGTTTTCTCCCAAGAATACCAGTGCATAAGAGAAACAGCGCAATGCTAAATAAAGAAAAATGAAGCTATTATAAGACCCAGGTCCCATCACACAATGCAATACAAGCCGGAGGATATGGTTTTACCTTATAATAGCCAAAGAATGCTTGATATGCTAAATTTCATGTTTTTAATTCTTAATCAGACTCCAATCATAAATTAGTAAGAGAACGATTCCCTAAGTATTAACCCCGAAGGTCGAAACCAACATTAGACTAATACCCAGGAAACCACTCATCTTAGCTCGTTTCCAGTTAGTTTCTGATTTTATATACAATCATAAATATCAATCATAGGCGGCATGGGTACCATATATCATGTCGTCATACTAGGCTCTACAATCAAAACCGCAAAAGTCACGTATTTGGAAATTGGATTTCCATCTGTGAACCGAGGCAAAAGATAGTCCTCTACCGATTCGAGACGCTCTAGCCCGTGTCTCAGGCAAGCGCGCAGACAAGCCTTGGATCGTCAGGGCCGGTCCACATGGAGTGGATTAAAATGCCTGAACATGCGCTTCCACGCCCTATGGGGCGTCAATGAGCCAACGAATGGCTCCATCGGTTCGAGAACGACCGATATATCCGAGGCGCCTCGCAACAACAATAACCACATAAGTCAAACTCGTCAAGGCATGTAAAACTACTGACGCCACTTCTAGCCAGAAGGAAACGCATGCCCTCCCTGATGTCCTCTCCTGTTTCTGGTTCACAACCGGGGTGTGAGGCTCGCGAATCAACGTTACACAAAGCTATGCCACACAGGCCGTGCTTTGATCATCAACCACAAGACTCTACTTTTCAACAGAAGCCTTGATCATTTGCATCTTAGCATGCCACATAGGCAGACCACTCCATGCAACCAATATCCATCAATCACACGGAATGATATCCAATGTCAGACACACAGTCCATTTACAAGTCTGTCCTTGGTCTGAACGAAACCGGAGGCACCTTGTACCTCGCTTATCCATCGATCCCCAAGTACGTCTGGACGATCACCAACTGATTCTCTCCTCTTGGGTGTACGGCCCAATCAAGATCATCAGTAATTATCCAAACGACGTGAAGACCTCCGGTCTTCAACCACCGTCTTTATCTTCGACTTATCGTCGTATCAGTTATTTAGAACGGGATAAACCCGGTCTTTCCGAATAACTCGCGTATATAATAAACAAGTGTTACACAAACACAACATACGTCTCATTCCAATTCATCAGTCACTAACCGCAAATTAGCAAGAGAATAATTCCCCAAATATTAACCCCGAAGGCCAAAACCAACATCAGATCAATATCCAAGAAACCATTCAACTTAGCTAACCTACAGTTAGTTTCTAAATTTCACATTCTTAGGGAAAGGTTCCCATTAATTTTATCAAAGATAAATTCTTCTAAATTTATTCTTTAATGTTCTTTTGAATATCAATTCAAACTAGTCGGGATTAGCGAACCACACCGAAGTAATCATTTATTCTATTTCCCAATCCCAACCTACTCATCCCATGAAGTAAAACTGGTAATACTTCATATCTAACACCACGGTGTTATCGGTAAATTCAATTACCATTTCACGTTTAAATCTAATTAAAGATTTAACTATTGCCTGGAGCAAAACTGGTGATACTCCAATCTCGATCTTTTCAATCTAATTAAAGATTCATTAAAACTCCACTTAGTTTTATTCTTTAACTGGGTTAAAGAACTGATGTCATTTAAAACACGGTTCACGATAAACCCCTAAATCACATCACATTTCAATCAGTCCCTAACCGTAAATTAGCAAGTGAGCAATTCCCTAAGTATTAACCTCGAAGGCCGAAACCAATATCACATCAATACCCAAGAAACCATTCAACTTAACTAATCTCCAGTTAGTTTCTGATTTTCTTAACTCCGTTGGGTCTAAGAACAGTATTATTGAAGATACCGTTCACGACAACCCAAAATAACATTCCATTAATTATCGGGTTAAAGAACAAGTGTTATTTAAAACACCGTTCACGATAAGCCCAAAAATCAATTCAAATTCAATTCCAATTAAATACGATTTAATTAGTTCACTTCATTAAATCTAAATAAAAAGATTCAATCTTTTTCTCAACTGGGTTTAAGGACAGTGTTAATGAAGACACCATTCACGACAAACCCAAATCATATTTGATATTAAATACCAGGCTCTGAATAGAAAATATATCGGCTTATATTCAATATCAAATTCTACGACCAACAAATATCGTATTGGAAATAACGATATAAATATATCTTTCAAATTTCCATAACAATATCTGTATAATCACGAAATCCAACATCGAAATATTCCAAAGACAATTTCGATTCAAATCCATTCCAATTCAATTATTGGAAATTCTGGTTACCTTTAAAACCCTTTCAAATCCAATTTATTTATTTAAAAATAAATAAATTATTGTTCTAGTTCAAAATTAGTTCATTTCGATAAAAATCTATTTTTATCCTTTCAAATATGGAGTTTTTTCGCCCCAATTCTTCACAAATCATTTCTTATAATTTTACACAAATTATTACTATTTTTAATAATTTTATCAAGCCCCGTATAGTCGATTTCCATCAACGGCCATCGAACTGCACTTACAACGACCTTTTCCAAATTTGATTTGGACATAATTCCAAATCCAACCATTAGATTTCAAATCTCTAATATTCTTAGAAAGCTCTTTTCGATACGAACCCAACGGTTCTGGTTTTAGGAGAATCCGACGGTCGGATCTCCCGCAATGTCCATTCGAAGTTAATGGTCGAAATTCGCGAACTGCCGCGGCGTGGCGCGTTCTATTCAGGCCATTATATATATATATATATATATATATATATATATATATATCGTTGACTTCCTTTTAAAACGTATTTTATAAATCATTTTAAATTCGTTTTCGAAACGATTTCAACTGCATTTCAAATTCAAATCAAAATTAATTTTTCCTTATAAATTCATTTTAAATTCATTTCAAATTGATTTCAATTCAAATCGATTTTTAATTCAATTTCAGTTCGTTTTCAATTCAATTTCAATTCAAATTCATTTCTATTCAATTTCAATTCGAATTCAATTCTATTCAATTTCAATTCGAATTCATTTTCAATTAGAATTCATTTCAAATTGATTTCCATTCAATTTCAATTCGATTCGAATAATTTTATTTTCAATTCAATTCGAATTCTAATTCGTTTCAATTCAATTTAATTCGAATTCTAATTCGTTTCAATTCAATTTAATTCGAATTTCATTTCAAAATATTCGATTTTGAAATCACTTTTCAATATTCATTATAAAAACGAATATAATCGATATAAATATCGTTCGCGTCAAAATAGCGCATATCTAATCAACACGGCTTTATATATTTCTATTTCAAATATTCTATTCAAATATTTTGTTTCAAATATTTCTTCTCAAATATTTTATTCAAATATTTCTCTTCAAATATTCTATTTCAAAACTGGAATGAGGCACAATCAATTACCATAGATTTTATTTCTATGGATTTCCATACAATGCATGTATATATCAACAATGACAAATAATCAACCATCATCCAAAGTGCATTCTACACCGTATAAGCATCAAATATAAATATTTAACGCTCATAACGGTCTTCAATCATCGATCGACATACAACTAATTATTGGGACTAGTGTATGTCATATATCATCCTAATACCCGTGTGGGGTTTCAAACAATCAAACACAGATTTTATTTGTGCAGTTGGTCGATGTGTAAAATTTATCGTCCCAATCAATATTAGTCAAATGTTTGTATATAAACAAATCGTTCGATTTGTTTATATTAATTTATTTCATCTCATATACACGTTAAAAATTCTATTTTTAACTATAAAAATGTTTTTATTTCAATCCACATCACACAATCAACTACACATCAAAATCAAACAAACAAACAAGCCGTCCATGGTCTGTGGACGATGGGTGTCGGGTGCTACTAAACACCGTCTGCATCCTAGTATATATTTCAAACTAGAAATAAATTAAAGGTGAGGAGTTCTCACCTTGGGTTTCCACTCCGCCATTCTTTTATTGTACGATGGTTTGGATTTACCCGACGTTCCAACTCAACCTTCTCACGCTATTCATAATAAAAATCACATTTTTATTTCAATGCTATATGGATGAAAATCACATTTTTGTTATTCCATTTATATAAAAGTCACATTTTTATTCATTACATACATGAATAAAAATCATATTTTTATTTTCATACCATTCACATGAAAATCAGTTTTTTCTATCGCTGATAAATATATAAAAATCAGATTTTTTTCTACATGGTTATTGTATTTTAAAACTGAAAATAAAGTAAAATAAATGTAAATAAATATAAAACTCACTTCTTTACGGATCTGGGGGTTGGAGGATGGTGGCCTGACAGTCGGAGGAGGGGGCTGGCGGTTCTCCGGCATGGTGGTGGCTCGATTTGGGCGTTGGAGCTTTGGGTGGGGGGTTCGGTTCTTTGAAGAGGGAGGAGGAGAGAAGGCATGGCAGGGATCTGAGGCGTGGGGTGCCTCGGCAGGTCTGCGGCGGGTAAGTGGTGGGGTGGTGGGACCCTTGGCGGTGGCGGTCAGATCTGATAAAGGGGGGCGTCGATTTGGGGGTTGGGTTCGAATCGGAGAGGAGGGAGGCCAGAGGAAGGAGGATGGTGATCGGAGGAGGGCACGACGGTCGTGGGAGAGGGAGGCGCAGCGTCAACAGTGGCGGCGGGCTTGGGTTAGGGCGTGACAACGGTTTTCTCTTTTTTTCTTTTTTTTTTCTTTTTTGTTAATTTTGACTGAGCGCGTTGACTGAAAGAGAGGGGAGAGAAAGGGAGGGGCCATATAAATATATATATATTTAATTTCCTCCATAAAGTTACTTTTTATTTCGAACTCAAAACGAGACCCAACGACTGTTGTTCCTAGCTAATTACCCCCATTTCGAACACAATGGGATATGTATCATGAGACAATTCGACTGTTTTGATCAGTTTTCATTAAATTTAAAATATAAATAAATAGAACGGTCAATATTGACTTTAACGTACATTTCAATTTACCGGGGTCACATACTGACTCTAAAAATTACAAAAAAATTATTTCTAGCTTCGTATTGATGATACGGTCTTAACAAAACTAGTTTCATCAAATTCTGAGACCATTTGAAAATTGGCCATTTTCCAGTCGATTAAAATCAACTAAAACTGGTCAAATGCATTTACCTTCGCCACGCTCACATATTGATTCGAAAAATTACGAATTTTGAAACCTCGCAATAACTTGACATCGCAGATCCAACAAAAGTGGTTTCGTCGAAAACCGAGGCTGTTTGCAAAATGGCTATTTTTAAAGGCCTTTATATATATTAAAATATATATAAATTCCACAGCGACTTTTCTGAATTTTAAACTGGACGTAACTCTCAACTTTTAAAACGAAATCTCAGTTTCTTACATCTGTTGGAAAGATATCATCAAACAGATTCACATATTTCTTTTTTCGTTCAATTCTGACTTATATTGAATTCTATATATTCATTTGAAATTCGGAATTGAACTTTCAAACTACCACGCCATTTCAGGCTCGTTATATAATTTAAATAAAATTATTCGTTTTAACTTCGTCGGAAATAAATTTTCCGTCGTTATTATTTAAAATAATTCATTTTAAATAATCAAAATTCGCTAAAATTGCCAAAATAAAATTTTTAAATTGGCTCGGATTTCCGGGTTATTACACAGGAGGTCCGGAGAGTGGTGCGTTTTTCCAGGGAAAGGGGTGGTTTGGGTTACGTGAATTACTTGGAAGTAGCAATTCACGTAGAGAAGAAAGGCAGGGGTGATGACGTGTCAGAGTACTATAGGGTGAGAGAATTTTTTTGAATATTTTATATAATTTAAATTCCAATGTTTAAAAGCTTATAACTTTCTGCCACGAGGTCGGAATCGAACGAAACTGAAAGCGTTGGAATCGCAGAGAGGAGATCTACGACATGGGATGACCAAAACAAAAACGGAGCACTTTGAAAATTCAGACAAATCGATGTGAGAATTCCGATTTAATAATTAAATTTAATTTTAATTATTTTTCTCGCTTTTAAAATCATTGTATTTATGCTGATAATTCAGATCTGCGATGTATGATATTGGAATTGTTGTTTATTGATTGTCATGATTGTGATGCATAGGTTTGTTACATCTGAACCTACGATGAAAATTCTTTCTCTTGAATCTATAGTTTATTGTTAAATGTATTGTTTTGTTTTTATAATAAAGATATCATTTTCATTTGGAAACATGAACATGGAATTTGTTTACATTGTGTTCAGTAACAAAAATAACACTTTTATCGAAACATGAATATGGATTGGATTTAGATTTTGTCCCATAATATTTACTTTTATTGAAACATGGAATATAGATTGGTGCCGAAATAAAAGTACCACTTTTGTTGAAGTACAAGTATCGACAAAAGAAAATATCATTTTTAGTTGATTACATAAAAATATCATTTTGATTTGATTACATAAAATTTGGTTTTTGCTTAAATTTTGTTTCAACTAAAAAGAACATATTTTTAACGATATTTTTCTTTAACTAAAAAGAACATATTTTTAGCGATATTTTGTTTTAACTAAAAAGAACATATTTTTAGCGATATTTTGTTTCAACTAAAAAGAACATATTTTTAGCGATATTTTGTTTCAACTAAAAAGAACATATTTTGGTTGTCAATTTGTTTCAATAAAAAGATTAAACATTCAAGATTACATTTTTATTGATCATTTGTTTCAATAAAAAGAATAAACATTAAAGATTATATTTTTATTGATAAATTGTTTAAATAAAAAGAATAGGATTAAAAGATTACATTTTTATTTGATATTGTTTTCATTAAAAAGAATAGTTATAAAAGATCATATTTTATTTTCAATTAGTTACAAAGATTAAAACTAGAATAAAAGATTTCATTTTTATTTTCAATTAGTTACAATGAAATAGAGTTGAGATTAAAAAGTAACATTTTTATTATCATTTTATATGCAATAAAAAGAATGGATTTAAAGCAACATTTTATTTGTTAGTTTAGTTACAATAAAAAGGATAGATTTAACAATAACATTTTTAATGTCAAGTTAGTTAGAAAAAAAAAATTGATACAAAAGAAACATTTTTATTGTCATTTTAGTTGTAATGAAAAGAATAGATTTTAAAATTGCATTTTTATTGTCATTTTACATGCAATAAAAATAGAAGATTTAAAGGTATCATTTTTGTTGTCATTTTATATGCAATAAGAATAGAAGAATTGAAAGTATCATTTTTGTTGTCATTTTATATGAAATAAAAATAGTCATTTTTGTCAAACATGTTAGATTGAAATAAAACTAGTCATTTGTGTCAAACATGTTAGTTGAAAAACAAATTTGGGTTAGAACACAAATAGCATCTTTGCTAAATAAAGTTGTGTTACAATAAAAATATCACTTTGGTTCATTTAGTTAAAAGTTAGAATTGTTAAAAATATGAATTATCACTTTTTATTCGTTTTGTTAAACTAGAAGTGTTAACAAAATGAAATTACCACCTTTAAATCATTTTGCTGAAATAGAATTGTCAACAAAATGCATGTATCACCTTTTATGCATTTTGTTGAAATAGAATTTATATTGCAAATATAAGAATCATCTTTATTTGCAAAACATACATTAGAATTTGTAAGTGAAATAAAGAATCTTTTACATTTTCACAACACACCTTAGAATTTGTATGTAAGTAAAAGTGACATTTTAATGTGTCAACGTATACATTAAAGTTTGTATGCCATTTAAAATTAAACATTTTTATGTGTTAGTTTATACATTGGAAATATAAACAAATAAAATTATCTCTTTTATTGTTTAAATTAAAAATAGGAATTTGCATACAAATAAAGAAAAATCAAAAATTATCTTTTCATTTGTCATCAACAATAATGTCATATAGATAAATTACATTTTATTAGACATTAGAAATGTATACGAAATTATATGAGTCAAATACAATTTTATTTGGCATTAGGAATAAAATAACATGTTTTGCTTCTTATCATCAATATGTTAGCAGTATTAAAATTGGTTAAATTCATTAATCAATTATTTATTTATATGAACTGTTGTTGGCTGAAAACCCTACACACGTATTGGGATGATAATTGATATGCACAAGTCCCAATATTTATTTGTATGTCAATCGATAGATTGACAGACTACAATGAGCGTTATTATTTCATTTTAATTCTCACACAGTTGTAAAATTTCACTTTGGATGTTAAATGGATGGTTTGATGATTATTTATCATTTGTTGTCATTTACATACGATGTATGAAATCTATATAACCGAAGTTATTTGGTAAATGATTGAGTCACTTTCCGATTCAGAATATCTCTTATATAAAGAATATTTTTAAACAAAGAATTTCTTTTAAATAAAGAATATTTTTAAAAGATATTGTAATATAAAGAATATTTTACATAAGGAACCTTTTTATATAAAGAATAATTTTAAATAACAAATATTGCAAAATATTATTCAACGAAGAATAAAATGATGATTTCTTTGTTTGTTTTGGATGGACAAAGATAAAATGTATTTTTATCAAAATGAACTAGTTATTTACTAGAATAAATCTTTTATATTAAGATTTAATGATATCTTCTAATTAATTAATATTTAATTGGAATTAAATAAAAGAATTTGATTTTGGGTTTTCGTGGATGGTGTCTTAAGTAACACTGTTCTTAAACCGTTTACGAATAAATCATTTACTTAAGATTATTAGAGTTTCAAATTGTATTTAACTGGAATAAAATGATATGTGAATTGGGTTTACCGTGAACTATGTTTTAAACGACATTTGTTCTTTAACCCAATTAGCAGTGAAAATAGGATTTAGAAATTAAAAATATTTTTATTAAGATTAAAAAAAAAGAAATTTTCCAAAATCAAGTTTTCCAATTTAATATATTAAATTGGAATTGAAAGGAAATTCTATTTGATAATAATCGAGATAGGTTTCTGTAAAAGAAGATTTATACTATATATGGAATTTAAAAGGCTTTGCCGTTATTCCATTTATATTATCGGTCTGATACGGAAATTTATATATATATATATATATATATTGATTTGATTTCTGTGAAAATTTCATATTTAATGGAAGATGGTTTTGGGTTTATCGTGAACTGTGTTTTAAATGACATTGGTTCTTTAACCTAGTTAAAGACAAGATTGATTTCTTATAAGTTGAATAGTTATAAAGTAATTATTTTTGATATTAAAACCAAATTAGAATTTTAATGAATCTTTAAAAAGAAGATTTTAGAATAAATTTAAAAGAATTTATCTTTGATAAAATTAATGGGAAACTTTCCCTAATAATATGAATATTTTAATAAAAAGAATATTCTAAATTGGAATGAGGCGTATGAAGTGTATTATAGCACTTGATTTTTAATTATAAAAATACGCGAGTTATTAGGAAAGACCGGGTATAACCCATTCTGAATAATTACTACGATGATTAAAAGTCGAAGACATTGAAGATGGTGGATGAAGACCGGCGATCTTCACATCGAATGGACGACTACTGATGCCTAGCATTGGGTAGCTCCCAGTAAAGGGTTAAAAGTGGTAGTTTGTCCGGATGTACTTGTTGATTTTCCGGATATGCGAGCACCGCTCTTCCGTATTGGACATACGGGATGAGGAATAAGGTGACTCTAGTTTCGTTCAGACCCAGGATGAACTTGTAAATGGATGTGTGTCTGACATTGAAATTCATTCCATGTAATTAAATTGATTTCTATTTAATATATATCTATGGTGGCGGAGAATTTATTCTATTGCTTAACACCCCTCTATGAGACGTACGAGCTCAGAGGTTATATATGGGTAGTTATCGATCGCATGGCGTGAATTGTCAATGTGGCATGCCAAGATACAAATGATCAAGGCTTTTGTTGAAAAGCAGAACCTTGTGGTTGATGATCAAAGCATAGCCTATTTCGGCATAGCTTTTTGTATAACGTTACTTTGCGAGCTTCACTCCCTGGTATGAGTCAAAAACAGAGCAAGGGAACGCAGGGAGTGCACACGTTTCTTTCTAGCTAGAAGTGGTGACAGCGACTTACCAGCCCTGACATTTTACTTATGTGGATGATCGAATTTTCGAGGCCTCGGATTTTTTTTCCGTCGCCAATGGCCATATTATAGGTTCAATAGGACTGGGAAGCATGTGTTCAGGCATAACTAATCCACCAAAGTATTTGTGGACCGGCGCTGCAGGATCCAAGGGTTCGCCAGCGTCCGAATCCTAAGACATTGCTAAAGTGTCTCAAATCGGTGAAGAGATCGTTCCTAGCTTTGACTCTTGATGCAAACCCAATTTCCAATACGACACCATGCGGTTTTGATTGTAGGACTAACATGGCGACATAATAGGATGGGGTACTATGCCGTAATGATTGATACATTATGATTGAAATGTTTTTGAAACATAAAAACACTAATAATAATATCAAATCCGTTTTTATTGTATCAAGCATTTTTGACCATTATAAGGTAAAACTCTATCATCTGGTTTGCGTTGCAATGTGTGATGGGACTTGAGTCTTATAATGGTTTCATTTTTCTAAAAAGCATTGCGTTGTTTAATGATTTACTTTATTTCATGCACTGGCAATCCATTGGAGTAAACCCATTCCGCGTTAGCGGTGTGGTCCTATGATTAGCCTTCTTTAAGTTAAGAAAGATATCTCATACCAGTCCTTGTTGCTGGATATGGAGCTGGTTACGCATGATAGGAGGTTCACGCCATGTTGTTTGGTGGCGAACAGTGGGCTCTTACCCCTACATGTCCTTTATTTATTAGGATTGGTTATTGCAGTCAAGAGGCTGGCCGTAAAACAAGGTGTCTGACTCTGATGTAACAATATTATGATGTTTATAAAAGTCTTCTATTATCTGTTCTGATGTGTTGTATTCCCAAAGTTAACATATGCTGGTTTTGAACGGTCTTGGTTGATCTAGCGATCAATTAGGTCCGGGCGAAATCCGGGTCGGTACATTGTCCCCCGGAAGCAGTTTAACTGACACCAGCCTATTTATCGCATGAGAACCATCAATGTTTTATTTTTGGTCCGATGTCTACATGCCTAAACAACTTTAGAAGCATTTCCATTGGCTTTCCTTCTTTCAATGGCTGCTTATTTCAATCTCTGACGTACGTGTCTGTTCGTCGTTTGGATGGACCCCAAATAGTAAGCCTATTATGCTCCTACCTCAGTTACTATTAAGTCATTCTTTATGTTTTACTTTAGAAGGGTTATATTTTCCTTCTTAAGACTCTACCTATCATGGTGATAGTTTTTGTCATTGTCAATTTTCGTTAAGCTTTATTTTAGAGGGAAAGCCTAACCTTTTCCTTTATAAGCCTCTATCAGTCATGATGATATTCATTGTTATTGTAATTGTTCTTAGTCTTTACTACAACCTAGGTTATAATTCTTACATCAAGTACTATTGTTATATCTAACAATTCTAAACCTAGGTTATAATTCTTGCATCAAGTATTATTGTTGTATCTAACAATTCTATGATTTTTGTTTGATGATAACAAACATATATTTATTATTATAAATGTGTTTGTAATTGTACTATTATACTACATCACAGACAAAATATAATATTTATATTTAAATAGAATACTACTACACAAGAATTTAAATATTCAAACAGTATTTTATTTAAATATAATATTTTATTTCAACATTTCAATAGTACAAAATTTATAACTCCACTATTTATATAGCTCACTGTAATTCAATGCATTTACATTCAATTTCATTTATATGCATTGCTCCTCACTACAGTTCACTCAGTCACTCAGTTGTACAAATATTCATATACACTGTTGCCTCACTACATTTCTCTCAATCGCTCATACGTGTATTGATACACTCATTGTCACTCACTTCTGTCTTCTGTTTTTGTCTTCACAGTCAGTCCAGTCTTCTGCTTACCTGTCACAGAAGAAACACACAATAAACTAGAACACAAATATTTTAAATTCCAGCAGATATAATTTTTAGTTTAAAAATTTATTTGCCTCAGAATTTTTGTGTGTTTCTCATCGTTCTTCATGACTTGATCTGATTTTTATGGACATCCATCTGTGTCTAGACAGCTTGTGATATTCACAGTGATACACTTTAAATACCACAAGGTAGACATCGTCTACAGTGCTCACACACACACACACACACACACATATATATATATATATATATATATATATATTCTCTGGACGTGCACTATACATGTATACACATACATGTGTATGTATATACACATATTTGTGCAGGGACAATACAATTAGCAAGGGACAAATATGTCAAGCCGTTGTGTTCAGGTGAAGCCCGACACACATGCATAGTGCATGTGTTAAGTGTCCATGAACAACTCAAAGGGAACAATAAAGTGATAACAGACACACATATGTATATATATATATACACAAGTTTATGTGTGTATATATATACACATACATGGCCAATCCGATACAAATGTACGAGTGTACAACTGAAATCCAGTTTCCAGGCATGCATGCAAATAGGGTCGAGCTCATGTGAATTTGCACACACACAAAACAGTACAAGAACACAAGCCAGAAATCATTTACAATGCAAGCATGAATATTCAAGTGCAACTCACCATGTATGTGTACACAAATGCCAAGGTAGCAAGTTCATTTGCACACAGACAAAATAGGGTCAAGAATGCGCATGTGTGCATGGATATTCAAGCCCAAATTCACAAAACCAGTACAAGAGATTCAAATGAGGAAATCATATGTCCAAAAGAACAACCCAGTGGATAAAATGACCAAGCAAGTTTCAGCATAACTCATGGAAAGAAACAACGCCAGCCATGCATGTCGAACTAGTGGACTCTTGCTAAATGGACGCAAATGAGTAGTTTACAAGTGAAACACAAATTTGGACATAATCAAGTACAAAGGTGCTAACACATACAAGCAAGCAGAGGGTCAAGTCGTGGCTCAACTACATCAACAACTCAACAAAAGTACTCGAGTGGTTCAGCTCAAATACAAGTAGCATGTAGCAGTTCCTAAATTATGTGCCAGTGAGTCTCGGAAATATTTAAGGATTCACGATTATTTCTATCAATCAAGCAAACAAACATGTGATTCAAGGAAACAATTTATCCATTCTAGAAACCACATAATTGGACAAATGTTTTTGGCGAGATTTCTTAATGCTTCCACTCAATACAAATCTTTCCATAAATCAGAGAAACATTTCAAGAAATTAATATGTAGTGTTTATAGGCAAGAGAAACATTTTTTGTCAAGAAATTTCTTTCGCAAATCAAGGTGTATAGACACAAATAATTTCGGTTGCCAAAATTTATGTGTCCATAAAGTAGTATACTTGTTTAGGCAAGGAGCAAATCTTTTTTTACAACGGGAATTTTTTTTTTTGGGTAAATCACAAATTTGTTTCCAAATGTAGAAATTCAAACCAGATTTCAAATGTACATTTTTGGGCAAGTTTCTCTTTCGAATTCTTTCATTTATTCATGGCTTGACCTCAAGAAATCAATAAACAATATTTTTGGCAAACGATTTTTAAGGCAAGAAATCAATCATGCAATTTCTAGAGATCACACAAATCCATGAAAACATTTTTGACAAGAAAACAATTCAACAAAAAATGTTTTTGGTAAGTTTTTTCTTTTGTTCGAAATCAAGTTTGCATACAGGAATATATTTGGAGAAAATATATCAATTTATGGCAACTAAACAGAAATCACAAAAGAAATTAAAAGCCTTGAGAAGCAATTTATACATGCAAGAATCAATTCATTGTCGTGATAATAAAAGAAGCAAACTCAGAAATTATGCAAACAATTCAAGGTCGATTCGATTAAATCAAGGCACAAATTCACGAAGCAATCAGTGCAAGTCATAAGTGAAATCACAGTTCAACATGCTGTTCAACATGCGATCTAATCCTACTAAGATGATTCATATAGATATGGTACAACCAAGATAAGTCATATAGATCTTTTTATAAATTGAATTTTGAACGATTGCATCTAATCCTACTAAAATGATTTAAAGACGCCATATAAGATATGGACTAGGAGATGTCATAGTATGTCTAATGCAGAGATTTGGAATGTAAGACGTTAATTGAACATCCTTCCTTTAATAAAATGGACCCAAATCAGATGATTAATTTTGTGGAATATCCAAAAGATATAAATGGGTATTATTTCAATAAATTCTTTGAAAATAAAATGTTTATTGCTCGATTTGGTATCCTTTTGAAGGAGAGCCCGTCTCTAAGATACCGACGGGGATGAAAAAAAATTTGAAATGTCTCGGAAACCACAAAATACCATTGAATCTTGTATAGACCAGAAATTGAGTGGGAGTGACACAATAATTTTGATGCTATTTGATAACACATTAATTATTGTAAATAACGTCAGTTTATAAACAAAAATTAAATACTGATTCTAAGAAAGAAAATCTTTGGATTAATAAGTTCATGATTGAACTTAATTCATTGTTGATCCACTGATATACATTGCGATAATAATATGGCTGTTGCTCGGGCCTAAAACATTAAACTCATTATTGATCCAAACATATATTTAAGAAATATAACTCCTATGTGAAGTTGTTCACAGAGGAAATGAACATATCTACAAAGTTACAAATATTGTAATGTTGCAGACCTACTGAATTAAACTCTGTTGCAACAGAAGTATAATAGTCACGCTAACTTGAGATTATATAATGTGATAAGTATTATAATTCTTAAATGTCCCTAGTCGAGTTTTATTGTTTATATAGTACAACAACAAAGCGTTGAGATTGGTATATTGATTGACTGATGATCACATCTCATTGATCAATAATATATGTGATACTAAAGTCAAGATATAAATACATATTAGAGAATATCGTGTTGGGCGAACCCACCATGACACAACTACATGGAATATAATCAACAGTATCATAAATTGTTCTCATAGTGACAGTGATGTAATGGTCCTCAGACCTGAAATCATTATAATTTTATTCGAGGATATTTGTGTTTTGATATCATCTAAAATTATTTCGTAATAGAGTAATGATAACGGTGATTATTGGATATGTCTTGAATCAAATGAAAATTATGAATGATCTAGATGGAATTTAACCCTACGATATATTCATAGTGATATCCATGGGCCTCTTGATTGAGTGAGACTGTGAAATGCATGGTCGTGCTCAAATACTGATTTGTTTTAAATAGTCTACTCATCGATCAAGAAAATCGGATTAAATTATAACGAGGATGATACGATCGATGCCTCTAGTTTAATCCTAGATATATTGGTTAAAAGGATTATATTACATTGATACACTGGTCATAGAAAGATTGTACCGAATTGTTGATCTTATTATAATTTGGGTAGCAGTGATGTATTACTAGATGCCGCTCACTGTTTACAGTCTAAATATTGTTTAAATTGTTGCCAATGTTATGATAACCTATAGGGTCACACGTATAAGCGTTGTATAAGGTGAGAACGTTCAAATAAAAAGGAAATTGACTATTTCTTTTATTTAAACATTGGAGAATAATTCTAAGGTACATCTGAAAAATTGCATGACTTATTATATGTAGGATCTAAATTAACCCTAGAGGGGGGGGGGGGGTGAATTGGGTTTACTGCAAATTAAATGGCTTAAAATAAAATATCACAGAATGACAAAATAAATAAAAAATTGCAGAAAGTAAATCACACACAAAAGATACCCAGCTTCAGCAAAACTGTGCCTACTGCTGCATTCAAGGTTTCTACTAGGAATTATAAACAATCTCTACGCTACAGACTCTTGTAACTCGCGACCTTCGCTCCTGACTGTTTAAACCCTACGCTCAAGACCTTGACACAACTAGATCCGTTAAGTTGTGATTTTTCTAACTACAAACACTCGTAGTTATTGACTCTAGAAACAAAACTTGAATTTTTTATTTAAAAACAAACATAAAGAAATAAAACCCTAGGAATTAAAGTTAAGGGTTTTCCTCTTTTATAAAAGAATGGCTGGCCTCTTTCTTATTTGCTTCACCACTTTAAGCCCGATCTCCTTTGTCTCTCTGGAAATAGAAATGGCGGCTCTAGGGTTTCTTCTATCTTCACAAATCGATTCGTGATGATCGATTTTGCTCTGGAATTCCTCTATAGATTTGACTCCTTTGAAGCACCTCTTCTTCGATCAATTTCTCTTGGGATAGCGAATGATATCCTCTGTGAGTTTTCTGAATTTAAGATGATTTCTCTGAATTATTGTTGGTTGATTTCGATTTTCTTGTTTTTTTCGATGCCGATGATGATCGTGTATTTATAGGGTTTAAAAAAACCTTAAAACTCTGATTCTAGATGCTTCGACCGATTTGAATTTCTCTTGTGTTATATGTTGAGATGTTGCGGATTTTTCGTTGGTTACGGTTTTGTATTTTTGGGGTTTGAAAACTTCAATCTATTCTGGAACTTGCGTGAGGCTTTGTTGCTGTTAATCCTTGACTTTTGAATTGTGGACTTTGAAATTTTCAAACTTATTCTGGAATTTTTGATATTGCGAGATTACTTGAATTCTTTCTTGCCCCGTATGCTTTTGGAACTTTGAATTGGTCTTGAATTCTGGAAAGATTTAAATTTGAGTTTTGCTGCCTTTAAAAACTTTGATTCAAAAACTGTTCTGTTCGAGAATTGTTCTTCCAAAAAAAACATGCTAACTTTATGGAACCATAATAACCCTTGATTGAAAACTGAAAACACACATTGCTCTTGATTACTTTTTAAATAAGAACAGATACTATCCTTGAGCATGCAACAAATACTGTGCTTGACATTTACCCCTATATACTTGACTTTTGAACTGATGTTTTTCTTTGATAAGAACATAAACTATGCTCGAACTTGTTATGCAATTCGACTCCATGCATTTGTATAGGACCAATTTATATATCCATTTGTCTTCATGCCGCACCACCATTTCTTTTTGACCAAACTTGTGTTATTTGTCATGCTCCCTTGTGTTGTATGTTGCATTGAATATTGGCTGCTCCATTTCTATTTGTATTGTTCACCTTTTTCTGTCAAGTATGTGACACTAACTCTTTTACTTGTCTTTGGGCTGCTTTGAATCTTGCTTGTCCCTTGGTTGTGCTTGTGCACCTTATTTTAGTTAATCCGTATATGCTTATGCTTCATCTAATTGAGCTTCAGTCACCATGTACTTGAACATGCACCTGTATATGCTTCTGCATTACTATAACCTGGAATTTGATCATTTATTTGGTTAGTTCATGATGTCTCGTTTGCAGTTTTCTTGTTGTTGGTTGCTCCATTTTTCTTGTTAATGCTGTGACCATACTCCATGCAGTTTGCTATGTCATCTCATTTACATTTGAACTTGTGGTTGTTTGTGCTGCACCCATGTGCACAGTATCATTTTAATCTTGCCGAACCATTGCTACATGCATATTCTTGTGTATGCTGAAACTATTTTGTTGTACTTGCTTCATGTGTCGAACCTGGTCTGTGTATACTTTAAAAAATGAGAATAAAAATCAGCAGACCACTGTAGACTGAGTTGTGGCTGTTCAGACTCAGCTCGTTGTAATGCTGGTTCTGATCAGCAAACCAGTATAGCTGTGTCGTGGCTGATTTGTTGGCACTAGAGGTCTATATGCATTAGAAAATTCAGACCAAATCTAGAAAATGATGAGAAACACACAAATTCTGAGGCAAATAAAAAAAATTAACAAATAAAATTATATTTGCTAATATTTAACTGTACTTTTGTTCCAGTTTACTGTGTGTTTTGTTTTTGTGACAGGTGCTTGAGATAGAACTTGACTAAAGGCTGTGAAAACAGAAGATGGAAGACAGAAGACAGTGAAAAATAATAGTGTCAATGTATGAAAGTGTCTATATATGTGAATGTAAATATAGTTGTATAGAGTGAGTGACAGAGTTGTATGAAAGTGTATGTATATGTGAATGTAAATATAGTTGTATAGAGTGAGTGACAGAGTTGTATGAATGAAATGTACTATGTCAAATAGTGGAGTTAAAAAATACTCTTTGATATTGAAATAAAATATTCTTATTTAAATAAAATACTGTGTGATTGTTTAGATTTCTGTACAGTTATTTTTATTTAAATAGAAATACTATATTTCTGTTTGTTGTGTAGTAAATCAACACATTCAATAATAAAATATATTTGGTTGTTATCATCAAACAAAAATCATATAATTGTGTATACAACACTGTTATATACAACAATCTCCCCCTTTTGATGATGACAAACAAATAAAAGATTTTGAATGTGTTTGAATGTGAAGTATATTACTCCCCCTATTTGTATGCTCCCCCTACAACTAAGCTTCCCTTATTGATACATAGATTTGAAAATTTTGAAATAAATTAATCAAACCCAAATTTCAAAATATTCTATAAATGTTTACTCATCCAATCAAAATCTTGACCATTCTCCCCCTTTTGTTATCATCAAAAGAATAACAAAAATTAAAACAGTGATGAATATAAACTAGAAATATAAATTCAGATCAAGAGGATAGTATA
The DNA here is from genome assembly GCA_030737875.1 of Allium sativum. Lineage (NCBI taxonomy): Eukaryota > Viridiplantae > Streptophyta > Magnoliopsida > Asparagales > Amaryllidaceae > Allium > Allium sativum. The sequence goes on along the minus strand of CM060911.1, from coordinate 106,120,756 downwards.
TCATAAATCTCATTGAATCAAACAGAAATCATAATATTCTTCGAGCCAGAGACAAATTTCATTTTCAAAATGAATGGATTTACTATGGATTTTATAGAATTAGGAGAGTTCAATAAAAATTGAATATTTGAATATAAAATTTAAAGATTTTAAATATGCTTAAAAATGTGTTAAGCACTTCCTAACCACGCATAGCCCAAAGGTCTTTTAAATGGGGTTAGTAGTAACTTAACTTTATCCTCTCTAATGAGTTCCATCCATGCACAGCCCAAAGGTCTTTTAAGTGAGAATGGAAGCACATAAAGATTAAGGTAATTCACCCACGCATAACCGCGAGGATTTTTAAATGGGAGTGAGTACCAAGGATAAATTATTATTTATTTATTTATTTCTAAATTCGAAGAATAATTAGAACTCCCCAAATTAAATAAAACCATGATGAGTGACAGAAGTATGGTAGATATAGAAGATGGTCGTAAAATAAGCTCTAATTAAAAAGTATTATAAAATTTGTCCAATCATCATGAGATCTACAAATATTTCCTCATGATAAAAAAATATTATAGTCAATATTCATCACAATTCCAAGATCTGATATAATTTCAACGAGTTCCAAAATAGTTCAAATGATCAATCTTTTGACTCTCAATTAACCATTTAAGAATTTTAAAAAAAATGGATAATGATCAATCAATTTCTATAATTCCCAAATCTAAGCGTAATCGTGAAAATCTATCTTCGGGAAGAGGTTTTGTAAAGATATCAGCAAGTTGACAGTCAGTTGAAATAAACTCAATACAAATATCTTCTCGTGAAATGTGATCTCTAATAAAATGATGTCTCACATCTATGTGTTTAGTGCGTGAATGGTGAACAGGATTATTAGACAAGTCTATAGCACTTTTACTGTTGCATTTTAGTGGTACTTTTTTATAAATTAGATCAAAGTCTGAAAGAGTGCATCATCCATAGTATCTGTGCACAACAACTTCCTAAAGCAATGTATTCAGCCTCGGTTGTGGACAAAGCAACACAATTTTGTTTTCGACTTGACCATGAGACTAACGAGTGTCCTAGCATAAAACAAGTCCCACTAGTGCTTTTTCTATCAACAAGGGATCCAGCATAATCAGCATCAGAATATCCAATTAATTCAAAATTATTGCATGCGGAGTACCATAAACCAAATTTGTGTGTGTAAAAGATATCTTAATATTCTTTTTGTGGCTTTTAAGTGAGATTCTTTTGGATTAAATTGAAAGCGTGCACATAAACAAATAGCAAACATAATATCAGGCCTAGATGCAGTGAGATAAAGAAGGGAACCAATTATTCCACGGTATTTTTTCTGATCAACTGCAACTCCTTTCTCGTCTTTGTCAAGCTTGGTTGAAGGACTCATCGGTGTTCTGAGTGGTTTTGCGTTTTCTAGTCCAAATTTTTTCAGCAATTCAGCAATGTATTTTGTTTGTGATATGAAAATACCCTTGGTGCTTTGTTTGATTTGAAATCCAAGGAAGTACTTTAATTCACCTACTAAGCTCATTTCGAATTTATCCTGCATGACTTTTTCAAATTTCTCACATAAAAAATCATTAGTAGCGCCATATATAATATCATCAACATAAATTTGGACTATTAAAAAATCATCACCTTCATGTAATAGAAACAATGTAGTGTCAGCACTTCCCTTTTTAAAACCGTTTTCCAAAAGATATGTACTTAAACAATCGTACCAAGCTCTAGGAGCTTGTTTAAGACCATATAATGCTTTTTCAAGTTTAAATACATGATTTGGAAATTCATGATTTTCAAAACCAGGGGGTTGTTCCACAAAAACTTCTTCTTTTAATTCTCCATTTAAAACACACTTTTTACATCCATTTGTTTAAGTTTGAAACCTTTATAACATGCAAAACTGAGCAAAATTCTAATAGCTTCTAACCTAGCTACTGGTGCAAATGTCTCATCAAAATCAATGCCTTCAATTTGATTATATCCTTTTGCAACCAACCTAGCTTTGTTTCTAATTACATTTCCGGATTCATCAAGTTTATTTTTGAACATCCATTTAGTTCCTACTACTGGATAGTCATTCGGTCTAGGAACTAATTTCCAAACTTTATTCCGCTCAAATTGATTAAGTTCTTCTTGCATCGCTAAAATCCAACTTTCATCATTAAGTGCAATTTCAACATTTTTAGGTTCGATTTCAGAGATAAAACAACTGTGAATACAAAAAGTACAGATATCTTTATTAAATGATGAACGAGTTCGTATACATGCCGTTGGATTTCCTATTACCAATTCTGGAGGATGATTGGCTTTGAATTTCAACTTCTCAACTTCAAATGATTGTTTTGTTGGATCATCACTGCCAGTCTTCTCTTTGCTATTTTCTTTTTCACCTTCATATGTAATTCCCTCATCGTTTTTCTCTTTGTCCACCGTATCCGGATCTGATTCATTAAATTTCACGTTTATGGTTTCAACAATAGTTTTTGATCGTTTGTTGAAGATTCGGTAAGCCTTGCTTCTTGAAGAGTAACCCATGAAAATTCCCTCGTCGGCCTTTGATTCAAACTTACCAAGATGATCACCTGTATTAAGAAGATAACAAGGGCATCCAAAAACTCTAAAATATGAAATGTTAGGCTTTCTGTTAAACCACAATTCATAGGATGTTTTGTTGAGTATTGGTCTTATCATTACTCTATTCATTACATGGCAGGATGTATTAACTGCCTCTGCCCAAAAAGTCAATGGCAAATTATATTCACTTAACATAGATCTAGCCAATTCCTGTAATGTACGGTTTTTCCTTTCGACTACCCCATTTTGTTGGGGTGTTCGAGGAGCAGAAAATTCGTGTTTAAAACCATTTTCTTCACAAAAAATTTCAAAATCCAAATTTTCAAATTCACCACCGTAATCACTTCTCAAAGTTTTTATTGAAACACCTTTTTCATTTTGAACAAGTTTTGCAAACTTTGAAAAGTAATCAAAAGCTTCGGATTTTTTGGCTAGAAAATAAACCCATGTAAATCTAGAATAATCATCAACCAACACATAATAATAACGTTTTCCATTCAAGCTAGCAATTTCATTTGGTCCAAATAAATCCATGTGAATCAATTCAAGTACCCTATTAGTACTAACAATGTTTTTGGGACGAAATGATGAACGACTGAATTTTCCCATAGCACATGATTTACACACTTTATTATTTTTATATTTCTGATGTGGTAGTCCTCTTACCAATTCTTTTGATTCAAGTTTTTCCAAGAGACTCATACTAGCGTGACCCAATCTCCTATGCCATAAGAAAACTTCTTCATCCGTAGCTACTAAACATCGTGAGAGAGTCAAATCATCAAATGAAATCGTATAAACATTTTCTTTTCTTTTTCCCGTGAACACAATACTGTTTGTGGATTTTTCAATAATTTTGCAAGATTCATTATCAAATATCACACTCATTCCTTTGTCACATAGTTGGCTTATGGAAATGAGATTATGATGCAGGTTTTCAACATATAAAACATCAGTTAAGGAGAAAGTACTATTACCTACTTTACCTTTACTAATAATTTTACACTTTCTGTTATCGCCCATTATCAAACTTCCTCCTTTATGTTTTTCAAGGCTAAGGAACTTTAATTTATCTCCTGTCATATGTTTGGAACAACCTGAATTCAAGTACCGTTCTTGTTGTTCCTTAGCCCGCCAACATACCTACACACGAGAAGAAGAGAATGACCTAGAGAAACTCATAGGTCCAATAAAATTAGTAACTGAAAAATTTTGATTTTGAACAACAGATCCTTTTGGAATCCAAATTTGTTTATTCTTATCAAATCCAAATCTATTACAATTACTTGTCGACCCTTTTGGAACCCAAATTTGTATGAATTTTTTATTATTGTTCCTATTTTGACATTTTTCATAGCTATGTCCAATTTTTCCACATTTTATACATTTAGGAAAAACACTTCCACCTTTTGCATTATCATTCATATTAATATGTGTTTTCCCAAATCCTAATCCTTTCTTATTATTAGCATATAATTGATTTCCAAGCAGCATCTTAAATGACTTTTCCCCTTTTGAAAACTTACTTAATGCTATTTCAAGATTTTTTATTTTGGTTTTAAGTGCTGCATTTTCACTTACAAGAGAAGTGCATCTGTTGATGAAATTCTTTCTTTTTGTGTCATCACTTTCTTTTAAAGCCAAGTATTCCTTTTTTAATTTCTCAAACTTTGCTTCAAATTCTGTTTCATCTTGTTTTAAAAACTTGCAGTTTTCACAATCAAGGTTTGTTACTTTTTTAAACTCAGTTTCTAACCTATTGTTTTCGTGAACTAATTTTAACCTATCAGATTTTAATTTCTTAACTTTTAGCTCAAGAGAATCAACGGTTTTGGTCAGATCATGACACATTAGAATTAAATCTTTATAAGAGTAATTTGGTACCTCAGTGGAATCCTCTTCACTACTTTCTGAATCTGACTGTGCCATAAGACACAAATTGGCTTCCTCTTTATTGCTGTCAGAGTCTTCTTCTTCTCCTTCTTCGTCATCCCATGTAGCTGCAAAAGCTTTCTTTTTCTTCTTCTTCTTTCTGTCTTTCTGAAGTAGTGGACAATTTGGTTTGATATGGCCTGGTTTATTGCAGTTGTAGCATATCACTTCATCGTCTGAGTTGTCTGAATTCTTGGATTTGTTGGATTTTGAATTCTTCTTTCGTGACTTGTATTTCTTGTTAGACCACTTTTTAAGAACCATTGCCAATTCTTCAATGGGATTCTCAACTTCATCATTACTTTCAACAGTGTTGTTTAGAGCGATTGTCTTTTTCTTTGATTCTGACTCATCGCGTCCTTCTTTGGCTTTTAGCTCCATTTAATAAGCGATCAAGTTTCTAATCAATTCTTCTATTTTCAACTTATTTAGATCTTTTGATTCTTTAATGGCAGTTACTTTGGCTTCGAAATTCATTGGCAGTACTCTCAGTATCTTGCGTATTAATTCTACTTCAGTGTAGACTTTACCAAGAGCCCTTGCATTATAAACCAGTGTGGAAAATCGACCATACATATCTTTTATATCTTCGTCTTTCCGCATCGTGAAATTTTCATATTCGTTGCAGAGTAGTGTGAGACGAGATTCCTTGACTTGAGATGTTCCTTCATGTGTAACTTCCAAAGTATGCCAAATTTCCTGCGCAGTTGAACAGTGAGATATACCGTTAAACTCAGTTTTATCAAGAGCACAAATTAAAGCGTTCATTGCTTTGGCATCAGTTGAGAATAATTTTTTATCATTAGCATCCCACTTATCTTTTGGCTTAGGAATTTCAATATCATTAATAATCGTAACGGGAGGTTTGTAGCCTGTCTCAACAATATCCCATACATCATAATCGACAGAACTTAAGTAAATTTTCAACCTAGCTTTCCAATAGGCATAATCGGTTCCATTAAACATTGGTGGCTTAGCTATGGACTGACCCTCAGAAAAAGCGTTGTTTGACAAATTCATGGCTCTAGAGTTAAAAATACCCGCTCCGATACCACTTGTAGGATCTAAATTAACCCTAGATGAGACGACCCGAACTTCCCCGTATAGGAAAGCACGGATAGAATTGAGTACAAGACAAAGTAGAACGCAAACGGAAGAACATTTCATTGTTATTACAACAATTCCATCAGATACAAGAATATACAGAGTATAAATGAATAAATTACATTCGACAAATATCAGAGATTACAATAAATCACATAGCAACGGAAAAATATACAAAATACAGCTGAAAGTGATACACGGATACAGAGCTTTCCGAGCACCGTTCCAGCTGTTAATCAGGACCCTGTGAATATAAATCTGCAAAACCAAAACTACTAGCTGCCCATGTGGAAAATAGGGGCACCCAGAGTTTAGGTTAAAACAATAAACTCCAGGTCAGTCATATGACTGGTGTGAGAACTAAAACAGTTATTAATCTTTATTTTTAAAGTTAGGTAAATCAAGGGACCACGCCGTATAGCACGGAACGGGTTTCCTCCCAAGAATACCAGTGCATAAAACAAACAGCGCAATGCTAAATAAAGAAAAATGAAGCTGTTATAAGACCCAGGTCCCATCACACAATGCAACGCAAGCCGGAGGATAGGGTTTTTACCTTATAACAGCCAAAGCATGCTTGATACGTTTAAAACACATTATTTGATACTATAATAAGTGTATAGTGTCAAAACAATTTCAATCATAAATATCAATCATAGGCGGCATGAATGACCCATACCACTATGTCGCCATACTAGGTTCTACAAATAAAACCGCAATATCACGTATTGGAAATTGGATTCCGTCATGAGCCGAGGCAAGGGGCAAGCTCCTCTCCGCGTTCGAGACACTCTAGCAAATGCCTCAGGACCCCACTATGATCCTTGGAATCGGCTGGGCCGGTCCTCTCTTACTTTTGAGGATTGGCAATTCCTGAACACACGTTTCCCGGTCCTTACAGACCTATATCCGAGGCGCCTCATATCCAACAACCACACAGGTGAAAAGTATATAAATGTCAGGGCTGGTAGGTCACTGACACCACCCTAGCTAGAAAGAAACGTCGTGCTCTCCCAGCGGTCCGTCTCCCGTTTTTGACTCATACCAAGGTGTGAGGCTCGCGAATTCACGTTATACACAAAGCTACGCCACACAAGCCGTGCTTTGATCATCAACCACAAGACTTTGCTTTTCAACAGAAGCCTTGATCAATTGCCACTTACGCGTGCCACACTGGAAATTCACTCCATGCGACTGATGTCCATCGATATACAACCTCTGAGCTCGTACGTCTCAGAGAAGGGCGTTAAGCAAGAGAATAAATTCTCCGCCGCCAAACAGATGTATATTTAATAGAGATCAATCAACACAGGATAAAATCCAATGTCAGACACACAATCCATTTACAAGTTCGTTCTGGGTCTGAACGAAACCGGAGGCACTTTCCTCGCATATCCATCCATCTCCAGGTATGTCTGGACGATCACCAACTGATTCCCTCATCCTGGGTATACAGCCCAATCAAGATCATCAGTAATCACCCAAACGATGTGAAGACTTCCGGTCTTCAACCACCGTCTTCATCTTCGACATCTCGTCGAATCGGTTATTCAATGGGTATAAACCCGACCTTTCTGAATAACCCATGTATATGATAAACAAATGTTACACAAACACAACAAACGCCTCATTCCAATTCAGAATATTCTTTTATTCACAAAATCACATTTTTAGGGAAAGGTTCCCATTAATTTTATCCAAGATAAATTCTTCTAAATTTATTCTTTAATCTTCCTTTGGATATCATTTCAAACCATATTATGGTTTTCCAAACTAGTCGGGATTAGCGAACCACACCGAAGTAACTATTTATTTTATTTCCCAATCCCAACCTACATATCCCATGGAGAAAAACTGGTAATACTCCATATCTACCACCACGGTGTTATCGGTAAAATTAATTACCATCCCACGTTCAAATCTAATTAAAGATTTAACTATCGCTTTGGAGCAAAACTGGTGGTACTCCATTTTCGATCACCTTTCAGATTTGATAATTTAAATTATCAATTCACATTTTTAATCTAATTAAAGATTCATTAAAACTCCACTTAGTTTTAATCTTTTCAAAAATCAACATCTTGCCTTTAACTGGGTTAAAGAACCAATGTCATCTAAAACACGATTCACGGTAAACCCAAATCTCATTTGATATTAAATACAAGGCTCTGAATAGAAAATATATCGGCTTATATTCAATATCAAATTCTGAAACCAACAAATATCGTATTGGAAATAATGATATGAATATATCTTTCAAATTTCCACAACCATATCTGTGTAATCACAAAATCCAACATCGAAATATTCCGAAGATAATTTCGATTCAACTCCAGCCCAATTCACGTATTGGGAATATTGATTATTTTTAAAATCACTTTCAAATTCAATTTATTTATTTCAAAAATAAATCGATTTTAATTCTAGTTCAAAACTAGTTCATTTCGATAAAAATCTATTTTTATCCTTTCAAATATGGAGTTTTCCAGCTCAATTCTTTCCAATTCATATATTATGATTTTACACAAATTATCGATATTTTTAATAATTTTATCAAGGCCTGTACAGTCGATTTCCATCAACGGCTATCGAACTGCACTTACAGCGACCTTTTCTGAAATTGGTTTGGACATAATTCCAAATCCATTCGCTAGATTTCAAATTTCTAATATTCATTGGAAAGCTCTTTTCGATACGAACCCAACGGTTCCGGTTTTAGGAGAATCCGACGGTCGGATCTCCCGCAATGTCCGTTTGAAATAAATGGTCGAAATTCACAAACTGCCGCGGCGCGGCGCGTTCTATTCAGGCCATTATATTATATATATATAATATATATAATATATATTTCGTCGATTTCTATTCAAAACGAATTTTATAAATCGTTTTAAATTCGTTTCTAAAACAATTCAACTTCTACATTCAATTTCAAATCGATTTGATTTCAATTCAACTCGAATTCATTTCCATTTTATTTAATTCGAATTCAAATTCATTTCAATTGAATTCAAATTCAAATTCGTTTCAATTCAAATTGATTTCAATTTAATTTCGATTCGAATTCAATTAAATTTTAGTTCGTTTTCAATTCAACTTGAATTTGTTTTATATTCAATTCCATTCGAAGTCCTTTTATATTCAATTCAAATTCGTTTTCTTTTCAATTCGAATTTGCTATAATATTCATTTCAATTTGAATAAAATCGATATAAATATCGTTCACGTCAAAATGGCGCAAAACTAATCAACACGGCTTTATATTTTTCACAACTTCTTTATTCTATTCAACAAATGAATATTTATCCCTTTCAACACATGAATCTATATTGCTTTCAACACACGACTAATCTCAACACATGAGTACTGTCAACACATCACTATTTTTATATTCAACACATGAATTTTCTTTTATAATATTCATTATTTTCCCGATTGGAATGAGGCCCAATCAATCACCATATAATGTTAATTATATGGATTTTCATACATCACACGTATATAATAGCATTGAAAAATAATCAACCATCAACCAAAGTGCACTACACTGTATAAGCATCAAATATAGATATCTTACGCTTATAACAGCCTGTCGATCAATCGATCGACATATTTAATCCATCAGGATGAGTGAACTTCAAATTTCATCCCAACACCCGTGTGGGGTTTCAAACAATCAAACACAGATTTTAGTTGTGCAGTTGGGCGACGTGTAAAATTTATCGACCCAATCGATATCAGTCAAATCAGTGTATATAAACAAATCGGCCGATTTGTTTATAAATATTCATTTATTCACTTTCACGTTAAAATTATATTTTTAACGATAAAACAATTTATTTTAACACATGAATTTCTATTAGTTCATTTATTCAATAAAATGATATTTTTAACATATTTTAGAAAATTCCGGCGGCATAACGGCACGATACTAGAAACGGGACGAGGCCTAGCCTTATCCCCGGTCTAGTGAAGGCCCACGCCATTCACACATCAATCAAATCAATTTCATTTCACCAAACAATTCAATTCAAACCAAATGAACTAACCAACTACACATCCAAACAATTAAACAAACAAGCCATCCATGGTCTGTGGATGACGGGTGTCGGGTGCTACTAAACACCGTCTGCATCCTAGTATATATATATATATATATATATATATATATATAACTAGAAAAAGAAATTTAGAGTGAGAAGTTCTCACCAATAGCTATCCAACTTCACGACACTTCATTGATAGAAATATTCATCGTTATCCCGTCTTCGCCATCTTCGTTGCCCGTAGTCACTATATATATAAAAATCACATTTTTATATTTTGATGTCTTTAAAATAAAAGCCACATTTTTATTTCGCTATTCAATATATAAAAATCATATTTTTACAATGCTATTCAATATATAAAAATCGAATTTTTACTTTGCTATCATATAGATAAAAATTCCATTTCAAAAATATAGATTTCGCCTTTATAAAAATAAAGTTTTCGCCTTTATAAAAATAAAGTTTTCGCCTTTATAAAAATAAAGTTTTCGCCTTTTCTATTATTAAAATATCGTCTTTTCTATTATTAAAATATCGTCTTTTTATTTTTAAAGATTTTACCTTTTCAATTCCATCCCTATAGAAATCACATTTTATTTTGCTACCTATAAAAAGATGATATTTTTAATATTCCTAACATGTAAAAATTATATTTTTAATTCTTTAAAAATATAAAAATCATATTTTTACATCTTCTATATAGTAAAGATTATATTTTCATCACTCTACAATATATTTATACAACGAAAAATCCTATTTTTTCACGGATAAAATCATTACTTTACGGGTTTGATTTTAAACTCAAAACTGAATTCAAATTAAAACTAAATTAAATAAAACTGGATTAAATTAAAATTTACCTTTGCAATTGAAGAGGGAGTTTGGCCAACGTCGGCGCCGGGATCGTCGGAGGGGAAAATAGGGGTGCGCTAGTGGTTCAGTGGTGGGGGAGTGGCGGATTGGGTCTCGCGAGGTGTTAAAATCGATAGGGGAGAGAGGGAGGCGCGGAGGGGGTCTGGGGACGATGGCGGTGGTGGCGTGGAGGTGGGCGACGTCGGGGTTTGGGCTCGCGTCCTTCGATGCAGGGGGGAGGTCTGCGTCGCATCGGTCGAGGGAGGGGGAAGGAAGAAGAGAGCTGCGATGGGGGGGGGAGGGGGTTGCGGCCATCCTAGATGGCAGCGCGGCGGTGGCGCACGCCCTGGGCGGGGGTGAAGCCCCGTCGATCGCCCCCCCTTTTTTTATTTTTTTTTCTTTGATTAAATGAACTAACGGGGGGGGGGGGGGCAGAAGATAAGGGAAAGGGTTTTTTTTTTCTTTTTTTATTATTTAATTCAACCTAAAGTTGACTTTTTCATACGACCTTGAAACGAGGCCCACCTCCTGTCGTCCATAGCGTTTTACCCCCATTCCGAACACAATGGGATATGTATCGTAGGTTGATTTGATCGTTTGAATCTGTTTCCATCAAATTTACATTTAAATCATTATATTGAATTTTAAACGTACATTTCAAATTACCGGGGCCACATACTAACTCTAAAAATTCCAGAAAAATATTTTCTAGCTTCGTATTGACGATACGGTCCTAACAAAACTAGTTTCGACGAATACTGAGACCGTTAGAAAAATGGCCAATTTCCAGTCGATTAAAATCAACTGAAATGGTCAAAACACGTTTTCCTTTGCCACGCTCACATATTGATTCGAAAAATTATGAAATTTGAAACCTAGCAATAATTTTACACTGCGGATCCAACAAAAGTGGTTTCGTCGAAATCCTAGGTCATTTGCAAAATGTCCATTTTTAAGGGCCTGAATTCCATAGCGACTATTCAGAATTTTCAACTGGACATATCTTTTGATTCCCGCTATGAAATCTTGATTTTTCGGATTCGTTGGAAAGATATCATCATTTAGATCCTATCATTTTTGGTTTCACTAAAATCCGGATTGTTTTGCACCCGGTACATTCAATTGAAGTTTGTAATCGAATTATCGAACTACCGTGCCATTTCCAATTCTATTTATAATTATATATAAATATTTATATTCTAACGACGACGTATATAAATATATACGTTCGAATTATATTCAAAATAAATTTCTCGTTGATTTTATTTAAAATAATCTATTTTAAATGTACAAAATTCGTCAAAATTGCCAAAATAAAAATTTTAAACTGGCCCAGATTTTCGGGTTATTACAATCTCCCCCACTTAAAACTTTTCGTCCCCGAAAAGGAACAAAGTCGAAAGTGGTTTGATTAATCAACTCTACGTTCGATCTGGCTTGCCTTCTCCAACTTTTCAGTTTCTGAGAATTTTCAAATTCTTCAAAAATTTGGCTAACACCCTAAATTTTCGAAAAATTTCACCATAACCTCCCCTGCACCGGGAGCATCGGGGAATTTCAAATAGCTTCCCCGGTCCTTCAGATCTCAAAAAGAAAAAGAAAAAGCCAAGCGGCTAGCCAATAGGCTCATAAAATCATCATCACCCAAACAAAACAGTAAATTATGTAGTAAACATGTACCTATTTGTCGGGCAAACAAATTTTATTCTTCGGCTCTAGCCTCCTTGCTACGACCTGTTCAATGTAAGTATATGTATATGCAAGCAGTTGCGACCAATTATCAATACAATTCAATATTCGATTATATTAGGCTAAATGGTTAAAATTATCAAACAAATGAACAAACAACACAAACATCAATCAATTAGTGGATTAGAGTTTCAAATTCATAATTTTGATATATATACAAAAAAATCATGTTTTTGATGCCAATTCACAACAAATGTGTTCTAGCTATATTGGTTTTGGTTCTCACACCTTCGAAACACGAACATAAATACTGATGATGTGGCCACATCATCAGAATTATCCCCGGGTGTCTAGAATGTGATTCTATATCTATCCAGTATATTAAAATTTCGACTATACGTTCATGACGCGTATACGCGAAATCGATATATACTCGATTGTCCAAATTAAAAATAAATAAATATTCAAATACGTTTAAAATGGATTAAATTTTAAAACAAAATTGTTTTCATTTGAAAAATATACTCTTTACACTTGTTCTAGGATACTACTGATCCCATCTCTAACGAGTCATTCTAATTGGATATTACTAATCCAATATCTGATGAATTCTTTCGTATGGTTCTAATGTGTCTTGTTCTCGAGCTCTGTAAACCAAAGCTCCGATACCAAACTGAGACGACCCGAACTTCCCCGTATAGGAAAGCACGGATAGAATTGAGTACAAGACAAAGTAGAACGCAAACGGATGAACATTTCATTGTTATTACAACAATTCCATCAGATACAAGAATATACAGAGTATAAATAAATAAATTACATTCGACAAATATCAGAGATTACAATAAATCACATAGCAGCGGAAAAATATACAAAATACAACTGAAAGAGATACACGGATACTGAGCTTTCCGAGCACCGTTCCAGCTGTTAATCAGGACCCTGTGAATATATATCTGCAAAACCAAAACTACTAGCTGCCCGTGTGGAAAATAGGGGCACCCAGAGTTTAGGTTAAAACAATAAACTCCAGGTCAGTCATGTGACTGGTGTGAGAACTAAAACAGTTATTAATCTTTATTTTTAAAGTTAGGTAAATCAAGGGACCACGCCGTATAGCACGGAACGGGTTTCCTCCCAAGAATACCAGTGCATAAAACAAACAGCGCAATGCTAAATAAAGAAAAATGAAGCTGTTATAAGACCCAGGTCCCATCACACAATGCAACGCAAGCCGGAGGATAGGGTTTTTACCTTATAACAGCCAAAGCATGCTTGATACGTTTAAAACACATTATTTGATACTATTATAAGTGTATAGTGTCAAAACAATTTCAATCATAAATATCAATCATAGGCGGCATGAATGACCCATACCACTATGTCGCCATACTAGGTTCTACAAATAAAACCGCAATATCACGTATTGGAAATTGGATTCCGTCATGAGCCGAGGCAAGGGGCAAGCTCCTCTTCGCGTTCGAGACACTCTAGCAAATGCCTCAGGACCCCACTATGATCCTTGGAATCGGCTGGGCCAGTCCTCTCTTACTTTTGAGGATTGGCAATTCCTGAACACACGTTTCCCGGTCCTTACAGACCTATATCCGAGGCGCCTCATATCGAACAACCACACAGGTGAAAAGTATATAAATGTTAGGGCTGGTAGGTCACTGACACCACCCTAGCTAGAAAGAAACGTCGTGCTCTCCCAGCGGTCCGTCTCCCGTTTTTGACTCATACCGAGGTGTGAGGCTCGCGAATTCACGTTATACACAAAGCTACGCCACACAATCCGTGCTTTGATCATCAACCACAAGACTTTGCTTTTCAACAGAAGCCTTGATCAATTGCCACTTACGCGTGCCACACTGGCAATTCACTCCATGCGACTGATGTCCATCGATATACAACCTCTGAGCTCGTACGTCTCAGAGAAGGGCGTTAAGCAAGAGAATAAATTCTCCGCCGCCAAACAGATGTGTATTTAATAGAGATCAATCAACACAGGATAAAATCCAATGTCAGACACACAATCCATTTACAAGTTCGTTCTGGGTCTGAACGAAACCGGAGGCACTTTCCTCGCATATCCATCCATCTCCAGGTACGTCTGGACGATCACCAACTGATTCCCTCATCCTGGGTGTACAGCCCAATCAAGATCATCAGTAATCACCCAAACGATGTGAAGACTTCCGGTCTTCAACCACCGTCTTCATCTTCGACATCTCGTCGAATCGGTTATTCAGAATGGGTATAAACCCGGCCTTTCTGAATAACCCACGTATATGATAAACAAATGTTACACAAACACAACAAACGCCTCATTCCAATTCAGAATATTCTTTTATTCACAAAATCACATTTTTAGGGAAAGGTTCCCATTAATTTTATCCAAGATAAATTCTTCTAAATTTATTCTTTAATCTTCCTTTGGATATCATTTCAAACCATATTATGGTTTTCCAAACTAGTCGGGATTAGCAAACTACACCGAAGTAACTATTTATTTTATTTCCCAATCCCAACCTATATATCCCATGGAGAAAAACTGGTAATACTCCATATCTAACACCACGGTGTTATCGGTAAAATTAATTACCATCCCACGTTCAAATCTAATTAAAGATTTAACTATCGCTTTGGAGCAAAACTGGTGGTACTCCATTTTCGATCACCTTTCAGATTTGATAATTTAAATTATCAATTCACATTTTTAATCTAATTAAAGATTCATTAAAACTCCACTTAGTTTTAATCTTTTCAAAAATCAACATCTTGCCTTTAACTGAGTTAAAGAACCAATGTCATCTAAAACACGATTCACGGTAAACCCAAATCTCATTTGATATTAAATACAAGGCTCTGAATAGAAAATATATCGGCTTATATTCAATATCAAATTCTGAAACCAACAAATATCGTATTGGAAATAATGATATGAATATATCTTTCAAATTTCCACAACCATATCTGTGTAATCACAAAATCCAACATCGAAATATTCCGAAGATAATTTCGATTCAACTCCAGCCCAATTCACGTATTGGGAATGTTGATTATTTTTAAAATCACTTTCAAATTCAATTTATTTATTTCAAAAATAAATCGATTTTAATTCTAGTTCAAAACTAGTTCATTTCGATAAAAATCTATTTTTATCCTTTCAAATATGGAGTTTTCCAGCTCAATTCTTTCCAATTCATATATTATGATTTTACACAAATTATCGATGTTTTTAATAATTTTATCAAGGCCCGTACAGTCGATTTCCATCAACGGCTATCGAACTGCACTTACAGCGACCTTTTCTGAAATTGGTTTGGACATAATTCCAAATCCATTCGCTAGATTTCAAATTTCTAATATTCATTGGAAAGCTCTTTTCGATACGAACCCAACGGTTCCGGTTTTAGGAGAATCCGACGGTCGGATATCCCGCAATGTCCGTTTGAAATAAATGGTCGAAATTCACGAACTGCCGCGGCGCGGCGCGTTCTATTCAGGCCATTATATTATATATATAATATATATAATATATATTTCGTCGATTTCTATTTAAAACGAATTTTATAAATCGTTTTAAATTCGTTTCTAAAACAATTCAACTTCTACATTCAATTTCAAATCGATTTGATTTCAATTCAACTCGAATTCATTTCCATTTTATTTAATTCGAATTCAAATTCATTTCAATTGAATTCAAATTCAAATTCGTTTCAATTCAAATTGATTTCAATTTAATTTCGATTCGAATTCAATTAAATTTCAGTTCGTTTTCAATTCAACTTGAATTTGTTTTATATTCAATTCCATTCGAAGTCCTTTTATATTCAATTCAAATTCGTTTTCTGTTCAATTCGAATTTGCTATAATATTCATTTCAATTTGAATAAAATCGATATAAATATCGTTCACGTCAAAATGGCGCAAAACTAATCAACACGGCTTTATATTTTTCACAACTTTTTTATTCTATTCAACAAATGAATATTTATCCCTTTCAACACATGAATCTATATTGCTTTCAACACACGACTAATCTCAACACATGAGTACTGTCAACACATCACTATTTTTATATTCAACACATGAATTTTCTTTTATAATATTCATTATTTTCCCGATTGGAATGAGGCCCAATCAATCACCATATAATGTTAATTATATGGATTTTCATACATCACACATATATAATAGCATTGAAAAATAATCAACCATCAACCAAAGTGCACTACACTGTATAAGCATCAAATATAGATATCTTACGCTTATAACAGCCTGTCGATCAATCGATCGACATATTTAATCCATCAGGATGAGTGAACTTCAAATTTCATCCCAACACCCGTGTGGGGTTTCAAACAATCAAACACAGATTTTAGTTGTGCAGTTGGGCGACGTGTAAAATTTATCGACCCAATCGATATCAGTCAATTCAATGTATATAAACAAATCGGCCGATTTGTTTATAAATATTCATTTATTCACTTTCACGTTATAATTATATTTTTAACGATAAAACAATTTATTTTAACACATGAATTTCTATTAGTTTATTTATTCAATAAAATGATATTTTTATTTTTCTAACATATTTTAGAAAATTTCGGCGGCATAACGGCACGATACTAGAAACGGGACGAGGCCTAGCCTTATCCCCGGTCTAGTGAAGGCCCACGCCATTCACACATCAATCAAATCAATTTCATTTCACTAAACAATTCAATTCAAACCAAATGAACTAACCAACTACACATCCAAACAATTAAACAAACAAGCCATCCATGGTCTGTGGATGACGGGTGTCGGGTGCTACTAAACACCGTCTGCATCCTAGTATATATATATATAACTAGAAAAAGAAATTTAGAGTGAGAAGTTCTCACCAATAGCTATCCAACTTCACGACACTTCATTGATAGAAATCTTCATCGTTATCCCGTCTTCGCCATCTTCGTTGCCCGTAGTCACTATATATATAAAAATCACATTTTTATATTTTGATGTCTTTAAAATAAAAGCCACATTTTTATTTCGCTATTCAATATATAAAAATCATATTTTTACAATGCTATTCAATATATAAAAATCGAATTTTTTACTTTGCTATCATATAGATAAAAATTCCATTTCAAAAATATAGATTTCGCCTTTATAAAAATAAAGTTTTCGCCTTTATAAAAATAAAGTTTTCGCCTTTATAAAAATAAAGTTTTCGCCTTTTCTATTATTAAAATATCATCTTTTCTATTATTAAAATATCGTCTTTTCTATTATTAAAATATCGTGTTTTTATTTTTAAAGATTTTACCTTTTCAATTCCATCCCTATAGAAATCACATTTTATTTTGCAACCTATAAAAAGATGATATTTTTAATATTCCTAACATGTAAAAATTATATTTTTAATTCTTTAAAAATATAAAAATCATATTTTTACATCTTCTATATAGTAAAGATTATATTTTCATCACTCTACAATATATTTATACAACGAAAAATCCTATTTTTTCACGGATAAAATCATTACTTTACGGGTTTGATTTTAAACTCAAAACTGAATTCAAATTAAAACTAAATTAAATAAAACTGGATTAAATTAAAATTTACCTTTGCAATTGAAGAGGGAGTTTGGCCAACGTCGGCGCCGGGATCGTCGGAGGGGAAAATAGGGGTGCGCTAGTGGTTCGGTGGTGGGGGAGTGGCGGATTGGGTCTCGCGAGGTGTTAAAATCGATAGGGGAGAGAGGGAGGCGCGGAGGGGGTCTGGGGACGATGGCGGTGGTGGCGTGGAGGTGGGCGACGTCGGGGTTTGGGCTCGCGTCCTTCGATGCAGGGGGGAGGTCTGCGTCGCATCGGTCGAGGGAGGGGGAAGGAAGAAGAGAGATGCGATGGGGGGGAGGGGGTTGCGGCCATCCTAGATGGCGGCGCGGCGGTGGCGCACGCCCTGGGCGGGGGTGAAGCCCCGTCGATCGCCCCCCCTTTTTTTATTTTATTTTTCTTTGATTAAATGAACTAACGAGGGGGGGGGGCAGAAGATAAGGGAAAGGGGTTTTTTTTCTTTTTTTATTATTTAATTCAACCTAAAGTTGACTTTTTCATACGACCTTGAAACGAGGCCCACCGCCTGTCGTCCATAGCGTTTTACCCCCATTCCGAATACAATGGGATATGTATCGTAGGTTGATTTGATCGTTTGAATCTGTTTCCGTCAAATTTACATTTAAATCATTATATTGAATTTTAAACGTACATTTCAAATTACCGGGGCCACATACTAACTCTAAAAATTCCAGAAAAATATTTTCTAGCTTCGTATTGACGATACGGTCCTAACAAAACTAGTTTCGACGAATACTGAGACCGTTAGAAAAATGGCCAATTTCTAGTCGATTAAAATCAACTGAAATGGTCAAAACACGTTTTCCTTTGCCACGCTCACATATTGATTCGAAAAATTATGAAATTTGAAACCTAGCAATAATTTTACACTGCGGATCCAACAAAAGTGGTTTCGTCGAAATCCGAGGTCATTTGCAAAATGTCCATTTTTAAGGGCCTGAATTCCATAGCGACTATTCATAATTTTCAACTGGACATATCTTTTGATTCCAGCTATGAAATCTTGATTTTTCGGATTCGTTGGAAAGATATCATCATTTAGATCCTATCATTTTTGGTTTCACTAAAATCCGGATTGTTTTGCACCCGGTACATTCAATTGAAGTTTGAAATCGAATTATCGAACTACCGTGCCATTTCCAATTCTATTTATAATTATATATAAATATTTATATTCTAACGACGACGTATATAAATATATACATTCGAATTATATTCAAAATAAATTTCTCGTCGATTTTATTTAAAATAATCTATTTTAAATGTACAAAATTCTTCAAAATTGCCAAAATAAAAATTTTAAACTGGCCCAGATTTTCGGGTTATTACACTAGAGGGGGGGTGAATAGGGTTTACTGCAAATTAAATGGCTTAAAATAAAATATCACAGAATGACAAAATAAATAAAAAATTGCAGAAATAAAATCACACACAGAAGATACCCAGCTTCGGCAAAACTGTGCCTACTGCTGCATTCAAGGTTTCTACTAGGAATTATAAACAATCTCTATGCTACAGACTCTTGTAACTCGCGACCTTCGCTCCTGACTGTTTAAACCCTACGCTCAAGACCTTGACACAACTAGATCCGTTAAGTTGTGATTTTTCTAACTACAAACACTCGTAGTTATTGAGTCTAGAAACAAAACTTGAATTTTTTATTTAAAAACAAACATAAAGAAATAAAACCCTAGGAATTAAAGTTAAGGGTTTTCCCCTTTTATAAAATAATGGCTGGCCTCTTTCTTATTTGCTTCACCACTTTAAGCCCGATCTCCTTTGTCTCTCAGGAAATAGAAATGGCGACTCTAAGGTTTCTGCTATCTTCCCAAATCGATTCGTGATGATCGATTTTGCTATGGAATTCCTCTATATATTTGACTCCTTTGAAGCACCTCTTCTTCGATCAATTTCTCTTGGGATAGCGAATGATATCCTCTGTGAGTTTTCTGAATTTAAGATGATTTCTCTGAATTATTGTTGGTTGATTTCGATTTTCTTGTTTTTTTCGATGCCGATGATGATCGTGTATTTATAGGGTTTAAAAAAAACCTTAAAACTCTGATTCTAGATGCTTCGACCGATTTGAATTTCTCTTGTGTTATATGTTGAGATGTTGCGGATTTTTCGTTGGTTACGGTTTTGTATTTTTGGGGTTTGAAAACTTCAATCTATTCTGGAACTTGCGTGAGGCTTTGTTGCTGTTAATCCTTGACTTTTGAATTGTGGACTTTGAAATTTTCAAACTTATTCTGGAATTTTTGATATTGCGAGATTACTTGAATTCTTTCTTGCCCCGTATGCTTCTGGAACTTTGAATTGGTCTTAAATTCTGGAAAGATTTAAATTTGAGTTTTGCTGCCTTTAAAAACTTTGATTCAAAAACTGTTCTGTTCGAGAATTGTTCTTCCAAAAAAAACATGCTAACTTTATGGAACCATAATAACCCTTGATTGAAAACTGAAAACACACATTGCTCTTGATTACTTTTTAAATAAGAACAGATACTATCCTTGAGCATGCAACAAATACTGTGCTTGACATTTACCCCTGTATACTTGACTTTTGAACTGATGTTTTTCTTTGATAAGAACAGAAACTATGCTCGAACTTGTTATGAAATTCGACTCCATGCATTTGTATAGGACCAATTTATATATCCATTTGTCTTCATGCCGCACCACCATTTCTTTTTGACCAAACTTGTGTTATTTTTCATGCTCCCTTGTGTTGTATGTTGCATTGAATATTGGCTGCTCCATTTCTATTTGTATTGTTCACCTTTTTCTGTCAAGTATGTGACACTAACTCTTGTACTTGTCTTTGGGCTGCTTTGAATCTTGCTTGTCCCTTGGTTGTGCTTGTGCACATAGTTCTTATTTTAGTTAATCCGTATATGCTTATGCTTCATCTAATTGAGCTTCAGTTCACCATGTACTTGAACATGCACCTGTATATGCTTCTGCATTGCTATAACCTGGAATTTGATCATTTATTTGGTTAGTTCATGATGTCTCGTTTGTAGTTCTCTTGTTGTTGGTTGCTCCATCTTTGCTTGTTAATGCTGTGACCATACTCCATGCAGTTTGCTATGTCATCTCATTTACATTTGAACTTGTGGTTGTTTGTGCTGCACCCATGTGCACAGTATCATTTTAATCTTGCTGAACCATTGCTACATGCATATTCTTGTGTATGCTGAAACTATTTTGTTGTACTTGCTTCATGTGTCGAACCTGGTCTGTGTATACTTTAAAAAATGAGAATAAAAATCATCAGACCACTATAGACTGAGTTGTGGCTGTTTAGACTCAGCTCGTTGTAATGCTGGTTCTGATCAACAATCCAGTATAGCTGTGTCGTGGATGATTTGTTGGCACTAGAGGTCTGTATGCATTAGAAAATTAAGACCAAATCTAGAAAATGATGAGAAACACACAAATTCTGAGGCAAATAAAAAAAATTAACAAATAAATTTATATTTGCTAATATTTAACTTTACTTTTGTTCCAGTTTACTGTGTGTTTTGTTTTTGTGACAGGTGCTGGAGATAGAACTTGACTAAAGGCTGTGAAAACAGAAGATGGAAGACAGAAGACGGTGAAAAATAACAGTGTCAATGTATGAAAGTGTCTGTATATGTGAATGTAAATATAGTTGTATAGAGTGAGTGACAGAGTTGTATGAAAGTGTCTGTATATGTGAATGTAAATATAGTTGTATAGAGTGAGTGACAGAGTTGTATGAATGAAATGTACTATGTCAAATAGTGGAGTTAAAAAATACTCTTTGATATTGAAATAAAATATTCTTATTTAAATAAAATACTGTGTGATTGTTTAGATTTCTGTACAGTTATTTTTATTTAAATATAAATACTATATTTCTGTTTGTTGTGTAGTAAATCAACACATTCAATAATAAAATATATTTGGTTGTTATCATCAAACAAAAATCATATAATTGTGTATACAACACTGTTATATACAACATTATAAAAGAAGGCCGCCTCCTTTTATTTTAAGAATCTGATTTCAAAACTCAGAAAAACCCTAGATCTGATTCTTCTTCTTGGCTTGTACCAAATCACCCCTCTTCGATTTTGATTGTCGTCTTCGAAAGCATTGCTTGTGGAACTCCAATAGAGACGCTGGAGTTCAAGCGTTCGATTCAATTCAACCTAGAACAGGAATCCGGCGATTCTGCGATTTCAAGTCCAACTCTTTTGTTTGATTCGACGAATTGAAGAAAGGTGCATGCTTTAATTCAATTTTGGATTCGAATTTTGTAATGGCCCGCAAATTCGTACTATCAGAGTTGACTAATAACACCACACATCCAACCCAAACTGCGCACAAATACAAATCATTATTAGAAAGAAGTTAGAGGATGAGAAATAGAAAGAAAGAAAAGTTAGAATATAAGAAAAATGAAGAACACAAATCTCACAGTGGAACAAATAAAATATATTATATAACATAACTTTTTGAAATACAAATTAGTAACTGTATCTACATACCATTATCAGAGCACAACAGTTATTCCTGGAACAGTTATAAACACCTGTTTCCAAATACCACATAGTACATAGCGGAAATATGATAGTCTATAGCTAACAGGCGAAGCCTCCTGCTTCCATCTCTTCCAAGTGAATCTGTAAAATTCCGACTACTTGACTGCCCATACAAATTTGGGCACCCAAGAGTTTAGGGAAAACAAACAAAATAAACTCTGGGTCAGTCATGGGACTGGTGTGAGTAAACTCCAACCAATTGTTTAACTTTCAAAATCTTTTCGAAATTAATGATGATCGTAAGACCGATCCACACATAAACACGGATGGTTTTTACCTTACGATAACCAAAAATGTAACAACCCGAAAATGCGGGCCAGTTTAAAATTTTTATTTTGGCAATTTTAGCGAATTTTGAACATTTAAAATAGATTATTTTAAATAATATCGACGAAAAATTTATTTTGAATAGAATTCGAACGTATATATTATATACGTCGTCGTTAGAATATAAATAATTATATATAAATATAAATAGAATTGAAAATGGCGCGGTAGTTCGATAATTCGATTTCAAACTTCAATTGAACATACCGGGTGCAAAACAATCCGGATTTTAGTAAAACCAAAAATAATAGGATCTAATTGAGAATATCTTTCCAACGAATCCGGAAAATTGAAATTTCATAGCGGGAATCAAAAGATATGTCCAGTTGAAAATTCTGAATAGTCGCTATGGAATTCGGGCCCTTAAAAATGGGAATTTTGCAAACGACCTCGGATTTCGACGAAACGACTTTTGTTGGATCCGTGATGTCAAATTACTGCTAGGTTCCAAATTTCATAATTTTTCGAATCAATATGTGAGCGTGGCAAAGGAAAACGTGTTTGACCAGTTTCAGTTGAATTTAATCGACTGGAAAATGGCCATTTTTCCAACGGTCTCAGAATTCGACAAAACTAGTTTTGTTAGGACCGTATCGTCAATACGAAGCCAGAAAATATTATTCGGGAATTTTTAGAGTTAGTATGTGACCCCAGTAAATTGAAATGTTCGTTCAAATTCAATATATAGAGTTATATGTTGATTTTAGCGGAAACTGATCGAAACGATCGAATCAGCTTACGAAACATATCCCATTGTGTTCGGAATGGGGGTAATTAGCTATGGACGACAGGCGGTGGGCCTCGTTTAGAGGTTGAAAATAAAAGTTGCTTTTTGGTATAAAATAAAATAAAATAAAACCCTTCTCTCTTTCCTTTTAACTCCTTTGACCCCCCTTTTTTCTCAAAATCGATTCAGAAGAATAAAAAAAAGAAGACGAAGGGGGGAGGAGCGTCGTCGCTCCTCCCATCGCGGCGCCGCCGCGCCAACGCGGGCGCTGGCCCCCTCCTTCTCCAGCCTCCACCACGCGCCCTCCGATCCACCGCACCCGCTCCCTCCAGTCGGACGCGACGCCCCCCCCCCCCTGAATCCTCCACCGCAACGCCTACCTCGACCCCCCCTCCTATTGCTGCCGCCGCTGCTTCTTCTTCTTCCTCCTTCAAAAACCGCACACCCCCATAACCTCCCAGCCGTGCCCCTCCTGAGCACCCCCACGCGAGCAGCGAGCAAACCCCTTTCCCCTCTTCTAAAATTTAGTTGTAAGTTCTCCTCTTTTCTTCGGTTTTAGTTCATATTTTTAATATAGAAAAGTTTACATTTTTAATATAGGAAAGTTGGATTTTTTTATTAGAGGAAAATACGATTTTTAATTATGAAAGGGGACAATTTTTATTTATACAAAGATTAGATTTTTAATATTATAAAGTTATGATTTTTAATGTTAGAAAGTTGGATTTTTATATATACTAGAGAAGTAAAAATATGATTTTTACTTCGATAAAAATATGATCTTTTCTTCGTGTAAAGATGGGATTTTTAGTAGTGAAAAGGCGAGAGTTTTAAATAGAAAAAGGCGAAATCTTTATATTTGAAAAGGCGAAATCTTTATATTTGAAAAGGCGAAATTTT
Organism: Allium sativum; assembly: GCA_030737875.1. NCBI lineage: Eukaryota > Viridiplantae > Streptophyta > Magnoliopsida > Asparagales > Amaryllidaceae > Allium > Allium sativum. The sequence goes on along the minus strand of CM060911.1, from coordinate 106,096,387 downwards.
TTATATAGAGAATAGCAATGTAAAAATAGAATTTTTATCTATATAGCATCGATGTAAAAATAGAATTTTTATCTATATAGCATCGATGTAAAAATAGAATTTTTATCTATATAGTAGCGGTGTAAAAATAGAATTTTTATCTATATAGTAGTCGTGTAAAAATAGAATTTTTATCTATATAGTAGCGATGTAAAAATAGAATTTTTATCTATATAGCATCGATGTAAAAATAGAATTTTTATCTATATAGTAGCGGTGTAAAAATAGATTTTTTATCCTATGGAGTAATTATAAAAATATGATTTATATATACATGGCAAGAATATAAAAATGTGATTTTTATATATATAGTGGCTACGGGCAACGAAAGTGACGAAAGGCGAGAACGACGAAGACTTCTACAAAAGAAGAGTCGTGGTATTGGATTAGCTATTGGTGAGAATTTCTCACTCTAAATTTCCTTTTCTAGTTATATATATATACTAGGATGCAGACAGTGCTTAGAAGCACCCGACACCCGTCATCCACAGACCATGGATGGCTTGTTTGTTTGATTGATATGTTGTGAAAATTTGTTTGTGAAGTTGATGTGAAATAGATAATGATATGTATTCATGTGTTGAAATAAATTAATTATCGTTAAAAATATAATTTTTAACGTGAATGTGAATAAATAAATATTTATAAACAAATTGGCCGATTTGTTTATATACACTGATTTTACTGATATTGATTGGGTCGATAAATTTTACACATCGCCCAACTGCACAAATAAAAATCTGTGTTTGTTGATTTGAAACCCCACATGGGTGTTGGGATAATATTTGGGTACACTAATGCCAATTATTTCATTATATGTCGATCGATTGGTCGACAAACTGTGTAAGCGTCGCTTATTTATATTTGATGCTTAAGCAGTTGTGTGGTGCACCTTGGATGATGGTTGATTGTTTAGCATTGCTTTTATATACATGTGTTGTATGGAATCCATATAATTAACGTTATATGGTGATTGATTGGGCCTCATTCCAATCGAGAAAATAATGTGTTATAAAAGAAAATTCATGTGTTGAATATGAAAATAGTCATGTGTTGACGATGTTCATGAGTTGAAACTATTGATGTGTTGAGTGAAATATTTTATACAATAAAATTTACATCTTTATCATATTTAAAATTAGAACTACTTCACAGTGGAGTCTAATTAAAATCAAACGATAGATACCATAATTTTATAAAATATTTTACATAACAAAAATAGTGATGTGTTGACAGTACTCATGTGTTGAGATTAGTCGTGTGTTGAAAGAAATATAGATTCATGTGTTGAACGGAATATATTTATTCATTTGTTGAATAGAATAACGAATTTATTGAAATATATAAAGCCGTGTTGATTAGAGTTGCGCTATTTTGATGTGAACGATACTTATATCGATTTTATTCGTTTTACAATGAATATTGAAAAGTGATTTCAAAATTTAATATTTTGAAATGAAATTCAAATTAAATTCGATTAAAATTCAAATTGAAATTTTATTGAATCAATTTGAAATGAATTCGAATCGAATAGAAAATGAATTCGATTCGAATTGAATAGAAAGTGAATTTCAATTAAAATTGAATAGAAAGTGAATTTGAATTCGAATTAAATAGAAATGAATTCAAATTAAATTCAAATTGAATTAAAAACGAATTGAAATCGTTTTGAATGAAATTTAAAATGAACTGAAATTGAATTGAAATCAATTTGAAATGAATTCGAATTGAATTAAATAGAAGGTAAATTGAAATTGAAACGAATTTGAATTTGAATTGAATTGAAACGAATTTGAATTCGAATTAAATAAAATTGAAATGAATTCAAATTGAATTGAAATCAAATCGATTTGAGATTGAAGATGAAGTTGAAATTGTTTTTGGAAATGAATTTAGAACTATTTATAAAATTCATTTTAAAAGGAAATCGACGAAATATATATAATATATATATATATTATATATATAATGGCCTGAATAGAACGCGCCGCGACGCGGTAGTTCGTGAATTTCGACCATTGACTTCGAATTGACATTACGGGAGATCCGACCGTCGGATTCTCCTAAAACCGGCACCGTTGGGTTCGTATCGAAAAGAGCTTTCCAATGAATATTAGAAAATTAAAATCTAACGGATGGATTTGGAATTATGTCCAAATCAAATTTAGAAAAGGTCGTTGTAAGTGCAGTTCGATGGCCGTTAATGGAAATCGACTGTACGGGCCTTGATAAAATTAGTAAAAATATCTATAAATCGTATGAAATTGTAAGAAATGATTTGGGAAAAATTGGGCTGAAAAATTCCACATTTGAAAGGATAAAAATAGATTTTTATCGAAATTAACTAGTTTTGAACTAAAAATAAAATCAATTTATTTTTGAAATAAATAAATTGAATTTGAAAGTGATTTAAAAAAAATATCAATATTCCCAATACGTGAATTGGACTGGAGTTGAATCGAAATTATCTTCGGAATATTTCGATGTTGGATTTTGTGGCTATACAGATATTGTTGTGGGAATTTGAAAGATATATTTTATATCGTTATTTCCAATACGATATTTGTTGGTTTCAGAATTTGATATTGAATATAAGCCAGTATATTTTCTATTCAGAGCCTTGTATTTAATATCAAATGTGATTTGGGTTTATCGTGAATCGTGTTTTATATGACATTGGTTCTTTAACCCAGTTAAAGGCAGGATGCTGATTTTTGAAAGGATTAAAACTAAGTGGAGTTTTAATGAATCTTTAATTAGATTGAAATGTGAATTGATAATTTAAATTATCAAATCTGAAAAGTAATCGAGAATGGAGTACCACCAGTTTTGCTCCAAAGCGATAGTTAAATCTTTAATTAGATTTGAATGTGAAATGGTAATTAATTTTACCGATAACACCGTGGTGTTAGAAATGGAGTATTACCAATTTTCTCCATGGGATATATAGGTTGGGGATTGGGAAATAAAATAAATAATTACTTCGGTGTGGCTTGCTAATCCCGACTAGTTTGAAATGATATCCAAAGGAAGATTAAAGAATAAATTTAGAAGAATTTATCTTTGATAAAATTAATGGGAACCTTTCCCTAAGAATGTGTTTTTGTGAATAAAAGAATATTCTGAATTGGAATGAGGCGTTTGTTGTGTTTGTGTAACATTTGTTTATCATATACGTGGGTTGTTCAGAAAGGCCGGGGTTATACCCATTCTGAATAACCGATTCGACGAGATGTCGAAGATGAAGACGGTGGTTGAAGACCGGAAGTCTTCACAACGTTTGGGTGATTACTGATGATCTCGATTGAGCTGTACACCCAAGATGAGGGAAACAGTTGGTGATCGTCCAGACGTACTTGGAGATAGATGGATATGCGAGGAAAGTGCCTCCGGTTTCGTTCAGACCCAGAACAAACTTGTATATGGATTGTGTGTCTGACATTGGATTTTATTCTGTGTTGATTGATCTCCATTAAATATACATCTGTTTGGCGGCAGAGAATTTATTCTCTTGCTTAACGCCCTTCTCTGAGATGTACGAGCTCAGAGGTTGTATATCGATGGACATCAGTCGCATGGAGTGAATTGCTAGTGTGACACGCGTAAGTGGCAATTGATCAAGGCTTCTGTTGAAAAGCAAAGTCTTGTGGTTGATGATCAAAGCACGGCCTGTGTGGCGTAGCTTTGTGTATAACGTGAATTCGCGAGCCTCACACCTCGTTATGAGTCAAAAACGGGAGACGGACCGCTGGGAGAGCACGACGTTTCTTTCTAGCTAGGGTGGTGTCAGTGACCTACCAGCCCTGACATTTATATACTTTTCACCTGTGTGGTTGTTGGAATGCGAGGCACCTCGGATATAGGTCTGTAAGGACCGGGAAACGTGTGTTCAGGAATTGCCAATCCTCAAAAGTAAGAGAGGACCGGCCCAGCCGATTCCAGGGATCAAAGTGGGGTCCTGAGACGTTTGCTAGAGGGTCTCGAATGGAGAGGAGTTTGCCCCTTGCCTCGACTCATAACGGAAATCCAATTTCCAATACGTGATATTGCGGTTTTATTTGTAGAACCTAGTATGGCGACATAGTGGTATGGGTCATTCATGCCGCCTATGATTGATATTTATGATTGAAACTGTTTTGACACTATACACCTATAATAGTATCAAATAATGTGTTTTTAACGTATCAAGCATGCTTTGGCTGTTATAAGGTAAAAACCCTATCCTCCGACTTGCGTTGCATTGTGTGATGGGACCTGGGTCTTATAACAGCTTCATCTTTCTTTATTTAGCATTGCGCTGTTTGTTCTATGCACTGGTATTCTTGAGAGGAAACCCGTTCCGTGTTATACGGCGTGGTCCCTTGATTTACCGAACTTTAAAATAAAGATTAATAACTGTTTTAGTTCTCACACCAGTCACATGACTGACCTAGATTTTATTGTTTTAACCTAAACTCTGGGTGCCCCTATTTTCGACACGGGCAGCTGGTAGTTTTGGTTTTGCAGATTTATATTCACAGGGTCCTGATTTACAGCTGGAACGATGCTCGGAAAGCTCTGTATCCGTGTATCACTTTCAGTTGTGCTTTTGTATTATTTTTCCACTGCTATGTAATTTATTGTAATCTCTGATATTTGTTGAATGTAATTTATTCATTTATACTCTGTATATTCTTGTATCTGATGGAATTGTTGTAATAACAATGAAATGTTCTTCCGTCTGCGTTCTATTTTGTCTTGTCCTCAATTCTATCCGTGCTTTCCTTCACTGGGAAGTTCGGGTCGTCTCAGTTTGGTATCAGAGCTTTGGTTTACAGAGCTCGAGAATAAGACACGTTAGAACCATACGAAAGAATTCATCAGATATTGGATTAGAAATATCCAATTAGAATGACTCGTTAGAGATAGGATCAGTAGTATCCTAAAACGAGTGTGAAGAGTATATTTTTCAAATGAAAACAATTTTGTTTTTAAAATTCAATTTGTTTTATACGTATTTGAATATTTATTTATTTTGAATTTGGACAATCGAGTATATAAAGATTTCGCGTATACGCGTCATGAACGTATATTCGAAGTTTTAATATACTGGGTAGATATAGAATCACATTCTAGACACCCGGAGATAGTTCTGATGATTGATATATCATCATCAGAATTTGTGTTCGTGTTTCGAAGGTGTGATTTCTATATATTTCCATTAGGCTGGTGTGAGAACCAAAACTTACATAGATAGATTTGTTGTTGTGAATTGGCATCAAAAACATGATTTTTGTATATGTATCAAAATTATGAATTTGAAACGCTAAAACGCTAATCCACTAATTGATTGATGTTTGTGTTGTTTGTTTATTTGTTTAATAATTTTGAACCATTTAGCCTAATTGAATCACATATTGAATTGTATTGAAAATTGGTTGCATTTGCTTGCATATACATGTACTTACATTGAACAGGTCATAGCAAGGAGGCTAGAGCAGAGAATAAAATTTGTTTGCCCGACAAATAGGTACATGTTTACTATAATTTACTGTTTTGTTTGGGTGATGATGATTTTATGAGCCGATTGGCTTTTTCTTTTTCTTTTTCATTTTGAGATCAGAAGGCCTATATGGCAATTTCGGGATTTTCCCGTGGCTCCCGGTGCAGAGGAGGTTATGGCGAAATTTTTCGAAAATTCCGGGTGTTAGCCAAATTTTTGAAGAATTTGAAAATTCTCAGAAACTGAAAAGTTGGAGAATGGAAGCCAAATCGAACGTAGAGTTGATTAATCAAACCACTTTCGACTTTGTTCCTTTTCGGGACGAAAAGTTTTAAGTGGGGGAGATTGTAACAACCCGAAAATGCGGGCCAGTTTAAAAATTTTATTTTGGCAATTTTAGCGAATTTTGAACATTTAAAATAGATTATTTTAAATAATATCGACGAGAAATTTATTTTGAATAGAATTCGAACGTATATATTATATACGTCGTCGTTAGAATATAAATAATTATATATAAATATAAATAGAATTGAAAATGGCGCGGTAGTTCGATAATTCGATTTCAAACTTCAATTGAACATACCGGGTGCAAAAAAATCCGGATTTTAGTAAAACCAAAAATAATAGGATCTAATTGAGAATATCTTTCCAACGAATTCGGAAAATTGAAATTTCATAGCGGGAATCAAAAGATATGTCCAGTTGAAAATTCTGAATAGTCGCTATGGAATTCGGGCCCTTAAAAATGGGAATTTTGCAAAATACCTCGGATTTCGACGAAACCACTTTTGTTGGATCCGTGATGTCAAATTATTGCTAGGTTCCAAATTTCATAATTTTTCGAATCAATATGTGAGCGTGGCAAAGGAAAACGCGTTTGACCAGTTTCAGTTGAATTTAATCGACTGGAAAATGGCCATTTTTCCAACGGTCTCAGAATTCGACGAAACTAGTTTTGTTAGGACCGTATCGTCAACACGAAGCCAGAAAATATTATTCGGGAATTTTTAGAGTTAGTATGTGACCCCAGTAAATTGAAATGTTCGTTCAAATTCAATATATAGAGTTATATGTTGATTTTAGTGGAAATTGATCGAAACGATTGAATCAGCTTACGAAACATATCCCATTGTGTTCGGAATGGGCGTAATTAGCTATGGACGACAGGCGGTGGGCCTCATTTAGAGGTCGAAAATAAAAGTTGCTTTTTGGGATAAAATAAAATAAAATAAATCAAAACCCTTCTCTCTCTTTCCTTTTAACTCCTTTGACCCCCCCCCCCCTTTTCTCAAAATCGATTCATAAGAATATATATAAAAAAAAGATGAAGGGGGGGAGGAGCGTCGTCGCTCCTCCCATCGGGGCGCCGCCGCGTCGCCGCGGGCGCTGGCCCCCTCCTTCTCCAGCCTCCACCTCGCGCCCTCCGATCCACCGCACCCCCTCCCTCCAGTCGGACGCGACGCCCACCCCCCCTCAATCCTCCACCGCAATGCCTACCTCGACCCCCCTCCTGTTGCTGTCGCCGCCGCTTCTTCTTCCTCCTCCTTCAAAAACCGCACACCCCCATAACCTCCCAGCCGTGCCCCTCCTGAGCACCCCCACGCGAGCAGCGAGCAAACCCCTTTCCCTCTTCTAAAATCTAGCTGTAAGTTCTCCTCTTTTCTTCGGTTTTAGTTCATATTTTTAATATAGAAAAGTTTACATTTTTAATATAGGAAAGTTGGATTTTTTGATTAGAGGAAAATACGATTTTTAATTATGAAAGGGGACAATTTTTATCTATAGATTTTTAATATTATAAAGTTATGATTTTTAACGTTAGAAAGTTGGATTTTTATATATATGTAACGACCCTTATTCTACGCACCATAGGACCATAGGATATTTGTTTCTTTCACATACGAAGTCGTATGGTCATGTAACTTTGGGAGACGACTATTGGGGTCATTTCTCATGTTCATGATTTTTCCCGATTTTTAAATGACCATTTTACCCCTAGTTATCACTGTTTTGGCCATAACTTTTGACTGGAAAGGAATTTTGACCTGAAACCACTTCCATTGGCTTCGGATGATGGTTTACGATTCCGTAGAGTGGTCACATTAGCCAAACGGACTCACCGTTTGGGAGATATGGCTGAAACAAGTTTCAGATGGTGAAAAACAGCTTAATTGGGCTTGACCGGGTGATTAGCAGCTAGGCCCAGAGGGGAATTTCGGGTTTAGAGGCATAGGAGGGCTGATTAGGGTTAGGAAATCACTTTCATTTCAGTTTTGAGCTGCCACAAACCTTCTTGAGACCTTAGTAATGGCTTCCATCCTCTAAATCCTCTAAAACCACTCCAAAACACATTTTTAGTGAAGATTAAGCCTAAACTACATCAAAACAAGGCCAAATAGCAATAGAGCAAGGTTGGAGCTGCTGCTATACATAGGAATTCGACCCAAACAGAGAGTATTCCAGATTTGGTGTTTTATTTTGTGGCCAAGGTGAGTGATTTGCATAGTTTTTGCACTAATTACGGTAATTAAGGGTAATTAGTGAAGATTAGCGAATTTATACACTAATAAATCCTGGAAAAATGTTTAGAAATTCTTAAATAATATTTTATGCCTCTGTTAGAAATTTGGTTCGATTTGATTAAGTTTCGTTAACCCTATGATTAGTTTTATTTAATCATGCTTAAGGGAAAAATGGGATTTTGGGCATCTTTGATCCATTTTGACATGTAAATTCATTGTTTTGGTGTTTGTGGTTAGTTTGCTATGTTGCTATGACTGTTTGGGATGATTTGTGATGGATTAGTATAGTTAGATTTGCCGAAAACGTCGTCGAATGGCGTAAACAAGTTGCAGGAAAAGTGCAGGAAAGTACCCGAACCGGACCGGATCGGATCCGAACCGCATTGAAGTGGGAACCCGTTCCGAACCGCATTGAAGTGGGAACCCGTTCCGAACCGCATTGAAGTGGGAACCCGATCCGAACCGCATTGAAGTGGGAACCCGTTCCGAACCGCATTGAAGTGGGAACCAGTTCCGAACCGCATTGAAGTGGGAACCCGTTCCGAACCGCATTGAAGTGGGAACCCGTTCCGAACCGCCTTGAAGAGGGAACCCGTTCCGAACCGCATTGAAGGGGAATACCGAACCGAACCGCATTGAAGAGGGAACCCGAACCGAACCGCATTGAGGAGATGAACCCGAACCGAACCGCATGGAGGAGGTGAACCCGAACCATGGCGAAGGAGGGGAAATAAGCTGAACTAAACGGGGAGCCTGAGCACCACAGACCAAACCAAACCGAGTTTGAACCTCTACTCCAACTACGCGATGGCTCTTCTGAAGACCAACACCAATTCAACCAAAACCCGAGATGCAAAGGAAGTCCAAATAGGAAGTAGAACTCAGGATCCAGTTGGGAACCAACGAGTTATCTTCATGAGTTGGGCTTTGCTGCGGGACGTGTGCTAAGGGGTTGTCGATGTTTATGACTTTGGATCACTATGTATGGGAAGTACGTGAACGGATTCAGGGCTGAAAGGGCCTAGGTACGACTAAAGGGCTATAAACCAATGAAGTGGGGTCATTTGTAAAGATTTGGTCATGACTCCATGTGGTAAGCTTGGTAGTAGCAGTAGTTGCACAAGTCGAACTCCGTCACTACTTCAATGGGTCTAGTGATTGACAGTGGTGGACATCGTATGCTTTACGCACTGAGTGAGAGATGTGAGGATGGTTGCTATGGTTGATTTGTTTGCTATCATTATGACATGCACACCCCACCCCCGTATTCTTGCACTATTTATTATGGCACCTTAGAGTATTGTATGGTATGTGGTACTAACTCTTTGGTTGCAGGTCCAGGTTCAGGTATGGTTTAGTATACCTGTTATTATTCTGTTTATATGCTTATCGCTCATACCAGGCTTTATGTCTGACCCAGAGTTTTATGTCTCCTCTTATTACTCTGGGTGCTCACACGAGCAGACTAGAGACAGGTTAGCTGGTGATGCACGGGTAGATGATCCGGAGACGAGCAGGAGGCTTCCACGTAATATATATATAGTATTCTCCCTGTGTTGTTCAAGATCACTGCTTGGGCATTGGTGGTGCATCTTCCACTTTAGCTTTCTTTTGTTTAGAGACAGTAAATTTGGAAAGTTGTAATAAGATGTATTGGGATTTCCGCTGCTTTGATGTTGATATTGATTTTAGTTATCAGCTTATGCACAGTCTCACCTGTTTTATGTCAAGTATGTTATTAATATTATATTTTACTCCATGCGCTGTGAGACATTCTATAGGTTCTTGATTAGTTCGTTCCCTTCTTTCCTTTCTCCTGACGACCGTCCCGTGCTAGTCGGGCATGTGTACAGCGCACTTTCGGAGGAAATGCAGGCTGGTGCGGGGCGGGCCGTCACACTTGGTATCAGAGCTCTAGGTTGCGTAGTTAACCTAGGGAAGTTATCAGGGAGAGATAGTATACGTATACGAGAGAGCGTATTTGTGATTACTTTGATTTTTAAAAGCTATATATATATATACTATTAGTAGTATAAGAATGAAGTCGTGTTGCACTAGCACCACTATGGGTTCGTTAATCGTTTCCTTTTTCAGATTGACGATGAGCCGATATGTTAGAGGTACCGGTAGAGGGGCCAATAGTCGGAATGTTGCTGACATGAGGACGATGTTTACTGACCTCATGAGAGAGAAGCTTAGAGATGTACAGAGGGCAGCTCCCAATGGTGGAAATAGTGGTGGTCCAATAGTGCAGGCGCCGAGGGTCAACTTCGCCAAGCTAAATAAGGATTATACTAGCCTTGGTGGGAAGCCGTTTCACGGAACGGAGTCGGCCACGGATGTTCAAGATTGGTTGGATAGTTGCGAACGTATCTTCGAGGATTTGGGTATCGAGGATGCGATGAAGAGAAAGCTAACGTCCCGTCAGCTGCAAGGGCGGGCAATGAATTGGTGGAATGCTATAAAGGCAGCTACTCCCGAAGATCAGATTACTTGGGAGCAGTTTAAGGTTCGCTTTAGCGAGAAGTTCATTCTAGCTGCTCAGAAGTCAGTGCTGTTTAAGAAATTCTTGGAACTCAAGCAGAATGGCAGAGCTGTTTCGGAGTATATTGCTGAATTCGACACTTTGTCGAAGTATGGGTTATCTCTTATTGATACTGCCGAGAAGAAGAATGAGAAATTCATAACTGGTTTGGATCAGTACTTGGGGGAAAGGCTTATTAACCACATCGATGAGATGTTTGAGTCGATTGTGGGGAAAGCATTGAGGTCAGAAAGTCTCTACCCTAAACCGAGGACTGAGGTTGCATCTGCAGAAGAGCCAAAACCACAAGCAAGTGGTGGGGGCAAGGGTGGTTCCCAGAATAAGAGAAAGCAGAGTCAGACTAAGGATGGCCAGAAGAAAAAGAATAAGCAAGATGTGGAGTGCTTCAGCTGTGGTAAAAAGGGCCATTATGCTAGTAATTGTGGGGCCAAGCCAGCGGATAGGAAGTGCTTCAACTGTGGCCAAATGGAACATCATAAGGACAAGTGTCCGCAACCCCCCAAAGAAAAGCAAATGGTGAAAGCATATGCCATTAATTCTATTCCTTCTTCGTCGAATGCCCCAACTGCGGCGGAGAAAGGAAAGAATGTCATCATTCAAGGTATGCTTTCTGTTTACGATGTTCCTATTAGAGTTTTGTTTGATACCGGAGCTTCCAGTTCTTTCATATCTGGTGACCTGGTAGATAGGTTGGGATTGGAGCCCGAGATTGTCGATAGACCTTTAGTAGTGACGAACCCGATTGGTGGTTCTACTAGCCTTAGCATGATTTGTCGTAATGTGGTCTTATCGAGTCATGGATGCATGTTTGTTTATGATTGCTTTGTTTTGGGCTTTACTGGGTTTGGCATTATTTTGGGAGTAGATTGGCTCCGAAGATACGGGGTGGTGGTAGACTGTGAGGGCTTTTTGGTGATAGCTAGAGCGGATGATTGGCGGAGGATAGTGTTTGGTGGTCTACCCAGTGAGGGGGTATTGGCTAGTTTTCTAAACTCCCTCGACATTCCGCATAGTGAGTTGTCAGGTTTGCCCGTGGTTGGCTAGTATCCGGATGTTTTCGAAGAAGTGACCGGACTTCCACCACACCGAGAGATTGAGTTCCGTATTGATTTGGTAAAAGATGCCAGACCTATAGTGATGCCACTTCGTCGTATGGCACCAAGGGAGCAGCAAGAGCTCGAGGTGCAAGTCAGCGATCTTTTGAAGAAGGGATTTATCAGAAGGAGTGTTTCTGAATGGGGAGCACCAGTTGTGTTTGCTACCAAGGCGGATGGTTCCCTTCGTTTGTGTGTAGACTACCGCGAGTTGAATAAAGTAACGAGGAAGAACAAGTATCCTCTACCGCGGATAGATGATTTGTTCGATCAGTTGAGTGGCGCGAGAGTATTTTCTCAGTTAGATCTCGCGACAGGTTTTCATTAGCTTAGAGTGGAAGCTGAGAGTATAGCTAAAACGGCATTTCGGACGCCGTTTGGGTTTTATGAGTGGTTGGTCATGCCATTCGGGCTGACCAATGCCCCAGCATATTTTGTGGATCTTATGAATAGGGTATTCAGAGATCAGTTGAATAAGTTTGTCCTTGTGTTCGTTGATGATATTTTGGTCTACTCGAGGACAGAGGAAGAACACAAGGGACATTTAAGAATAGTGATGGAGGTGTTGAGAAAACACCAATTGAAAGCAAAGTTTTCTAAGTGTCACTTCTGGAAGAGGGAAGTGAGGTTCTTGGGCCATGTTGTATCAAAGAACGGTATTGCCATAGACCCGGCGAAGGTGGCTATGGTACAGGATTGGCCTACGCCCAAGAATGCAATAGACGTAAGAAGTTTCTTGGGATTAGCTGGATATTATCGTAAGTTTATCCAAGGTTTCTCCAAGATAGCAGCACCATTGACCGGGTTGACTAAGAAGAATCAAGCTTTTGTCTGGGATGGAAGGTGCGAGAATGCATTCAAGAGTCTAAAGGACAAGTTGACAAGCGCACCAGTGTTAGTCATTCCTAAGGGGAATGAAGAGATGACGGTATACACAGATGCTTGCGGTACCGGACTAGGTGCTGTATTGATGTAAAGTGGTAGAGTGGTAGCCTATGCAAGTCGGCAGTTGAAACCGCACGAGAAAAGATACCCTACCCATGATTTGGAATTGGTAGCAATCGTGTTCGTGTTAAAGATGTGGAGACATTATCTTTTGGGAGAAATATTTGAGTTGTTTACAGATCATAGGTCATTGAAGTATCTCTTCTCCCAGAAGGATTTAAATCTCCGGCAACAAAGGTGGTTAGAATTCTTGGCTTCCTATGATTTTGACATCACATATACACCGGGAAAGGGCAATGCGGTGGCTGATGCATTGAGTCGAAGACATGCCAACTTAGGGGCTATGTTTCTAGAATGGAAGCAACTGGAGTACATCGCTGGGTATGATTTCAGACCAAAGTGCGAATTGGACCTAGAAATGTTAGCAAGTTTGACGATCAGACCCACTTTGATTGAGCGGATCGGCTCTAGTCAGAGGGACGATCCTAACCTATTGGAAATCATCTCCAAGTTAGAGATGGGTATCGATGAGGAGATGAACAAGTATGGGCTTGATCAAGACGAATGGCTTAGAAAGAATGGAAAGCTCATTGTACCCAATGTCAATGGATTGAGAGATGAAGTGCTTAGAGAATGTCATCACTCAAAACTGACTATACACCCCGGTGGTAATAAGATGTATTGAGACATGAGACAGACTTACTACTGGGAAGGGATGAAAAGAGACGTTGGGGAGTTTATATCCAAATGCATGAATTGCCAGCTAGTTAAAGCCGAGCAAAAGAAGCCTAGTGGGTTGTTACAGCCATTAGAAATTCCCGAATGGAAATGGGAGCAAGTCTCGATGGATATCATCGATGGTTTACCAAGGACTAGATCGGGACATGATAGCATTTGGGTGATTGTGGACCGATTGACCAAAAGTGCAAGATTTATACCAGTCAGATCGACCAAAACGGCAGCTAAGTTAGCAGAATTGTATATGAAGTGGGTAGTGAGATTCCATGGAGTACCTAAAAGCATTGTGAGTGACCGAGACCCGTTGTTCACTAGTGGGTTTTGGAAGAGCTTACAAGAGGCTCTAGGGTCAGAGTTACATCTCAATACCGCATATCATCCTCAGACCGACGGTCAGACGGAGAGGGTGAATCGTATTTTGGAAGATCTCTTGAGAGCATGTATATTGGATTTTGGTGGATCATGGGATGACCATTTGCATCTAGTAGAGTTTGCATATAATAATAGCTACTAATCCAGTATCGGTATGGCTCCGTTTGAAGCTTTGTACGGAAGACCATGCAACTCACCATCATATTGGATAGAGACTGGCGAGAAGTTTATGCTTGGACCAGATGTGGTGAGGGAAACTTCAGAAAAAAAATCAAGACCATTCAACAACGAATGAAGGCTGCCCAAGATAGGCAGAAGAGTTATGCTGATAAGAGGAGAAGAGACTTAAAATTCTCCGTTGGCGACTTGGTGTTTGTCAAGATTTCTCCGTTGAAGAGCGTAATACGATTTGGCAGGAGAGGCAAGTTAGCACCAAGATTCGTTGGCCCATTCTCTGTTCTCGAACTAGTCAGGAATTTGGCATATAGAATTGACTTACCAGAGAAAATGGCGGGAGTTCACAATGTATTTCATGTTTCCCAACTAAGGAAGTTCGTTCACGACCCAGATATAACTATTTCACCTGATCAGTTAGAGGACTTCGAAGTAGAACCCGAGGCAGTTGGGAACCGCAAGCCGGCCCGTATTGTCGAGCACAACATGAAACAACTTCGAAGAAAGGCGGTGAAGCTAGTCAAGGTTCAGTGGGGCGAGGACGAGAATGATTGTACTTGGGAGACAGAGGAGAACATTAGGAAGACTTATCCAGAACTCTCTGCCTGGTAAGATTTTGACTTTGATTTAGTTTTCCGCATGCTAGGGTAGGCTTGTTTGTTTGTTTTGCATGTTTGATTGTTGTATGTGGCAGTTAGGCATGCGGGATCTTTTGTATGTTTTGGGTTAAGGAATTTCGGGGACGAAATTTCTTAAGGGGGGAGAGTGTAACGACCCGTATTCTACGCACCATAGGACCATAGGATATTTGTTTCTTTCACATACGAAGTCGTATGGTCATGTAACTTTGGGAGACGACTATTGGGGTCATTTCCCATGTTCATGATTTTTCCCGATTTTTAAATGACCATTTTACCCCTAGTAATCACTGTTTTGGCCATAACTTTTGACTGGAAAGGAATTTTGACCTGAAACCACTTCCATTGGCTTCGGATGATGGTTTACGATTCCGTAGAGTGGTCACATTAGCCAAACGGACTCACCGTTTGGGAGATATGGCTGAAACAAGTTTCAGATAGTGAAAAACAGCTTAATTGGGCTTAACCGGGTGATTAGCAGCTAGGCCCAGAGGGGAATTTCGGTTTTAGAGGCATAGGAGGACTGATTAGGGTTAGGAAATCACTTTCATTTCAGTTTTGAGCCGCCACAAACCTTCTTGAGACCTTAGTAATGGCTTCCATCCTCTAAATCCTCTAAAACCACTCCAAAACACATTTTTAGTGAAGATTAAGCCTAAACTACATCAAAACAAGGCCAAATAGCAACATAGCAAGGTTGGAGCTGTTGCTATACATAGGAATTCGACCCAAACAGAGAGTATTCCAGATTTGGTGTTTTATTTTGTGGCCAAGGTGAGTGATTTGCATAATTTTTGCACTAATTACGGTAATTAAGGGTAATTAGTGAAGATTAGCGAATTTATACACTAATAAATCCTGGAAAAATGTTTAGAAATTCTTAAATAATATTTTATGCCTCTGTTAGAAATTTGGTTCGATTTGATTAAGTTTCGTTAACCCTATGATTAGTTTTATTTAATCATGCTTAAGGGGAAAATGGGATTTTGGGCATCTTTGATCCATTTTGACATGTAAATTCATTGTTTTGGTGTTTGTGGTTAGTTTGCTATGTTGCTATGACTGTTTGGGATGATTTGTGATGGATTAGTATAGTTAGATTTGCCGAAAACGTCGTCGAATGGCGTAAACAAGTTGCAGGAAAAGTGCAGGAAAGTACCCGAACCGGACCGGATCGGATCCGAACTGCATTGAAGTGGGAACCCGTTCCGAACCGCATTGAAGTGGGAACCCATTCCGAACCACATTGAAGTGGGAACCCGTTCCGAACCGCATTGAAGTGTGAACCCGATCCGAACCGCATTGAAGTGGGAACCCGTTCCGAACCGCATTGAAGTGGGAACCCATTCCGAACCGCATTGAAGTGGGAACCCGTTCCGAACCGCATTGAAGAGGGAACCCGTTCCGAACCGCATTGAAGGGGAATCCCGAACCGAACCGCATTGAAGAGGGAACCCGAACCGAACCGCATTGAGGAGCTAAACCCGAACCGAACCGCATGGAGGAGGTGAACCCGAACCATGGCGAAGGAGGGGAAATAAGCTGAACTAAACGGGGAGCCTGAGCACCACAGACCAAACCAAACCGAGTTTGAACCTCTACTCCAACTACGCGATGGCTCTTCTGAAGACCAACACCAATTCAACCAAAACCCGAGATGCAAAGGAAGTCCAAATAGGAAGTAGAACTCAGGATCCAGTTGGGAACCAACGAGTTATCTTCATGAGTTGGGCTTTGCTGCGGGACGTGTGCTAAGGGGTTGTCGATGTTTATGACTTTGGATCACTATGTATGGGAAGTACGTGAACGGATTCAGGGCTGAAAGGGCCTAGGTACGACTAAAGGGCTATAAACCAATGAAGTGGGGTCATTTGTAAAGATTTGGTCATGACTCCATGTGGTAAGCTTGGTAGTAGCAGTAGTTGTACAAGTCGAACTCCGTCACTACTTCAATGGGTCTAGTGATTGACAGTGGTGGACATCGTATGCTTTACGCACTGAGTGAGTGATGTGAGGATGGTTGCTATGGTCGATTTGTTTGCTATCATTATGACATGCACACCCCACCCCCGTATTCTTGCACTATTTATTATGGCACCTTAGAGTATTGTATGGTATGTGGTACTAACTCTTTGGTTGCAGGTCCAGGTTCAGGTATGGTTTAGTATACCTATTATTATTCTGTTTATATGCTTATCGCTCATACCAGGCTTTATGTCTGACCCAGAGTTTTATGTCTCCTCTTATTACTCTGGGTGCTCACACGAGCAGACTAGAGACAGGTTAGCTGGTGATGCACGGGTAGATGATCCGGAGACGAGCAGGAGGCTTCCACGTAATATATATATAGTATTCTCCCTGTGTTGTTGAAGATCACTGCTTGGGCATTAGTGGTGCATCTTCCACTTTAGCTTTCTTTTGTTTAGAGACAGTAAATTTGGAAAGTTGTAATAAGATGTATTGGGATTTCCGTTGCTTTGATGTTGATGTTGATTTTAGTTATCAGCTTATGCACTGTCTCACCTGTTTTATGTCAAGTATGTTATTAATATTATATTTTACTCCATGTGCTGTGAGACATTCTACAGGTTCTTGATTAGTTCGTTCCCTTCTTTCCTTTCTCCTGACGACCGTCCCGTGCTAGTCGGGCATGTGTACAGCGCACTTTCGAAGGAAATGCAGGCTGGTGCGGGGCGGGCCGTCACAATATACTAGAGAAGTAAAAATATGATTTTTTACTTCGATAAAAATATGATCTTCTCTTCGTGTAAAGATGGGATTTTTAGTAGTGAAAAGGCGAGAGTTTTAAATAGAAAAAGGCGAAATCTTTATATTTGAAAAGGCGAAATCTTTATATTTGAAAAGGCGAAATCTTTATATTTGAAAAGGCGAAATTTTTAATATAGAGAATAGCGATGTAAAAATAGAATTTTTATCTATATAGCATCGATGTAAAAATAGAATTTTTATCTATATAGCATCGATGTAAAAATAGAATTTTTATATATATAGTAGCGGTGTAAAAATAGAATTTTTATCTATATAGTAGTGGAGTAAAAATAGAATTTTTATCTATATAGTAGCGATGTAAAAATAGAATTTTTATCTATATAGCATCGATGTAAAAATAGAATTTTTATCTATATAGTAGCGGTGTAAAAATAGAATTTTTATCCTATGGAGTAATTATAAAAATATGATTTTTATATACATGGCAAGAATATAAAAATGTGATTTTTATATATATAGTGGCTACGGGCAACGAAAGTGACAAAAGGCGAGAACGACGAAGACTTCTACAAAAGAAGAGTCGTGGTATTGGATTAGCTATCGGTGAGAATTTCTCACTCTAAAATTCCTTTTCTAGTTATATATATATATACTAGGATGCAGACGGTGCTTAGCAGCACCCGACACCCGTCATCCACAGACCATGGATGGCTTGTTTGTTTGATTGATATGTTGTGAAAATTTGTTTGTGAAGTTGATGTGAAATAAATAATGATATGTATTCATGTGTTGAAATAAATTAATTATCGTTAAAAATATAATTTTTAACGTGAATGTGAATAAATAAATATTTATAAACAAATCGGCCGATTTGTTTATATTCACTGATTTGACTGATATTGATTGGGTCGATAAATTTTACATATCGCCCAACTGCACAAATAAAAAACTGTGTTTGTTGATTTGAAACCCCACATGGGTGTTGGGATAATATTTGGGTACACTAATGCCAATTATTTCATTATATGTCGATCGATTGGTCGACAAACTGTGTAAGAGTCATTTATTTATATTTGATGCTTATGCAGTTGTGTGGTGCACCTTGGATGATGGTTGATTGTTTAGCATTGCTTTTATATACATGTGTTGTATGGAATCCATATAATTAACGTTATATGGTGATTGATTGGGCCTCATTCCAATCGGGAAAATAATGAATGTTATAAAAGAAAATTCATGTGTTGAATATAAAAATAGTCATGTGTTGACGATGTTCATGAGTTGAAACTATTGATGTGTTGAGTGAAATATTTTATACAATAAAATTTACATCTTTATCATATTTAAAATTAGAACTACTTCACGGTGGAGTCTTATTAAAATCAAACGATAGATACCATAATTTTATAAAATATTTTACATAACAAAAATAGCGATGTGTTGACAGTACTCATGTGTTGAGATTAGTCGTGTGTTGAAAGAAATATAGATTCATGTGCTGAACAGAATATATATATTCATTTGTTGAATAGAATAACGAATTTATTGAAATATATAAAGCCGTGTTGATTAGAGTTGCGCTATTTTGACGTGAACGATACTTATATCGATTTTATTCGTTTTACAATGAATATTGAAAAGTGATTTCAAAATTTAATATTTTGAAATGAAATTCAAATTATATTCGATTAAAATTCAAATTGAAATTTTATTGAATCAATTTGAAATGAATTCGAATCGAATAGAAAACGAATTCGATTCAAATTGAATAGAAAGTGAATTTCAATTCAAATTGAATAGAAAGTGAATTTGAATTCGAATTAAATAGAAATGAATTCAAATTGAATTAAATTGAAATTGAATTAAAAACGAATTGAAATCGTTTTGAATGAAATTTAAAACGAACTGAAATTGAATTGAAATCAATTTGAAATGAATTCGAATTGAATTAAATAGAAGGTAAA
The DNA here is from genome assembly GCA_030737875.1 of Allium sativum. Taxonomy (NCBI): domain Eukaryota; kingdom Viridiplantae; phylum Streptophyta; class Magnoliopsida; order Asparagales; family Amaryllidaceae; genus Allium; species Allium sativum. Next base: position 106,077,141 of record CM060911.1, on the reverse strand, counting down.
TTCAAATTGAAATTGAATTGAAACGAATTAGAATTTGAATTGAAACGAATTTGAATTCGAATTAAATAAAATTGAAATGAATTCGAATTGAATTGAATTGAAATCAAATCGATTTGAGATTGAAGATGAAGTTGTTTTTGGAAACGAATTTAGAACTATTTATAAAATTCGTTTTAAAAGGAAATCGACGAAATATATAATATATATATAATGGCCTGAATAGAACGCGCCGCGCCGCGGCAGTTCGTGAATTTCGACCATTGACTTCGAATTGACATTACGGGAGATCCGACCGTCGGATTCTCCTAAAACCAGAACCGTTGGGTTCGTATCGAAAAGAGCTTTCCAATGAATATTAGAAAATTGAAATCTAATGGTTGGATTTGGAATTATGTCCAAATCAAATTTAGAAAAGGTCGTTGTAAGTGCAGTTCGATGGCCGTTAATAGAAATCGACTGTACGGGCCTTGATAAAATTAGTAAAACTATCTATAATTTGTATAAAATCATAAGAAATGATTTGGGAAAAATTAGGCTGAAAAATTCCACATTTGAAAGGATAAAAATAGATTTTTATCGAAATTAACTAGTTTTGAACTAGAAATAAAATTAATTTATTTTTGAAATAAATAAATTGAATTTGAAAGTGATTTAAAAAAAATATCAATATTCCCAATACGTGAATTGGACTGGAGTTGAATCGAAATTATCTTCGGAATATTTCGATGTTGGATTTCATGGCTATACAGATATTGTTATGGGAATTTGAAAGATATATTTTATATCGTTATTTCCAATACGATATTTGTTGGTTTCAGAATTTGATATTGAATATAAGCTGGTATATTTTCTATTCAGAGCCTTGTATTTAATGTCAAATGTGATTTGGGTTTATCGTGAATCGTGTTTTATATGACATTGGTTCTTTAACCCAGTTAAAGGCCGGATGCTGATTTTTGAAAGGATTAAAACTAAGTGGAGTTTTAATGAATCTTAAATTAGATTGAAATGTGAATTGATAATTTAAATTATCAAATCTGAAAAGTAATCGAGAATGGAGTACCACCAGTTTTGCTCCAAAGCGATAGTTAAATCTTTAATTAGATTTGAACGTGAAATGGTAATTAATTTTACCGATAACACCGTGGTGTTAGAAATGGAGTATTACCAATTTTCTCCATGGGATATATAGGTTGGGGATTGGGAAATAAAATAAATAATTACTTCGGTGTGGCTCGCTAATCCCGACTAGTTTGAAATGATATCCAAAGGAAGATTAAAGAATAAATTTAGAAGAATTTATCTTTGATAAAATTAATGGGAACCTTTCCCTAAGAATGTGTTTTTGTGAATAAAAGAATATTCTGAATTGGAATGAGGCGTTTGTTGTGTTTTTGTAACATTTGTTTATCATATACATGGGTTGTTCAGAAAGGCCGGGGTTATACCCATTCTGAATAACCGATTCGACGAGATGTCGAAGATGAAGACGGTGGTTGAAGACCGGAAGTCTTCACATCGTTTGGGTGATTACTGATGATCTCGATTGAGCTGTACACCCAAGATGAGGGAAACAGTTGGTGATCGTCCAGACGTACTTGGAGATAGATGGATATGCGAGGAAAGTGCCTCCGGTTTCGTTCAGACCCAGAACGAACTTGTAAATGGATTGTGTGTCTGACACTGGATTTTATTCTGTGTTGATTGATCTCCATTAAATATACATCTGTTTGGCGGCGGAGAATTTATTCTCTTGCTTAACGCCCTTCTCTGAGACGTACGAGCTCAGAGGTTGTATATCGATGGACATCAGTCGCATGGAGTGAATTGCTAGTGTGACACGCGTAAGTGGCAATTGATCAAGGCTTCTGTTGAAAAGCAAAGTCTTGTGGTTGATGATCCAAGCACTGCCTGTGTGGCGTAGCTTTGTGTATAACGTGAATTCGCGAGCCTCACACCTCGGTATGAGTCAAAAACGGGAGACGGACCGCTGGGAGAGCACAACGTTTCTTTCTAGCTAGGGTGGTGTTAGTGACCTACCAGCCCTGACATTTATATACTTTTCACCTGTGTGGTTGTTGGAATGCGAGGCGCCTCGGATATAGGTCTGTAAGGACCGGGAAACGTGTGTTCAGGAATTGCCAATCCTTAAAAGTAAGAGAGGACCGGCCCAGTTGTAATAACCCGGAAATGCGAGCCAATTTAAAATTTTATTTTGGCAATTTTAATGAATTTTGAATATTTAAAATGAATTATTTTAAATAATATAGACGAGAAATTTATTTTGAATATAATTCGAACGAATATATTTATATACATCGTCGTTAGAATATAAATAATTATATAATTATAGAAGGAATAGAAAATGGCCCTACAGTTCGATAATTCGATTTCAAACTTCATTTGAATGTACTGGGTGCAAAACAATCCGGATTTTAGCGAAACCAAAAATATTAGAATCTAGATGAGAATATCTTTCCAACGAATCTGAAAAATCGAAATTTCATAGCGGGAATCAAAAGTTATGCCCAGTTGAAAATTCAGAATAGTCGTTATGTAAATTATACATGGCCCAAAAGTCAAATTTTGCATACGGATGAATTTGGACTCGAAACCACTTCCATTGAGTTCAAAATGCCGTTTAGAACTCCGAAAAGTATAAGCTTTGATATATTCCGATATCTGGAATAGTGGCAATGGGCTGGAGTTGTTCGGTTAACAAAACATAGCCCTTAAAAAGTGAAATTTTGCATACGAGCTCAAAATTCGACGAGATAAATTTTTATGGATTTATAATGAAAAATCATTGTTGAGTTCCAAATGGCGCGTCGAATGGAGTTAGTATGTGGCCATGCGAGCTGAAATAGTTCAGGGTAAAGCGAGCAGTCATTTTACAAAGGAACATTATTGATACGACCTCAGAATTTGATTTCGTTTTTTTTTTCTGGATTCGTATCGTTGAATAATGGTTAAATCCAAAAGGGCTTGATTTTTTGAGTTAGCATGTGAGCGTGCGAGAAGAAAAGGTGCGCCAAAATAGCATTTTTAGAGCTTATCTGAGCATTTTCGTGATTTTTTTTGAATGGTCAAACGAACTCGGAATTCGACGAAACTTGTTTCGTTGGACTCGTCTTCACGTCTACTATCTCGTGTCCGAAATCGGCGGCGATTGGAGATCGTTAGCGTTCAAGCGATACGCGAGAAACTAACACATAATCACTTTTACTTCCTTTTCTCTTCATTATTTTCTTCCTCATTCTTCCTCCAAAAAAATCAAAAATGGAGACCACCCTTCCTCCCACCGTTGCCACCGCCCCTACCCCGCTGCCGCACCTCCCTCCGGCCGCCGCACCCCCTCCTCCTCCCCTCCTCCTCCTCTTCCTCCTCCTCTTTCTCTCTCCTCCTCTTTCTCTCTTCAAATGCAAAACCCTAAGCCACCACCACCACCACGGGCCCCACCACCCCCGCCGCAACCCACCAGCGGACTCCCCACGCCACATCAGGTCCGGCGCCCCCTTCCCCCTCCTCAATTCCGGTCGTGGGTCCCCCGGTCACCAAAAACCCATTTTACACTAATCGCCCGTTTTGCAAATAAGCCCCTGACCGTATTTCGCCAATAACTCCCAAACGGTGCGTTTTTGGCCAAAGTCCCTCTAGAACAAAGTTGTAGGTCACGAAATTCTCTTCGATTTGGCTATATGGAAGTCGTGTTTTGGAGTTCGGAGCTGCTCGGAAAACGCGTTCGAAGTCTGCTGTTCAAAAGCGGTAAAATTCGTGTACTTTAGCGAATTCTGGCGAATTGGAGCATTTTCGGCAAAAAGACCCTTAGGCGAAAGTTGTCCGGAATGGCGCGTTAAAGCTAGAAAAAAAGTTGGTGTGAAGATTGAAGCTTGTTTGCAAATTCTAGGACCCGAACAGCGAATCCGGGCGTTAGAAAAAAGTGAGTTTTCTCCGCTTTAAAGCTTCTATGGTTTTCGACGTATGAAGTAGAATAAAAATATGATTTTTATATTATAGGAAGAATAAAAATATGATTTTTATATAGTAGAGATAATAAAGATACGATTTTTATATTATATAGATAGTAAAGATTTGATCTTTACTATATGAACAACGATGTAAAAATAGAATTTTTATCTATATAGTAGCGATGTAAAAATAGAATTTTTATCCATATGGAGTGATTATAAAAATATGATTTTTATATACATAGCAAAAATATAAAAATGTGATTTTTATATATGTAGTGGCTACGGGCAACGAAAGTGACAAAAGGCGAGCACGACGAAGATTCCTACATAAGAAGAGTCGTGGCGTTTGGTTTAGCTAGTCGGTGAGAACTTCTCACTCTAAATTTCTTTTTCTAGTTATATATATATACTAGGATGCAGACGGTGTTTAGTAGCACCCGACACCATCGTCCACAGACCATCGACTTGTTTGTTTGGTTGTGTAGTTGGTTAGATTGTTTGATTGAAATTTGATTGTTTGATGAAATGGAATGGATTGATTGATATGTGTATGGCGTGGGCCATCACTAGACCGGGGATAAGGCTAGGCCTTGTCCCGTTTCTAGTATCGTGCCGTTATGCCGCCGAAATTTTCTAAAATAAGTTAGAAAAATAAAAACATCATTTTTATTTTGTAAATGAACTGAATAGAAATTCATGTGTTAAAATAAAATATTTTATCGTTAAAAATATAATTTTTAACGTGAATGTGAATAAATAAATATTCATTTACAAACCGGACGGTTTGTTTATGTACACCTATTTGAAGGACATTGATTGGAACGATAAATTTTACACATCACCCAACTGCATAAATAAAATCTGTGTTTGATTGTTTGAAACCCCACACGGGTATTGGGATAAAATACGGCATACACTAATCCCAATAATTAGTAGTATGTCGATCGATTGATTGACAGGCTGTTATAAGCGTTAGATATCTATATTTGATGCTTATACAGTGTAGTGCACTTTGGATGATGGTTGATTATGTATCGTTGCTATTATATACATGTGTTGAGTGAAATCCATATAATTAACTTTAAATGGTAATTGATTGGGCCTCATTCCAATTTAGAAAATAAAGAATATTATAAAATAAAGGTTAATGTGTTGACAGTACTCATCCGTTGAGATTAGTCATGTGTTGAACGAAATATTTTAACAATAAAATTTACATCTTTATATTATAAAATAAAGGTTCATGTGTTGACAGTACTCATCCATTGAGATTAGTCATGTGTTGAACGAAATATTTTAACAATAAAATTTACATCTTTATCATATATAAAATTAGAAACTAATTGGAAAATAGATAAGATGAGTGGTCTCCTGGATGTTGATCTGATGTTGGTTTCGGCCTTCGGGGTTAATATTCAGGGAATCGTTCTCTTACTAGTTTACGGTTGGAGTCTGATTTGAAATCAAACGATAGATACCTTAATTTTCATAAAATATATTAAATAACAAAAATAGTCACACATGGACAGTACTCATTCGTTGAGATTAGTCGTGTGTTGACAAAAATATAGATTCACATATTGAATAGAATAAATATTCATTTGTAGAATATAATAACGAATTTATTGAAATATATAAAGCCGTGTTGATTAGAGATGCGCTATTTTGACGTGAACGATGTTTATATCGATTATATTCATTTTTATAATGAATATTAAAAAGGAAGTGATTTCAAAATATAACGTTTTGAAAATATTATCATTTATATAGTAATGATAGGAAATATTCAATTTTGATTTGAAATTGAATATAGAATTGAAATGGTTTTGAAAACGAATTTAAAACGATTTATAAAATACGTTTTAAAAGGAAATCGACGAAATATATATTAAATATATTATATATATATATAATATAATGGCCTGAATAGAACGTGCCGCGCCGCGGCAGTTCGCGAATTTCGACCATTGACTTCGAACGGACATTACAGGAGATCCGACCGTCGGATTCTCCTAAAACCGGAACCGTTGGGTTCGCATCGAAAAGAGCTTTCTAACGAATATTAGAAATTTGAAATCTAACGGTTGGATTTGGAGATACATCCAAATCAAATTTGGAAATGGTCGCTGTAAGTGCAGTTCGATGGCCGTTGATGGAAATCGACTGTACGGGCGTTGATAAAAACATTAAAAATAGTAATAATTTGTGTAAAATCATAAGAGAGGATTTGGGAAAAATTGGGATGAAAAAACTCCATGTTTGAAAAGATAAAAAATAGATTTCTATCGAAATGAACTAGTTTTGAACTAAAATTAAACCCGTTTATTTTTAAAATAAATAAATTGGATTTGAAATGGGTTTTAAATAGAATTGATTTGTGGGTTTATCGTGAAGGGTGTTTTAAATAACACTTATTCTTTAACCTGATAATAAATAGAATGTGATTTGGGTTTATCGTGAACTGTGTTTTAAATGACATTAGTTCTTTAACCCAGTAAAAGGTGTTTTAATGAATCCGCAATTAGATTGAAATGTGAATTGATAATTTAAATTATCAAATTTAGAAAGTGAGCGAGAATGGAGTATCACCAGTTTTGCTCCAAAGCGATAGTTAAATCTTTAATTAGATTTGAACGTGAAATGGTAATTAATTTTACCGATAACACCGTGGTGTTAGATATGGAGTATTACCAGTTTTGCTTCATGGGATGAATAGGTTGGGATTGGGAAATAAAATAAATAATTACTTCGGTGTGGTTCACTAATCTCGACTAGTTTGGAAAACCATAATTTGGTTTGATATGACACCCAATGGAAGATTAAAGAATAAATTTTAAAGAATTTATCTTTGATAAAATTAATGGGAACCTTTCCCTAAGAATATGAAATTTAGAAACTAGTTGTAGGTTAGCTAAGAAGAATGGTTTCCTGGGTATTGATCTGATGTTGGTTTCGGCCTTCGGGGTTAATATTTGGGAAATTGTTCTCTTGTTGATTTACGGTTAGTGGCTGCTAAATTGGAATGAGGCGTATGTTGTGTTTGTGTAACATTTGTTTTAATATACGCGGGTTGTTCGGAAAGGCCGGGTTTATACCCATTCTGAATAACCGATTCGACGACATGTCGAAGACGAAGACGGTGGTTGAAGTCCAGAAGTCTTCACATCGTTTGGGTGATTACTGATGATCTTGATTGGGCTGTACACCCAAGATGAGGGAATCAGTTGGTGGTCGTCTAGACGTACTTGGAGATCGATGGAGATGCGAGGAAAGTGCCTCCGGTTTCGTTCAGACCCAGAACGAACTTGTAAATGGATTGTGTGTCTGACATTGGATTTTATTCTGTGTTGATTGATTTCTGTTAAATATATATCTGTTTGGCGGCGGAGAATTTATTCTCTTGCTTAACGCCCTTCTCTGAGACGTACGAGCTTAGAGGTTATATATCGATAGATATCAATCGCATGGCATGAATTGCCAGTGTGACATGCTGAGTTGCATGGATCAAGGCTTCTGTTGAAAAGCAAAGTCTGGTGGTTGATGATCAAAGCACGGCCTACGAGGCAGCTTTGTGTATAGCGTGGATTCGCGAGCCTCACACCTCGGTATGAGTCAAATACGGGATAAGGACTGCAGGGAGAGCACGACGTTTCTTTGTAGCTTTGGTGGTGTCAGTGACTTACCAGCTCCGACATTTATATACTTTTCACCTATGTGGTTGTTGGATGAGGCGCCTCGATTTTAGGTCTGTAAAGACCAGGAAACGTGTGTTCAGGAATTGCCAATCCTCAAACGTAAGAGAGGACCGGCCCTAAAGATCCAAGGGTTGCCCAGAGTGCGTAGCCCTGAGACATTTGCTAGAGTGTCTCGAAAGCGGAGAGGAGCTTGCCCCTTGCCTCGACTCATGACGGAAATCCAATTTCCAATACGAGATATTTCGGCTTTATTTGTAAAGCCTAGTATGGCGACATAGTAGCATGGGATGCTATGCCGTCTATGATTTATATTTATGATTGAAATTGTTTTGACACTATACACTTATTATAGTATCAAATGATTTGTTTTAAACATACCAAGCATGTTTGGCTATTATAAGGGAAAACCCTATCCTCCGGCTTGCGTTGCATTGTGTGATGGGACCTGGGTCTTATAATAGCTTCATTTTTCGAAAAAGCATTGCGCTGTCTTTTCTATGCACTGGTATTCTTGGGAGGAAACTCGTTCCGTGTTATACGGCGTGGTCCCTTGATTTTCTCTCTTTTAAAGTAAAGTTTTAAATAACTGTTTTAGTTCTCACACCAGACTCATGACTGACCTGGAGTTTATTGTTTTAACCTAAACTCTGGGTGCCCCTATTTTCTACACGGGCAGCTAGTAGTTTTGGTTTTGCAGATTTATATTCATAGGATCCTGATTTACAGCTGGGACGATGCTCGGAAAGCTCTGTATCCGTGTATCACTTTCAGTTAGTTTTGTATATTTTTCCGCTGCTAAGTAATTTATTGTAATCTCTGATATTTATCGAATGTAATTTATTCAATTATACTCTGTATATTCTTGTATTCTGATGGAATTGTTGTAATAGCAATGAAATGTTCTTCCGTCTGCGTTCATTTGTGTGTTGTTCTCAAAGTATCCGCTCTTTCCTTCCCTGGGAAGTTACGGGTTCTCACATTTGGAATCAGAGCTTTGGTTTACAGAGCTCGAGAACAAGACACATTAGAACCATACGAAAGAATTCATCAGAAATTGGATTAGTAATATCCAATTAGAATGACTTGTTAGAAATAGGATCAGTAGTATCCTAGAACGAGTGTGAAGAGTATATTTTTCAAATGAAAACAATTTTGTTTTGAAATTTTAATCGTTTTATACGTATTTGAATATTTATTTACTTAGAATTTGGACAATCCGATATATAAAGATATTGCATATACGTGTCATGAACGTATATTCGAAGTTTTAATATACCGGGTGGATATAGAACCGCACTTTAGTAGCTCGGAGATGTTCTGATGGTGGTTCGAAACATCATCAGCATTTATTTTCGAGTGATGAAGGTGTGATATCTATATATTTCCATTAGACTGGTGTGAGAACCAAAACTAATATAGATAGATTTATTGTTGTGATTTGGCATCAAAAACATGATTTTTTGTATATATGTATCATAATTATGAATTTGAAATTCTAATTCACTAATAGATTGATGGTTGTGTTGTTTGTTTATTTGTTTGATAATTTTTAAAAATTTAGCCTAATTGAACTGAATATTGAATTATATTGAAAATTGGTCGCATTTGCTTGCATATACATGTACTTACATTGAACAGGTCATTGCAAGGAGGCTAGAGCAGAGAATAAAATTTGTTTGCCCGACAAATAGGTACATGTTTACTATAATTTACTGTTTTGTTTGGGTGATGATGATTTTATGAGCCGATTGGCTAGCCGCTAGGCTTTTTCTTTTTCTTTTTGAGATCAGAGGGCCTTTATGGCAATTTCGGGATTTTCCCGTGCTCCCGGTGCAGGGGAGGTTATGGCGAAATTTTTCGAAAATTTAGGGTGTTAGCCAAATTTTTGAAAAATTTGAAAAGTTTTTAGAAATTGAAAAGTTGAAGAACTTAAGCCGTAGTCAAAATACTGGAAGTTGAGTTGAATTGTTAAACAACTTTCGGCTTCGTTTCTTTTCGGGGACGAAAAGTTTTAAGTGGGGGAGATTGTTATAACCCGGAAATGCGAGCCAATTTAAAATTTTTATTTTGGCAATTTTAATGAATTTTGAATATTTAAAATGAACTATTTTAAATAATATAGACGAGAAATTTATTTTGAATATAATTCGAACGAAAATATTTATATACATCGTCATTAGAATATAAATAATTATATAATTATAGAAGGAACTGAAAATGGCCCTGTAGTTCGATAATTCGATTTCAAACTTCAATTGAATGTACCGGGTGCAAAACAATCCGGATTTTAGCGAAACCAAAAATATTAGAATCCAGTTGAGAATATCTTTCCAACGAATCTGAAAAATCGAAATTTCATAGCGGGAATCAAAAGTTATGCCCAGTTGAAAATTCAGAATAGTCGCTATGTAAATTATACATGGCCCAAAAAGTAAAATTTTGCATACGGATGAATTTGGACTCGAAACCACTTCCATTGAGTTCAAAATGCCGTTTAGAACTCCGAAAAATATAAGCTTCGATATATTCCGATATCCGGAATAGTGGAAATGGGCTAGAGTTGTTCGGTTAACAAAACATAACCCTTAAAAAGTGAAATTTTGCATACGAGCTCGGAATTCGACGAGATAAATTTTTATGGATTCATAATGACAAATCATTGTTTAGTTCCAAATGGCGCGTCGAACGGAGTTAGTATGTGGCCGTGCGAGCTGAAATAGTTCAGGGTAAAGCGAGTAGTCATTTTGCAAAGGAACATTATTGATACGATCTCAGAATTCGATTTCGTTTTTTTCTTGATTCGTATCGTCTAATAATAGTTAAATCCAAGAGGGCTTGATTTTTTGAGTTAGCATGTGAGCGTGCGAGAAGAAAAGGTGCGCCAAAATAGCATTTTTAGAGCTTATCTGAGCATTTTCGTGATTTTTTTTGAATGGTCAAACGAACTTGGAATTCGACGAAACTTATTTCGTTGGACTCGTCTTCACGTCTACTATCTCATGTCCGAAATCCGCGGCGACTGGAGATCGTTAGCGTTCAGGCGATACGCGAGAAACTAGCATATAATCACTTTTACTTCCTTTTCTCTTCATTATTTTCTTACTCCTTCCTCCAAAAAAATCAAAAATGGAGACCACCCTTCCTCCCACCGCTGCCACCCGCCCCTACCCCGCTGCCGCACCTCCCTCCGGCCGCCCCACCCCCTCCTCCTCCTCCCCTCCTCTTCCTCCTCCTCCTCTCTCTCTTCAAATGCAAAACCCTAAGCCACCACCACCACCACGGGCCCCACCACCCCCCGCCGCAACCCACCAGCGGACTCCCCACGCCACATCAGGTCCGGCGCCCCCTTCCCCCTCCTCAATTCCGGCTGTGGGTCCCCCGGTCACCAAAAACCCATTTTACACTAATCGCCCGTTTTGCAAATAAGCCCCTGACCGTATTTCGCCAATAACTCCCAAAACGGTGCGTTTTAGGCCAAAGTCCCTCTGAACCAAAGTTGTGGAGCACGAAATTCTCTTCGATTTGGCTATATGGAATTCGTGTTTTGGAGTTCGGAGCTGCTCGGAAAACGCGTTCGAAGTCTGCTGTTCAAAAGCGGTAAAATTCGTGTACTTTAGCGAATTCTGGCGAATTGGAGCATTTTCGACAAAAAGACCTTTAGGCGAAAGTTGTCCGGAATGGCGCGTTTAAGGTAGAACAAAAGATGGTGTGAAAATTGAAACTCGTTTGCAAATTCTAGGACCCGAACAGCGAATCCGGGCGTTAGAAAAAAGTGAGTTTTCTCCGCTTTAAAGCTTCTATGGTTTTTGACGTATGAAGTAGAATAAAAATATGACTTTTATATTATAGGAAGAATAAAAATATGATTTTTATATAGTAGAGATAATAAAGATACGATTTTTATATTATATAGATAGTAAAGATTTGATCTTTACTATATGAACAACGATGTAAAAATAGAATTTTTATCTATACAGTAGCGATGTAAAAATAGAATTTTTATCCATATGGAGTGATTATAAAAATATGATTTTTATATACATAGCAACAATATAAAAATGTGATTTTTATATATGTAGTGGCTACGGGCAACGAAAGTGACAAAAGGCGAGCACGACGAAGATTTCTACATAAGAAGAGTCGTGGCGTTTGGTTTAGCTAGTCGGTGAGAACTTCTCACTCTAAATTTCTTTTTCTAGCTATATATATATACTAGGATGCAGATGGTGTTTAGTAGCACCCGACACCATCGTCCACAGACCATGGACTTGTTTGTTTGGTTGTGTAGTTAGTTAGATTGTTTGATTGAAATTTCATTGTTTGGTGAAATGGAATGGATTGATTGATATGTGTATGGCGTGGGCCATCACTAGACCGGGGATAAGGCTAGGCCTTGTCCCGTTTCTAGTATCGTGCCGTTATGCCGCCGAAATTTTCTAAAATAAGTTAGAAAAATAAAAACATCATTTTTATTTTGTAAATGAACTGAATAGAAATTCATGTGTTAAAATAAAATATTTTATCGTTAAAAATATAATTTTTAACGTGAATGTGAATAAATAAATATTCATTTACAAACCGGACGGTTTGTTTATGTACACCTATTTGAAGGACATTGATTGGAACGATAAATTTTACACATCGCCCAACTGCAAAAATAAAATCTGTGTTTGATTGTTTGAAACCCCACACGGGTATTGGGATAAAATACGGCATACACTAATCCCAATAATTAGTAGTATGTCGATCGATTGATTGACAGGCTGTTATAAGCGTTAGATATCTATATTTGATGCTTATACAGTGTAGTGCACTTTGGATGATGGTTGATTATTTATCGTTGCTATTATATACATGTGTTGAATGAAATCCATATAATTAACTTTAAATGGTAATTGTTGGGCCTCATTCCAATTTAGAAAATAAAGAATATTATAAAATAAAGGTTCATGTGTTGACAATACTCATCCATTGAGATTAGTCATGTGTTGAACGAAATATTTTAACAATACAATTTACATCTTTATATTATAACATAAAGGTTCATTTGTTGACAGTACTCATCCGTTGAGATTAGTCATGTGTTGAACGAAATATTTTAACAATAAAATTTACATCTTTATCATATATAAAATTAGAAACTAATTGGAAAATAGATAAGATGAGTGGTCTCCTGGATGTTGATCTGATGTTGGTTTCGGCCTTCGGGGTTAATATTCAGGGAATCGTTCTCTTACTAGTTTACGGTTGGAGTCTGATTTGAAATCAAACGATAGATACCTTAATTTTCATAAAATATATTAAATAACAAAAATAGTCAATGGCGTCTGACATACACTCTAGCGAAAACCCTAGATCTACCGAACCGCAGATCCTTGTTCCTGATTCTGAAACAACGAATGATTCTCAGAACGTGAATGAAGGATGGCAACAAGTTAATAGGAGACGCAAAAGTTTCCTCAACGCAGCAAAACAAGGAAACACGAATGAACGAAGACCAATTAATTTGCAATTCAAGGATGGTGTCAGATCGTGGGCCTCAGCTGTTGAAGGAAATACAAAAATAGAAGGTGGGGTATCAAAATTCGCCGGATCTAGAGATGAAGAAGGGGAATTCGCTGAATTAGATGACCTGGTGTTCACTTCAGCAAAAATCATGTGGAAAAATTCTATCTATATTTATTTGGTTGGAAGAAGACCATATTATGTTCATTTAAATGCATATATAAGGAGAGAATGGAAACCTAGAGGATCATGGGATATATTTGCAAGAGAAAATGGTTTCTATTTGATCAAATTTGAACTGGAGGATGACTGTATTAAAGTGTTAAATGGAGGTCCGTGGTTCATGGACAGTAAGTTAATCTTCACCAAAAGATGGGAACCAAATTTGAGATTGGAGCGCGATATGCTAGAAACTCACCCGGTATGGATCAAATTATTGAATCTTGATCTATCTTTGTGGAATGCCCGTGGCATTAGCAAATTAGCAAGTTTAATTGGCACACCATTAGCTATGGATGATCTGACGAAAAATGTGAAACGTCTTAACTATGCTAGAGTTCTAGTTGAACTGAACGTTAATGATGAAAGGAAAACTCAAATAAGAGGAAAAGATAAACAAGGAAATATTTACATTCAAGACATAGAATATGAATACATACCCCGTCTGCAAAAGCTGTAAATGTTTTGGCCATTCAGATGATCAGTGTAACACAGTGGCAAAACCAATTAAACAGGTTTGGCAAAAGAAATCTAACATTCCTAGTCCTGGTGAGCAAAATCAGTCCACATCTGTAGTGACTGGAGACAAAATGGACAGTGCTAATTCTACTGTATGTACAGAGTCAGAAAGCTTTTGTGACTCTATTCAGGAGGCTGGTGAGTCATCTGGACTGGAGGGCTTGGCATCAGCAACTGTATCATCAATGATTGTAAGTCAGCAGCATCTTGTGGATCCAATTGTGGTGATGGATAAAGAACCTGAAACAATTGAAGACCTAAATAACTTAGACATCAATCTTGAAGAAAATGATAAAGAGGTAAACAGTGGGGATGATGAGGATACCAGGAAGAAGAAATACACAAAACCAAATGTTGCATATGATAATCAATTCAAAAGCAAGGAGAAGGCAAGTAACTCTGGCACTAATGTTAGTGCTCGACCTCCTAGGTTGTTGAGGAGTAACTTCCTCAATACCAAATGTCCTTAATAGTATGGAATGTCAGAGGTCTCAATAACGACACCCGATTATTGGACCTCTATAATTTAAGGAGGAAGCATCTTCCTTCTTTTATGGGTATGATAGAAAATAAATTGAATGAAGATAATCTGAAAATCGTAAGTGACTCATTTGGAGATGAATGGGATCATGTTATTAACAGTGATTACTCTGATAAGGGTAGAATTCTAGTATTTTGGAATAAAACCATATGGCAATGCAATATTATTGACTTAGATGAACAACAGGTCACTGCAAAATTGGTTAATACTGGGGGACTGACAATTTATGTCTCAACAATATATGCAAGTAATTCAGCGAATGACAGAATGCAATTATGGGATAAAATCAAAGATCTAGCACCTAACATGGATTATTCCTGGATAGTGATGGGTGATTTCAATGCTATTCTTAAACCTGAAGATAAAATTGGTGGTAATACCGTTTGTGTTGCCCAATTATCAGAGTTCAATAATTGTGTTGTTGCTGCAGGATTAGTTGAGCCCTCCCATTGTGGTCTGCATTTCACATGGAGAAGTGGTGAGAAGAGGAAAATTTCATGTAAATTGGATAGAGTTCTTACTAATTCTATCTGCATAAACAAATTCTCAGACTTAAAAGTAAATGTGCTGCCGTCATCAACAAGTGACCACTGCCCTATTCTTGTTAATCTAATTCCTAGAGATGAAGAGCCTAAAGGAAAACCATTCAGATACGCCAACCACTGGAAAATGTTACCTGATTATAAGGATATAACTGATACCATTAACCTCAAAGATGCAGATACTCATATGTTTTCTGTGGTATAATTCCTCAAAGATGCCAAAGCAAAATTAAAAGAATGGAACAGAACAAGAGTAAAGGAATATGACAAAATTGATCATTTAGAAAATGAACTGTCAAAAATCTTGGAACTTATTGATGCTGGCGATTTGAGTGAAGGTGTTTGGTCCCAATACCACAAATGTCAAACTGAACTAAGAGATGCTTTAAAAATTCAAGCTGTTGAACTGAAACAAAAAGCAAAGGAAAAGTGGATTTCTGAAGGGGACGAGTGTTCAAAATTCTTTTATACTAAAATGTCTGTTCGCCGTAACACCAATTATAATCATCAAATTTTGGACAAAGATGGAAACCACTTGGTTGACATGAACAAATTTGAACAAGAGGCTGTTGATTATTTTTTGGAGCTTTACAATGGCGACAGTAGTAAAGACTTACCCATTATTCACCCCCGTAAACTGCTGAATGCTGATGGGAGACGCTGGATGAGCAGAAGAGTTACTGAAGAAGAGGTTTGGCTGGCCATTAGGTCCATTCACATTGACTCCTCCCCCGGTCCCGACGGCTTCGGTTCCAGTTTCTACTTGCATCACTGGAGCTACCTGAAACATTCTTTGGTGTCAGCAATTCAAGAGTCATTCTTGTCAGGTAAAATCATTAAGGAAATTAATCATACATTTTTGTGCTTAATTCCTAAAACTGACAACCCAACCAAGATTGCAGATTACCGACCTATTGCTTGTTGCAATGTAATATATAAAATTCTAAGCAAGGTCATTTGTAATAGAATGAAGGCTGTATTACCAGACTTAATTGCAGAATGTCAAAGTGCTTTTATAAAAGGCAGAAGCATATCGGAGAATTCTTTATTAGCTCATGAATTGGTCAGGAACTTCAATAAAAAAGGAGCTGATAAGTTATGTCTAAAGGTGGATTTGCAAAAAGCTTACGACAAAATTAATAGGAATTTTATCATTCATATGTTACATGCTATGGGTTTTCCTCTGAAAGTGGTTCAATTAATTGCTGAGTGTGTTCAATCACCTACTTTTTCTGTCCTTATCAATGGAGTGCCGAAAGGATTCATTACCAGTAACCGGGGTATTAGACAAGGGGATCCCTTATACCCTTATCTGTTTGCAATCGCAATGGAGTACTTTTCTCTCCAGATGGAACTTGCAGTATATGACAAAGTAGTACAACCAATTCACAATTTTCAACCGTCTGTTAGCCACTTGTTGTACGCAGATGACCTGATAATATGTGTCAAGGCAAATGTTAAAGCTGCTCTTAAGATAAAAGAAATATTCCTTAATTTGGAGAAATTTGTGGGTCTTAAGATGAATGAATTAAAGACTAAATGCTATTTCAACAAATTTTGTGTGTCCAGAGCTAATATACTTAACAGTTTGGGTGTGACTGAAGGGGAATTACCTGTGAAATACCTTGGTGTGCCTCTGTCATCAAACAAAATCACTGATCGAGAATGTGCTGAATTAATTATCAAAATCCGAGATAAATTGCAAGGCTGGAGCTCTAGACTATTATCATTTGCAGGGAGAATTGAACTAGTGCATACTGTTATTCAGGCTAAAGTGAATTTTTGGTTACAAACTTTTCAAATTCCAGATGCTTCAATTAGCAAGATTGAGAGTGTATGTTCACATTTTATTTGGAGAGGAATAATGCCTAAAATTAAATATGAGGACCTGTGTAGACCTAAAGAAGAAGGTGGAGTTGGGTTAAGGGAAATCAGAGATATGAGAGATGCATTTACTATAAAGCAAGCATGGAAAATCATTAACACTCAGGGCCTTTGGGCTAGATGGATGTGTAAAAGATATGTTAAGACCAATTTCTGGACTATGTCTGGTGATAACAATGCCTCAGCAACATGGAAAGCAATTCTTAGAATCAGAGACAAACTGGCAGTAAATTGTGAAAAAGAGATAGCTAATGGAAATGACACGGATTTGTGGAGAGACCCTTGGCTAAAAGGTAAATCACTTGTTAATAGATTGGGTTGGGATACCTACTCAGCATATGGTAGTCCCAATCAATTTGTTAATCATATTATTTATGATGGTAAATGGAGACTTGATCGAATGCCAAATGCTGAATCTTTTAAAACAGAACTTGAATTCACCCCCTTATTTATTGGTAGAGAATCAGACAAGTGGAACTGGATTGCGGATAAAAATTTCAATATGAGAAGTGCTTGGAATGCTTGTAGAAGTGTAGAGCCTACAGTGGATTGGAAATGTGTTGTGTGGAACAGACTCATTCCACCTAAGTTATCACATAACATGTATAAAATTCTACTGCATCGATTACCTACGAGAGATAGGTTACTAAAATGGAACATCATAGCTGAAAACATATGCCCCCTATGTGAAAAATGCGAAGAAAATCACCAACATCTTTTCTTTGAATGTGAATTTTCAACAAACCTTATCAGTCGCATACAAGAGAAATATAAAATCAGGGAGAAATCAAACAAACTGCAACATATCATGAATTACCTGATTGGCAACTGGTCCAAGATAGACGCAGAAATAAAAGAATACAGCGTTAGCGTTATATCTGCAAGTTGGTGGTTATGGAAGGAGCGTAATAGAAGGATTTTTCACAACAAAAGAAGATTAGTACAAGAAATCATTAAGCTAAACGAAGAAGAAGTGAGATTGACACTAAAATGTCGCAACAACAACCGTACGTCAGGTAGGGGAGCACCACCACCTGATACTGGAGCTGAGGATCAACTGGAGAGGCGGGTAGCACGGAGTGAAGGTGAAAACCTAAGGCCGCCATGAATTCGTGTGCTAAAGGGAAGCCGCCGTTCGCCATGATTTGGGGTTTAGGTTATTTTTGGCAATTTCAGTTTGTAAGAGGCAATGTTGTGTTGTCGATGTGTTAACATTTGCTGATGCGTGTATGTAAACAGCATTTCCTTCTTTGGGCCGCCAAAAGCCCATAATAAAGTTTACCCAATTTCAAAAAAAAAAAAAAAAACAAAACAAAAATAGTCACACATGGACAGTACTCATTCGTTGAGATTAGTCGTGTGTTGACAAAAATATAGATTCACATATTGAATAGAATAAAATTCATTTGTTGAATAGAATAACGAATTTATTGAAATATATAAAGCTGTGTTGATTAGAGATGCGCTATTTTGACGTGAACGATGTTTATATCGATTATATTCGTTTTTATAATGAATATTAAAAAGGAAGTGATTTCAAAATATAACGTTTTGAAAATATTATCAATTATATAGTAATGATAGGAAATATTCAATTTTGATTTGAAATTGAATATAGAATTGAAATGGTTTTGAAAACGAATTTAAAACAATTTATAAAATACGTTTTAAAAGGAAATCGACGAAATATACATTATATATATTATATATATAATATAATGGCCTGAATAGAACGCACCGCGCCGCGGCAGTTCGCGAATTTCGACCATTGACTTCGAACGGACATTACGGGAGATCCGACCGTCGGATTCTCCTAAAACCAGAACTGTTGGGTTCGCATCGAAAAGAGTTTTCTAACGAATATTATAAATTTGAAATCTAACGGTTTTATTTGGAGATACGTCCAAATCAAATTTGGAAAAGCTCGCTGTAAGTGCAGTTCGATGACCGTTGATGGAAATCGACTGTACGGGCCTTGATAAAATTATTAAAAAAAGTAATAATTTGTGTAAAATCATAAGAGAGGATTTGGGAAAAATTGGGATGAAAAAAATCCATGTTTGAAAAGATAAAAATAGATTTCTATCGAAATGAACTAGTTTTGAACTAAAATTAAACCTGTTTATTTTTAAAATAAATAAATTGGATTTGAAATGGGTTTTAAATAGAATTGATTTGTGGGTTTATCATGAAGGGTGTTTTAAATAACACTTATTCTTTAACCCGATAATAAATAGAATGTGATTTGGGTTTATCGTGAACTGTGTTTTAAATGACATTAGTTCTTTAACCCAGTAAAAGGAGTTTTAATGAATCCGCAATTAGATTGAAATGTGAATTGATAATTTAAATTATCAAATTTAGAAAGTGAGCGAGAATGGAGTATCACCAGTTTTGCTCCAAAGCGATAGTTAAATCTTTAATTAGATTTGAACGTGAAATGGTAATTAATTTTACCGATAACACCGTGGTGTTAGATATGGAGTATTACCAGTTTTGCTTCATGGGATGAATAGGTTGGGATTGGGAAATAAAATAAATAATTACTTCGGTGTGGTTCGCTAATCTCGACTAGTTTGGAAAACCATAATTTGGTTTGATATGACACCCAATGGAAGATTAAAGAATAAATTTTAAAGAATTTATCTTTGATAAAATTAATGGGAACCTTTCCCTAATAATATGAAATTTAGAAACTAGCTGTAGGTTAGCTAAGAAGAATGGTTACCTGGGTATTGATCTGATGTTGGTTTCGGCCTTCGGGGTTAATAATTGGGAAATTGTTCTCTTGTTGATTTACGGTTAGTGGCAGCTAAATTGGAATGAGGCGTATGTTGTGTTTGTGTAACATTTGTTTTAATATACGCGGGTTGTTCGGAAAGGCCGGGTTTATACCCATTCTGAATAACCGATTCGACGACATGTCGAAGACGAAGACGGTGGTTGAAGACCAGAAGTCTTCACATCGTTTGGGTGATTACTGATGATCTTGATTGGGTTGTACACCCAAGATGAGGGAATCAGTTGGTGGTCGTCTAGACGTACTTGGAGATGCGAGGAAAGTGCCTCCGGTTTCGTTCAGACCCAGAACGAACTTGTAAATGGATTGTGTGTCTGACATTGGATTTTATTCTGTGTTGATTGATTTCTGTTAAATATATATCTGTTTGGCGGCGGAGAATTTATTCTCTTGCTTAACGCCCTTCTCTGAGACGTACGAGCTTAGAGGTTATATATCGATAGATATCAATCGCATGGCATGAATTGCCAGTGTGACATCTGAGTTGCATGGATCAAGGCTTCTGTTGAAAAGCAAAGTCTGGTGGTTGATGATCAAAGCACGGCCTACGAGGCAGCTTTGTGTATAGCGTGGATTCGCGAGCCTCACACCTCGGTATAAGTCAAATACGGGATAAGGACTGCAGGGAGAGCACGACGTTTCTTTGTAGCTTTGGTGGTGTCAGTGACTTACCAGCTCCGACATTTATATACTTTTCACCTATGCGGTTGTTGGATGAGGCGCCTCGATTTTAGGTCTGTAAGGACCGGGAAACGTGTGTTCAGGAATTGCCAATCCTCAAACGTAAGAGAGGACCGGCCCTGAAGATCCAAGGGTTGCCCAGAGTGCGTAGCCCTGAGACATTTTCTAGAGTGTCTCGAAAGCGGAGAGGAGCTTGCCCCTTGCCTCGACTCATGACAGAAATCCAATTTCCAATACGAGATATTTCGGCTTTATTTGTAAAGCCTAGTATGGCGACATAGTAGCATGGGATGCTATGCTGTCTATGATTTATATTTATGATTGAAATTGTTTTGACACTATACACTTATTATAGTATCAAATGATTTGTTTTAAACGTACCAAGCATGTTTGGCTATTATAAGGGAAAACCCTATCCTCCGGCTTGCGTTGCATTGTGTGATGGGACCTGGGTCTTATAATAGCTTCATTTTTCGAAAAAGCATTGCGCTGTCTTTTCTATGCACTGGTATTCTTGGGAGGAAACCCGTTCCGTGTTATATGGTGTGGTCCCTTGAATTTCTCTCTTTTAAAGTAAAGTTTTAAATAACTGTTTTAGTTCTCACACCAGTCACATGACTGACCTGGAGTTTATTGTTTTAACCTAAACTCTGGGTGCCCCTATTTTCTACACGGGCAGATAGTAGTTTTGGTTTTGCAGATTTATATTCACTGGATCCTGATTTACAGCTGGGACGATGCTCAGAAAGCTCTGTATCCGTGTATCACTTTCAGTTGTGTTTTGTATATTTTTCCGCTGCTATGTAGTTTATTGTAATCTCTGATATTTATCGAATGTAATTTATTCAATTATACTCTGTATATTCTTGTATTCTGATGGAATTGTTGTAATAGCAATGAAATGTTCTTCCGTCTGCGTTCATTTGTGTGTTGTTCTCAAAGTATCCGCTCTTTCCTTCCCGGGGAAGTTACGGGTTCTCACACCAGCCGATTCCAGGGATCAAAGTGGGGTCCTGAGACATTTGCTAGAGTGTCTCGAATGGAGAGGAGCTTGCCCCTTGCCTCGACTCATGACGGAAATCCACTTTCCAATACGTGATATTGCGGTTTTATTTGTAGAACCTAGTATGGCGACATAGTGGTATGGGTCATTCATGCCGCCTGCGATTGATATTTATGATTGAAACTGTTTTGACACTATACACCTATAATAGTATCAAATAATGTGTTTTTAACGTATCAAGCATGCTTTGGCTGTTATAAGGTAAAAACCCTATCCTCCGGTTTGCGTTGCATTGTGTGATGGGACCTGGGTCTTATAACAGCTTCATCTTTCTTTATTTAGCATTACGCTGTTTGTTCTATGCACTGGTATTCTTGGGAGGAAACCCGTTCCGTGTTATACGGCGTGGTCCCTTGATTTACCGAACTTTTAAAATAAAGATTAATAACTGTTTTAGTTCTCACACCAGTCACATGACTGACCTGGAGTTTATTGTTTTAACCTAAACTCTGGGTGCCCCTATTTTCGACACGGGCAGCTGGTAATTTTGGTTTTGCAGATTTATATTCACAAGGTCCTGATTTACAGCTGGAACGATGCTCGGAAAGCTCTGTATCCGTGTATCACTTTCAGTTGTGCTTTTGTATTATTTTTCCGCTGCTATGTAATTTATTGTAATTTCTGATATTTGTTGAATGATATTTATTCATTTATACTCTATATATTCTTATATCTGATGGAATTGTTGTAATAACAATGAAATGTTCTTCCGTCTATGTTCTATTTTGTCATGTCCTCAATTCTATCCGTGCTTTCCTTTACGGGGAATTTCGGGTCGTCTCAAAAATTATTTTTGATATCAAATCCAGTGATATTATAATAGTGTCTAAATAAAATAAATAACAATCTAGCGGAACGCTTGCACTTCACGCTCCATGTATAATATAAAATCAAAAACCGCAGAGCACTTATTGGAGATTGGATTTCCAACATGACAAGGTATGGAACCACCTGCCGATAGTGTATCTCTAGAGAGGAATACACTGGGTTCAACATGAACATCTTGCAACTCGGCCCACACATGACTGACCACTCATTTCGCTTGAGTGTATCGAATGTATATCACCAACGGTTGGGATCAACAACCATTTCCCAAAAAGGGACAACATCGATAGATTAAAGAAGTAAAAGGAATTTCTCTAGATAGGTGATTATACACCCTAATGGGAGCGACCCACGTAGCCATACCGCCTGCCCGATTTTTGTCAATTCCCGGTTGTTGAGGCCTGAGGCTACGATTACTTTCCATTCATTGATAGAACAATCATTTTGAATGCCACATTGTCAGATCCGTTAATCACTAATTGATTTGCACAAATATATTCTAGATATTATGCTAAGAGAATAAATTCTCCGCCACCATATATATCTATACATACCAACATACGCGATCATTGGAAATACTCTGTCAGACATTCGTCCATTTACGTTCGTTCTGGGATTGAACGAAACCGAAGGCACAATTTCTATTAATAGAAAAAGCCCTTGCACTTTACTTCGTCTTCGATTATCTTCATATAATCTGATTCGCAATGCTACTGCCAATATGGAGTGGTTCTCGGATAATAATCCAACCGGTCTCTCCATATCGACAACGATATTGGCAAACACTTCGATAGTCGGTTATTTAACTATCGAAGAAAAAAAAATCCATTCAAAACATCAAACAAATCATTGGGCCTTTTAATTGATATTTCATTCATTAATTAAAATACTACTCCATTTCCTTATTAATATTTGTTAGCCAAATATTTTCAACAATCATCTTGTCCATTTTCGCTATTTGGAAAACATTTCCATATATCACCTCCTTTTATTTTCTATACATAGAAAATATCTTTTATTTATAACTGGAAAACATTCCAATTACTTATCTCTTTCACGCCCGTTCAATTCTATACTCAGTAATATTTATTTATTTTATTTCTAAATTTCCACTTACTTGGGTTAAAATGAATATTGTGTAAAAACATCGTTACAACAGCCCAAAATACTGCATTCGACTAAATTTCTTTAAACATTTATCTTCGAGACCGAATCTTGCTATTTATTAGTTAATAATGAAATCAATCGAATAGGGGTATAATTACCTCTCAGACCTTGACTAAAAATATTATTAAGTTCAAAACAGATAAGACCACTAATCTCAAATTGTCAACTCCATAAAAACCACTTATTCATTTTTAAAAACGTATATATATATATATATATTTCTATTACTAGATTTTCAATTTCCTTTTTGTTTATAATACTCTATTTTCAAGTTCGTTTCCTTACCAGATTTTATATATATATTGATATATAGATTTCTAATTATCAAATTATCTTAAAAATATTCGAACTCCTTAAATTTCCAGAAAATTTCGCCATAACCTCCTTTGTATCGGCAAATAGTTCAAACCTCAACTTGCCTCTATAGGCCCTTTCCATTCAAAAAGAAAATCAAAAAGCCAAGTGGCTTGCCGATTCGGCGCATAAAACCTCATATGGAATTTAAGCGTGTACCTTTTTGTCGGGCACTTCAATTATAATCTTCATACACTTCATTCCATACCTGTCTAACCCATATACTTCCATTCCTAATTTATACCAACTCAATCTGGTCATTTTAACTCGACTCGCTAATTTATTCTTTAATCATCTCGTTTGCTCATTTCATTTTTCTATTTGAACATATCACGTTCAAATATATTTTAACTTACTTATTACCATTCGAATCCCATTTTCAATTCAAATTCCATATTCAATTTTGAATATGAATTTACAATCCCCTTTTCTGATCCAAAGTTCAATTTCGATTTCATATTCCATTAACTAATTTTTCTTCAAATTAGTTAATTCAACTTAAGAATTAAAAACCCTATTTTTTGTTTCAAAAATCAGTTCACTTACACCACTCGAATTCCTACTTATTTTACAACTCAAATCTGGATTTTTCCTATGGAAATTCGGATTTTATTTATTTAAAATCCTTTTATTTATTTAAATAAACCATTATGGTTTTATAATGGTTCTAGCGCTGTTTTTCTGAAAATTTGATTTTGACATAACTCAAAATCTATTCGACGAAATCTAGACTTTTCTCTTCCATTAGAAAACTACTATCTAATTGGTCCTAAGGTTCTTGTTTCAAAGAATTCCGACTTAATTTGAGTTCTATATACTCAATTGAAGTTCAAATCGCCAATTTACGAACTGCCATGCTGCGGCGAGTTTGTTTTAATTATATTTATATATATAAACATTTAAACTTCATTTATAATAAATTCAACTCCATTCTGATATATTTTTAATATATATCAAATCAGTTTCCCTATCTACAATTGTCGATTTTTCCTCACTCGGTAATATATTTATTTATACTTCGATCTTCTATATTTAATTCCAATTCTTTTTATAAATAAATTATTTATAAAATTCGATATAATCGTATTCCAATTATAAACCCGTTGAATTCTTGTCAATTCAGCTTATATTCCAAATTCCGAAATATAATCCATCGTTTTGTTCCAAAACACTTCCCAACTTACTTTTAAATTCCTATTTGAATTTAAATGATTCAAATTATCCAAATGATAATTTATTTTACCAAAGTTATAACACTATTTATAAATTCAACATCCTTGTTTCATATATTTAAACAAGTTCCCTTTTCAAATTTCTATTTGGAACTCCATCCCTTTGATATTCCGGATTGCGGAATAAAAACTGTTGTTCCCTTTCGAATGATTTCAAATTCTATTTTTAAATTCATATTTGAATTTAAATATTCAAATTATCTCTTGATAATTAATTCATTATATTCATAAACACCATTTATAGATTCCCTTGTTTTATATTTAAACAAGTCTACTTCGAAATCTATTTAAAACCAAAATCTTATTTTGGAAATTTCTATTTATAATAACTTATATACATATAACACCCAATTTATTTCCATACTCAATTTGACTTCTATTTAAATAAATTTGAATTAATCGAATTTAAATCCTTAATCCTTACGGGTTTATTTTAGTTCAATTTTTATTCTGAACATCAGAATAAATTCCATTGTTTATTTCTTTAAAACGATTTCCCCATTTCTATTTTTATATTCACATTTGAATTTAAAAATTCAAATTATCCAATGATAATTTTCCAACTTTATTTATAAACACTGTTTATAAATTCATTTCAATTCCCCATATTATTCAATTTATAAAACAATGATTATAAATTAAATACTTATTCAAAACAAGTTAATATTCCTATAACTCATTAAAAATTCAATTTCTATTTTAAAAAAAATATATTTCCCCTTTTAAATCTCAAATATCCTTTTCACGATATTTTTATATATCATCATTTTGGCCCCAGTGATATTTAAACAATCAAACCTCTCAATTATCAACCAACACATCATATATGATAATATACGTGCAAACAAACAAATAATAATATTTTTGAGGAATCCACTTGGATCCCTCCAACCTGTTTTCCTACATCCACAGACGTTAGTCAACAAAAATAATACCCATCCTACTCGAGGCAGGATATCGCGGTATAGAAGGTCATCCACTATCATAGCGTGGGGCATATAGGGAAATCATCTGCTAATTGTACCGCGGGCATCCGCTAATGATACTGCGGGAAATCCAACCACCAACATATATATAATAGCAACCACCAAGCCTAAATAACTAATATATTTTAATAGCAACAAATAATATTTAAAGCATCCAAACAATCAACAACAATTATTTTTAATTGATAAAAGAATTCAAAATAAAAGTATGAGTGAGATTTACTCACCTGATTTTTAATCTGCCGAGTATCCAAATTTAGATTAAATTGAATTCCATTCGATTTAAATTAAACTCCAGTTAATTCTGATCGACCCCGATGAATTCCAAATTATAAGATCTGCAATTACGAATTCTATTTTACGATCTTTCCACTTTATATAAATTAAATGCACCTTCTTTCGATCAATGGTTTATAATGATAAATTAAAAATCTAAACCTTTTTCTTTTTATATTCTGTACTTAATGATTAGTTTACAATTTATATTTCCTTGCTAACTAATTTTCCTTTATATAAACTAGTTATATAAACTAATTTACTTGCATTTATACTATTTCATACTAATAAAAATACCTAAATTAATTACCTTATATCCTCATCTTGATCATCTTCTCCCCCTCAAAATCACGCCCAACACCTGCTGCTAAACAACCCAAATACTGAGCATCGTCTGCTTCCTTACTTCCACCCATTTCTGCCATGCCTAAACTTCCATTCTCTGTCACCTACGCATACCATTTTCCCAAACCCCAGACCTCCCAGTGATCCCCGAATTGCAACAAACTAGGTTTCATTACCACACATCGATCTGCTTTGAAAATGAACATATCACAGACCGATTTTCTCCAAATTCCAACTGTTGCACCCTCATAATCAACACCAATGTCTTCGCCTTACTCCAGATCAACATCCCTAAATCCAAATTCCACCATATCAAGATCCATACTACACCAGATTTATCCTCTCACACAACTCGTCAGCATCAAACTTCCCCCTTTCTATTTTCGAACAAACACAATAACCCATTGACCTTTGAAAACTCATGAGTCCTCAAATCGCTACCTAGGTTTGATTTCAGTCTTCAAAAGATTCGAACTGACCTGTTTGGGATTTATTCCACTTGTGTCCCTTTGAAGAAGTAGACGATTTCGGTTCTGGAGTTGAAACTTTCGAGATTTTGAATGAATGGGAAATAAGTTAAGTCACGGCCATTTTCCATTTTGAAGGATCGACTTTGATTTACCTTTGTGTATAAATGAACCTGAGAGAAAACAGAGAAGGAAATAAGAGGGGTATGGTCGCGGTATTTATAAAGACGGATACTTCGCTGTTAAGGAACTTCAGGTAGGGGTTTCACTGGGTAGGATTTATCTGAGCTATGTCTTAATAGGTACAGAGTTTATTACGGGCAGGTATTAACTGGTACGGTGTTTATTCAATTTTAAAATATCTCATGATCGCGAACTCCTTTTTGAACACAACGACCGACCTTCCTAGGGTAAAACCGCTATTCTGAACAATTGGGATAGGTATCGAAACTCAATTCGACCATATGGAGGAGATATTAATTTAAAATGATATAAATTAGATTCAAAACAATTTAATTCCTTGATAATAAATTATCATTATCATCTATATTTGTATTCAAATAGAACATATATTGAAATTGAATTTATACCGGTCATTTGGATTGGTTTGATTCAGTTTTAACTTTGAGATTAATTATATACTATATTACGATAATTATATATATATTCGAAATAAATCGTATTTCGATTATTAAATCGATAACTCATTATGAAATTCGATTTATATTATCAATTATATAATTAAAACTATATTAAATATTTTAAATAAATCGACCAAAAATCCGGGTCGTTACATTCTTCCCCCCTTAAAAGAATTTTGTCCCCGAAATTACTAAGGTAGGAAAAGTGCTGCAAACCCATTAACTTTTCAAAATTCATTTGTGTTGAAACTCAACTTTTCATATTTCTAAGTTCAACCAAAGGTTTTGGTTCACATTCATTTGAATGATTTACAATCAACATATTCCCATTTAATTCAAATTGAATTGAATCAATTTATTCATTTCGATCCATTAAACTTGTTTAAGTTAAATTTAAATTTCAGAATTCAAATCCCTGGGTTTTTCTTTTCAAATCCTTTGGAAATCACACAAATATATACACATATATTTATTTCCATTTCAAATTCAAAACATTTGAATTTTCAAACTAACTTGTTTTCTTTCAACAAATTTTCATCAAAACTTTTCTAAGGTAGCAATTCATCACTTAGAAATTCGAAAATGAACACTGATGATGCTGCAATCATCATCAAAATTATTTCCCAGCGACTGAAGTGAGTTCAGTGCTTTATCACTTTAAAAATCCATCTAAAATTGTTTTTTAATCAAAAATCATTCCAAAACAAAGCTATATTATTTTAATATACTTTGAAAAATATTTTTCTACTTTCCAGGATTTAAATTCAAAATTCTGGTTTGAATTAAATTTTAATTCATCTCATTTGTATAATTCATTCTTATACAAATTATATTTTGGTTAAATATATCCATTTCAATTTTATAATCTCATTGGATTATAATATCAACATCCAACACATCCATATAATATAATAATTCCAGAAAATTATTCTTTTTCTATCAAAATAGAATTTTGAGTAAAATTATTTCATTTACCCACTTAAACAATATTGTGTCAAATTTCTCTGTTCAAGTGTTTATAAATTCCTATCGACTTCGTGGCGTCCCACAATTCGATCAGAATTCATAAACCACTCAATAGACTAATATACAAATGTTTTTATATCAAATAACAAGTACGCTCTCTCGTATATGTACACTCAACTCATTCTAGGGTGCTACTGACCCTATCTCTAATGAGCACATCCCACCAAAGCCCAGGTATATGCTCAACCTAAGCTCTGATACCAACTGTAATGGCCCTCAAATCCGTACTATATGAGTTGACTAATAACACCACACGTCCAACCCAAATTGCACAGAAATACGAATCATTATTTGAAAGAAGTTAGAGGATGAGAAATAGAAAGAAAGAAAAGGTAGAATAGATGAAAAACGAAGAACACAAATCTCACAACGGAACGAATAAAATATATTATATAACATAACTTTTTGAAATACAAATCAGTAACTATATCTACATACCATTATCAGAGCACAACAGTTATTCCTGGAACAGTTATAAACACCTGTTTCCAAATACCACATAGAACAAAGCGGAAACATGATAGTCTATAGCTAACAGGTGAAGCCTCCTGCTTCCATCTCCTCCAAGTGAATTTGTAAAATCCCAACTACTTGACTGCCCGTACAAATTTGGGCACCCAAGAGTTTTGGGAAAACAAATAAAATAAACTCTAGGTCAGTCATGAGACTGGTGTGAGTAAACTCCAACCAATTGTTTAACTTTCAAAATCTTTTCGATAGAAATGATGATCGTAAGACCGATCCACACATAAACACGGATGGTTTTTACCTTATGATAACCAAAAATATTTTTGATATCAAATCCAGTGATATTATAATAGTGTCTAAATCAAATAAATAACAATCTAGCGGAACGCTTGCATCTCACGCTCCATATATAATATAAAATCAAAAACCGCAGAGCGCTTATTGAAGATTGGATTTCCAACATGACAAGGTATGGGACCACCTGCCGATAGTGTATCTCTAGATAGGAATACACTGGGTTCAACAAGAACATTTTTCAACCCGGCCCACACATGACTGACCACTCATTTCGCTTGAGTGTATCAAATGTATATCGCCAACGGTTGGGATCAGCAACCGTTTCCAGAAAAGGGACAACATCGATAGATTAAAGAAGTAAAAGGAATTTCTCTAGATAGGTGATTAAACACCCTAATGGGAGTGACCCACATAGCCCTGCTACCTTCCCGATTTTTATCATTTCCCGGTTGTTGAGGCCTGAGGCTACGATTACTTTCCGTTCATTGATAGCGCAATCACTTTGAATGCCACATTGTCAGATCCGTTAATCACTAACTGATTTGCACAAATATATTCTTGATATTTTGCTAAGAGAATAAATTCTCGACCACCATATATATATCTATACAGACCAACATATGCGATCATTGGAAATACTCTGTCAGACGTTCATCCGTTTACGTTCGTTTTAGGATTGAACGAAACCGAAGGCACAATTTCTATTAATAGAAAAGGCCCTTGCACTTTACTCCGTCTTCGATTATCTTCATATAATCTGATTCGCAACGCTACTGCCAATACAGAGTGGTTCTCGGATAATAATCCAACCGGTCTCTCCATATTGACAACGATATTGGCAAACACTTCGATAGTCGGTTATTTAACTATCAAAGAAAAAAAAACATCTATTCAAAACATCAAACAAATCACTGGGTCATATAATTGATATTTCATTCATTAATTAAATCACTACTCCATTTCCTTATTAATATTTGTTAGCCAAATATTTTCAACAATCATCTTGGCCCTTTTCGCTATTTGGAAAACATTTACATATATCACCTCCTTTTATTTTCTATAGGTAGAAAATATCTTCTATTTAAAACTGGAAAACATTCCAATAACTTATCTCTTTCACGCCCATTCATTTCTACACTTAGTAATATTTACTTATTTTATTTCTAAATTTTCACTTACTTGGGTTAAAACGAATATTGTGTAAAACATCATTATAACAACCCAAAATATTGCATTCGACTAAATTTCTTTAAACATTTCTCTTCGAGACTGAATCTTGCTATTTATCAGTTAATAATGAAATCAATGAGTTGGGGTATAATTACCTCTCAGACCTTGACTGAAAATATTATTAACTTCAAAGCAGACAAGACCGCTTATCTCAAATTATCAACTCCATAAAAACCACTTATTCATTTTTAAAAACGTGTATATATATTTATATTTCTATTTCTATTACCAGATTTTCGATTTCCTTTTTGTTTATAATATTCTATTTTCAAGTTCATTTCCTTACCTGATTTTATATATATATTGATATATAGATTTCTAATTATCAAATTATCTTAAAAATATTCTAACTCCTTAAATTTCCAAAAAAATTCGCCATAACCTCCTTTGTACCGGCAAATAGTTCAAACCTCAACTTGCCTTTATAGGCCCTTTCCATTCAAAAAGAAAATCAAAAGGCCAAGTGACTTGCCGATTCGGCGCATAAAACCTCATATGGAATTTAATCGTGTACCTTTTTGTCGGGAACTTCAATTATAATCATCATACACTTCATTCCATACCTGTCTAACCCATATACTTCCATTCCTAATTTATTCCAACTCAATCTGGTCATTTTAACTCGATTCGCTAATTTATTCTTTAATCAGCTCATTTGCTCATTTCATTTTTTCTATTTGAACATATCACGTTCAAATATATTTTAACTTACTTATTACCATTCGAATCCCATTTTCAATTAAAATTCCATATTCAATTTTGAATATGAATTTACAATCCCCTTTTCTAATCCAAAGTTCAATTTTGATTTCAAATTTCATTAACTAATTTTTTCTTCAAATTAGTTAATTCAATTCAACAACTAAAAACCTGATTTTTTGTTTCAAAAATCAGTTCACTTACACCACTTGAGCTCATACTTATTTTACAACTCAAATCTGGATTTTTCATATGGAAATTCGGATTTTATTTGTTTAAAATCCTTTTATTTATTTAAGTAAACCGTTATGGTTTTATAATGGTTCTGGCGCTGTTTTTCTGAAAATTTGATTTTGACATAACTCAAAATCTATTCGACGAAATCTAGATTTTTCTCTTCCATTAGAAAACTATTATCTAATTGGTCCCGATGGTTCTTGTTTCAAATAATTCCAACTTAATTTGAGTTCTATATATTCAATTGAAGTTCAAATCGCCAATTTACGAACTTCCGTGCTGCAGCGAGTTCGTTTTAATTATATATATATATATACAAATGTTTAAACTTCATTTATAATAAATTCAACTCCATTCTGATATATTTTTAATATATATCAAATCAGTATCAGTTTCCCAATTCAACATAATATTTTCGATTATCTATAATCGTTGATTTTCCCTTACTCGGTAATATATTTATTTATACTTCGATCTTCTATATTTATGTAATGTCCCGGATTTTTCGGCCATTGAAATTCGAATATTTAAAATTTTCATATATTATATTTGAAATATAATGGATTTTTAATCGAATTTATTTATTTAAAATGGAGTTCGAATATATATATTTTTATATATTAATTAAAACGAGCTCGAAAGCGATGCGGTAGTTCGTAATTTTCGATTTGAACTTTAACTGAATATACAGGATCCAATATAAGTTGGATTTCTGTGAAACGAGAAACGTTTGAATCAATTCGATTATACTTTTCTAATGAAAGAGAAAAATCGAGATTTCAGCTTATAGATTTCAAGTTACGTCCAATTCAAATTTTGAAATAGTCGCTGTAAAATCGTTTTTAAATTATAACGATTTATTTATTTATATTAAAGGATTTTTATGTAAATAGCATATTATTTAAAACCAGAATTTCTAATATTGAGTTTGGAATTTTACCGTTTGGGATTGAAGCAACTGTATTAAATAAATATGATGATATTATTTTATCATTAAAATAAGCTGTTTAATTTAATTTGTAAATAAAACCGCATAGGGTATGTAAAACCTGAACGTGTACAAGAATTGTCTATAGTAAGAAACTAGAAAAAAAACCATATATATACAGCTCTGTGTATGAATGCAAAGATAAACGGATGTAACAATTCATTCATGTACAACATGCCAGTAATACACCATTTCAATGGCACAGAAAAAACAAGAGAACAGCAAGAACAATTAAAGTTTACATTTTTTCTTATATAAATAATATTGTGCAAATTATATATGCTGAAGTATATAGCAGATTGATCAAGAATATAATTACGATACACGTAATGACTTAATTAATAAATCAAATTCATTTTAACTTGAATCATTTAAAAATTCGATAACTATCGAGTTGTTTACACACACCATTGATCGGCTTAAAAACACGGTCCAAACTATCCGAACATCTCTTCTTGATCATATCTGATTATGAAAGCATTTAATTACATTATCGTCACAATACAAGTTAAAAGTGTTATCTTGTACAGTACAAGTTCAAAAAAATTAATACATAACCAAAAAGAAAGAAATCAACATTTTGTAGATCAACTTCTTCATGCTTTTTCTTGCTGAACCAGTGAATCCATCTCAATCAGTTGTGATCTGCGAAAAAGAAAAAGAAGAAAAACCCATTAAAAGGGATGATTTCATAATAGCATATGAACAGTATAAAAAAATCATGAAACGGCTAATATATACATGATGGCAAATAAAACCAAAGCAAACTGTTCTAAGAATCTCAAGCAGTAGTCTAAGCTGCCAAAAACAGTAAAAACTCATGTGCTAGCATTGAGACACATAACTTTATGCGCTACTACAGTTCTTTATGGACATAAAAAGGCAAGTTAAGCATCCTAGTTGAATGTTTTATGCTTTTGCATTAAGAATAATAATAACTGAAAATTTCAGAAGCACGGAACAAAGTGTTGAACAAATGCAAGCCAAGAGAAAAAAAAACATTAAAAGACACACATCAAAATAGCAGGGGCATAAAAGAGTGATTACAAGACAAAAATGGGTGATGTTGGTATTTTTTTGTATGATATATGTTAATCTATTCAATGGTATATTTGCTCCTGAACATAATGTGAATTCTCATATTAAAATTTATCACTTTTCAAATGTGATTATTAAAACTCATTATGTTATGCTTTTAGTTCTAATCATTGATTTAATATACCTTATGATTAAATTCTTACATAAAATAGATGTATATTTATTTATCAATATCCAAATATATTAAGATGTTCATACTTCTTATCACCTTCTAAAACAGTGAAACAAACCATATATTTATATAATCATACATCAAGACTATATTGAGATGAACAGCTAAGGAAAAAAAAATAGTACATTGTGTAGCTGATGAAACCAGATATTGGTGCATTCATACATAGATCCTATAAGTACAGTGCACAAGCTAGAGAGAAACAAATCTATATGGCCAAATCAAACAGTAAACCCACATGTATATAAAGTAAAATTCTGATACAAAATTCACTGTTTACATGTATTTAAAATGGATATAAAATCTATGTTTCAGTTCAAAATCTCTGATTGAAGTTAACTAGACATAGCTACAGTTGCCTAACCTACCCAAGTTCAATCAATATCCATTCGAACAGATATCACACACAATCAAACTACCATCAAAATAGTTTTCAAATCTTTGATAGAATAGAAACTCGTACCCACAGTTACTTAACCTACAACCTACAATTTATATACTGGACCATATTTTAGCTACAGCACAGAAAATCCATCAATATCTCGGTTAAAAACCCTCACATATCATTTCAGTTCTAGTACACGAAAATATGAAAAGGGGATATGGCCTAAGTATAGACGATCCTATCTAGGAAAAGGACTGAAAGACAAGGTTCTTATCTAGTTTCCAACCACAATTATAAATACATGCATTCACCCAATCATCCAATTCAAGAACAATATAGAAAAAAAAGGAAAAAACAGAAAAGAAAATTCAAAACAAATAATACTGAAATCAAGTAAAAGAAAAACTTAGCTTAAGATGAAGGAGGCCGCTTCAATTCTGGAGGTTTGGGGGTTCATCGTGGATTAGCAGGGGTTGATCGACAAGTAGTTGCTGAAGGGGGTTACTTGGGGGTCCGATGGATCGTCGGAAGAAGGAAAGCGAAGGGAAAATGGAAGTGGAGGGGCGCGAGAAGGGGTAGCGACGCCATCGAACTCGGACTTGCTGCTGAAAGGGGATTAAGATTTGGTTTTATTTCGGCTTTGAAAAAATGATGGAGGCGGCTGAAGAAAAAAAATGGAAGAGGGATCGTTGGTTAAGGGATTTATGGTAAAGCGGGTTGGGCTTTGGGCCGGCTGGTGAAGGTAAAGCCCCGTTTAAATTTAAAAAGAAAATCTATGTTTTAATTTAATTAGTTTATAAATTAGTTTATGTGATATCTCGTACATACAGTATCAGATTTACACATGGTCAGTTGCGTTAGGTCCGTTAAGACGAGAACTTCGAGATGGAGCAGAGTTGGTCAGGATCGGGAACAACTGAGAATTTTATTCGAATTAAATGTCAGTTTAGTTCAACTAAAACCAGATATTTATCAACGGATTTAAATCAAGGTGAGTTAAACTCACTCAGCTCTTCCCATTTATATTTTATATAAATTGGGTTTTTATTTTGCGTGTTCTAATTGTTAGTGGTTGACCATTTGTTGGTAATATATATTTATTGTTGATTCAATTAATGAAATTAAACGGTCGTTTAATTTCAGAAAAAACACCAATCGTTATGATTTGACCCAAATAAAGAAATTTCCATTGATGGGTCACGTATATAGACGTGTTTGAAATTGTGTGAATTATTTGAATTGGTTGTGAATTGATTGGTGATCTTTATAGAAACTTCCAGTCAAATAAAAAGAAATGATTGATTGTTGTTGATTATTGAACCATGCTTCAATATTTGTTCTGATGGGTAGTATGGTTGGGTAATTGGTATCACTTGGCCTATAAATCAATCGAGTTATAAAATATGGATTTTATCGATAGTAAATCGATAATATTTAAGTTATAAATATATTTTATAAAGAAAATAGGTTTTGAAAGTTTTTACATTGAAAGGTTATTCAAAAAGGAAATAAATATTCAATTATTTATTTAAAGTTTATAAGGAATTAGGAAATTGTTTTATAAACCAAATTCTTATGTTGATAAGAATATAAACAAACGAGCAAGTAATAACCTAAGGGTAAGTATTTCATTAATCACGCCAAGTGAACAATTAAATGAAATTATTTAAATTAATTATATTTTAATTAATTTAAAGAAGGAATTAACTGGAGTTAGTTAAAGAAATAATCGTGTTTTGAAGTGACCGAGTCGACCATTGTAACAAAGTTAGACCTTTTTATTAGTTTGTTGTTAATGAACTAAACCAAATGACCTGACAAATAATTGGTTAATTTTGAAGAAGATTTTAAAAGAAATTTTAATTATTTATCTTTGTAAATAAAACTGATTTTTTTACAATAATAAATGTAAAAATAAATTATTTGTTTAGTTTGATTTATTACTTCTTAAACGAGATATATTTAAGTAAGTAATTGTTTTGAGGGTTTTAGGTTAAATCTGAGATGTATAAACATAGTTATAAAGGGAATGTGAGATTAAAGCGTTGTTTTGAATTGGGGATACTTGAGAATGGAATTAAGTTAAGGGATTTGAAAAGGGTTTTCTAGAAAGAAAGGAGATTGAAAAGGGATTGAAATCGAGTTTGGTAAACAAAATTGAAAATAGGATTCAGTTTGTGAAACAAAGTTATTTGAATAAGTCCAGAGTTAATTAAAATGATGTTTAGTAAACAATTATTTAATTAACGAATTAAGCAATATTAATTATATTTGAAAAAAGAAGCTTCCAAAAGATAAGGAGAACAATAAAGATATTTTAACTAGTGCAATGTGTTTGATGTAAGATTTAATATCGGTTCTTGAATTACAGCTCGTATTGTCTGAAGATAAGAACGTTGTTGATCAAGGTCTGAGAGGTAACTAAAATACCCCAAATTGAACGTCTTCGGGACTATCCAAGGATAATGCTAGTTGGTAATGTTAGGAAGGTATGTTAAAATTTCCAAAGTAACGGAAATGATATGCGTTGATATTTCCCTAGTCATGGAATTAAAATGAGATGGGCAAAATTTCGTAAAGTAAAGGGATAAGATATAGAATGGTTTATTCTATAAGGATAAGGATTTGATATTTTTCCAAGGGATGAAAACAAGAGGGGTGGCGTAACGTCGAGTAGTAAGTTGAAATGATTTCTCAGGAAATGTTATAGTAAATGGATATTGGATATCGTTATATAATATATCCTTTCTAAATATTAAATTAAAATGGTTTTATGAATATTTGTATATTAAAGTGATGAGTGAAATATTTTCCTAAATGTTGGAAATATTAAAGCTTAATTAATTTTAATTAAAAAAGTCAAGTGATGCTGAGCACTAGACTAGTGAATCTATTTTTGTGATTTTCATGGATGTTTACTTGATAGTTAAACAACTGACTATCAAGTCTGACCTTTACAATTGTTGGTATGGAAAGACCGGGATCGAATGAATATTCGAAAACCATTCTGACCAACAAATACGAAAATATAGAAGAGATCAGACGACGATCGAGATGGAGCATTTGAAGACCATAGATCTTCATAAAGCGGAAGAACCACTTACAATCTCTGCTTCGACCCGAAGATATATTGGGGTTTTGTCGTGGTTGGAATCTGTGGATTGCAAGGACGATCGCTACTGATCCATGGGGTGATTCCTATATTGGATGCAGTAGGAGAGTACCTTTGGATCATCCTGTTCCTGGATGACTTGTATGGACGAATGTCTGATAGAGTATTTCCTGAAACCACGTACGTTGATTTTTACAAATATACCGAGTGGTGGCAAAGAGGGGCATTTCTTTTATACTCAGAGTATATTTATGGACGTCAATTAGTGACTTGACGGATCTGACGATGTGGCATTCAGAGTGAATGGTGGCCAGGTGTTCAAAAGAATATAACCTCAATGTAATAACCCGAAAATCTGGGCCAATCTAAAATTTTTATTTTGGCAATTTTAGCGAATTTTGTTTATTTAAAATGAATTATTTTAAATAATATCGACGAGAAATTTATTTTGAAGAGAATTCAAACGTATATATTTATACGCGTCGTCGTGAGAATATAAATATTTATATATAATTATAAAAGGAATTGAAAATGGCGCGGTAGTTCGATAATTCGATTTCAAACTTCAATTGAACGTACCGGGTGCAAAACAATCCGGATTTTAGTGAAACCAAAAATAATAGGATCTATTTGATAATATCTTTCCAACGAATCCAGATAATCAAATTTTCATAGCGAGAATCAAAAGATATGTCCGGTTGAAAATTCTGAATAGTCGCTATGGAATTCAGGCCCTTAAAAATGGAAATTTTGCAAGCGACCTCGGATTTCGACGAAATCAGTTTTGTTGGATCTGCAGTGTAAAGTTATTGCTAGATTTCAATTTTCATAATTTTTCGAATCAATATGTGAGCGTGGCAAAAGAAAACGCGTTTGACCAGTTTTAGTTGATTTTAATCGACTGGAAAATGGCCATTTTTCAAACGGTCTCAGGATTCGACGAAACTAGTTTTGTTAGGACCGTATCGTCAATACGAAGCTAGAAAATATTTTTCTGGGATTTATAGAGTTAGTATGTAACCCCAGTAAATTGAAATGTGCGTTTAAATTGAATATATTAAGAATTATACTTTAAATTCAATGGAAACTGATTCAAATAGTCGAATTGGCATACGATACATATCTCATTGTGTTCGGAATGGGGGTAATTAGCTAGGGGCGACAGTCGTTGGGTCTCGTTTTATGGTCGAATAAAAAGGTTGCTTTATGAGATAAATTAAATAAATTAATTAATTATATATATATAAATTCCTCGCCATTCTCTCTCCACCCTCAGTTAGAAGAAAAAAACCCGATCTAAATCAAAATCGATCGCCCCACTGCCAAATCGCGACGCCGCCTGGTGCCCCACCGCCGGCGCTAGCCATCGCGCCTTCACCCCCAGCAGCGCCTCGACCTCCACGCACCCACCTCCGGCCCCCTGAACGAGACCGCCGCCCCTCTCCATCGTTAGAATCGGTCCAACCCTCATCCGCCGGAAACCCTAACACTATCCGCCACCAACCTGAGCATCCAGGCCACCGCCGACGATCGCTGCTTTTCCCCTCCCCTCCGGCGTGAGTTAACAGCAAAAAGAAGGTAATTTAAAGTAATTTAGTTAATTTATGAATTGATGTTGATTATAAACTGATATATAAAACCGATTTACAAAAGAAGATTTACAAAAATATAATTTTTATGTAAGGTGTTTTTTTTAAAGATATAATTTTTTATGCACGAAGTAGCAACTTAAAAATACGATTTTTATATATTGAATAGCATAGTAAAAATGTGATTTTTATATATTGAACATCGAAGTAAAAATGTGATTTTTATATATTGAACATCAAAGTAAAAATGTGATTTTTATATATTGAACATCGAAGTAAAAATGTGATTTTTATATATTGAACATCGAAGTAAAAATGTGATTTTTATATATTGAACATCAAAGTAAAAATGTGATTTTTATATATTGAACATCGAAGTAAAAATGTGATTTTTATATATTGAACATCGAAGTAAAAATGTGATTTTTATATATTGAACACCGAAGTAAAAATGTGATTTTTATATATTGAACATCGAAGTAAAAATGTGATTTTTACATATTGAACATCAAAGTAAAAATGTGATTTCTATATATTGAACATCAAAGTAAAAATGTGATTTTTATATATTGAACATCGAAGTAAAAATGTGATTTTTATATATTGAACATCAAAGTACAAATGTGATTTTTATATATTGAACATCGAGATAAAAATGTGATTTTTTATATATTGAACATCGAGATAAAAATGTGATTTTTATATATTGAACATCGTAGTAAAAATTCGATTTTTACATATGTAGTGGCCACGGGCAACGAAGAGGACGAAAAGGCGAGAATGACGAAGATCTCTAAAATAGGAGTGTCGTGAAGTTGGGATAGCTTTCGGTGAGAATTTCTCACTCTTTAATTTAATTTTCTAGTTATATATATATATACTAGGATGCAGACGGTGTTTAGTAGCACCCGACACCCGTCATCCACAGACCATGGATGGCTTGTTTGTTTAATTGTTTGGTTGTGTAGTTGGCTAGATTCTTTGGTTTGAATTGAATTGTTTGGTGAATTAAAATTGATTTGATTGATGTGTGAATGGCGTGGGCCTTCACTAGACCGGGGATAAGGCTAGGCCTCGTCCCGTTTCTAGTATCGTGCCGTTATGCCGCCGAAATTTTCTAAAATATGTTAGAAAAATAAAAATATCATTTTATTGAATAAATGAACCGAATAGAATATTCATAGGTTGAATAAAATAGTTTGATCGTTAAAAATATAATTTTAACGTGAATGTGAATAAATAAATATTCATTTACAAACCGGACGGTTTGTTTATGTACACCTATTTGAAGGACATTGATTGGGACGATAAATTTTACACATCGCCCAACTGCACAAATAAAAATCTGTGTTTGATTGCTTGAAACCCCATACGGGTATTGGGATGATATTTGACGTACACTAATCCCGATTGTTTAGTTGTATGTCGATCGATTGATTGACAGGCTGTTATAGGCGTTGAATATTTATATTTGATGCTTATACAGTGTAGAATGCACTTTGGGTGATGGTTGATTATTCATCGTAGTTGATATATACATGTGTTGTAGAAAATCCATATAATTAACATTATATGGTAATTGATTGGGCCTCATTCCAGTTTCGAAAAAGAAATATTTGAAAAGGGAATATTTGAAAATAGAATATTTGAAAAAGGAAATATTTGAATAGCAATATTTGAGATAGGATATTTGAAAATAAGAATATATGAAGCCGTATTGATTATATTTACGCCATTTTGACGTGAACGATGTTTATATCGATTTTATTCATTTTATAATGAATATCGAAAGTGATTTCAAAATCTAATATTTTGAAAAGAATAGAAATTCAAATTGAAACTGAATAGAATTGAATTCGAATTGAAATTGAATATAAATGAATTCGAATTGAAATTGAATTTAAATGAATTTAAAATCGATTTGAAACGAATTTAAAATGAATTTATATTGGAATATTCAATTTCGATTTGAAATTGAATATGAAGTTAAAACCGTTTTGAAAATGAATTTAAAACGATTTATAAAGCACGTTTTGAATTGAAATCGACGAAGTATATATTATATATATAATATAATGGCCTGAATAGAACGCGCCGCGCCGCGGCAGTTCGTGAATTTCGACCATTTATTTCAAACGGACATTACGGGAGATACGACCGTCGGATTCTCCTAAAACCGGAACCGTTGGGTTCGTATCGAAAAGAGCTTTCTAACGAATATTAGAAATTTGAAATCTAACGGTTGGATTTGGAATTATGTCCAAATCAAATTTGAAAAAGGTCGCTGTAAGTGCAGTTCGATGGCCATTGATGGAAATCGACTGTACGGGCCTTGATAAAATTATTAAAAATAATAATAAATTGTGTAAAATCATAAGAAATGATTTGGGAAAAATTGGGATGAAAAACTCCATATTTGAAAAGATAAAAATAGATTTTTATCGAAATGAACTAGTTTTGAACTAGAATTATAATTCTATTTATTTTTAAATAAACAAATGGAATTAGAAAAGGGTTTTAAAAATAACCAGAATTTCCAATGGTTGCTTTGGAGTGGATTTGAATCGAAATTGTCTTCGGAATATTTCGATGTTGGAATTCGTGATTATACAGATGTTGTTATGGAAATTTGAAAGATATATATCTATATCGTTATTTCCAGCACGACATTTGTTAATCGTAGAATTTGATATTGAACATAAGCCGATATATTTTCTATTCAGAGCCTTGTATTGAATATCAAATGTGATTTGGGTTTGTCGTGAATGGTGTCTTCATTAACACTGTTCTTGAACCCATTTG
Organism: Allium sativum; assembly: GCA_030737875.1. Lineage (NCBI taxonomy): Eukaryota > Viridiplantae > Streptophyta > Magnoliopsida > Asparagales > Amaryllidaceae > Allium > Allium sativum. Next base: position 106,035,325 of record CM060911.1, on the reverse strand, counting down.
AGAAAAGATTAAATCTTTTTATTTAGATTTAATGAAGTGTACCAATTAAATAATATTTAATTGGAATTGAATTGATATTGATTTTCGGGTTTATCGTGGACAGTGTTTTAAATAACACTCGTTCTTTAACCCGATAATTAATGAAATGTGATTTGGGTTTATCGTGAACTGTGTTTTAAATGACACTGATTCTTTAACCCAGTTAAAGATTAAAACTAAGTGGAGTTTTAATGAATCTTTAATTAGATTGAAATGATCGAGAATGGAGTATCACCAGTTTTGCTCCAGGCGATAGTTAAATCTTTAATTATATTTGAACGTGAAATGGTAATTGAATTTACCGATAACACCGTGGTGTTAAATATGAAGTATAACCAGTTTTACTTCATGGGATGAATAGGTTGGGATTGGGAAATTAAAACAAATGATTACTTCGGTAAGGTTCGCTAATCCCGACTAGTTTTGAATTGATATTCAAAAATAGATTAAAGAATAAATTCAAGAAATTTATCTTGGATAAAATTAATGGGAACCTTTCCCTATGAATGTGAAATTTAGAAACTAACTGTCGGTTAGCCAAGTAGAATGGTTTTCTGGATATTGATCTGATGTTGGTTTCGGCCTTCGAGGTTAATATTTGGGGAATTATTCTCTTGATTAATTTACGGTTAGTGACTGATGAATTGGAATGAGGCGTATGTTGTGTTTGTGTAACACTTATTTAAAGTATACGCGAGTTATTCGGAAAGACCGGGTTTATCCCATTCTGAATAACTGATACGACGATAAGTCGAAGACGAAGACGGTGGTCGAAGACCGGAAGTCTTCACGTCGTTTGGGTGATTACTGATGATCTTGATTGGGCTGTACACCCAAGAAGATGGAAATAGTTGGTGATCGTCCAGACGTACTTGGAGATCGATGGATATGCGGGGTACTAGGTGCCTCCGGTTTCGTTCAGACCCAGAACGGACTTGTAAATGGACAATGTGTCTGACATTGGATTTTAGTCCGTGTGATTGATCTCTATTAAATATATATCTGTTTGGCGGCGGAGAATTTATTCTCTTGCTTAACGCCCTTCTCTGAGACGTACGAGCTCAGGGGTTATATATTGATGGATATCAAACGCATGGAGTGAATTGCCTGTGTGGCATGCCTAAGTGGCAATTGATCGAGGCTTCTGTTGAAAAGCAAAGTCTTGTGGTGATGATCAAAGCACGGCCTTTGTGGCGTAGCTTTGTGTAACGTTTACTTCGCGAGTTTCGCACCCCGGTTGTGAACCAAAAACGGGAGAGGACCTCAGGGAGGGCATGCGTTTCTTTCTAGCTAGGGTGGTGTCAGTGACCTACCAGCCCTGACATTTATATACTTTTCACCTATGTGGTTGTTGCTGTTGCGAGGCGCCTCGGTTAGATCGGACGATCCTGGTCCGATGGAGCCATTCGTTGGCTCATTTACGCCCCAAAGGGCGGAGAAACGTAGTGTTCAGGCATAATAATCCACATCGGTGGACCGGCCCTGACGATCCAAGGCTTGTCTGCGCGCTTGCCTGAGGCATGGGCTAGATTGTCTCGAATCGGTAGAGGACGATCCCTAGCCTCGGTTCATAGACGGAAATCCAATTTCCAAATACGTGACTTTGCGATTTTGATTGTATAACCTATATATGGCGACATAGTGGTATGGGGCATTTATGCCGCCTATGATTGATACTTATGATTTGAAGTTGTTTTATACACTATACACTTATAATACTATCAAAATGATTTGTTTCAAACGTATCAAGCATTCTTGGCTATTATAAGGTAAAAACCCTATCCTCCGGCTTGCGTTGCATTGTGTGATGGGAACTGGGTCTTATAATAGCTTCATTTTTCTTTATTTAGCATTGTGCTGTTTGTTTTATGCACTGGTATTCTTGGGAGGAAACCCGTTCCGTGTTATACGGCGTGGTCCCTTGATTTACCTAACTTTAAAATAAAGATCAATAACTGTTTTAGTTCTCACACCAGTCACATGACTGACCTGGAGTTTATTGTTTTAACCTAAACTCTGGGTGCCCCTATTTCGACACGGGCAGCTAGTAGTTTTGGTTTTGCAGATTTATATTCACAGGATCCTAGTTTACAGCTGGAACGATATCCGGAAAGCTTTGTATCCGTATATCTCTTCTAGTTGTGTATTGTATTATTTTCCGCTGCGATGTATTTAAAGGTAATTTAAATCTCTGATATTTCTGTGTAATATTCTTTTATACTCTGTATATTCTTGTATTCTGATTCATTGTTGTAATATACAATGAAATGTTCTTTTGTATGCATTCTGATTTGTCTTGTTCTCAAACGATAGGGCGTTTCGAACGGTCTGCGTCGGTTTAGCGACTGGTTCGGACCGAGCGAAATTCCTTTTCGTCACAGTTGGTATCAGAGCTTTGGTTTACAAAGCTCAGAGAACAAGGCACATTAGAACCATACGAAAGAATTCATCAGATATTGGATTAGTAAAATCCAATGGGATGACTCGTTAGAGATAGGATCAGTAGTATCCTAGGACGAGTATGAAGAGTATATTTTTAAAATGAAAACAATTTTTGTTTTGAAAATCTAAATCAACTATTCGTATTTGATTATTTATTTCATATTGATTAGGACAGTCCAGTATATAAAGATTTTGCATATACGCCTTGCAAACGTGTATTTGAAGTTTTAATATATTGGATAGATATAGAATCACACTCTAGTCGCCCGGAGATGATTCTGATGATAGTTCGAACATCATCAGAATTGGTATTCGTGTTTCGAAGGTGTGATATCTATATATTTCCTATTGACTGGTGTGAGAACCAAAATTAGATAGGGCTTATTGTTGTGATTTGGCATCAAAAACGTGATTTTTGTATATGTATCAAAATTATGAATTTGAGACTCTAATTCACTAATTGATTGATGTTTGTGTTGTTTGTTTATTTGGTTGATAATTTTGAACCATTTAGCCTAATTGAACCAAATATTGAATTATATTGAAAATTGGTTGCGTTTGCTTGCATATACTTGTACTTACCTTGAACAGGTCATAGCAAGGAGGGTAGAGCAGAGAATAAAATTTGTTTGCCCGACAAATAGGTACATGTTTACTACATAATTTACTGTTTTTGTTTGGGTGATGATGATTTTATGAGCCTATTGGCTAGCCGCTTGGCTTTTTCTTTTTCTTTTTGAGATCTGAAGGACCGGGGAAGCTATTTGAGATTTCCCGATGCTCCCATTGCAGGGGAGGTTATGGCGAAATTTTTCGAAAATTTAGGGTGTTAGCCAAATTTTTGAATTTTTGAAAATTCTCAGAAACTGAAAAGTTGGAGAATGGAAGCCAGATCGAACGTAGAGTTGATTAATCAAACCACTTTCGACTTTGTTCCTTTTCGGGGACGAAAAGTTTTAAGTGGGGGTGATTGTAACAACCCGAAAATCTGGGCCAGTTTAAAATTTTTATTTTGGCAATTTTAGCGAATTTTGTTTATTTAAAATGAATTATTTTAAATAATATCGACGAGAAATTTATTTTGAAGAGAATTCAAACGTATATATTTATACGCGTCGTCGTTAGAATATAAATATTTATATATAATTATAAAAGGAATTGAAAATGGCGCGGTAGTTCGATAATTCGGTTTCAAACTTCAATTGAACGTACCGGGTGCAAAACAATCCGTATTTTAGTGAAACCAAAAATAATAGGATCTATTTGATAATATCTTTCCAACGAATCTGGATAATCAAATTTTCATAGCGAGAATCAAAAGATATGTCCGGTTGAAAATTCTGAATAGTCGCTATGGAATTCAGGCCCTTAAAAATGGAAATTTTGCAAGCGACCTCGGATTTCCACGAAACCAGTTTTGTTGGATCCGCAGTGTAAATTTATTGCTAGATTTCAATTTTCATAATTTTTCGAATCAATATGTGAGCGTGGCAAAAGAAAACGCGTTTGACCAGTTTTAGTTGATTTTAATCGACTGGAAAATGGCCATTTTTCAAACGGTCTCAGAATTCGACGAAACTAGTTTTGTTAGGACCGTATCGTCAATACGAAGCTAGAAAATATTTTTCTGGGATTTATAGAGTTAGTATGTAACCCCAGTAAATTGAAATGTGCGTTTAAATTGAATATATTAAGAATTATACTTTAAATTCAATGGAAACTGATTCAAACAGTCGAATTGGCATACGATACATATCTCATTGTGTTCGGAATGGGGGTAATTAGCTAGGGGCGACAGTCGTTGGGTCTCGTTTTGTGGTCGAATAAAAAGGTTGCTTTATGAGATAAATTAAATAAATTAATTAATTATATAGATATAAATTCCTTGCCATTCTCTCTCCACCCTCAGTTAGAAGAAAAAAAACCCGATCTAAATCAAAATCGATCGCCCCTCTGCCAAATCGCGACGCCGCCTGGTGCCCCACCGCCGGAGCTAGCCATCGCGCCTTCCCCCCCAGCAGCGCCTCGACCTCCACGCACCCACCTCCGGCCCCCTGAACGAGACCGCCGCCCCTCTCCATCGTTAGAATCGGTCCAACCCTCATCCTCCGGAAACCCTAACACTAGCCGCCACCAACCTGAACACCCAGGCCACCGCCGACGATCGCTGCTTTTCCCCTCCCCTCCGGCGTGAGTTAACAGCAAAAAGAAGGTAATTTAAAGTAATTTAGTTAATTTATGAATTGATGTTGATTATAAACTGATATATAAAACCGATTTACAAAAGAAGATTTACAAAAATATAATTTTTATGTAAGGTGTTTTTTTTAAATATATAATTTTTTATGCACGAAGTAGCAACTTAAAAATACGATTTTTATATATTGAATAGCATAGTAAAAATGTGATTTTTATATATTGAACATCGAAGTAAAAATGTGATTTTTATATATTGAACATCGAAGTAAAAATGTGATTTTTATATATTGAACATCGAAGTAAAAATGTGATTTTTATATATTGAACATCGAAGTAAAAATGTGATTTTTATATATTGAACATCGAAGTAAAAATGTGATTTTTATATATTGAACATCAAAGTAAAAATGTGATTTTTATATATTGAACATCGAAGTAAAAATGTGATTTTTATATATTGAACATCGAAGTAAAAATGTGATTTTTATATATTGAACATCAAAGTAAAAATGTGATTTTTATATATTGAACATCGAAGTAAAAATGTGATTTTTATATATTGAACATCAAAGTAAAAATGTGATTTTTATATATTGAACATCGAGATAAAAATGTGATTTTTTATATATTGAACATCGAGATAAAAATGTGATTTTTATATATTGAACATCGTAGTAAAAATTCGATTTTTACATATGTAGTGGCTACGGGCAACGAAGAGGACGAAAAGGCGAGAACGACGAAGATCTCTAAAATAGGAGTGTCGTGAAGTTGGGATAGCTTTCGGTGAGAATTTCTCACTCTTTAATTTAATTTTCTAGTTATATATATATATACTAGGATGCAGACGGTGTTTAGTAGCACCCGACACCCGTCATCCACAGACCATGGATGGCTTGTTTGTTTAATTGTTTGGTTGTGTAGTTGGCTAGATTCTTTGGTTTGAATTGAATTGTTTGGTGAATTAAAATTGATTTGATTGATGTGTGAATGGCGTGGGCCTTCACTAGACCGGGGATAAGGCTAGGCCTCGTCCCGTTTCTAGTATCGTGCCGTTATGCCGCCGAAATTTTCTAAAATATGTTAGAAAAATAAAAATATCAGTTTATTGAATAAATGAACCGAATAGAATATTCATAGGTTGAATAAAATAGTTTGATCGTTAAAAATATAATTTTAACGTGAATGTGAATAGATAAATATTCATTTACAAACTGGACGGTTTGTTTATGTACACCTATTTGAAGGACATTGATTGGGATGATAAATTTTACACATCGCCCAACTGCACAAATAAAAATCTGTGTTTGATTGCTTGAAACCCCATACGGGTATTGGGATGATATTTGACGTACACTAATCCCGATTGTTTAGTTGTATGTCGATCGATTGATTGACAGGCTGTTATAGGCGTTGAATATTTATATTTGATGCTTGTACAGTGTTGAATGCACTTTGGGTGATGGTTGATTATTCATCGTAGTTGATATATACATGTGTTGTAGAAAATCCATATAATTAACATTATATGGTAATTGATTGGGCCTCATTCCAGTTTCGAAAAAGAAATATTTGAAAAGGGAATATTTGAAAATAGAATATTTGAAAAAGGAAATATTTGAATAGCAATATTTGAGATAGGATATTTGAAAATAAGAATATATGAAGCCGTATTGATTATATTTACGCCATTTTGACGTGAACGATGTTTTTATCGATTTTATTCATTTTATAATGAATATCGAAAGTGATTTCAAAATCTAATATTTTGAAAAGAATAGAAATTCAAATTGAAACTGAATAGAATTGAATTCGAATTGAAATTGAATATAAATGAATTCGAATTGAAATTGAATTTAAATGAATTTAAAATCGATTTGAAACGAATTTAAAATGAATTTATATTGGAATATTCAATTTCGATTTGAAATTGAATATGAAGTTAAAACCGTTTTGAAAATGAATTTAAAACGATTTATAAAGCACGTTTTGAATTGAAATCGACGAAGTATATATTATATATATAATATAATGGCCTGAATAGAACGCGCCGCGCCGCGGCAGTTCGTGAATTTCGACCATTTATTTCAAACGGACATTACGGGAGATACGACCGTCGGATTCTCCTAAAACCGGAACCGTTGGGTTCGTATCGAAAAGAGCTTTCTAACGAATATTAGAAATTTGAAATCTAACAGTTGGATTTGGAATTATGTCCAAATCAAATTTGAAAAAGGTCGCTGTAAGTGCAGTTCGATGGCCATTGATGGAAATCGACTGTACGGGCCTTGATAAAATTATTAAAAATAATAATAAATTGTGTAAAATCATAAGAAATGATTTGGAAAAAATTGGGATGAAAAACTCCATATTTGAAAAGATAAAAATAGATTTTTATCGAAATGAACTAGTTTTGAACTAGAATTATAATTCTATTTATTTTTAAATAAACAAATGGAATTAGAAAAGGGTTTTAAAAATAACCAGAATTCCCAATGGTTGCATTAGAGTGGATTTGAATCTAAATTGTCTTCGGAATATTTCGATGTTGGAATTCGTGATTATACAGATGTTGTTATGGAAATTTGAAAGATATATATCTATAACGTTATTTCCAGCACAACATTTGTTAATCGTAGAATTTGATATTGAATATAAGCCGATATATTTTCTATTCAGAGCCTTGTATTGAATATCAAATGTGATTTGGGTTTGTCGTGAATGGTGTCTTCATTAACACTGTTCTTGAACCCAGTTGAGAAAAGATTAAATCTTTTTATTTAGATTTAATGAAGTGTACCAATTAAATAATATTTAATTGGAATTGAATTGATATTGATTTTCGGATTTATCGTGGATAGTGTTTTAAATAACACTCGTTCTTTAACCCGATAATTAATGAAATGTGATTTGGGTTTATCGTGAACTGTGTTTTAAATGACACTGATTATTTAACCCAGTTAAAGATTAAAACTAAGTGGAGTTTTAATGAATCTTTAATTAGATTGAAATGATCGAGAATGGAGTATCACCAGTTTTTCTCCAGGCGATAGTTAAATCTTTAATTAGATTTGAACGTGAAATGGTAATTGAATTTACCGATAACACCGTCGTGTTAGATATGAAGTATAACCAGTTTTACTTCATGGGATGAATAGGTTAGGATTGGGAAATTAAAAAAAATGATTACTTCGGTAAGGTTCGCTAATCCCGACTAGTTTTGAATTGATATTCAAAAATAGATTAAAGAATAAATTCAAGAAATTTATCTTGGATAAAATTAATGGGAACCTTTCCCTATGAATGTGAAATTTAGAAACTAACTGTCGGTTAGCCAAGTAGAATGGTTTTCTGGATATTGATCTGATGTTGGTTTCGGCCTTTAGGGTTAATATTTGGGGAATTATTCTCTTGATTAATTTACGGTTAGTGACTGATGAATTGGAATGAGGCGTATGTTGTGTTTGTGTAACACTTATTTAAAGTATACGCGAGTTATTCGGAAAGACCGGGTTTATCCCATTCTGAATAACTGATACGATGATAAGTCGAAGACGAAGACGGTGGTCGAAGACCGGAAGTCTTCAGGTCGTTTGGGTGATTACTGATGATCTTGATTGGGTTGTACACCCAAGAAGATGGAAACAGTTGGTGATCGTCCATACGTACTTGGAGATCGATGGATATGCGGGGTACTAGGTGCCTCCGGTTTCGTTCAGACCCAGAACGGACTTGTAAATGGACAGTGTGTCTGACATTGGATTTTAGTCCGTGTGATTGATCTCTATTAAATATATATCTGTTTGGCGGCGGAGAATTTATTTTCTTGCTTAACGCCCTTCTCTGAGACGTACGAGCTCAGGGGTTATATATTGATGGATATCAAACGCATGGAGTGAATTGCCTGTATGGCATGCCTAAGTGGCAATTGATCGAGGCTTCTGTTGAAAAGCAAAGTCTTGTGGTGATGATTAAAGCACGACCTTTGTGGCGTAGCTTTGTGTAACGTTTACTTCGCGAGTTTCGCACCCCGGTTGTGAACCAAAAACGGGAGAGGACCTCAGGGAGGGCATGCGTTTCTTTCTAGCTAGGGTGGTGTCAGTGACCTACCAGCCCTGACATTTATATACTTTTCACCTATGTGGTTGTTGCTGTTGCGAGGCGCCTCGGTTAGATCGGACGATCTGGGACCGATGGAGCCATTCGTTGGCTCATTTACGCCCCAAAGGGCGGAGAAACGTAGTGTTCAGGCATAATAATCCACATCGGTGGACCGGCCCTGACGATCCAAGGCTTGTCTGCGCGCTTGCCTGAGACATGGGCTAGATTGTCTCGAATCGGTAGAGGACGATCCCTAGCCTCGGTTCATAGACGGAAATCCAATTTCCAAATACGTGACTTTGCGATTTTGATTGTATAACCTATATATGGCGACATAGTGGTATGGGGCATTCATGCCGCCTATGATTGATACTTATGATTTGAAGTTGTTTTATACACTATACACTTATAATACTATCAAAATGATTTGTTTCAAACGTATCAAGCATTCTTGGCTATTATAAGGTAAAAACCCTATCCTCCGGCTTGCGTTGCATTGTGTGATGGGAACTGGGTCTTATAATAGCTTCATTTTTCTTTATTTAGCTTTGCGCTGTTTGTTTTATGCACTGGTATTCTTGGGAGGAAACTCGTTCCGTGTTATACGGCGTGGTCCCTTGATTTACCTAACTTTAAAATAAAGATCAATAACTGTTTTAGTTCTCACACCAGTCACATGACTGACCTGGAGTTTATTGTTTTAACCTAAACTCTGGGTGCCCCTATTTCGACACGGGCAGCTAGTAGTTTTGGTTTTGCAGATTTATATTCACAGGATCCTGGTTTACAGCTGGAACGATATCCGGAAAGCTTTGTATCCGTATATCTCTTCTAGTTGTGTATTGTATTATTTTCCGCTGCGATGTATTTAAAGGTAATTTAAATCTCTGATATTTCTGTGTAATATTCTTTTATATTCTGTATATTCTTGTATTCTGGTTCATTGTTGTAATATACAATGAAATGTTCTTTTGTATGCATTCTGATTTGTCTTGTTCTCAAACGATAGGGCGTTTCGAACGGTCTGGGTCGGTTTAGCGACTGGTTCGGACCGAGCGAAATTCCTTTTCGTCACACTCAAGCCTCACAACCAGGAAATGAAAAAATCGGGCAGGCAGCACGGCTATGTGGGTCGCCCCCATTAGGGTGTATAATTACATATCTAGAGAAAATCCATTTCATTCTTTAATCTATTTCGATGCTGTCCCTTTTTGGGAAACGGTGGTTTGAGCCCAACCGTTGGTGATATACAAGCGGAATGAGTGGTCGATCATGTGACGGCTGGGTTGCAAGACGTTCTTGTTGAACCCAGTGTATTCGCCTCTAGAGATACACGATCGGCAGGTGGTCCCATACCTTGTCATAGTTGGAATCTAGTTTCCAATAAGTGCCCACGGTTTTGTTTGTATACATATGTGGAGCATGAGATGCAATCGTTCCACTAAATTGATATTTACTTGTATTTAGACACTAGTATAATATCAAAAAAGATATTGATTTCAAAACTGTTCTGGGTTATCGTAATGAAAAAACCGTCCGTATTTATGTGTGGATTTGACCTTACGATTATCCTTTTCTTTCGAAAGGATTTTGACTTTAAAATCAAGTTGTGTGATACCTTAATGTTGTGCGAGTTTTTTTTTCTCACTATGGTTCACCAGACTAACCCGGTGTTTTATAAATGCTCGGGTTAGCCCGGGGTGTACAGGTTCAGGTTATCAGGTACTGAGAAGTCCAGAGACGTGCTGGAGATGTTCAGACATATGATATCTAGTATTTATTTCCGCTGTGTATATGAGGACAGATTATTATAACTATCCAGAGATGTTGATGTACTCTGATATTGTAAGTATTTTCAAAAAATTCTCAATAAAGATTTATTTCTGAATTATATTTTGTTCCGCTGTGATGTGAGACTCTGTGTTGGTTCTCCTTCTTCTATTCTAACTTTCTTTCTTTCTTATCTCACCCTCTAATTTCTTTCTATAAACGTTCTGGTGTTTTCGGTGTTGGAAGGTCGGCATGAGTACGGTGAAGGTATTTATGTCGATTTTCGAGGCCGAAAATCCTTGGGTCGTTACAATTTAATTCCAATTCCTTTTATGAATAAATTATTTATAAAATTCGGTATAATCGAATTCCAATTATAAACTCGTTGAATTCTTCTCAATTCAGCTTATATTCCAAATTCCGAAATATAATCCATCTTTTTGTTCCAAAACACTTCCCAACTTACTTTTAAATTCCTATTTGAATTTAAATGATTCAAATTATCCAAATGATAATTTATTTTACCAAAGTTATAACACTATTTATACATTCAACTTCCTTGTTTCATATATTTAAACATGTTCCCTTTTCAAATTTCTATTTGAAACTCCATCCCTTTAATATTCTGGATTGCGGAATAAAAACAGTTGTTCCATTTTGAATGATTTCAAATTCTATTTTTAAATTCGTATTTGAATTTAAATATTCAAATTATCTCTTGATAATTAATTCATTATATTCATAAACACCATTTATAAATTCCCTTGTTTTATATTTAAACAAGTCAACTTTGAAATCTATTTAAAACCAAAATCTTATTTTGGAAATTTCTATTTATAATAACTTATATACATATAACACCTAATTTATTTCCATATTCAATTTGACTATTATTTAAATAAATTTGAATTAATTGAATTTAAAACCTAAATCCTTACAGATTTATTTTAGTTCAATTTTTATTTTGAACATCAGAATAAATTCCATTGTTTATTTCTTTAAAACAATTTGCCCATTTCTATTATTATATTCACATTTGAATTTAAAAATTCAAATTATTCAATGATAATTTTTCAATTTTATTTATAAACACTGTTTATAAATTCATTTCAATTCCCCATATTATTCAATTTATAAAACAACGATTATAAATTCAATACTTATTCAAAACAAGTTAATATTCCTATAGCTCATTATAAATTTAATTTCTATTTAAAAAAAAATATTTCCCCTTTTAAATCTCAAATATCCTTTTCACGATATTTTTATATATCATCATTTTGGCCCCAGTGATATTTAAACAATCGAACCACTCAATTATCAACCAACACATCATATATGATAATATATGTGCAAACAAACAAATAATAATATTTTTAAGGAATCCAGTTGGATCCCTCCAACCTGTTTTCCTGTATCCATAGACGTTAGTCAACAAAAATAATACCCATCCTACTTCGAGGCAGGATGTCGCGGTATAGAAGGTCATCCACTATCATAGCGTGGGGTGTATAGGGTAATCATCCGCTAATTGTACCGCGGGCATCCGCTAATGATACTGCGGGAAATCCAACCACCAATATATATATAATAGCAACCACCAAGCCTAAATGACTAATATATTTTAACAGCAATAAATAATATTTAAAGCATCCAAACAATCAACAACAATTATTTTTAATTGATAAAATAATTCAAAACAAAATAACAAGTGAGATTTACTCACCTGATTTTTAATTTGCCGAATATCCAAATTTAGATTATATTGAATTCCATTCGATTTAAATTAAACTCCAGTTAATTCTGATCGACTCTGATGAATTCCGGATTGTAAGATCTGCAATTACGAATTCTATTTTACGATCTTTCCACTTTATATAAATTAAATGCACCTTCTTTCGATCAATGGTTTATAATGATAAATTAAAAATCTAAACCTTTTTCTTTTATATTCCGTACTTAATGATTAGTTTACAATTTATATTTCCTTGTTAACTAATTTTCCTTTATATAAACTAGTTATATAAACTAATTTACTTGGATTTATACTATTTCATACTAATAAAAATACCTAAATTAATTACCTTATATCCTCATCCTGACCCCCTTCTCCCCCTCAAAATCACATCCAACACCTGCTGCTAAACAACCCAAATACCGAGCATCGTCTGCTTCCTAACTACCACCCATTTTTTCCATGCCTAAACTTCCATTCTCTATCACCTACGCATACCATTTTCCCAAACCCCAGACCTCCCAGTGATCTCCGAATTGCAACAAACTAGGTTTCATTACCACACACCAATCTGCTTTGAAAACGAACAGATCACAGACCGATTTTCTCAAAATCTCCAACTGTCGCACCCTTATAATTAACACCAATGTCTTCGCCTTACTCCAAATCAACATCCCTAAATCTGAATTCCACCATATCAAGATCCATACTACACCAGATCTATCCTCTCGCACAACTCATCAGCATTGAACTTCCCCCTTTCTATTTTCGAAAAAACCCAATAACCCATTGACCTTTGAAAACTCATGAGTCCTCAAATCGCTACCTAGGTTTTATTTCAGTCTTCAGAAGCTTCGAACTGACCTGTTTGGGATTTATTCCACTTGTGTCCCCTTTGAAGAAGTAGACGATTTCTGTTCTGGAGTTGAAACTTTCGAGATTTTGAATGAATGGGAAATAAGTTAAATCACGACCATTTTCCATTTTAAAGGATCGACTTTGATTTACCTTTGTGTATAAATGAACGAGAGAGAAAACAGAGAAGGAAATAAGAGGGGTATGGTCGCGGTATTTATAAAGATGGATACTTCACTGTTAAGGAACTTCAGGTAGGAGTTTCACTGGGTAGGATTTATCTGAGGTAGGTCTTAATAGGTACAAAGTTTATTACGGGGGGGGGGGGAGGGGGGGGGGTATTAACTGGTACGGTGTTTATTCAATTTTAAAATATCTCATGATCGCGAACTCCTTTTTGAACACAGCGACCGACCTTCCTAGGGTAAAACCGCTATTCCGAACAAACTGGGGCAGGTATCGAAACTCAAATCGACCATATGGAGGAGATATTAATTTAAACTAATGTAAATTAGATTCAAAACAATTTAATTCCTTGATAATAAATTATCATTATCGTCTATATCTGTATTCAAATAGAATATATATTGAAATTGAATTTATACCGGTCATTTGGATAGGTTTGATTCAATTTTAACTTTGAGATTAATTATATACCATATTACGATAATTATATATATATTTGAAATAAATCATATTTCGATTATTAAATCGATAACTCACTATGAAATTCGATTTATATTATCAATTCAATAATTAAACTATATTAAATATTTTAAATAAATCAACCAAAAATCCGGGTTGTTACATTCTTCCCTCCTTAAAAGAATTTCGTCCCCGAAATTACTAAGGCAGGAAAAGTGCTGCAAACCCATTAACTTTTCAAAATTCATTTATGTTGAAACTCAACTTTTCATATTTCAAAGTTCAACCAAAGCTTTTGGTTCGCTTTCATTTGAATGATTTACAACCAACATATTCCCATTCAATTCAAATTGAATTGAATCAATTTATTCACTTCAATCCATTTAACTTGTTTATGTTAAATTTAAATTTCAGAATTCAAATCCCTAGGTTTTTCTTTTCGAATCCTTTGGAAATCACACAAATATATACACATATATTTATTTCCATTTCAAATTCAAAAGATTTGAATTTTCAAACTAACTTGTTTTCTTTCAACAAATTTTCATCAAAACTTTTCTAAGGTAGCAATTCGTCACTTAGAAACTCGAAAATGAACACTGATGCTGCTGCAGTCATCATCAGAATTATTTCTCAGCGACTGAAGTGAGTTCAGTGCTTTATCACTTTAAAAATCCATCTAAATTGATTTTTAATCAAAAATCCTTCAAAAACAAAGCTATATTATTTTAATATACTTTGAAAAATATTTTTCAACTTCGCAGGATTTAAGTTCCAAATTCTAATTTGAATTAAATTTTAGTTTATCTCATTTGTATAATTCATTCTTATACAAATTATATTTTGGTTAAATATATCCATTTCAATTTTATAATCTCATTGTATTATAATATTAACATCCAACACATCCATATAATATAATAATTCCGGAAAATTATTCTTTTTCTATCAAAATAGAATTTTGAGTAAAATTATTTCATTTACCCACTTAAAACAATATTGTGTCAAATTTATCTGTTCAAGTGTTTATAAATTCCTATCGACTTCGTGGCGTCCCACAATTTGATCAGAATTCATAAATCACTCAACAGACTAGCCAACACAATATAAAATTGTTTTTATATCAAATAACAAGTACGCTCTCTCGTATATGTACACTCAACTCATTCTAGGGTACTACTGACCCTATCTCTAATGAGCACATCCCCCTAAAGCCTAGGTATTCGCTCTACCTAAGCTCTGATACCAACTCTAATGGCCCGTAAATCCGTACTATCTGAGTTGACTAATAACACCACACGTCTAACCCAAATTGCACAGAAATACGAATCATTATTAGAAATAAGTTAGAGGATGAGAAATAAAAAGAAAGAAAAGTTAGAATAGAAGAAAAATGAAGAACACAAATCACACAGGAGAACGAATAAAATATATTATATAACATAACTTTTTGAAATACAAATTAGTAACTGTATCTACATACCATAATCAGAGCACAACAGTTATTCCTGGAATAGTTATAAACACTTGTTTCCAAATACCACATAGTACACAGCGGAAATATGATAGTCTTTAGCTAACAGGTGAAGCCTGCTGCTTCCATATCTTCCAAGTGAATTGTAAAATCCCGACTACTTGACTGCCCGTACAAATTTGGGCACCCAAGAGTTTTGGGAAAACAAATAAAATAAACTCTGGGTCAGTCATGGGATTGGTGTGAGTAAACTCCAACCAGTTTTTAACTTTCAAAATCTTTTCGAAAGGAATGATGATCGTAAGACCGATCCACACATAAACACGGATGTTTTTTACCTTACGATAACCAAAAATATTTTTGATATCAAATCCAGTGATATTATAATAGTGTCTAAATCAAATAAATAACAATCGAGCTGAACGCTTGCATCTCACGCTCCATATATAATATAAAATCAAAAACCGCAGTGCGCTTATTGGAGATTGGATTTCCAACATGACAAGGTATAGGACCACCTGCCGGTAGTGTATCTCTAGAGAGGAATACACTGGGTTCAACAAGAACATCTTGCAACCCGACCCATACATGACTGACCACTCATTTCGCTTGAGTGTATCGAATGTATATCACCAACGGTTGGGATCAGCAACCGTTTCCCAAAAAGGGACAACATCGATAGATTAAAGAAGTAAAAGGTATTTCTCTAGATAGGTGATTATACACCCTAATGGGAGCGACCCACATAGCCCTTCTGCCTGCCCGATTTTTGTCATTTCCCGGTTATTGAGGCCCGAGGCTACGATTACTTTCCATTCATTGATAGCACAATCACTTTGAATGCACATTGTCAGATCCGTTAATCACTAATTGATTTGCACAAATATATTCTTGATATTATGCTAAAAGAATAAATTCTCCGCCACCATATATATCTATACAGACCAACATATGCAATCATCGGAAATACTCTGTCAGACATTCGTCCATTTACGTTCGTTCTGGGATTGAGCGAAACCGAAGGCACAATTTCTATTAATAGAAAAAGCACTTGCACTTTACTCCGTCTTCGATTATTTTCATATAATCTGATTCGCAATGCTACTGCCAATACGGAGTGGTTCTCGGATAATAATCCAACCAGTCTCTCCATATTGTCAATGATATTGGCAAACACTTCGATAGTTGGTTATTTAATTATCGAAGAAAAAAAATCCATTCAAAACATCAAACAAATCACTGGGCCATTTAATTGATATTTCATACATTAATTAAATCACTACTCCATTTCCTTATTAATATTTGTTAGCCAAATATTTTCAACAACCATCTTGGCCCTTTTCGCTATTTGGAAAACATTTCCATATATCGTCTCCTTTTATTTTCTATAGGTAGAAAATATCTTCTATTTATATCTGGAAAACATTCCAATTACTTATCTCCTTCACGCCCGTTCATTTCTACACTCAGTAATATTTATTTATTTTATTTCTAAATTTCCACTTACTTGGGTTAAAACGAATATTGTGTAAAACATCGTTACAACAACCCAAAATACTGCATTCGACTAAATTTCTTTAAACATTTCTCTTCGAGACTGAATCTTGCTATTTATCAGTTAACAATGAAATCAATCGAGTTGGGGTATAATTACCTCTCAGACCTTGACTGAAAATATTATTAACTTCAAAACAGACAAGACCGCTTATCTCAAATTATCAACTCCATAAAAACCACTTATTCATTTTTAAAAACATATATATATATATATATATTTCTATTACCAGATTTTTGATTTCCTTTCTGTTTATAATATTCTATTTTCAAGTTCGTTTCCTTTCCGGATTATATATATATATATATATATTTTGATATATAGATTTCTAATTATCAAATTATCTTAAAAATATTCTAACTCCTTAAATTTCCAAAAAATTTCGCCATAACCTCCTTTGTACTGGCAAATAGTTCAAACCTCAACTTGCCTTTATAGGCCCTTTCCATTCAAAAAGAAAATCAAAAACCCAAGTGGCTTGCTGATTCGGCGCATAAAACCTCATATGGAATTTAAGTGTGTACCTTTTTGTCGGGCACTTCAATTATAATCTTCATACACTTCATTCCAAACCTGTCTAACCCATATACTTCCATTCCTAATTTATTCCAATTCAATCTGGTCATTTTAACTTGATTTGCTAATTTATTCTTTAATCATCTCGTTTGCTCATTTCATTTTTCTATTTGAACATATCACGTTCAAATATATTTTAACTTACTTAGTACCATTCGAATCCCATTGTCAATTCAAATTCCATATTCAATTTCGAATATGGATTTACAATCTCCTTTTCTGATCCAAAGTTCAATTTCGATTTCAAATTTCATTAACTAATTTTTTCTACAAATTAGTTAATTCAACTTAACAATTAAAAACCTGATTTTTTGTTTCAAAAATCAGTTCACTTACACCACTTGAGTTCCTACTTATTTTACAACCCAAATCTGGATTTTTCTTATGGAAATTCAAATTTTATTTGTTTAAAATCCTTTTATTTATTTAAATAAACCGTTATGGTTTTATAATGGTTCTGGCCCTGTTTTTTTGAAAATTTGATTTTGACATAACTCAAAATCTATTCGACGAAATCTATATTTTTCTCTTCCATTAGAAAACTATTATCTAATTGGTCCTGACGGTTCTCGTTTCAAAGAATTCCGACTTAATTTGAGTTCTATATACTCAATTGAAGTTCAAATCGCCAATCTACGAACTGCCGCGCTGCGGCGAGTTCGTTTTAATTATATATATATATAAACGTTTAAACTTCGTTTATAATAAATTCAACTCCATTCTGATATATTTTTAATATATTTCAAATCAGTTTCCCAATTCAACATAATATTTTCGATTATCTACAATTGTCGATTTTTCCTCACTCGATAATATATTTATTTATACTTCGATCTTCTATATTTAATTCCAATTCCTTTTATAAATAAGTTATTTATAAAATTCGATATAATCAAATTCCAATTATAAACCCGTTGAATTCTTCTCAATTTAGCTTATATTCCGAATTCCGAAATATAATCCATTGTTTTGTTTCAAAACACTTCCCAACTTACTTTTAAATTCCTATTTGAATTTAAATGATTTAAATTATCTAAATGATAATTTATTTTACCAAATTTATAACACTATTTATAAATTCAACTTCCTTGTTTCATATATTTAAACAAGTTCCCTTTTCAAATTTCTATTTGAAACTCCATCCCTTTGATATTCCGGATTGTGGAATAAAAACAGTTGTTCCCTTTCGAATGATTTCAAATTCTATTTTTAAATTAATATTTGAATTTAAATATTCAAATTATCTCTTGATAATTAATTCATTATATTCATAAACACCATTTATAAATTCCCTTGTTTTATATTTAAACAAGTCTACTTCGAAATCTATTTAAAACCATAATCTTATTTTGGAAATTTCTATTTATAATAACTTATATACATATAACACCCAATTTACTTCCATATCCAATTTGACTTCTATTTAAATAAATTTGAATTAATCGAATTTAAATCCTAAATCCTGCTTCGATAATAACTTATATACAGACGTTAGTCAACAAAAATAATACCCATCCTTCTTCGAAGCAGGATATCGCAGTATAGAAGGTCATCCACTATCATAGTGTGGGGCGTATAGGGTAATCATCTGCTAATTGTACCATGGGCATCCGCTAATGATACTGCGGGAAATCCAACCACCAATATATATAATAACAACCACCAAGCCTAAATAACTAATATATTTTAACAGCAAAGAATAATATTTAAAGCATCCCAACAATCAACAACAATTATTTTTAACTGATAAAAGAATTCAAAATAAAAATATGAGTCAGATTTACTCACCTGATTTTTAATTTGCCGAATATCCAAATTTAGATTAAATCGAATTCCATTCGATTTAAATTAAACTCCAGTTAATTCTGATCGACTCCAATGAATTCCAGATTATAAGATCTGCAATTACAAATTCTATTTACGATCTTTCCACTTTATATAAATTAAATGCACCTTCTTTCGATCAATGGTTTATAATGATAAATTAAAAATCTAAACCTTTTTCTTTATATATTCCGTACTTAATGATTAGTTTACAATTTATATTTCCTTGCTAACTAATTTTCCTTTATATAAACTAGTTATGTAAACTAATTTACTTGCATTTATACTATTTCATACTAATAAAAGTACCTAAATTAATTACCGTATATCCTCATCTTGACCATCTTCTCCCTCTCAAAATCACGTCCAACACCTACTGCTAAACAACCCAAATACTGGGCATCGTCTGCTTCCTAACTTCCACCCATTTTTGCCATGCCTAAACTTCCATTCTCTATCACCTACGCATACCATTTTCCCAAACCCCAAACCTCCCAGTGATCTCCGAATTGCAACAAACAAGGTTACATTACCATGCACCGATCTGCTTTGAAAACGAACGGATCACAAACCGATTTTCTCAAAATCTCCAACTGTCGCACCCTCATAATCAACACCAATGTCTTCGCCTTTGTAATGACCCGGGATTTTGACGACTTTGGTTATCGACATAAACACAATGACGACTAACCAAACATCGAAAAATACCGGTCATTAATGAAAGAAATTAGAGGGTGAGGATAGATAAGAAAGAAAACTTAGAATAGAAGAAGAAAAAGAACACAATATCAGAGTAAAACGAATCTCACAGCGGAATGAATAAATATATTTCATAACATAACTTTGAAATACAAATCTGTACTTGAATATACATATCATTATCAAATCACAGCACTTACAACACAGCGGAAATAACTATAGCTATAATCCTGAAGCCTCCTGCTCTAGCTCTTCAATTGCATATGTAAATCCCGACTACTTGAATGCCCATACAAAATTGGGCACCCAAGAGTTTAGGGGAAATAAAACAAAATAAACTCCGGGTCAGTCATGGGACTGGTGTGAGTAAAACAGTTTAAAACAGTTCGAACAAGTAATCGATATCTCATAAGACCACACCGTATAACAGAACGGGTTTTTCCCTTATGAGAATCCAAATATCTTTATATCAAAAACCTTTTGATATTATAATAATGTCTATCAACACAATATAATAATCATCTAGCAGAAACGCTTTCATCTAACGTTCTACATATATAGTATGCAATCAAAACCGCAAGCACGTATTGGGTAATGGATTTCCAACTATGACAAGGTATGGAACCACCTTTCGCTAGTGTACCTCTAGAAAGGAATACACTGGGTTCAACAAGAACATCTTGCAACCTAGCCACACATGACCGACCACTCATTTCGCTTGAGTGTATCAAATGTATATCACCGACGGTTGGGATCAGCAACCGTTTCCTGAATGGGACAGCATCAACAATAGATTTTTAGAAGTAAATGAAACTCTAGATCAGGTGCTTATACACCCTACTTCGGTGCGACCGACTTAGCCATGTTGCTTGCCCGATTTCTATCATTTATCGGATGTGAGGCTAGAAGCTACGCTTTATCATCACACCAGATTCACTTTGAATGCCACATCGTCAAATCCATCAAATCACCGATTGACGTCCTCAACCATACATTATGTGTTAGCTAAAAGAAGTTTCCTTCTCCGCTTCCACTCTTGGTATGGTTGGAGAAATCAATATACGTGATCGTTTGGAAATACTCTATCAGACATCCGTCCATACAAGTCATCCAGGAACAGGATGAACCGAAGGCGCTATTCTGTAAACAGGATAGCCCTTGCATAACTCCGTCTTCAATTTCCTTTGGCATATATAATTCACAACGCCTATGCCAATACAGAGTGGTTCTTTGGATAATAATCCAACCAGTCTCTCCATATTAACAACGTTAAAATGGTCAAAACTTCGATAGTCTATGATTTAACTATCGAAGAAAAATAGGTGTGCAAACAACGATATTATTTCCAAATGGAAATTTATATCGTTCAAACATCATTCAACATTTATCTCTTTATTTCATTAATTTACTTATCTCCTGTTTCCCTATATTCAACATGTGCTATTTTCTATATTTAGAAAATATACATTATTAACACTGGAAACATTTCCATTCCTTGTTTTCTGTATTTAGAAAACATTTCTGATTCTTGTTAGGAAAACATTTCCAAAACTCCAACGTTTGGATTGAGTAAGTGTTTAGATAAAACATCGCTATGCCAATTCAACCATTTACTTTAATTACTAAATTCACTTAACTATCCTTTACTATCGAACATTAACCATTCCTTAGTTAAAAATGAAGTCAATCAAGTTGGGGTAATACTACCTCTCAGACCTAAACTGAACAACGTTTCTAATCTTGAAATAGACAAAGTTCACCCTTCTAATTCTTTAACGAACTTCCTTACGTAACTCTCTTTCAAATCTTTTCTATTCGATAATTCTTTCCTTTGATAAGGTATATTCGATAACTCTATTCAATTTATTCTATTCACTAACTCTTTTGATTTAACTTTAACTCTATTCACTTAACTCCTATCGAATAAACTATATTCGATAACTCTTTTAATTCTATTTGAATAAACTATGTATTCGATTTAACTCCTTTTACTTCTATTTGAATAAACTATATATTCGATTAACTCATTTTTACTATTCGAATAAACTATATTCGATTAACTCCTTTTACTTTCTATTCGAATAAACTATATTCGATTAACTCCTTTTACTTTATATTCGAATAAACTATATTCGATTAACTCATTTGTTTTAACTCTAATCGATTAAACTAACATTGATTAACTCCTTTTAACTCGATTAAACTAACATCGATTAACTCCTTTTAACTCGATTAAACTAACATCGATTAACTCCTTTTAACTCGATTAAACTAACATCGATTAACTCCTTTTAACTCGATTAAACTAACATCGATTAACTCCTTTTAACTCGATTAAACTATTCATTTATAAAGATATACTTTTAGTAATGGTTCTTCACTTTACAAATGATTTCCTTCTTATAACAGTTTCCATTTTATAACGTTTATTCATTTTCTAAATATCTCCTATTTATAAATATTCCAATTTATAAATATTTCTTATTTATAAATATTCCATTTATAAATATTTTATTTTCAAATATCACTTTGAAAATATTCCCTTATCAACATTTCGGTATGTTATGGTATTCAACATATCAAATCACGATGATCAGTATCTTCCAAACACATATAATCGACAACAGACTATATATCACTATATATGAAAAACAGTAAAATAAACGTTGAGGAACCCAGTTGGATTCCTCCAACCTATCTCCCTGCATCCACAGATGTTATACAATAAAATCAACATCACTTTCAATTTCATATGATATATCCTATTAAACAGAATCAATATAGAAATTCAACTAACTGACTAGCAGTTCAATCAAACAATCAACACACAGTCAATCAACCAATATTTAACAGTTCTAAAAATACAACATGAAATTATAAACTGTTCAGAGTTAGTGAGATTTTACTCACATTGGACTATCATCGTCAATAACGATAATTGTCGTCGATTCAGATTGGACAATTTAATTTACAATAAATTGTAACGAACTCAGATGGACTTCCACTCAGTACCATGACGTAGCCACCGTCCATACGATCCTAACACCAGTTACGGTTCTCGATTCTGACCTCGTATGTATGAGATATCACATTCACAAGTTAATACAAAGTTTAAATATTTATTAAACTAAACTTAAACAAATTATTTTATAAAGGGCCTCACCCCTTTTCTATATCTTGGCCCGTTAACACCCTTAGGCCCGCAAAACCCTTCTTCCCCAAATAGATATTGAACCCGTCGCTCCCTATACAAATCACCTACTGTCGATCCTTCATCACCGAATACTACTTCATGAAATCTACCACCGTTTCCACCGTTGAACTCCATGTTCGAATCTCCATCCTCTCACACCATTAACACACAGCTCGATCCCCTTTTCCGAAACCCGTCGAACAGCTTAAAACGGCCAGTACAGGGAGGTCGCGACAGTAAATGTCACCGAAAACCACCAGTTCATCACCGCCGAACCCAATCTCAACCACAAACCCAACTATCATGTTAAAATCCTCCATCGATGCTCGAAATTCCCACAATCAGTAAACCTAGGTCGTGTTAATAATTTCCGAGATCCTGAAAATGGATCGAAGTTTGTGAAAAGTACACATGAACGAAGAGAAAGTGATGTGGATTCATACGAAACTTGTTTGGGATTTTATAGAATTTTACTTGAATTGATTTTGATTTTCCTTGAGGATGATATTCACGTTTGGAAGGAAGGATGGCCGGCGGCTTCACACGAGATTATATAAGAAGGTCATGTATTTGTGTGGTGGAACGGATGAGGATGTGGCCTCTCTTTTGACCTTAAATTAAGTTTAGATATTTTGTTTTCATTGTTTTATATTCGTTTTATCCTTCTAAAAATTCGTGTGACCACACACGATACCCAAAAATTATGGAAATTGACAAGCCGCTACTGTTTGACATTACGGTCCCAATGAAACTAGTTTCGTCGAATTCCGACTTCGTATGCTCACACAGCGTATTTTTAAAGGTCAAATTATCGACTGTTTCTCACATTAAAAATCGGTACGGCCACATACTGACTTCAAAAATCACGAAAACTGAGACCTAGCAATAATTTAATATTGCGGATTCAACAAAATTGGTTTCGTTGAATTCTGAGGTCGTTTGCAAAACTGGCTATTTTTTAAAGTTCTAAATAACCATTTTAAATATATAAATATATTTAAATACAATTAAATTTAAATATTTATAAATTAATATTATCGTATATATTCAGCCAGAATATAATACAGCTCTAGAATATTCATGTATGAATTTCTAACTCGATATTTAAATCATGATTTAAAACGATATTCGATTTATAATGAAATTCCTTTTATAAATATAAATAATTCCTTTATAAATTATAAATGAATTCCACAGCGACTTTTCTAAAATTTGATTTGGACGTAAATCAAAATCTACCCGACGAAATCTAGATTTTTCTCTTCCACTAGAAAGATATACTCCACCAGCTCCACACGTTTCTTATTTCATAGAAATCAAGCTTAAAACGAACCCTGTACACCCAGTTGAAGTTCGAATCACCAATTTACGAACTGCAGCGCCATTTAAAGCTCGATTTTAATTATAATATAATTATACGTTCAAACTGTCGTTATTTAAATATATTCGTTATTCAAATTCAATTCCATGCTGAATTAAATATCATAGATGATCCGGTTCACACCATATCGTCATTTCGGCCAAATCTGATTATTTCAGAATTAAATATATTATTTGATTTATTATTTTAATTAAATATTCATCATTATTTAATTCCACGACCATTTAATTCACTATATCACTATTTATATAATTAAATAAATTAATTATAAAATAATTTCGTCCTCGAAATTGCTAAGGTAGAGGACGACCCTATCGACTGGTTAGAACTTATTTGTTCACTTCTTAACTTCAGTTTCAACTGAACTAATTTAATTTCAATTAAATTATTAATTAATTCTTATCAACGAAAATTTTCAAAAATTCTGAAAATTTTCTAATGCCTTAACTCTTCGAAAATTTTCGCTATCACCTCCTTTGTACTGGTCAATCGGTCAAACTCCAATTCGCCTCTCTGGGCCATCTCCAACCCAAAAGAAAATCAAACAGCCAAGCGGCTTGCCAATTCGGCTCATAAATCTTATATCCAATAGAAATATAAACTTGTACCTTTTGTCGGCATATCATTATATCCTTCCCACCTGTTATCAATTCAGTGGATACAAGGGTCATCCCAATCAAATTCCAATCTGCTTTTATCCACAATACAACCATTCGCTTATATCCGAGCCAAATATCATTTCAACTCAAGTTTCTTCTCGATTCCCAACTCTTAACTTAATTATCACATTACACTTCAAATTTGAATCTCACAATCCAATTTGTCTTGATATCATTCTAATTCAATCCCAGTTACCACTTTACTGGCTTTACTTTAATTCAATTTTGCTTTCACAAATTTCTGTTAAATTTGTTTTTAACTCAAACAGTCTTTCCCTGGGAGTTTTTAAACAGTTTACTCTTTTCAAAAATCAAATTTTCCTTTTGAACATGTCACTGGGCCCTTAATTAATATTCCATTAGTTAAATCACTTCTCTATTTCTTTATCAATATTTGCTAACCAAATATTTTCAATAACCATATTGGCCTTTTATGTTAATTGGAAAACATTTCCGAATATCGCCTTCCTTTATTTTCTAAACTTTAGAAAATGTATGCTATTTATAATTGGAAAATATTCCAATTACTTATCTCTTTTCCGATCTCGTTTATTTCTATACTTAGGAAATAATTATTATTATATTTCCAAGCTTACACTTATTTAGGTTAAAACGGATGTTGTGTAAAACATCGTTACGACAACCCAAATACTGTATTCAACTAACTCTTATTCAACATTGATCTTCGAGCCTAAAATCTTACTATTTATTTGTTAATAATGAAATCAATCAAGTTGGGGTATAACTACCTTTCAGACCTTGACTGAATAACATTTATAACGTCAAAACAGATATGACTACTTACTCGAATAATCAATACCATACAACTACTTATTCACTTTTAAACACGTATACGCTTTCTCTTTTTATTCTTACTAGATTTTATTCTTAGTCTTCCTTTTTTATTTTACTATTCTATTTCTAAGTTCATTTCCTTATCGACTTTTATATATATATCAATACGTTGATTTCTAACTATCAAATTATCTTAAAAATATTCTAACTCCTTAAATTCCTGGAAAAATTCGCCATAACCTCCTTTGTACCAGGAGCATCGGGATATTTCAAATAGCCTCCCATGGCCCTCACCAATCCAAAAGAAAAAGAAAAAGCCAAGCGGCTAGCCGATACGGCGCATAAAATCTCATATATGAATTAAATACATACCTTTTCGTCGAGCATTCTATTTATATACCTTCATACCTTATCCATACCTATCTCATGTATATTTATACCTGCTTAATCTATTTTAACTGTACCCGATCGTTTTAACTCAATTCGTTAATTAATTTGTTAATTAACTCTTTAGTCTATTTCACTTTTATATTTAAACATGACATGTTCAAATATATTTCAACTTGCTTATTAACTAATTTGAATCCAAATTTCAAATTTAAGTTCTATATTCGATTTCGAATATCCATTTACAAATCCAATTCACCTTTCAAAGTTCAACTTCAGATTCAAAACTCGATTAACTAATTCCTCTTCGACTTAGTTAACTCTATTCAATTTCTATTCAAATTTTATATATTCAAATTCTATAGTTTAAATACCATTTGAATTCTATATTCAAATTCTATATATTCAAATCCTATATTTGAATCCCATTTGAATTCTATTTTCAAATTCCATTTGAATTTCTATATTCAAACTCTATTTCAATCTTCCTTTATTCATTCTTTATTATAAATCCCATTTTGAAATTCAACACAACTTGTCTTTCCCAAAAAAAATTCAAAACAGTATCTCTGGTAGTAATTCGTCACTTACAACTCAAAAATGAATACTGATGATGCAGCTGTCATCATCAGAATCTATTTTCCAGCGATCGAAGTGAGTTCAATACTATAAAACCATTTCTAAACATTTCCACTTTGAAATTCATTTCAAAATATAATTCACACTGCTTGTAAAACAATTTAAAATCTCCCAGGATCTTAAATTTTCCTTATTTTTAATCCAAATTCATTTACAAACACTTATCCAATTCTCCAGAGTTTTAACTCAATTTCTGGTTTAAAATTTCAGATTTAACTCATCTGATTTCATGTATTTCACTTATATGAATTCTGATTTGTTATTTACATAACCATTTTACTTATAATCTTACTTGATTATAATAACAACCAATATATCCAATATATTATAATCTTGATATTTATATCTTCTTTATATCAAGATATACCTTGGGTAAACTTATTTTAATTTACCCTCTATTCAAAACATATCGTGTCGACCCATCGTATTCGAGTGTTTATAAACTCCTACCGATACAGTGGATCAGACTGATCGACCAGAACTCATAAACGACTCAACCAATAAATCACCACAATATAAAACAATTTTTATATCAATAACAAATACGTTCACTCGTATATATACACTCAACTCAATCTAGGGTATTACTAACCCTATCTCTACTGAGTCACGCCACAGAGCCAAGGTAATTCACTTAACTTAAGCTCTGATACCAACTGTAATGACCCGGGATTTTGACGACTTTGGTTATCGACATAAACACAATGACGACTAACCAAACATCGAAAAATACCGGTCATAAATGAAAGAAATTAGAGGGTGATGATAGATAAGATAGAAAACTAAGAATATATGAAGAAAAAGAACGCAATATCAGAGTAACACAAATCTCACAGCGGAACGAATAAATATATTTCATAACATAACTTTGAAATACAAATCTGTACTTGAATATACATATCATTATCAAAGTACAACACTTACAACACAGCGGAAATAACTATAGCTATAATCCGGAAGCCTCCTGCTCCAGCTCTTCAATTGCATCTTTAAATCCCGACTACTTGAATGCCCGTACAAAATTGGGCACCCAAGAGTTTAGGGAAACCAAAACAAAATAAACTCCGGGTCAGTCATGGGACTGGTGTGAGTAAAACAGTTTAAAACAGTTCGAACAAGTAATCGATATCTCATAAGACCACGCCGTATAACGGAACGGGTTTATCCCTTATGAGAATCCAAATATCTTTATATCAAAAACCTTTTGATATTATAATAATGTCTATCAACACAATATAATAATCATCTAGCAGAAACGCTTTCATCTCACGTTCTACATATATAGTATACAATCAAAACAGCAAGCACGTATTGGGTAATGGATTTCCAACTATGACAAGGTATGGAACCACCTTTCGCTAGTGTACCTCTAGAGAGGAATACACTGGATTCAACAAGAACATCTTGCATCCCGGCCACACATGACCGACCACTCATTTCGCTTGAGTGTATCAAATGTATATCACCGACGGTTGGGATCAGCAACCGTTTCTTAAATGGGACAGCATCAACATTAGATTTTTAGAAGTAAATGAAATTCTAAATCAGGTGATTATACACCCTACTTCAGTGCGACCGACTTAGCCATGTTGCTTGCCCGATTTCTGTCATTTACCGGATGTGAGGCTAGAAGCTACGCTTTATCATCACACCAGATTCACTTTGAATGCCACATCGTCAAATCCATCAAATCACAGATTGACATCCTCAACCATACATTATGTGTTAGCTAAAAGAAGTTTCCTTCTCCGCTTCCACTCTTGGTACGGTTGGAGAAATCAATATACGTGATCGTCTGGAAATACTCTGTCAGACATCCGTCCATACAAGTCATCCAGAAACAGGATGAACCGAAGGCACTATTTTGTAAACAGGATAGCCCTTGCATAACTCCGTCTTCAATTTCCTTTGGCATATATGATTCGCAACGCCTATGCCAATACAGAGGTGTTCTTTGGATAATAATCCAACCGGTCTCTCCATATTAACAACGTTAAAATGGTCAAAACTTCGATAGTCTGTGATTTAACTATCGAAGAAAAACAGGTGTGCAAACAACGATATTATTTCCAAATGGAAATTTATATCATTCAAACATCATTCAACATTTATCTCTTTATTTCATTAATTTACTTATCTCCTGTTTCCCTATATTCAATATTTGTTATTTTCTATATTTAGAAAATATACGTTATTAACACTGGAAACATTTCCATTCCTTGTTTTCTGTATTTAGAAAACATTTCTGATTCTTGTTTGGAAAACATTTCCAAAACTCCTACGTTTGGATTAAGCAGATGTTTAGATAAAACATCGCTATGCCAATTCAACCATTTCCTTTAATTACTAAATTCACTAACCATCCTTTACTATCGAACATTAACCATTCCTTAGTTAAAAATGAAGTCAATCAAGTTGGGGTAATACTACCTCTCAGACCTTAACTGAACAACGTTTCTAACCTTGAAATAGACAAAGTTCACCCTTCTAATTATTTAACAAACTTCCTTACGTAACTCTCTTTCAAATCTTTTCTATTCGATAATTCTTTCCTTTGATAAGGTATATTTGATAACTCTATTCAATTTATTCTATTCACTAACTCTTTTGATTTAACTTTAACTCTATTCACTTAACTCCTATCGAATAAACTATATTCGATAACTATTTTAATTCTATTTGAATAAACTATGTATTTGATTTAACTCCTTTTACTTATATTTGAATAAACTATATATTCGATTAACTCATTTTTACTATTCGAATAAACTATATTCGATTAACTCCTTTTACTTTCTATTCGAATAAACTATATTCGATTAACTCCTTTTACTTTATATTCGAATAAACTATATTCGATTAACTCATTTGTTTTAACTCTAATCGATTAAACTAACATCGATTAACTCCTTTTAACTCGATTAAACTAACATTGATTAACTCCTTTTAACTCGATTAAACTAACATCGATTAACTCCTTTTAACTCGATTAAACTAACATCGATTAACTCCTTTTAACTCGATTAAACTAACATCGATCAACTCCTTTTAACTCGATTAAACTATTCATTTATAAAGATTTACTTTTAGTAATGGTTCTTCACTTTACAAATGATTTCCTTCTTATAACAGTTTCCATTTTATAACGTTTATTCATTTTCTAAATATCTCCAATTTATAAATATTCCAATTTATAAATATTTCTTATTTATAAATATTCCATTTATAAATATTTTATTTTCAAATATCGCTTTGAAAATATTCCCTTATCAACATTTCAGTATGTTATGGTATTCAACATATCAAATCACGATGATCAGTATCTTCCAAACACATATAATCGACAACAGACAATATATCACAATATATGAAAAACAGTAAAATAAATGTTGAGGAATCCAGTTGGATTCCTACAACCTATCTCCCTGCATCCACAGATGTTATACAATAAAATCAACATCACTTTCAATTTCATATGATATATCCTGATAAACAGAATCAATATAGAAATTCAACTAACTGACTAGCAGTTCAATCAAACAATCAACACACAGTCAATCAGCCAATATTTAACAGTTCTAAAAATACAACATGAAATTATAAACTGTTCAGAGTTAATGAGATTTTACTCACATTGGACTATCATCGTCAATAACAATAATTGTCGTCGATTCAGATTGGACAATTTAATTTACAATAAATTGTAACGAACTCAGATGGACTTCCACTCAGTTCCATGACGTAGCCACCGTGCATACGATCCTAACACAACTTACGGTTCCCGATTCTGACCTCGTTTGGATGAGATATCACATTCACAAGTTAATACAAAGTTTAAATATTTATTAAACTAAACTTAAACAAATTATTTTATAAAGGGCCTCACCCCTTTTCTATATCTTGGCCCGTTAACACCCTTAGGCCCGCAAAACCCTTCTTCCCCAAATAGATATTGAACCCGTCGCTCCCTATACCAATCACCTACTATCGATCCTTCATCACCGAATACTACTTCATGAAATCCACCACCGTTTCCACCGTTGAACTCCATGTTCGAATCTCCATCCTCTCACACCATTAACACACAGCTCGATCCCCTTTTCCGAAACCCGTCGAACAGCTTAAAACGGCCAGTACAGGGAGGTCGCGACAGTAAATGTCACCGAAAACCACCAGTTCATCACCGCCGAACCCAATCTCAACCACAAACCCAACTATCATGTTAAAATCCTCCATCGATGCTCGAAATTCCCACAAGCAGTAAACCTAGGTCGCGTTAATAATTTCCGAGATCCTGAAAGTGGATCGAAGTCTGTGAAAAGCATACATGAACGAAGAGAAAGTGATGTGGATTCATACGAAACTTGTTTGGGATTTTATAGAATTTTACTTGAATTGATTTTGATTTTCCTTGAAGATGATATTCACGTTTGGAAGGAAGGATGGCCGGCGGCTTCACATGAGATTATATAAGAAGGTCCTGTATTTGTATGGTGGAACGGATGAGGATGTGGCCTCTCTTTTGACCTTAAATTAAGTTTAGATATTTTGTTTTCATTGTTTTATATTCGTTTTATCCTTCTAAAAATTCGTGTGACCACACACGATACCCAAAAATTATGGAAATTGACAAGCCGCTACTGTTTGACATTACGGTCCCAATGAAAATAGTTTCGTCGAATTCCGACTTCGTATGTTCACACAGCGTATTTTTAAAGGTCAAATTATCGACTGTTTCTCACATTAAAAATCGGTACGGCCACATACTGACTTCAAAAATCACGAAAACTGAAACCTAGCAATAATTTAATATTATGGATTCAACAAAATTGGTTTCGTCAAATTCTGAAGTCGTTTGCAAAACTGGCTATTTTTCAAAGGTCTAAATAACCATTTTAAATATATAAATATATTTAAATACAATTAAATTTAAATATTTATAAATAAATATTATCGTATATATTCACCAAAAATATAATACAGCTCTGGAGTATTCCTGTATGAATTTCTAACTCGATATTTAAATCCTGATTTAAAACGATATTCGATTTATAATGAAATTCCTTTTATAAATATATATAATTCCTTTATAAATTATAAACGAATTCCACAACGACTTTTCTAAAATTTGATTTGGACGTAAATCAAAATCTACCCGACGAAATCTAGATTTTTCTCTTCCACTAGAAAGATATACTCCACCAGCTCCACACGTTTCTTGTTTCACAGAAATCAAGCTTAAAACGAACCCTGTACACCCAGTTGAAGTTCGAATCGCCAATTTACGAACTGCAGCGCCATTTAAAGCTCGATTTTAATTATAATATAATTATACGTTCAAACTGTCGTTATTTAAATATATTCGTTATTCAAATTCAATTCCATGTTGAATTAAATATCACAGATGATCCGGTTCACACCATATCGTCATTTCGGCCAAATCTGATTATTTCAAAATTAAATATATTATTTAATTTATTATTTTAATTAAATATTCATCATTATTTAATTCCACGACCATTTAATTCACTATATCACTATTTATATAATTAAATAAATTAATTATAAAATAATTTCGTCCTCGAAATTGCTAAGGTAGAGGACAACCCTATCGACTGGTTAGAACTTATTTGTTCACTTCTTAACTTCAGTTTCAACTGAACTAATTTAATTTCAATTAAATTATTAATTAATTCTTATCAACGAAAATTTTCAAAAATTTTGAAAATTTTCTAATGCCTTAACTCTTCGAAAATTTTTGCTAGCACCTCCTTTGTACTGGTCAATCGATCAAACTCCAACTCGCCTCTCTGGGCCATCTCCAACCCAAAAGAAAATCAAACAGCCAAGTGGCTTGCCAATTCGGCTCATAAATCTTATATCCAATAGAAATATAAACTTGTACCTTTTGTCGGCATATCATTATATCCTTCCCACCTGTTATCAATTCAGTGGATACAAGGGTCATCCCAATCAAATTCCAATCTGCTTTTATCCACAATACAACCATTCACTTATATCCGAGCCAAATATCATTTCAACTCAAGTTTCTTCTCGATTCCCAACTCTTAACTTAATTATCACATTACACTTCAAATTTGAATCTCACAATCCAATTTGTCTTGATATCATTCTAATTCAATCCCAGTTACCACTTTACTGGCTTTACTTTAATTCAATTTTGCTTTCACAAATTTCTGTTAAATTTGTTTTTAACTCAAACAGTCTTTCCCTGGGAGTTTTTAAACAGTTTACTCTTTTCAAAAACCAAATTTTCCTTTTGAACATGTCACTGAGCCCTTAATTAATATTCCATTAGTTAAATCACTTCTCTATTTCTTTATCAATATTTGTTAACCAAATATTTTCAATAACCATATTGGCCTTTTATGTTAATTGGAAAACATTTCCGAATATCGCCTTCCTTTATTTTCTAAACTTTAGAAAATGTATGCTATTTATAATTGGAAAATATTCCAATTACTTATCTCTTTTCCGATCTCGTTTATTTCTATACTTAGGAAATATTTATTATTATATTTCCAAGCTTACACTTATTTAGGTTAAAACGGATGTTGTGTAAAACATCGTTACGACAACCCAATTACTGTATTCAACTAACTCTTATTCAACATTGATCCTCGAGCCTAAAATATTACTATTTATTTGTTAATAATGAAATCAATCAAGTTGGGGTATAACTACCTTTCAGACCTTGACTGAATAACATTTATAACGTCAAAACAGATATGACTACTTACTCGAATAATCAATACCATACAACTACTTATTCACTTTTAAACACGTATACGCTTTCTCTTTTTATTCTTACTAGATTTTATTCTTAGTCTTCCTTTTTTATTTTACTATTCTATTTCTGAGTTCATTTCCTTATCGACTTTTATATATATATCGATACGTTGATTTCTAACTATCAAATTATCTTAAAAATATTCTAACTCCTTAAATTCCCGGAAAAATTCGCCATAACCTCCTTTGTACCAGGAGCATCGGGATATTTCAAATAGCCTCCCATGGCCCTCACCAATCCAAAAGAAAAAGAAAAAGCCAAGCGGCTAGCCAATACGGGGCATAAAATCTCATATATGAATTAAATACATACCTTTTCGTCGAGCATTCTATTTATATACCTTCATACCTTATCCATACCTATCTCATGTATATTTATACCTGCCTAATCTATTTTAACTGTACCCGATCGTTTTAACTCAATTCGTTAATTAATTTGTTAATTAACTCTTTAGTCTATTTCACTTTTATATTTAAACATGACATGTTCAAATATATTTCAACTTGCTTATTAACTAATTTGAATCCAAATTTCAAATTTAAGTTCTATATTCGATTTCGAATATCCATTTACAAATCCAATTCACCTTTCAAAGTTCAACTTCAGATTCAAAACTCGATTAACTAATTCCTCTTTGACTTAGTTAACTCTATTCAATTTCTATTCAAATTTTATATATTCAAATTCTATAGTTTAAATACCATTTGAATTCTATATTCAAATTCTATATATTCAAATCCTATATTTGAATCCCATTTGAATTCTATTTTCAAATTCCATTTGAATTTCTATATTCAAACTCTATTTCAATCTTCCTTTATTCATTCTTTATTATAAATCCCATTTTGAAATTCAACACAACTTGTCTTTCCCAAAACAAATTCAAAACAGTATCTCTGGTAGTAATTCGTCACTTACAACTCAAAAATGAATACTGATGATGCAGCTGTCATCATCAGAATCTATTTTCCAGCGATCGAAGTGAGTTCAATACTATAAAACCATTTCTAAACATTTCCACTTTGAAATTCATTTCAAAATATAATTCAAACTGCTTGTAAAACAATTTAAAATCTCCCAGGATCTTAAATTTTCCTTATTTTTAATCCAAATTCATTTACAAACACTTATCCAATTCTCCAGAGTTTTAACTCAATTTCTGGTTTAAAATTTCAGATTTAACTCATCTGATTTCATGTATTTCACTTATATGAATTCTGATTTGTTATTTACATAACCATTTTACTTATAATCTTACTTGATTATAATAACAACCAATATATCCAATATATTATAATCTTGATATTTATATCTTCTTTATATCAAGATATACCTTGGGTAAACTTATTTTAATTTACCCTTTATTCAAAACATATCGTGTCGACCCATCGTATTCGAGTGTTTATAAACTCCTACCGATACAGTGGATCAGACTGATCGACCAGAACTCATAAACGACTCAACCAATAAATCACCACAATATAAAACAATTTTTATATCAATAACAAATACGTTCACTCGTATATATACACTCAACTCAATCTAGGGTATTACTAACCCTATCTCTACTGAGTCACGCCACAGAGCCAAGGTAATTCACTTAACTTAAGCTCTGATACCAACTGTAATGACCCGGGATTTTGACGACTTTGGTTATCGACATAAACACAATGACGACTAACCAAACATCGAAAAATACCGGTCATAAATGAAAGAAATTAGAGGGTGAGGATAGATAAGATAGAAAACTAAGAATATATGAAGAAAAAGAACGCAATATCAGAGTAACACAAATCTCACAGCGGAACGAATAAATATATTTCGTAACATAACTTTGAAATACAAATCTGTACTTGAATATACATATCATTATCAAAGTACAGCACTTACAACACAGCGGAAATAACTATAGCTATAATCCTGAAGCCTCCTGCTCCAGCTCTTCAATTGCATCTGTAAATCCCGACTACTTGAATGCCCGTACAAAATTGGGCACCCAAGAGTTTAGGGAAAACAAAACAAAATAAACTCCGGGTCAGTCATGGGACTGGTGTGAGTAAAACAGTTTAAAACAGTTCGAACAAGTAATCGATATCTCATAAGACCACGCCGTATAACGGAACGGGTTTTTCCCTTATGAGAATCCAAATATCTTTATATCAAAAACCTTTTGATATTATAAAATGTCTATCAACACAATATAATAATCATCTAGCAGAAACGCTTTCATCTGAAGTTCTACATATATAGTTTACAATCAAAACCGCAAGCACGTATTGGGTAATGGATTTCCAACTATGACAAGGTATGGAACCACCTTTCGCTAGTGTACCTCTAGAGAGGAATACACTGGGTTCAACAAGAACATCTTGCAACCCGGCCACACATGACCGACCACTCATTTCGCTTGAGTGTATCAAATGTATATCACCGACGGTTGGGATCAGCAACTGTTTCCTGAATGGGACAGCATCAACAATAGATTTTTAGAAGTAAATGAAACTCTAGATCAGGTGATTATACACCCTACTTCGGTGCGACCGACTTAGCCATGCTGCTTGCCCGATTTCTGTCATTTACCGGATGTGAGGCTTGAAGCTACGCTTTATCATCACACCAGATTCACTTTGAGTGCCACATCGTCAAATCCATCAAATCACAGATTGACATCCTCAACCATACATTATGTGTTAGCTTAAAGAAGTTTCCTTCTCCGCTTCCACTCTTGGTACGGTTGGAGAAATCAATATACGTGATCGTCTGGAAATACTCTGTCAGACATCCGTCCATACAAGTCATCCAGGAACAGGATGAACCGAAGGCACTATTTTGTAAACAGGATAGCCCTTGCATAACTCCGTCTTCAATTTCCTTTGGCCTATATGATTCGCAATGCCTATGCCAATACAGAGTGGTTCTTTGGATAATAATCCAACTGGTCTCTCCATATTAACAACGTTAAAATGGTCAAAACTTCGATAGTCTGTGATTTAACTATCGAAGAAAAACAGGTGTGCAAACAACGATATTATTTTCAAATGGAAATTTATATCGTTCGAACATCATTCAACATTTATCTCTTTATTTCATTAATTTACTTATCTCCTGTTTCCCTATATTCAACATTTGCTATTTTCTATATTTAGAAAATATACGTTATTAACACTGGAAACATTTCCATTCCTTATTTTCTGTATTTAGAAAACATTTCTGATTCTTGTTTGGAAAACATTTCCAAAACTCCTACGTTTGGATTAAGCAGATGTTTAGATAAAACATCGCTATCCCAATTCAACCATTTCCTTTAATTACTAAATTCACTAACCATCCTTTACTATCGAACATTAACCATTCCTTAGTTAAAAATGAAGTCAATCAAGTTGGGGTAATACTACCTCTCAGACCTTAACTGAACAACGTTTCTAACCTTGAAATAGACAAAGTTCACCCTTCTAATTCTTTAACAAACTTCCTTACGTAACTCTCTTTGAAATCTTTTCTATTCGATAATTCTTTCCTTTGATAAGGTATATTCGATAACTCTATTCACTAACTCTTTTGATTTAACTTTAACTCTATTCACTTAACTCCTATCGAATAAACTATATTCGATAACTCTTTTAATTCTATTTGAATAAACTATGTATTCGATTTAACTCCTTTTACTTCTATTTGAATAAACTATATATTCGATTAACTCATTTTTACTATTCGAATAAACTATATTCGATTAACTCCTTTTACTTTCTATTCGAATAAACTATATTCGATTAACTCCTTTTACTTTATATTCGAATAAACTATATTCGATTAACTCATTTGTTTTAACTCTAATCGATTAAACTAACATCGATTAACTCCTTTTAACTCGATTAAACTAACATCGATTAACTCCTTTTAACTCGATTAAACTAACATCGATTAACTCCTTTTAACTCGATTAAACTAACATCGAATAACTCCTTTTAACTCGATTAAACTAACATCGAATAACTTCTTTTAACTCGATTAAACTATTCATTTTTAAAGATTTACTTTTAGTAACGGTTCTAAAAATACAACATGAAATTATAAACTGTTCAGAGTTAGTGAGATTTTACTCACATTGGACTATCATCGTCAATAACGATAATTGTCGTTGATTCAGATTGGACAATTTAATTTACAATAAATTGTAACGAACTCAGATGGACTTCCAATCATTTCCATGATGTAGCCACCGTCCATACGATCCTAACACAACTTACGGTTGCCGATTCTGACCTCGTATGGATGAGATATCACATTCACAAGTTAATACAAAGTTTAAATATTTATTAAACTAAACTTAAACATATTATTTTATAAAGGGCCTTACCCCTTTTTGATATCTTGGCCCGTTAACACCCTTAGGCCCGCAAAACCCTTCTTCCCCATATAGATATTGAACCCGTCGCTCCCTATACAAATCACCTACTGTCGATCCTTCATCACCGAATACTACTTCATGAAATCCACCACTGTTGAACTCCATGTTTGAATCTCCATCCTCTCACACCATTAACACACAGCTCGATCCCCTTTTCCGAAACCCGTCGAAGAGCTTAAAACGTCCAGTACAGGGAGGTCGCGACAGTAATTGTCACCGAAAACCACCAGTTCATCACTGCCGAACCCAATCTCAACCACAAACCCAACTATCATGTTAAAATCCTCCATCGATGCTCGAAATTCCCACAAGCAGTAAACCTAGGTCGCGTTAATAATTTCTGCGATCCTGAAAGTGGATCTAAGTCTGTGAAAAGCACACATGAACGAAGAGAAAGTGATGTGGATTCATACGAAACTTGTTTGGGATTTTATAGAATTTCACTTGAATTGATTTTGATTTTCCTTGAGGATGATATTCACGTTTGGAAGGAAAGATGGCCGGCGGCTTCACATGAGATTATATAAGAAGGTCCTGTATTTGTGTGGTGGAACGGATGAGGATGTGGCCTCTATTTTGACCTTAAATTAAGTTTAGATATTTTGTTTTCATTGTTTTATATTCGTTTTATCCTTCTAAAAATTCGTGTGACCACACACGATACCCAAGAATTATGGAAATTGACATGCCGCTACTGTTTGACATTACGGTCCTAATGAAACTAGTTTCGTCGAATTCCGATTTCGTATGCTCACACAGCGTATTTTTAATGGTCAAATTATCGACTGTTTCTCACATTAAAAATCGGTATGGCCACAAACTGACTTCAAAAATCACGAAAACTGAAACCTAGCAATAATTTAATATTGCGGATTCAACAAAATTGGTTTCGTCGAATTCTGAGGTCGTTTGCAAAAATGGCTATTTTTAAAAGTTCTAAATAACCATTTTAAATATATAAATATATTTAAATACAATTAAATTAAAATATTTATAAATAAATATGATCATATATATTCACCCAGAGTATAATACAGCTCTAGAATATTCCTGCATGAATTTCTAACTCGATATTTAAATCCTGATTTAAAACGATATTCGATTTATAATGAAATTCCTTTTATAAATATAAATAATTCCTTTATAAATTATAAAGGAATTCCACAGCGACTTTTCTAAAATTTTATTTGGACGTAGATCAAAATCTACCTAACGAAATCTAGATTTTTCTCTTCCACTAGAAAGATATACTCCACCAGCTCCACACGTTTCTTGTTTCACAGAAATCCGGCTTAAAACGAACCCTGTACACCCAGTTGAAGTTCGTATCGCCAATTTACGAACTGCAGCGCCATTTCAAGCTCGATTTTAATTATAATATAATTATACGTTCAAACTGTCGTTATTTAAATATATTCGTTATTCAAATTTAATTCCAAGCTGAATTAAATATCACAGATGATCCGATTCACACCATATCGTCATTTCGGCCAATTCTGATTATTTCACAATTAAATATATTATTTAATTTATTATTTTAATTAAATATTCATCATTGTTTAATTCCACGACTGTTTAATTCACTATATCACTATTTATATAATTAAATAAATTAATTATAATACCTCTGCAAATGCGGGTCATTACAGCCTTACTCCAGATCAACATCCCTAAATCCGAATTTGAAACGCGACCCGAACTTCCCCGTGAAGGAAAGCTCGGATTGAGTTGAGAACAAGACGAATCACAACACAAACAGAAGAACATTTCATTGTATATTACAATGATTTCATCATATTACAAGAATACACAGAGTATGAATAAATACTACATAGAAAATATCAGAGATTTAAATTACATTTAAATTCATCGTAGTGAAAAAACAATACAAAGCACAACTGAAAACAGATACACAAGTACAGAGCTTTTCGAATACCGCTTCAGCTGTAAATCAGGATCCTGTGAATATAAATATGCAAAACCAAAACTACTAGCTGGCCGTGTCGAAAATAAGGGCACCCAGAGTTTAGGTTAAAACAATAAACTCCAGATCAGTCATGTGACTGGTGTGAGAACTAAAACAGTTATTTAAAACTTTACTTTAAAATGAAGTAAATCAAGGGACCACGCTGTATAACACAGAACGGGTTTCCTCCCAAGAATACCAGTGCATATAACAAAACAGCGCAATGCTTTTTGGAAAAATGAAGCTATTATAAGACCCAGGTCCCATCACACAATGCAACGCAAGCCGAAGAATAGAGTTTTCCCTTATAATAGCCAAACATGCTTGGTACGTTAAAACAAATCCTTTGATACTATTATAAGTGCATAGTGTATGAAACAACTTCAAAGACAAATATATCAATCCTAGACGGCATGGGTACCATATATCATGTCGCCAATACTAGGCTCTACAATCAAAACCGTAAATGTCATGTATTGGAAGCTGGATTTCCATCTGTGAACTGAGGCAAGGGATCGTCCTCACCGAATTCGAGACTGTCTAGCCCGAGCCTCAGGACCCAAACACAGGTGGGCCCTTGGATCGTCAGGGCCGGTCCACCGATGTGGATTAAAATGCCTGAACACTGCGTTTCCCTGCCCTTTGGGGCGTAAATAAGTCAAATGACTCCATCGACTCCACATAGTCACCGATATATCCGAGATTCCTCGCAATCCAACGACCACACAGGTGAAAATAATATTAATGTTTAGGGCTGGTGGGTCACTGACACCACCCTAGCTAAAAGGAAACGCATGTCCTCCCTAAGGTCCTCTCGCATTTCTGGTTCACAACTGGGGTGTGAGACTCGCGAATTAACGTTACACAAAGCTATGCCACATAGGCGGTGCTTTGATCATCAACCACAAGACTTTGCTTTTCAACAAAAGCCTTGATCATTTACCACTTAGGCATGCCACACAGGCAATTCACACCATGCGACTGATGTCTCTCAATATACAACCTCTGATCCCATACGTTTCAGAGAAGGGTGAAGTAAGGGAGTGAATTCCCCTTCACCAGGCAGATGTATATTTAATAGAGATCAATCAACACAGAGAAAAATCCAATGTCAGACACATAGTCCATACAAGTTCGTTCTGGGTCTGAACGAAACCGGAGGAACCTTATTCCTCGCATATCCATCGATCTCCAAGTACGTCTGGACGATCACCAACTGATTCCCTCCTCTTGGGTGTATAGCCCAATCAAGCTCATCAGTAATCACCCAAACGATGTGAAGAGCTCCGGTCTTCAACCACCGTCTTCTTCCTCGACACATCGTCGAATCAGTTATTCAGAATGGGATAAACTCGGTCTTTCTGAACAACTCGCGTATATAATAAACAAGTGTTACACAAACACAACATACGCCTCATTCCAATTCAGAATATTCCTTTATTCAAATATTCTTATACTTTGGGAAAGGTTCCCATTAATTTTATCAAAGATAAATTCTTTAAATTTATTCTTTAATCTTCCTTTGAATATCAATTCAAACCAAATTATGGTTTATCTAAACTAGTCGAGATTAACGAACCTTACCGAAGTAATCATTTGTTTTAATTTCCCAATCCCAACCTATTCATCCGATGAAGTAATACTGGTAATACTTCATATCTAACACCACGATGTTATCGGTAAATTTAATTACCATTTCACGTTCAAATCTAATTAAAGATTTATTTATTGCCTGGAGCAAAACTGGTGATACTCCATTCTCAATCATTTCAATCTAATTAAAGATTCATTAAAACTCCACTTGGTTTTAATCTTCCAAAAAATCAATATTAACGATTGTTTAACTTGGGAAATCATATCCTGTATTTAAATGGGTTAAAGAACCAATGTCATATAAAACACCGTTCACTATAAACCCAAAATCACATTCCATTCTATCAGCCTTTAACCGTAAATTAGCAAGTGAACAATTCCCTAAGTATTAACCCCGAAGGCCGAAACTAACATCAGATCAATACCCAAGAAACCATTCAACTTAACTAATCTTCAGTTAGCTTCTGATTTTCTTAACTCCATTGGGTCTAAGAACAGTATTATTAAATATATCGTTCAAGACAACCCAAAATTACATTCCATTTACAATGGAATTTTCATGGAAAACAAATCGATATATATAATCGATATAAACTTCCATATCTGACTAATAATATAAATGGAATAATGGCAAAGCCTTTTAAATTCCAGATATATTAGTTGCCTTCCTCCACAGAAATTCACTTCGATTATTACCAAATCGAATTCCATTCCATTCCAATTTATTTTATTAAATTGGAAAACTTTACTTTGGAAAATCTCCTTTAAATCTTAACAAAAGATTTATAAATTCCAAATCACATTTCACTGTAAATCGGGTTAAAGAATGAATGTCGTTAAAACACAGTTCACGATAAACCCAATTCACATTCCATTAATTATCGAGTTAAAGAATAAGTGTTATTTAAAAAACCGTTCACGATAAACCCAAAAATCAATTCAAATTCAATTCCAATTACATACCATTTAATTGGTATACTTCATTAAATCTAAATAAAAAGATTTAATCTTTTTCTCTACTGGGTTTAAGAACAGTGTTAATGAAGACACCATTCACGACAAACCCAAATCCCATATGATATTAAATA
The DNA here is from genome assembly GCA_030737875.1 of Allium sativum. Lineage (NCBI taxonomy): Eukaryota > Viridiplantae > Streptophyta > Magnoliopsida > Asparagales > Amaryllidaceae > Allium > Allium sativum. Next base: position 105,992,491 of record CM060911.1, on the reverse strand, counting down.
CAAGGCTCTGAATATAAAATATATCGGCTTATATTCAATATCAAATTCTACGACCAACAAATATCGTATTGGAAATAACGATATAAATATATCTTTCAAATTTCAATAACAATATCTATATAATCACGAAATCCAACATCGAAATATTCCAAAGACAATTTCAATTCAAATCCATTCTAATTCAGTTATTGGAAATTCTGGTTACTTTTAAAATCCCTTTCAAATCCAGTTTATCTATTTTTAAAAATAAATGGATTATAATTCTAGTTCAAAACTAGTTCATTTCGATAAAAAAAACTATTTTTATCTTTTCAAATATAGAATTTTTCATCTCAATTCTTTCCAAATCATTTCTTATGATTTTACACAAATTATTGCTATTTTTAATAATTTTATCAAGGCCCGTACAGTCGATTTCCATCAACGGCCATCGAATAGCGACCTTTCCTAAATTTGATTTAGACATAATTCCAAATCCGACCGTTAGATTTCAAATCTCTAATATTCACTAGAAAGCTCCTTTCGGTACGAACCCAACGGTTCCGGTTTTAGAGAATCCGACGGTCGAATTTCCCGTAATGTCCATTCGAAGTCAATGGTCGAAATTCGCGAACTGCCGCGGCGCGGCGCGTTCTATTCATGCCATTATATTATATATATATATAATATTTCGTCGATTTCCTTTTAAAATGTATTTTATAAATCGTTTTAAATTCGTTTTCAAAACGATTTCAACTTCCTATTCAATTTCTTATCAAAATTGAATATTCCGTATCATCGATATATATATATATATGATAAAATTTTCAACACGTTATATTTTGAAATTGCTTCCTTTTCTATATACATTATAAAAACGAATATAATCGATATAAATATCGTTCGCGACAAAATGGCGCAAATCAAATCAACACGGCTTTATATCTTTTAATAACTTCATTATTCTATTCAACAAATGAATATTTTCTTCAACACATGAATTTTCTTTTATTCAACACATGAATATATGTTTTATTCAACACATGAATTTTCCTTATTTTCCAACTTGGAATGAGGCCCAATTAGTTACCATACAATGTGATTGATATGGATTTCATACACACACGTACACTACAACAATCAAACACAGTCAATAATCAACAAAGGTGCATTCTACACTGCATAAACATCAAATATAAATATTTAACGCTTATAACAGCCTGTCAATCAATCGATCGACATACAGCTAATTATTGGGACTAGTGTATGGCCAATTTCATCCCAACACCCGCATGGGGTTTCAAACCAACAAACACAGATTTTTATTTGTGCAGCTGGGCGATATATAAAATTTATCGTCCCAATCAATATCAGTCAAATAGGTGTACATAAACAAACCGTTCGATTTGTAAATGAATATTTATTTTATATACACGTTAAAAATTATATTATTAACTATAAAATATTTTATTCCATTCCACATCACACAATCAATATTCACACCACAAACAACAAACAAACAAGTCGTCCATGATCTATGGACGACGGGTGTCGGGTGCTGCTAAGCACAGTTTGCATCCTAGTATATATTTCAACTAGAAAAAAAATTAAAAGTAAGAAGTTCTCGCCGATTAGCTAATCCAAACACCGCGACTCTTCATATGTAGGAAATCTCCCTGTGCTCGCCTTTTGTCACTTTCGTCGCCCGTATTCGCTACATATATAAAAATCACATTTTTATATTCTCTAGTATATAAAAATCATATTTTCATTGTTCTACATAAATAAAAATCGAATCTTTTCAAATGTTAAAAAAATCAAATCTTTCACGCTACTCTTCATAATAAAAATCTTATTTTTATTTCGCCTCATATAAAATAAAGATCATATTTTTATTTCACTTCATATGAAGAAAAATCACATTTTTATATCATTACCTTTCAATATAAAAATTTCGTTACTTCATATATAAAAAATCAATTTTTGTATATTGCTATTCAAACAATAAAAATCATTTCTTTTGCCTCATAAAAATCTAATCTTTATGTTGTTATTCATACCACAAAAATCATCTTTTTATAATCTCTACTATATAAAAATCATATTTTTATAATCTCTACTATATAAAAATCATATTTTTATAATCTCTACTATATAAAAATCATATTTTTATTCCGATATAGGTATAAAAATTATATTTTTGTATCGCTTTTTATATTACTAATATATAAATAACAATCACATTTTTATGCTATGGTATTCCATATAAAAAACATATCTTTAAACTGATTCAGTTATATAAAAATCGATACATTAAACCCATTTCATTTATATAAAAATTAAAACTGAAATTGGTGCTATATATACAGATGGAATAAGGGGAGCATCGGCGTCGGGGTGGAGGAGGGGAAGCAGTCAGAGGCGCCGTTGATTGGAAGGGTGCGGTGGGCCCTGGGGGGGTAACGGCGGCTGTGCTTCGTGGTGGTTGGAGGGGGCTCGCGAGGTTGGGGGGCGAGGTCGGAGCTGGGGCTTGCGGCGAGAGGGGGGAAGGGGGGCACGGCGGTGCGCGGCGCCGTCTGGGGGCGATGGCAGCGGCAGTTCCCCCGTCGCTCTCTTCTTCTTCTTCTTTTTTTAATCAAAAATCGATTTTGAACAATTTGAACAGGGAGGTGTTGACCAAGTAAGTAGAGAGGTCTTTATATATATATTATCTTATTATTTAATTTCTAAAAGGTACCTTTTTATTTTGAACTCGAAATCAAACCCACCGACTGTCGGCCCTAGTTAGTTACCCCCATTCCGAACACAATAGGATATGTATCGTAAGCCAGTTTAGCTATTTCGATCGGTTTCCATCAAAATCAAAATATAGATCTATATATTGAATTTGAACGCACATGTCAATTTATCTGGGCCACATACGAACTCTAAACACTCCTGAAAAATATTTTCTAGCTTCGTATTGACGATACGGTCCTAACAAAACAAATTTCGTCAAATTCTGAGATCGTTTGAAAAATGGTCGTTTTCTAGTCGATCGAAATTGACTGAAACTGTCAAAACACGTTTTACCTCGCCACTCTCACATATTGATTCAGAAAAGTACGAATTTTGGAATCTAGCAATAACTTGACATCATGGATCCAACAAAAGTGGTTTCATCGAAAATTGAGGTCGTTTGCAAAATTTCAATTTTTAAGGGCCAAAATTCCATAGCGACTATTCTGAATTTTCAATTGGACATAACTTTTGATTCCCGCTATGAAATTTCAATTTTTCGGATTCGTTGGAAAGACATCCTCAAATTGATTCATATATTTTGGTTTCGCTAAAATCCGGTTTATTTTGAATCCTGTACATTCATTTGAAATTTGAAATCGAATTTTTGAACTACCGCGCCATTTTCAATTCATTTTATAATTAAAATAAAATATTTATATTCTAACGACGATCTATATAAATATGTACGTTCTAATTCTATTCACAATAAATTTTTCGTCGTTATTATTTAAAATAATTCATTTTAAATATTCAAAATTCACTAAAATTGCCAAAATAAAAATTTTAAATTGGCTCGGATTTCCGGGTTATTACAATCTCCCCCCCTTAAAACTTTTAGTCCCCGACAAGGAACGAAGCTGAAAGTTGTTTAACTAATCAACTCAACTTTCACTTTTCACTATGGCTTAAGTTCTTCAACCTTTCAGTTTCTAAAAACTTTTCAAAATTTTCAAATATTTGGCTAACACCCTAAATTTTCAAAAAAATTCGCCATAACCTCCCCTGCACGGGAGCACCGGAAAATCCCGAAATTGCCATACAGGCCTCTCCAATCCAAAAAGAAAAATAAACATCCAAGCGGCTAGTCAATCGGCTCATAAAATCATCAAATACCCTAAGAAATAAAATAAACATGTACCTATTTGTCGGGCAAACAATTTTATTCTTCCTCTCTAGCCTCTTTGCTATGACCTGTTCAATGTAAGTACATGTACATGTATGCAAATTCAAACAATTTTCAATACAATTCACTATTTGACTTGATTTAGCTAAATGGTTAAAAATATCAAACCAATAATCAAACAACACAACCATCAATCAATTAGCGAATTACCATTTCAAATTCATAATTTTAATACATGGTCCAAAATCAGATTTTTGATGCCAAATCACAACAACAGACCCTATCTAGTTTTGGTTCTCTCACCAGTCAATTGCAATCATATAGAAATCCCGCTTTCGGCACTCGAATATAAATTCTGATGATACTCGAGTAATCATCAGAATCACCTCTGGGCGACCAGAGTGTGATTCCATATCTATCCAGTATATTAAAAATTCAAATACATGTGGATCAGATGTATACACAAAATCTTTATATACTTGATTGTCCAAATCAATACAAATAAATATTCAAATACGAATAATTGAATTTAATTTTTCAAAACAAAATTTGTTTTCAATTTTATTTTCAAAATATCACTCTTCACACTCATTCCAGGATACTACTGATCCTATCACTAATCAGTCATTCTCGTTGGATATTACTAATCCAATCCCTGATGAATTCTTTCGTTCGGTTCTTATGTGGCTTGTTCTCTGAGCTCTATAAACCAAAGCTCTGATACCAAAATGAAACGACCAGAACTTCCCCATGAAGGAAAGCCTGGATTGAGTTGAGAACAAGACGAATCAGAACACAAACAGAAGAACATTTCATTGTATATTACAATGATTTCATCAGATTACAAGAATATATAGAGTATGATAAAATACTACACAAAAAATATCAGAGATTTAAATTACATTTAAATTCATCGCAGCGGAAAAACAATACAAAGCACAACTGAAAACAGATACACGGATACAGAGCTTTCTGAATACCGCTTCAGCTTAAATCAGGATCCTGTGAATATAAATCTGCAAAACCAAAACTACTAACTGCTCATGTCGAAAATAAGGGCACCCAGAGTTTAGGTTAAAACAATAAACTCCAGGTCAGTCATGTGACTGGTGTGAGAACCAAAACAGTTATTTAAAACTTTACTTTAAAATAAAGTAAATCAAGGGACCACGCTGTATAACACAGAATGGGTTTCCTCTCAAGAATACTAGTGCATATAACAAAACAACGCAATGCTTTTTGGAAAAATGAAACTATTATAAGACCCAGGTCCCATCACACAATGCAACGCAAGCCGGAGGATAGGGTTTTCCCTTATAATAGCCAAACATGCTTGGTACGTTAAAATAAATCCTTTGATACTATTATAAGTGCATAGTGTATAAAACAACTTCAAAGATAAATGTATCAATCCTAGACGACATGGGTACCATATATCATGTCGCCAATACTAGGCTCTACAATCAAAACCGCAAATGTCACGTATTGGAAGCTGGATTTCCATCTGTGAACCGAGGCAAGGGATCGTTCTAACCGAATTCGAGACTGTCTAGCCCGAGCCTCAGGACCCAGACACAGGTGGGCCCTTGGATCGTCAGGGCCGGTCCACTAATGTGGATTAAAATGCCTGAACACTGCGTTTCCCCGCCCTTCGGGGTGTAAATGAGCCAAAGGACTCCATTGGCTCCACATAGTCACCGATATATCCGAGGCGCCTCGAATATAACAACCACACAGGTGAAAATAATATAAATGTCAGGGTTGGTAGGTCACTGACACCACCCTAGCTAGAAGGAAACGCATGTCCTCCCTGAGGTCCTCTCCCGTTTCTGGTTCACAACCGGGGTGTGAGGCTCGCGAATTAACGTTACACAATGTTATGCCACACATGCGGTGCTTTGATCATCAACCACAAGACTTTGCTTTTTAACAAAATCCTTGATCATTTGCCACTTAGGCATGTCACACAGCCAATTCACACCATGCGACCGATGTCTATCGATATGCAACCTCTGATCCCGTACGTCTCAGAGAAGGGTGAAGTAAGGGAATGAATTCCCCTTCACCAGGCAGATGTATATTTAATAAAGATCAATCAACACAGAGCAAAATCTAATGTCAGATACACAGTCCATACAAGTTTATTCTAGGTCTGAACGAAACCGGAGGAACCTTATTCCTCACATATCCATCGATCTCCAAGTACGTATGGACGATCACCAGCTGATTCCTTCCTCTTGGGTGTACAGCCCAATAAAGATCATCAATAATCACCCAAATGATATGAAGATCTCTGGTCTTTAACCATTGTCTTCGTATTCGACACATCGTCGAATCAGTTATTCAGAATGGGATAAACCCGATCTTTCTGAATAACTCACTTATATAATAAACAAGTGTTAGACAAACACAACATACAGCTCATTCCAATTCAGAATATTCCTTTATTCAAATATTCTTATACTTTGGGAAAGGTTCCCATTAATTTAATCAAAGATAAATTCTTTAAATTTATTCTTTAATCTTCCTTTGAATATCAATTCAAACTAAATTATGGTTTATCCAAACTAGTCGGGATTAACGAACCTTACTGGAGTAATCATTTGTTTTAATTTCCCAATCCCAACCTATTCATCCCATGAAGTAAAACTGGTAATACTTCATATCTAACACCACGGTGTTATCGGTAAATTCAATTACCATTTCACGTTCAAATCTAATTAAAGATTTAACTATTGGCTGGAGAAAAACTGGTGATACTCCATTCTTGGTCATTTCAATCTAATTAAAGATTCATTAAAACTCCACTTGGTTTTAATCTTCCCAAAAATCAATATTAATGATTGTTTAACTTGGGAAATCATATCCTGTCTTTAACTGGGTTAAAGAAACAATGTCAATTTAAAACACGGTTCATTATAAACCCAAAATCACATTCCATTCTATCAGCCTTTAACTTTAAATTAGCAAGTGAACAATTCCCTAAGCATTAACCCCGAAGGCCGAAACCAACATCAGATCAATACCCAAGAAACCATTCAACTTAACTAATCTTCAGTTAGCTTATGAGTTTCTTAACTCCATTGGGTCTAAGAACAGTATTATTAAAGATACATTTCACGACAACCCAAAATCACATTCCATTTACAATGTAATTTTCAGGGAAAACAAATCGATATATATATTCGATATAAACTTCCATATCCAACTAATAATATAAATGGAATAACGACAAAGCCTTTTAAATTCCAGATATATTAGTTGCCTTCCTCCACAGAAATTCACTTCGATTATTACCAAATCGAATTCCATTCCATTCCAATTTATTTTATTAAATTGGAAAACTTTACTTTGGAAAATCTCCTTTAAATCTTAAAAAAAGATTTATAAATTCCAAATCACATTTCACTTTAAATCGGGTTAAAGAACGAATGTCGTTAAAACACAGTTCACGATAAACCTAATTCACATTCCGTTATTTATCAGGTTAAAGAATAAGTGTTATTTTAAACACCGTTCACGATAAACCCAAAAATCAATTCAAATTCAATTCCAGTTAAATACCATTTAATTGGTATACTTCATTAAATCTAAATAAAAAGATTTAATCTTTTTCTCAACTGGATTTAAGAACAGTGTTAATCAAGACACCATTCACGACAAACCCAAATCTCATTTGATATTAAATACAAGGCTCTGAATAGAAAATATATCGGTTTATATTCAATATCAAATTCTACGACCAACAAATATCATATTAGAAATAACAATATAAATATATCTTTCAAATTTCCATAACAATATATGTATAATCACGAAATCCAACATCAAAATATTCCGAAGACAATTTCGATTCAAATCCTGTAATAACCCGGAAAATGCGAGCCAATTTAAAATTTTCATTTTGGCAATTATAGCGAATTTTGAATATTTAAAATGATTCATTTTAAATAATATCGACGAAAAAATTATTTTGAATATAATTAGAACGTATATATTTATATAGATCGTCGTTAGGATATAAATATTTATTTTAAATTATAAAAGGAATTGAAAATGGCGTGGTAGTTCGATAATTCGATTTCAAAATTCAATTGAATGTACCGGGTTCAAAATAAACCGGATTTTGGCGAAACCAAAAATATTTGATTCTAATTGATAATATATTTCCAACGAATCCGAAAGATTGAAATTTCATAGCGGGAATCAAAGGTTATGTCCAAATGAATTTTCAGAATAGTCGCTATGGAATTTCGGCCTTTAAAAATAACCGTTTTGCAAACGATTTCGGATTTCGACGAAACCACTTTTGTTGGATCCGTAGTGTCAATTTATTGCTAGATTCCAATTTTCATAATTTTTCGAATCAATATGTGAACATGGCAAAGGAAAACGCGTTTGACCAGTTTCAGTTGATTTTAATCGACTAGAAAATGGCCATTTTTCAAAAGGTCTCAGAATTCGACGAAATCAGTTTTGTTGGGACCGTATCGTCAATACGAAGCTAGAAAATATTTTTCTGGAATTTTTAAAGTCCGTATGTGACCCCGGTAAATTGAAATGTCTGTTTAAATTGAATATATATATATATAATTATATTTTAATTTTGATCAAAACAGGTCGTAACGATCGAATTGGTCTACGAAACATATCCCATTGTGTTCGGAATGGGGGTAATTAGCTAGGGGCGACAGTCGGTGGGTTTGATTTCGAATTCGGAGATAAAAGTTGGTTTTTGGGGTTAAATTAAATAATAAAATATATTATTATATAATAATCTCCCTCATTCATTCCTTGGGTCAATGCCCAAATCGATTTTCAGAAAAAAAATAAAAAAAAGAGAGAGATGGAGAGTAGCGACCGGGGGAGGGGGAAGGGGAACCCGCCGCCGTCGACGGCGAGCTCCAGCCGCAACCCCCCCTTCGCCGATGCCCTTCGCCTTCCTCCTCATCTGCTCGGGAAAACCCCCTTTTCTTCCTCCTAAAACCGAAAGTTCCCACTTCGAGAAGCCCCACGCTCGCGTCCGACCACCTTGAACCCCCCCACCCCCTCGCCACTGACCTCCTCTTCCCTCTCCTCTTCTTCGACAGTCAAACCCCCCTAATCCGCTCAAACCCTCGGCCCCACTGAACCCTAACACCGCCGTGAGCCAAAGCATGGCCTGCACTGGCCATTCACCACCTTCGTACCCGCCAGCGTCGGCTGCTGCCCCTCTCTCGCGCGCGGTAAGTTTTTATATTATATATTTCTTATATGATATTAAAACTGAAATTAGCACAAAAGAATGATTTTTGTTCGAACAAAGGAATGATTTTTATATGCGTGGAAAACATCTAAAAATGTGATTTTTATCAAGTATGTAGCGAAGTAAGAATATAAACTTTTATTTGTTTGAACGACATAAACAAGATAATATTTTTTAGATATGAAGAGATTGGATATTTAAAATAGAAAATGAATTCGAATTGAATTGAATAGAATAGAATTCGAACTGAATAGAATAGAAATAGAATTCGAATTGAATAGAATAGAAAATGAATTCGAATTGAATATAAAATGAATTCGAATTGAATTGAATATAAAACGAATTCGAATTGAATTAAATATAAAGTGAATTCGAATTAAATTGAATATAAAACGAATTCGAATTGAAATTGAATAGAAATGAATTCGAATTGAAATTGAATAGAATCGAAATTGAATTGAAATCAATTTGAAATGAATTTAAAACGAATTTATATTGGGAAAAATTCAATTTTGATTTGAATCTGAAATGAAGTTGAAATCGTTTTGAAAACGAATTATAAAATTCGTTTTTAAAACGAAATCGACGAAGCATATATTATATATATTATATATATATAATATAATGGCCTGAATAGAATGCGCCGCGCCGCGGCAGTTCACGAATTTCGACCATTGACTTCGAACGGACATTACGGGAGATCCGACCATCGAATTCAACCGTTGGGTTCGTATCGAAAAGAGCTTTCCAATGAATATTAGAAATTTGAAATCTAACGGTTGGATTTGGAATTATGTCCAAATCAAATTTGGAAAAGGTCGTTGTAGTTGGATGGCCGTAGGTGGAAATCGACTGTACGGGCCTTGATAAAATTATTAAAAATATCTATAATTTGTGTAAAATCATAAGAAATGATTTGGGAAAAACTGGGATGAAAAACTTCCATATTTGAAAAGATAAAAATAGATTTTTATCGAAATGAACTAGTTTTAAAACTAGAATTAAAATCAATTAATTTTTGAAATAAATAAATTGAATTTGAAAGGGATTAAAATCAATTTATTTTTGAAATAAATTGAATATGAAAGGGATTTTAAATAACCAAAATTTCTAATATATTTAATTGGAATTGATTTTTGGGTTTATCGTGAACTGTGCTTTAAATGACATTAGTTCTTTAACCCAGTAAAAGGAGTTTTAATGAATAGATAATTAGATTGAAATATGAATTGATAATTTAAATTATCAAAATTTGGAAATGATCGAAAGGGGAGTATCACCAGTTTTACTCCTAGCGATAGTTAAATCTTTAATTAGATTTGAACGTGAAATGGTAATTAAATTTACCGATAACACCGTGGTGTTAGTTATGGGGTAATAACAGTTTTGCTCCATGGGATGAATAGGTTGGGATTGGGAAATAAAATTAATAATTACTTCGGTGTGGTTCGCTATCTCGACTAGTTTGGAAAACCATAATTTGGTTTGATATGACATCCAAAGGAAAATTAAAGAATAAATTTCAAAGAATTTATTTTTGATAAAATTAATGGGAACCTTTCTGAAGCGACCCGAACTTCCCCGGTCTCCGAAGAGATGAGTTAGAACGAATTACTGTGAGGACAAGACAAAATAGGACGCAGACGAAAGAACATTTCATTGTTATTACAACAATTCCATCAGATACAAGAATATACAGAGTATAAATGAATAAATTACATTCGATAAATATCAGAGATTACAATAAATTACATAGCAGCGGAAAATAATACAAAATCACAAGTAGAAGTGATACACGGATACAGAGCTTTCCGAGCATCGTTCCAGCTGTATATCAGGACCCTGTGAGTATAAATCTGCAAAACCAAAACTACTAGCTGCCCGTGCGGAAAATAGGGGCACCCAGAGTTTAGGTTAAAACAATAAACTCCAGGTCAGTCATGGGACTGGTGTGAGAACTAAAACAGTTATTGATATCGGTTTTAAAGTTAGGTAAATCAAGGGACCACGCCGTATAACACGGAACGGGTTTCCTCCCAAGAATACCAGTGCATAGAACAAACAGCGCAATGCTAAATAAAGAAAAATGAAGCTGTTATAAGACCCAGGTCCCATCACACAATTCAACGTAAGCCGGAGGATAGGGTTTTTACCTTATAACAGCCAAAGCATGCTTGATACGTTTAAAACACATTATTTGATACTATTATAAGTGTATAGTGTCAAAACAATTTCAATCATAAGTATCAATCATAGGCGGCATAGCTACCATCTACTATGTCGCCATACTAGTTCTACAATTAAAACCGCAATACACGTATTGGAAATTGGATTCCGTCATGAGCCGAGGCAAGGGGCAAGCTCCTCTCCGCGTTCGAGACACTCTAGCAAATGCCTCAGGACCCCACTTTGATCCTTGGAATCGGCTGGGCCGGTCCTCTCTTACTTTTGAGGATTAGTTATTCCTGAACACACGTTTCCCGGTCCTTACAGACCTATATCCGATGCGCCTCATATCCAACAACCACACAGGTGAAAAGTATATAAATGTCAGGGCTGGTAGGTCACTGACACCACCCTAGCTAGAAAGAAACGTCGTGCTCTCCCAGCGGTCCATCTCCCGTTTTTGACTCATACCGAGGTGTGAGGCTCGCGAATTCACGTTACACACAAAGCTACGCCACACAGGCCATGCTTTGATCATCAACCACAAGACTTTGCTTTTCCACAGAAGCCTTGATCAATTGCCACTTACGCATGCCACATTGGCAATTCACTCCATGCGACTGATGTCCATCAATATACAACCTCTGAGCTCGTACGTCTCAGAGAAGGGCGTTAAGCAAGAGAATAAATTCTCCGCCGCCAAACAGATGTATATTTAATAGAGATCAATCAACACAGAATAAAATCCAATGTCAGACACACAATCCATTTACAAGTTCGTTCTGGGTCTGAACGAAACCGGAGGCACTTTCCTCGCATATCCATCCATCTCCAAGTACGTCTGGACGATCACCGACTGTTTCCCTCATCTTGGGTGTACAGCCCAATCAAGATCATCAGTAATCACCCAAACGATGTGAAGACTTCCGGTCTTCCACCACCGTCTTCATCTTCGACATCTCGTCGAATCGGTTATTCAGAATGGGTATAAACCCGGCCTTTCTGAATAACCCACGTATATTATAAACAAATGTTACACAAACACAACAAACGCCTCATTCCAATTCAGAATATTCTTTTATTCACAAAATCACATTCCTAGGGAAAGGTTCCCATTAATTTTATCAAAGATAAATTCTTCTAAATTTATTCTTTAATCTTCCTTTGGATATCACCTCAAACTAGTCGGGATTAACGAACCACACCGAAGTAATTATTTGTTTTATTTCCCCAATCCCAACCTATATATCCCATGGAGCAAAACTGGTGATACTCCATACCTAACACCACGGTGTTATCGGTAAAATTAATTACCATTTCACGTTCAAATCTAATTAAAGATTTAACTATCGCTTTGGAGCAAAACTGGTGATACTCCACTCTCGATCACTTTTCAGATTTGATAATTTAAATTATCTATTCACATTTTTAATCTAATTAAAGATTCATTAAAACTCCACTTAGTTTTAATCTTTTCAAAAATCAATATTCTGCCTTTAACTGGGTTAAAGAACCAATGTCATCAAAAACACGATTCACGACAAACCAAATCACATTTGATATTAAATACAAGGCTCTGAATAGAAAATATATCGGCTTATATTCAATATCAAATTCTGAAACCAACAAATATCGTATTGGAAATAACGATATGAAATATATCTTTCAAATTCCCATAACAATATCTGTATAGTCACGAAATCCAACATCGAAATATCCCGAAGATAATTTCGATTCAACTCCAGTCCAAGCCCCGTATTGGAAATATTGATTATTTTCAAAATCACTTTCAAATTCAATTTATTTATTTAAAAATAAATTAATTTTTAATTCTAGTTCAAAACTAGTTCATTTCGATAAAAATTCATTTTTACCTATTCAAATGTGGAGTTTTCCAGCCCAATTCTTCCCAAATCATTTCTTATGATTTTACACAAATTATAGATATTTTTAATAATTTTATCAAGGGCCGTACAGTCGATTTCCATCAACGGCTATCGAACTGCACTTACAGCGACCTTTTTCGAATTTGATTTGGACATAATTCCAAATCCAACTGTTAGATTTCAAATTTCTAATATTCATTGGAAAGCTCTTTTCGATACGAACCCAACGGTTCCGGTTTTAGGAGAATCCGACGGTCGGATCTCCCGAAATGTCCATTTGAAATAAATGGTCGAAATTCACGAACTGCCGCGGCGCGGCGCGTTCTATTCAGGCCATTATATTATATATATAATATATATAATATATATTTCGTCGATTTCCATTTAAAACGAATTTTATAAATCGTTTTAAATTCGTTTTCAAAACCATTTCAACACTACATTCAATTTCAAATCGATTTGATTTCAATTCAATTCGAGTTCATTTCAATTCAATTCAAATTCAAATTCGTTTCAATTCAATTCAAATCGAATTCGTTTCAATTCAATTCAATTCGAATTTACCTTCTATTTGATATAATTCGAATTCGTTTCAAATTGATTTCAATTCAATTTCAGTTTGTTTTAAATTTCAATTTTAATCTAATTCAATTTGAATTCATTTCTATTTTACTCGAATTCAAATTCACTTTCTATTCAATTCGAATCGAATTCATTTTCTATTCGATTCGAATTCATTTTAAATTGATTCAATAAAATTTCAATTTTTAATCTAATTCAATTTGAATTTCCTTTCAAAATATTAAATTTTGAAATCACTTTTCAATATTCATTATAAAATGAATAAGATCGATATAAATATCGTTCGCGTCAAAATAACGCAACTCTACTCAACACGGCTTTATATATTTCAATAAATTCGTTATTCTATTCAACAAATGAATATTTATTTCATTCAACACATGAATCTATATTTCTTTCCACACACGACTAATCTCAACACATGAGTACTGTCAACACATCACTATTTTTGTTAAGTAAAATATTTTATAAAACTATGGTATCTATCGTTTGATTTTAATTAGACTCCACCGTAAAGTAGATTCTAATCGTAAATATGATAAAGATGTAATTTTTATTATTTAAAATATTTCACTCAACACATGAACCTCGTCAACACATGACTATTTTTATATTCACCACATGAATTTTCTTTTATAATATTTCTTATTTTCCCGATTGGAATGAGGCCCAATCAATCACCATATAATGTTAATTATATGGATTCCATACAACACATGTATATAATAGCTTGGAAAAATAATCACCATCAACCAAAGTGCACCACACAACTGCATAAGCACCAAATATAAATAATCGACGCTTACACAGTCTGTCGACCAATCGATCGACAATAATTAAATAATTGGGATTAGTGTACGCCAAATATCATCCCAACACCCGTGTGGGGTTTCAAATCAACAAACACACATTTTTGTTTGTGCAGTTGGGCGATGTGTAAAATTTATCGACCCAATCGATATCAGTCAAATCAGTGTATATAAACAAATCGACCGATTTGTTTATAAATATTCATTTATCCATTTTCACGTTAAAAATTATATTTTTAATGATAAAACATTTTATTTTAACACTTGAATTTCTATTCAGTTCATTTATTCAACAAAATGATATTTTTATTTTTCTAACATATTTTAGAAAATTTCGGCGGCATAACGGCACGATACTAGAAACGGGACGAGGCCTAGCCTTATCCCCGGTCTAGTGAAGGCCCACGCCATTCACACATCAATCAAATCACTTTCGTTATGCAAACCACAAGATTTGGAGTAAGAGTCTAACCTAGCCTTACTCCTTCGCCTTATAACGGCGCCCGTCTAATCCTAACCCATTTATCGATTCGATTTTCCACACCACAAACCACATTCAAACCAATATCGCAATCAATCACCAAACAGCCAAACAAACAAGTCCATGGTCTATGGACGATTGTGTCGGGTGCTACTAAACACCGTCTGCATCCTAGTATATATATATATAACTAGAAAAAGAAGTTTAGAGTGAGTAGTTCTCACCGAAAGCTATCCAATACCACGATACTTCATCGATAGAAATCTTCGTCGTTCTCGCCTTTTCTTCTCCTTTGTTGTCCGTAGCCACTACATATAGAAATCACACATTTTTATATTTCGATGTCTTTAAAATAAAAATCACATTTTTATTTATTCACTTTCAATTTAAAAATCATATTTTTATAATCACTTCATATATTTAAAAATCGAATTTTTACTATCACGCTCTATGGATAAAAATTCTATTTCTACATTGCTACTATATAGATAAAATTCCATTTCAAAAATATAGATTTCGCCCTTATAAAAATATAGATTTCGCCTTTTCTAATATGAAGTTTTCTCCTTTTCTAATATGAAGTTTTCGCCTTTATAAAAATAAAGTTTTCTCCTTTATAAAAGTTACCACTTTATCTCAACGTATATAAAATAAAAATCAGATTTTTATTTCGCTACATATACAAAGATGATATTTTTATATTCTCTATCCTATAAAGATTATATTTTTAATAATTTAAAAATATAAAAATCATATTTTTAATATTTCTATATAGTAAAGATTATATTTTTAATGCTTTAAAGATATAAAAATCATATCTTGATTATCTTCCTTATATAAAAATTATATTTTTATCCCGCTATTTTCTATATAAAGATTTCGCCTTTTTAAATTTAAAGATTCCACCTTTTTAAATTTAAAGATTTCACCTTTATAAAAATCTCATTTTTATTTTTCTACAAATATAAAGATCATATTTTCCTAATACAAAAATCTAAACTTTTATAAATTAAAAATATCGTCTTTTCTCTTTTTAAAAATATGATCTTTATTTTTTTCAGGTTCAAATCTTTTTCTACTAAAAGATTAAACCTTTTTCAAATCAGTTTTTAAAATAAAAAAAATCAGAATTGAAAATAAAAATAAAAATAAAAATAAAAAAACACTTACAGGAAAAAAATCGAAGGCGGAGGGGGGGGGGTTTCGCTGTCTCGAGGGTGAGGCGAGAGGGGGGTCTGGGGTTGGCGGAGGGCGTTCGTCGGAGGCGGGTCCTCAGGTGGGTGGCGCGGTGGGTTTTAGGGGGGGGGGGCTCGAGGTGGATTCGGCGAGGAGGAGAAGAGAGGATCGCGGGAGAGAGAAGCAGGAAGAGGGGCGGAGGATCGGAGGGGGGGGTCGGCGCCAGGGCGCGGCGGCCCTGGTGGCAGCGGCGGTGGCGACTCTGGTCCCCCCGTCGTTCGCCCTTTCTTTCTTTTTTCGTTTCTGAATGAAAACGAGAGGGGGGGTTATATATATTTTTATTATTATTATTTTAATTAATTTATATTTCAAAAAGTTGACTTTTACATACGACCTCGAAACGAGGCCCACCGCCTGTCGTCCACAGCATATTACCCCTATTCCGAACATAATGGGATATGTATCGCAGGTTGATTTGATCGTTTGAATCAGTTTCCGTTAAATTTACATTTAAATCACTATATTGAATTTTAAACGTACATTTCAAATTACCGGGGTCACATACTAACTCTAAAAATTCTCGAAAAATATTTTCTAGCTTCGTATTGACGATACGGTCCTAACAAAACTAGTTTCGTCGAATTCTGAGACCGTTGGAAAAATGGCCAATTTCCAGTCGATTAAAATCAACTGAAACTGGTCAAATGCGTTTTCCTTTGCCATGCTCACATATTGATTCAAAAAATTACGAAATTTGGAATCTAGCAATAACTTGACATCACAGACCCAACAAAACTGGTTTCGTCGAAATCCGAGGTCATTTGCAAAATGTCCATTTTTAAGGGCCTGAATTCCATAGCGACTATTCAGAATTCTCAACTGGACATATCTTTTGATTCTCGCTACGAAATTTTGATCTTTCGGATTCGTTGGAAAGATATTATCAATTAGATCCTATTATTTTTGGTTTCACTAAAATCCGGATTGTTTTGCACCCGGTACATTCAATTGAAGTTTGAAATCGAATTATCGAACTACCGCGCCATTTTCAATTCTATCTATAAATATAAATAATTATTTATATTCTAACGACGACGTATATAATATATACGTCGAATTCTATTCAAAATAAATTTCTTGTCGATATTATTTAAAATAATCTATTTTAAATATTCAAAATTCGCCAAAATTGCCAAAATAAAAATTTTAAACTGGCTCAGATTTTGCGGGTCATTACAATCTCTCCCACTTAAAACTTTTCGTCCCCGAAAAGGAACAAAGTCGGAAGTGGTTTGATTATTCAGCTCTACGTTCGATCTGGCTTGCATTCTCCAACTTTTCAGTTTCTGAGAATTTTCAAATCTTCAAAAATTTGGCTAACACCCTAAATTTTCGAAAAATTTCGCCATAACCTTCCCTGCACCGGGAGCATCGGGGAATTTCAAATAGCTTCCCCGGTCCTTCAGATCTCAAAAAGAAAAAGAAAAAGCCAAGCGGCTAGCTAATAGGCTCACAAAATCATCATCACCCAAACAAAACAGGAAATTATGTAGTAAACATGTACCTATTTGTCGGGCAAACAAATTTTATTCTCTGGCTCTAGCCTCCTTGCTATGACCTGTTCAATGTAAGTATATGTATATACAAGCAGTTGCGACCAACTATCAGTATAGTTCAATATGTGATTCTATTAGGCATAATGGTTCAAAATTATCAAACAAATAAACAAACAACACAAACATCAATCAATTAGTGAATTAGAGTTTCAAATTCATAATTTTTGATACATATATACAAAAAATCATGTTTTGATGCCAATTCACAACAATGTGTTCTAACTATATAAGCTTTGGTTCTCACACCAGTCTAATGGAAATATATAGAAAATCACACCTTCGAAACTCGAATATGAATACTGATGATGATGCACCATCATCAGAATCATTCCCGGATGTCTAGAATGTGATTCTATATCTACCCAGTATATTAAAATTTTGAATATACGTTCATGACGCGTATACGCGAAATCTATATATACTCGATTGTCCATATTCAAAATAAATAAATATTCAAATACGTATAAAGCAATTTAAATTTTCAAAACAAAATTGTTTTTATTTGAAAAATATACTCTTCACACTCGTTCTAGGATACTACTGATCCTATCTCTAACGAGTCATTCTAATTGGATATTGCTAATCCAATATCTGATGAATTCTTTCGTATGGTTCTAATGTGTCTTGTTCTCGAGCTCTGTAAACCAAAGCTCTGATACCAAATGAAGCGACCCGAACTTCCCCGGTCTCCGAAGAGATGAGAAAGAACGAATTATTGTGAGGACAAGACAAAATAGGACGCAGACGAAAGAACATTTCATTGTTATTACAACAATTCCATCAGATACAAGAATATACAGAGTATAAATGAATAAATTACATTCGATAAATATCAGAGATTACAATAAATTACATAGCAGCGGAAAATAATACAAAATCACAACTAGAAGTGATACACGGATACAGAGCTTTCCGAGCATCGTTCCAGTTGTATATCAGGACCCTGTGAGTATAAATCTGCAAAACCAAAACTACTAGCTGCCCGTGCGGAAAATAGGGGCACCCAGAGTTTAGGTTAAAACAATAAACTCCAGGTCAGTCATGGGACTGGTGTGAGAACTAAAACAGTTATTGATATCGCTTTTAAAGTTAGGTAAATCAAGGGACCACGCCGTATAACACGGAACAGGTTTCCTCCCAAGAATACCAGTGCATAGAACAAACAGCGCAATGCTAAATAAAGAAAAATGAAGCTGTTATAAGACCCAGGTCCCATCACACAATGCAACGCAAGCCGGAGGATAGGGTTTTTACCTTATAACAGCCAAAGCATGCTTGATACGTTTAAAACACATTATTTGATACTATTATAAGTGTATAGTGTCAAAACAATTTCAATCATAAGTATCAATCATAGGCGGCATAGCTACCATCTACTATGTCGCCATACTAGTTCTACAATTAAAACCGCAATACACGTATTGGAAATTGGATTCCGTCATGAGCCGAGGCAAGGGGCAAGCTCCTCTCCGCGTTCGAGACACTCTAGCAAATGCCTCAGGACCCCACTTTGATCCTTGGAATCGGCTGGGCCGGTCCTCTCTTACTTTTGAGGATTAGTTATTCCTGAACACACGTTTCCCGGTCCTTACAGACCTATATCCGAGGCGCCTCATATCCAACAACCACACAGGTGAAAAGTATATAAATGTCAGGGCTGGTAGGTCACTGACACCACCCTAGCTAGAAAGAAACGTCGTGCTCTCCCAGCGGTCCATCTCCCGTTTTTGACTCATACCGAGGTGTGAGGCTCGCGAATTCACGTTACACACAAAGCTACGCCACACAGGCCATGCTTTGATCATCAACCACAAGACTTTGCTTTTCAACAGAAGCCTTGATCAATTGCCACTTATGCATGCCACATTGGCAATTCACTCCATGCGACTGATGTCCATCGATATACAACCTCTGAGCTCGTACGTCTCAGAGAAAGGCGTTAAGCAAGAGAATAAATTCTCCGCCGCCAAACAGATGTATATTTAATAGAGATCAATCAACACAGAATAAAATCCAATGTCAGACACACAATCCATTTACAAGTTCGTTCTGGGTCTGAACGAAACCGGAGGCACTTTCCTCGCATATCCATCCATCTCCAAGTACGTCTGGACGATCACCGACTGTTTCCCTCATCTTGGTTGTACAGCCCAATCAAGATCATCAGTAATCACCCAAATGATGTGAAGACTTCCGGTCTTCCACCGCCGTCTTCATCTTCGACATCTCGTCGAATCGGTTATTCAGAATGGGTATAAACCCGGCCTTTCTGAATAACCCACGTATATTATAAACAAATGTTACACAAACACAACAAACGCCTCATTCCAATTCAGAATATTCTTTTATTCACAAAATCACATTCCTAGGGAAAGGTTCCCATTAATTTTATCAAAGATAAATTCTTCTAAATTTATTCTTTAATCTTCCTTTGGATATCACCTCAAACTAGTCGGGATTAACGAACCACACCGAAGTAATTATTTCCCCAATCCCAACCTATATATCCCATGGAGCAAAACTAGTGATACTCCATACCTAACACCACGGTGTTATCGGTAAAATTAATTACCATTTCACGTTCAAATCTAATTAAAGATTTAACTATCGCTTTGGAGCAAAACTGGTGATACTCCACTCTCGATCACTTTTCAGATTTGATAATTTAAATTATCAATTCACATTTTTAATCTAATTAAAGATTCATTAAAACTCCACTTAGTTTTAATCTTTTCAAAAATCAATATTCTGCCTTTAACTGGGTTAAAGAACCAATGTCATCAAAAACACGATTCACGACAAACCAAATCACATTTGATATTAAATACAAGGCTCTGAATAGAAAATATATCGGCTTATATTCAATATCAAATTCTGAAACCAACAAATATCGTATTGGAAATAACGATATGAAATATATCTTTCAAATTCCCATAACAATATCTGTATAGTCACGAAATCCAACATCGAAATATCCCGAAGATAATTTCGATTCAACTCCAGTCCAAGCCCCGTATTGGAAATATTGATTATTTTCAAAATCACTTTCAAATTCAATTTATTTATTTAAAAATAAATTGATTTTTAATTCTAGTTCAAAACTAGTTCATTTCGATAAAAATTCATTTTTACCTATTCAAATGTGGAGTTTTCCAGCCCAATTCTTCCCAAATCATTTCTTATGATTTTACACAAATTATAGATATTTTTAATAATTTTATCAAGGTCCGTACAGTCGATTTCCATCAACGGCTATCGAACTGCACTTACAGCGACCTTTTTTGAATTTGATTTGGACATAATTCCAAATCCAACCGTTAGATTTCAAATTTCTAATATTCATTGGAAAGCTCTTTTCGATACGAACCCAACGGTTCCGGTTTTAGGAGAATCCGACGGTCGGATCTCCCGAAATGTCCGTTTGAAATAAATGGTCGAAATTCACGAACTGCCGCGGCGCGGCGCGTTCTATTCAGGCCATTATATTATATATATAATATATATTTCGTCGATTTCCATTTAAAAAGAATTTTATAAATCGTTTTAAATTCGTTTTCAAAACCATTTCAACACTACATTCAATTTCAAATCGATTTGATTTCAATTCAATTCGAGTTCATTTCAATTCAATTCAAATTCAAATTCGTTTCAATTCAATTCAAATCGAATTCGTTTCAATTCAATTCAATTCGAATTTACCTTCTATTTGATATAATTCGAATTCGTTTCAAATTGATTTCAATTCAATTTCAGTTTGTTTTAAATTTCAATTTTAATCTAATTCAATTTGAATTCATTTCTATTTTACTCGAATTCAAATTCACTTTCTATTCAATTCGAATCGAGTTCATTTTCTATTCGATTCGAATTCATTTTAAATTGATTCAATAAAATTTCAATTTTTAATCTAATTCAATTTGAATTTCCTTTCAAAATATTAAATTTTGAAATCACTTTTCAATATTCATTATAAAACGAATAAGATCGATATAAATATCGTTCGCGTCAAAATAACGCAACTCTACTCAACACGGCTTTATATATTTCAATAAATTCGTTATTCTATTCAACAAATGAATATTTATTTCATTCAACACATGAATCTATATTTCTTTCCACACACGACTAATCTCAACACATGAGTACTGTCAACACATCACTATTTTTGTTAAGTAAAATATTTTATAAAACTATGGTATCTATCGTTTGATTTTAATTAGACTCCACCGTAAAGTAGATTCTAATCGTAAATATGATAAAGAAGTAATTTTTATTATTTAAAATATTTCACTCAACACATGAACCTCGTCAACACATGACTATTTTTATATTCACCACATGAATTTTCTTTTATAATATTTCTTATTTTCCCGATTGGAATGAGGCCCAATCAATCACCATATAATGTTAATTATATGGATTCCATACAACACATGTATATAATAGCTTGGAAAAATAATCACCATCAACCAAAGTGCACCACACAACTGCATAAGCACCAAATATAAATAATCGACGCTTACACAGTCTGTCGACCAATCGATCGACAATAATTAAATAATTGGGATTAGTGTACGCCAAATATCATCCCAACACCCGTGTGGGGTTTCAAATCAACAAACACACATTTTTGTTTGTGCAGTTGGGCGATGTGTAAAATTTATCGACCCAATCGATATCAGTCAAATCAGTGTATATAAACAAATCGGCCAATTTGTTTATAAATATTCATTTATCCATTTTCACGTTAAAAATTATATTTTTAACGATAAAACATTTTATTTTAACACTTGAATTTCTATTCAGTTCATTTATTCAACAAAATGATATTTTTATTTTTCTAACATATTTTAGAAAATTTCGGCGGCATAACGGCACGATACTAGAAACGGGACGAGGCCTAGCCTTATCCCCGGTCTAGTGAAGGCCCACGCCATTCACACATCAATCAAATCACTTTCGTTATGCAAACCACAAGATTTGGAGTAAGAGTCTAACCTAGCCTTACTCCTTCGCCTTATAACGGCGCCCGTCTAATCCTAACCCATTTATCGATTCGATTTTCCACACCACAAACCACATTCAAACCAATATCGCAATCAATCACCAAACAGCCAAACAAACAAGTCCATGGTCTGTGGACGATTGTGTCGGGTGCTACTAAACACCGTCTGCATCCTAGTATATATATAACTAGAAAAAGAAGTTTAGAGTGAGTAGTTCTCACCGAAAGCTATCCAATACCACGATACTTCATCGATAGAAATCTTCGTCGTTCTCGCCTTTTCTTCTCCTTTGTTGCCCGTAGCCACTACATATAGAAATCACACATTTTTATATTTCGATGTCTTTAAAATAAAAATCACATTTTTATTTATTCACTTTCAATTTAAAAGTCATATTTTTATATTCACTTCATATATTTAAAAATCGAATTTTTACTATCACGCTCTATGGATAAAAATTCTATTTCTACATTGCTACTATATAGATAAAATTCCATTTCAAAAATATAGATTTCGCCCTTATAAAAATATAGATTTCGCCTTTTCTAATATGAAGTTTTCGCCTTTTCTAATATGAAGTTTTCGCCTTTATAAAAATAAAGTTTTCTCCTTTATAAAAGTTACCACTTTATCTCAACGTATATAAAATAAAAATCAGATTTTTATTTCGCTACATATACAAAGATGATATTTTTATATTCTCTATCCTATAAAGATTATATTTTTAATACTTTAAAAATATAAAAATCATATTTTTAATATTTCTATATAGTAAAGATTATATTTTTAATGCTTTAAAGATATAAAAATCATATCTTGATTATCTTCCTTATATAAAAATTATATTTTTATCCCGCTATTTTCTATATAAAGATTTCGCCTTTTTAAATTTAAAGATTCCACCTTTTTAAATTTAAAGATTTCACCTTTATAAAAATCTCATTTTTATTTTTCTACAAATATAAAGATCATATTTTCCTAATACAAAAATCTAAACTTTTATAAATTAAAAATATCGTCTTTTCTCTTTTTAAAAATATGACTTTATTTTTTTCAGGTTCAAATCTTTTTCTACTAAAAGATTAAACCTTTTTCAAATCAGTTTTTAAAATAAATAAATAAAAATCAGAATTGAAAATAAAAATAAAAATAAAAAAACACTTACAGGAAAAAAATCGAAGGCGGAGGGGGGGTTTCGCTGTCTCGAGGGTGAGGCGAGAGGGGGGTCTGGGGTTGGCGGAGGGCGTTCGTCGGAGGCGGGTCCTCAGGTGGGTGGCGCGGTGGGTTTTAGGGAGGGGCTCGAGGTGGATTCGGCGAGGAGGAGAAGAGAGGATCGCGGGAGAGAGAAGCAGGAAGAGGGGCGGAGGATCGGAGGGGGGGTCGGCGCTAGGGCGCGGCGGCCCTGGTGGCAGCGGCGGTGGCGACTCTGGTCCCCCCGTCGTTCGCCCTTTCTTTTTTATTTTTTTTATTTTTCGTTTCTGAATGAAAACGAGAGGGGTGGGGTTATATATTTTTATTATTATTATTTTAATTAATTTATATTTCAAAAAGTTGACTTTTACATACGACCTCGAAACGAGGCCCACCGCCTGTCGTCCACAGCATATTACCCCTATTCCGAACACAATGGGATATGTATCGCAGGTTGATTTGATCGTTTGAATCAGTTTCCGTTAAATTTACATTTAAATCACTATATTGAATTTTAAACGTACATTTCAAATTACCGGGGTCACATACTAACTCTAAAAATTCTCGAAAAATATTTTCTAGCTTCGTATTGACGATACGGTCCTAACAAAACTAGTTTCATCGAATTCTGAGACCGTTGGAAAAATGGCCAATTTCCAGTCGATTAAAATCAACTGAAACTGGTCAAATGCGTTTTCCTTTGCCACGCTCACATATTGATTCGAAAAATTACGAAATTTGTAATCTAGCAATAACTTGACATCACGGACCCAACAAAACTGGTTTCGTCGAAATCCGAGGTCATTTGCAAAATGTCCATTTTTAAGGGCCTGAATTCCATAGCGACTATTCAGAATTCTCAACTGGACATATCTTTTGATTCTCGCTACGAAATTTTGATCTTTCGGATTCGTTGGAAAGATATTATCAATTAGATCCTATTATTTTTGGTTTCACTAAAATCCGGATTGTTTTGCACCCGGTACATTCAATTGAAGTTTGAAATCGAATTATCGAACTACCGCGCCATTTTCAATTCTATTTATAAATATAAATAATTATTTATATTCTAACGACGACGTATGTAATATATACGTCGAATTCTATTCAAAATAAATTTCTCGTCGATATTATTTAAAATAATCTATTTTAAATATTCAAAATTCGCCAAAATTGCCAAAATAAAAATTTTAAACTGGCTCAGATTTTGCGGGTCATTACACTTTCCCTAAGAATGTGAAATTGACTGATGAATTGGAATGAGGCCTATATTGTGTTTGTGTAACAATTGTTTATTATATACGTGGGTTATTCAGAAAGGCCGGGTTTATACCCATTCTGAATAACCGATTCGACGATAAGTCGAAGAGATTAAAGACGGTGCAAGACCGACGATCTTCACATCGAATGGATGGGTGCTACTGATGCTCACGATGGGAGTAGCTACCTTGAAGGGGGTTAAAGTGGTAGCCGTCTGGACGTACTTGGAGGTCTACGGATATGCGAGGAAAGTGCCTCCGGTTTCGTTCAGACCTAGAACGGACTTGTAAATGGATGGTGTGTCTGACATTGTATTCCTTTATATTGTATTCGTTGATCTCTGCTAAAAATATATCTGTTTGGCGGCGGAGAATTTATTCTCTTGCTTAACTCCCCTCTCTGAGACATACAAGCTCAGAGGTTATATATTAGCAGAAATCAGTGGTACGATATGGATTGATAGTGTGGCATGCTGAGATGCAGTGATCCAGACTTTTGTTGAAAAGCAAAGTTTGGTGAATGATGATCAAAGCACAGCTTTAATATAGCATGGCTTTGTGTATAACATTGATTCGCGAGCCTCACACCCCAGTATGATGGTAAACTGATGGTTTGATCAGTATGCTTTTTAGTGGATGGGCACCTTAGTGGTGTCGTGGATTCGGTCGACCGAGATTGAGCTTAGTGCTCAGAGGGATAGGGTAAGCGGTGTTTTCTCTCACTGAGACGTAAGCCGCAGTGATACTCGATTTCCCAAAAGTGCGGATGTGCATTACGGTGTTTTCTCTAGTTGAGACGTAAGTCGTTGTAGATGGAACTACGCGATCGATCTTTCGAATCAGGAGCCACCATGATGGAAATCCAATTTCCAAATATGACATTTTGCGGTTTTGATTGTAGAGCCTAGTATTGGTGACATGATATATGGTACCCATGCCGTTTATGATTGATACATATATATATTTGAAATTGTTTTCTTCACTTATAGTAATAATATAAGATGAAATTTCGCGTATCAAGCATATTTGGCTATTATAAGGGAAAACCCTATCCTCCGGCTTGCGTTGCATTGTGTGATGGGATCTGGGTCTTATAATAGCTTCATTGTTCTTTATTTAGCATTGTGCTGTTTGTTTTCTGCACTGGTATTCTTAGGAGGAAACCCGTTCCGTGTTATACGGCGTGGTCCCTTGATTTACCTAACTTTAAAAACAAAGATTAATAACTGTTTTAGTTCTCACACCAGTCACATGACTGACCTGGAGTTTATTGTTTTAACCTAAACTCTGGGTGCCCCTATTTCCACATGGGCAGCTAGTAGTTTTGGTTTTGCAGATTTATATTCACAGGATCCTGATTTACAGCTAGAACGATATCCGGAAAGCTCTGTATTCGTATATCTCTTCTAGTTGTGTTTTGTATTATTTCCGCTGCGATGTATTTAAATGTAAAATTAAATCTCTGATATTTTCTATGTAATATTTATTCGTGCTTTGTATATTCTTGTATTCTGATGGAATTGTTGTAATAAGCAATGAAATGTTCTTCTGTTTGCGTTCTGTTGTGGCTTGTTCTCGAAGTATCCGCTCTTTCCTTACCGGGGAAGTTACGGGTCCTCACAAATCCATTCCAATTCAATTATTGGAAATTCTGGTTACTTTTAAAACCCCTTTCAAATCCAATTTATCCATTTTTAAAAATAAACGGATTATAATTCTAGTTCAAAACTAGTTCATTTCAATAAAAATCTATTTTTATCTTTTTAAATATAGAATTTTTCATCTCAATTCTTTCCAAATCATTTCTTATGATTTTACACAAATTATTGCTATTTTAATAATTTTATCAAGGCCCGTACAGTTGATTTCCATCAACGACCATCGAACTGCACTTATAGCGACCTTTTCCAAATTTGATTTGGACATAATTCCAAATCCGGCCATTAGATTTCAAATCTCTAATATTCGTTAGAAATCTCCTTTCGATACAAACCCAACGGTTCCGGTCATAGGAGAATCCGACAATCGGATCTCCCGTAATGTCCTTCGAAGTCAATGGTCGAAATTCGCGAACTGCCACGGCGTGGCGCGTTCTATTCAGGCCATTATATTATATATATAATATAAATAATATATATTTCGTTGATTTCCTTTTAAAACATATTTTATAAATCATTTTAAATTCGTTTTCAAAATGATTTCAACTTCCTATTCAATTTCTAATCAAAATTGAATATTCCATATCATCGATATATATATATATATATATATATATATATATATATATAAATGATAATATTTTCAAAACGTTATATTTTGAAATTACTTCTTTTTCTATATTCATTATAAAAACAAATATAATCGATATAAATATCGTTCGCGTTAAAATGGCGCAAATCTAATCAAACGGCTTTATATCTTTCAATAACTTCGTTATTCTATTCAACAAATGAATATTTTCTTCAACACATGAATTTTCTTTTATTCAACACATGAATTTTCCTTATTTTCCAACTTGGAATGAGGTCCAATCAATTACCATACAATGTGATTGATATGGATTTCATACACACACATACACTACAACAATCAAACACAGTCAATCATCACACAAAGTGCATTCTACACTGACAGCCTTCAATCAATCGATCGACATACAGCTAATTATTGGGACTAGTGTATGGCCAATTTCATCCCAACACCCGTTTGGGGTTTTAAATCAATAAACACAGATTTTTATTTTTGCAGCTGGGCGATGTGTAAAATTTAGCGTCCCAATCAATATCAGTCAAATATGTGTACATAAACAAACCGTTCGATTTGTAAATGATTATTTATTTTATATACACGTTAAAAATTATATTTTTAACTATAAAATATTTTATTCCATTCCACATCACACAATCAATATTCACACCACAAACAACAAACAAACAAGTCATCCATGGTCTGTGGACAACGGGTATCGGGTGCTGCTAAGCCCCGTCTGCATCCTAGTATATATTTCAACTAGAAAACAAATTAAAAGTGAGAAGTTCTCACCGATTAGCTAAACCAAACACCGCGACTCTTCAGTGTAGGAAATCTCGCTGTGCTCGTCTTTTGTCACTTTCGTCGCCCGTATTCGCTACATATATAAAAATTACATTTTTATGTTCTCTAGTATATAAAAAACATATTTTCATTGTTCTATGTAAATAAAAATCGAATCTTTTCAAATGTTAAAAAAAATCAAATCTTTCACACTACTCTTCATAATAAAAATCCTATTTTTATTTCGCCTCATATAAAATAAAGATCATACTTTCATTTCACTTCATATGAAGAAAAAATCACATTTTTATATCATTACCTTTTAATATAAAAAATTCGTTACTTCATATATATAAAATCAATTTTTTTTTATTGCTATTCAAACAATAAAAATCATTTCTTTTGCCTCATAAAAATCTAATCTTTATGTTGTTATTCATACCATAAAAATCATCTTTTTATAATCTCTACTATATGAAAATCATATATTTTTTTAACCTCTACTATATAAAAATCATATTTTTATAATCTCAACTATATAAAAATCATATTTTTATTCCGATACAGGTATAAAATTATATTTTTATATCGCTTTTTATATTGCTAATATATAAATAACAATCACAATTTTATGCCGTATAAAAATCGTATCTTCAAACTGATTTCAGTTATATAAAAATCGAAACTTTAAACCCATTTCATTTATATAAAAATTAAAACTGAAATTGGTGCTATATAAAAAAAATTACAGATGGAATAAGGGGAGCATCGGCGTCGGGGTGGAGGAGGGGTAGCAGTCGGAGGCGCCGTTGACTGGGATGGTGCGGTGGGCTCGGAGGGGGGGGGGGGGGGTTAACGGCGGCTGTGCTTCGTGGCGGTTGGAGGGGGCGAGGTCCGGGGGGGGGGGGGGCGAGGTCAAAGCTGGGGCTTGCGGCGAGAGGGGGGCATGGCGGTGTGCGGCGCCACTTGGGGGCGTGGCAGCAGCGGTTCCCCCATCGCTCTCTTCTTCTTCTTCTTTTTTCTAATCAAAAATCGATTTTGAACAATTTGAACAGGAGGGAGGTGTTGACCGAGTAAGTAGAGAGGGTTTATATATTTATTTATTTATTTATTATTTTATTATTTAATTTCAAAAAGGTACCTTTTTATTTTGAACTCGAAATCAAACCCATCGACTATCACCCCTAGCTAATTACCCCCACTCCGAACACAATGGGATATGTATCGTAAGCCAGTTTAGCTGTTTCGATCGGTTTCCACCAAAATCAAAATATAGATCTATATATTGAATTCGAACGCACATTTCAATTTATCTGGGCCACATACGGACTCTAAACATTCCCGAAAAAAAAAAATCTAGCATCGTATTGACGATACGGTCCTAACAAAACTAATTTCGTCAAATTCTGAGATCATTTGAAAAATGGTCATTTTCTGGTCGATCGAAATTGACTGAAACTGTCAAAACACGTTTTACCTTGCCACTATCACATATTGATTCAAAAAATTACGAATTTTGGAATCTAGCAATAACTTGACATCACGGATCTAACAAAAGTGGTTTCGTCGAAAACCGAGGTCGTTTGCAAAATTTCTATTTTTAAGGGCTAAAATTCCATAGCGACTATTCTGAATTTCAATTGGACCTAACTTTTGATTCCCACTGTGAAATTTCAATTTTTCGGATTCTTGGAAAGACATCCTCAAATAGATTCAAATATTTTTGGTTTCGCTAAAATCCGGTTTATTTTGAATCCTGTACATTCATTTGAAATTTGAAATCGAATTTTTGAACTACCGCGCCATTTTCAATTCCTTTTATAATTAAAATAAAATATTTACATTCTAACGACAATTTATATAAATATATACGTTCTAATTCTATTCAAAATAAATTTCTCGTCGTTATTATTTAAAATAATTCATTTAAAATATTCAAAATTCACTAAAATTACCAAAATAAAAATGTTAAATTGGCTTAGATTTCCGGTTTATTACAAAATTCCTCCATATCGAGATCCATACTACACCAGATCTATCCTCTCGCACAACCCGTCAGCGTCGAACTTCCCCCTTTCTATTTTCGAACAAACCCAATAACCCATAGACCTTTGAAAACTCATGAGTCCTCAAATCGCTACCTAGGTTTGATTTCAGTCTTCAGAAGCATCGAACTGACCTGTTTGGGATTTATTCCACTCGTGTCCCCTTTGAAGAAGTAGACGATTTCGGTTCTGGAGGTGAAACTTTCGAGATTTTGAATGAATGGGAAATAAGTTAAGTCGCGTCCATTTTCCATTTTGAAGGATTGACTTTGATTTACCTTTGTGTATAAATGAACGAGAGAGAAAACAGAGAAGGAAATAAGAGGGGTATGGTTGCGGTATTTATAAAGATGGATACTTCACTGTTAAGGAACTTCAGGTAGGTGTTTCACTGGGTTGGATTTATCTGAGGTAGATTTTAATAGGTACAGAGTTTATTACGGGCAGGTATTAACTGGTACGTTGTTTATTCAAATTTAAAATATCTCGTAATTGCGAACTCCTTTTTGAACACAACAACTGACCTTCCTAGGGTAAAACCTCTATTCTGAACACATTGGGACAGGTATCAAAACTCAATTCGACCATATGGAGGAGATATTAATTTAAACTGATATAAATTAAATTCAAAACAATTTAATTCCTTGATAATAAATTATTATTATCGTCTATATCTATATTCAAATAGAATATATATTGAAATTGAATTTATACCGGTCATCTGGATTGTTTTGATTCAGTTTTAACATTGAGATTAATTATATACCATATTACGATAATTATATATATACAAAATAAATCGTATTTCGATTATTAAATCGATAACTGATTGTGAAATTAGATTTATATTATCAATTCAATAATTAAAACTATATTAAATATTTTAAATAAATCGACCAAAAAATCTGGATTGTAACAAATTTCATACTTGATGTATAAAATTATTAATATCCGCAGCGTAATCGATCCAGTTTAATCAACAATGGTATCAAAGCAGTTGGTTACTCTTGAGTTCCATTTTGGATTTAACCGTATATAGAGTATCATGTAAAATTACTGAAATTTACAGTATTCTGTAAACTGATGTAATTTAAGATGGGATGAATTATTTGTAACTGTAAGCGGATCAAAAGTTGAATCTATGAATGTATATGTATGTGTGTGTGTATATATATATATATATATATATATATATAAGTTCTATATTTGATATAGAAACAGTGATATATTAATTCCATGGTTAATTTCGAATTAACTGTATACTAAAAATAATATCTGTACTCTACTTGAATCCATGAACATGGTTTAAATTGTAAGCCATGTAAATATATATTTGTATGTATCTAGATCTCAGTTTTGTTGACTAATGATAAATTAAGATAACCTCTATTTCAATATTTCTAAAATCATTTTTGTTCCTTGAATGATCAAAACCTGTAACAACCCGAAAATCTGGGCCAGTTTAAAATTTTTGTTTTGGCAATCTTAGCGAATTTTGAATATTTAAAATAGATTATTTTAAATAATATCGACGAGAAATTTATTTTGAACATAATTCGAACGTATATATTATATACGTCGTCGTTGGAATATAAATATTTATATATAATTATAAATAGAATTGAAAATGGCGCGGTAGTTCGATAATTCGATTTCAAACTTCGATTGAATGTACCGGGTGCAAAACAATCCGGATTTTAGTGAAACCAAAAACATTAGGATCTAATTGATGATATCTTTCCAACGAATCCGAAAAATCAAGATTTCATAGCGGGAATCAAAAGATATGTCCAGTTGAAAATTCTGAATAGTCGCTATGGAATTCAGGCCCTTAAAAATGGACATTTTGCAAACGACCTCGGATTTCGACGAAACCAGTTTTGTTGGGTCCGTGGTGTCAAATTATGGCTAGGTTTAAAATTTCATAATTTTTCAAATCAATATGTGGGCGTGGCAAAAGAAAACGTGTTTGACCAGTTTCAGTTGATTTTAATCGACTGGAAAATGGCCATTTTCCCAACGGTCTCAGAATTCAACGAAACTAGTTTTGTTAGGACCGTATCGTCAATACGAAGCTAGAAAATATTTTTCTGAAATTTTTCGAGTTCGTATGCGACCCCGGTAATTTGAAATGCGCGTTTAAAATTCAATATATAGATTTAAATGTAAATTCAACGGAAACTGTTCGAAACAGTCGAATCAGCCTACGATACAAATCCCATTGTGTTCGGAATGGGGGTAATTAGCTATGGACGACAAAACCAGTTGGATATAATTAATCTGTATATTCAGTTTGATACATGTATTATTATATTTCATAAAATAAGGCAAAACTGATTCCACCAGTACATTATGAGATGATCTGTTTAGTAATGAATTATGGTTTATACACTTATCATCCCAAACCACATATGTTCTATCGAAACGAACTGAAGTTGTACATTAAGGCCTCTTTTGTATTGCTTTTAAATCAGTTTATTTATTACATAAGAAAGGGGTTTCTATGATGTTAACATACCTGTATTGATAAATTGAATATACATCATTGTTACTGATACACTAAATTATAAGATAATATAATGTATGGTTGTTCTGTGTTATAATAAATATCTTTATGATGCACAGAAAGCCCTTTCAACAACACTGAACAATTACATAAGTGTTACATATAGATTTATAACCCTAGAATCTATATGTTATTTATTGCTGATGAGATTATACATACACTATGTTTATATATGCGAATCTGCATATTTAAAACCTTGACATATAGAGTGTTAATTATGGAGGTCAGTAGCATTTTTTTCTTTATAGAATACTATGTTAAGTGCATTGGTCTGTTACTTACATTACACAATTTGAATAAATGAGTTGATATTGACTGTTGCATATATGTATTTCTGCAAGTTCACAAAGGCAGTCTGTGTTCTATTAAGTAAAACCTGCTTTCAGTATAGATCCGAGAATATAGATTGTTAAGTTTGTGTGTTCCTGCATAGTTGAGCATTTTGTGTCAACATTTAACAGATGATGTTAATTACAATGTCAATTTGTTGAAATCTTAGTAATGTGTATCATGCCATAGCAGATAGAAGTTAATACATATGACTGTATAGTTCTTAACCTATAAACATAATCAAATATGTATATGTATATATATGATATGGTTTTAATATTCTCTATTTTGATAGATACATTTCCACTAGTATATTGATCATTTATAATGATACTGTAAATTTGATTTGCAAGTTTTATATACCACGGTTCTGAATATGTAGTCTTTCTATGTATATTGTTATATGATTGGATGCAAATGTGATTTGCAGTTTTAAATTCACTTAAGTTTTGCAAGATGCACAATACATTATATATATATATGTATGTATGTATGTATGTATATGTGTGTGTGTGCATGTATATACAGATGTGTATGATATATATATATATATATATACATACATTTGATGTATTGATTATTATAAACTATTAGCATTCATGATCACAGGCATACCCAAAATGCAGTTATGGTTTTATGGCAACAACACATTTGATCTATTGATTATTATAAACTGTTAGCAGTCATGATCACAGGACATTAAAATAATTTTTTTTTGTGTTGTCCATAACCTATACATAGATTGGATTATTCAAGTTAGCATTCCTTTTTGCTATAAGTAATCAAATACGTTTATCCATGTAAAGTGAATTCCACTAGAGCTGTATGTTTGGCTTATGGATATGACTTGCTTTGATTATAAAATTATGATTATATGGATTTTGATATTTGATCAATGCAAATATGATTTGCAGCTAAACTGTTCATCTTTGATATATATATATATATATGTATATATATATATACATACATATACAAGTTTGATATGATCAAATCACATATGGTTTTAAGAAACAAAATCAAAGTAGATACTGCCTTGTTTTTCTTTCTACATTAAATCTTTGCAGGCAAGAATTTTAAAATATAAATATACCTGTTTAATCATACATCAATATGACTGATAGTATATATGTGTTCCCTTTTAAATCATAAGTTAATGACTTACGTATGTGTATATTTATGTGTATAATTCATGAGTCGGCTGGATTGAACATTGAATAGGATTTCAAATTATATATGTACATAGATATATTATAAACTAGCAAGACTTGTATTGGTTTTGATCCTTTTATCTATATATATGTATAGTGACTCATATATAAATATATGAACAATGCCCACAACTAATAATTTGTGTATAATTTCATTTTACTCTAAGTCAATACTTACATATAAATAACTTCTAGGTATATTGATAGCCTGATACATACTTAAGTTATATATGATTTTATGTAAAACATATTAGCAAAATCAGGTATTGATTTCATACAATTCCTTTTAATCTGAAATCTGAATCCTTTTATATACAGTCATGTATCCTGATACATGTATAATATTAGAACTATTAATAGGATCAGTACAAAGTTCGTATATTAATGCATATATATGTATGTATATTTTGATGTATATATGTGACTTGTTGCATATGAGTAATACACACATTTGATGTGTGTACTAACTATATCATATAATACATTTGATGTATATATGTTATTACACAAATATTCTTGTATATAATACATTTGATGTATTCAACTTTGTATAACCTCATGGATTGAAAATGTTTCGTAAATGCAGAAATTATTATTGCTGAACTTATTTTAGCAGAAAAAGGGATCACTTCAAAATGAAGGGTTTGGCAATAACAGCTGTTACAAAGTTATTAATACAGTTCTAATTGCTTGGTAAATTGTAATAACCCGGAAATCCGAGCCAATTTAAAAATTTTATTTTGGTAATTTTAGCGAGTTTTGATTATTTAAAATGATTATTTTAAATAAAAACGACGAGAAATTTATTTTGAATTGAATTCGAACGTATATATTTATTCATACTCTGTATATTCTTGTATTCTGATGGAATTGTTGTAATATACAATGAAATGTTCTTCCGTCTGCGTTCTGTTGGCTTGTTCTCGAACTATCCGCGCTTTCCTGACCGGGGAAGTTACGGGTTTTTACAGGTGGTATCAGAGCTTTGGGTTACAAAGCTCAGAGAACAAGACACATTAGAACCATACGAAAGGATTCATCAGAAATTGGATTAGTAATATCCAACGAGAATGACTCGTTAGAGATAGGATCAGTAGTATCCTAGAACGAGTGTGAAGAGTGTATTTTTAAAATGAAAACAAATTTTGTTTTGAAAATTTAAATCAATTATTCATATTTGATTATTTATTTATATGAATTTGGACATTCCGGTATATATAAATTTTGCGTATACGTCTGATCCGTGTGTATTTGAAGTTTTAATATACTGGATAGATATACATTCACACTCTAGTCGCCCGAAGATGATTCTGATGATTGTAGCTACATCATCAGAATTAGTGTTCGAGTATCGAAGGTGTGATATTTATATATTTCCTATTGACTGGTGTGAGAACCAAAATTAGATAGGGCCTATTGTTGTGATTTGGCATCAAAAATCTGATTTTTGACTATGTATCAAAATTATGTGTTTGAAATGCTAATCAACTAATTGATTGATGGTTGTGTTGTTTGATTATTGTTGGATTAATTAAAATTTGAACCATTTAGTCAAATTGTACCAAAAAGTGAGTTGTATTGAAAATGCGTCGCATTTGCTTGCATATACTTGTACTTACATTGAACAGGTCATAGCAAAGAGGCTAGAGCAGAAGAATAAAATTTGTTTGCCCGACAAATAGGTACATGTTTATCATAATTTACTGTTTTGTTTGGGTGATGATGATTTTATGAGCGGATTGGCTAGCCGCTTGGCTTTTTCTTTTTCTTTTTGAGATCAAAGGGCCTGTATGGCAATTTTCGGATTTTCCCAGTGCACCCGGTGCAGGGGAGGTTATGGCGAATTTTTTCGAAAATTTAGGGTGTTAGCCAAATTTTTGAAAAATTTGAAAAGTTATTAGAAACTGAAAAGTTGAAGAACTTAAGCCGTAGTCAAAATAATGAAAGTTGAGTTGATTAGTTAAACAACTTTCGTCTTCGTTCCTTTTCGGGGATGAAAAGTTTTAAGTGGGGGAGATTGTAATAACCCGGAAATCCGAGTGTAACAACCCGAAAATCTGGGCCAGTTTAAAATTTTTATTTTGGCAATTTAAGCGAATTTTGATTATTTAAAATAGATTATTTTAAATAAAATCAACGAGGAATTTATTTTGAATAGAATTCGACGTATATATTTATATATGTCGTCGTTAGAATATAAATATTTATATATAATTATAAATAGAATTGAAAATGGCGCGGTAGTTCGATAATTCGATTTCAAACTTCAATTGAATGTACCGGGTGCAAAACAATCCGGATTTTAGTGAAACCAAAAATAATGGGATCTAATTGATAATATATTTCCAACAAATCCGAATAATCAAATTTTCATAGCGGGGATCAAAAGATATGTCCAGTTGAAAATTCTGAATAGTCGCTATAGAATTCAGGCCCTTAAAAATGGGAATTTTGCAAACGACCTCGGATTTCGACGAAACCACTTTTGTTGGGTCCGTGATGTTAAATTATTGCCAGATTCCAAATTTCATAATTTTTCGAATCAATATGTGAGCGTGGTAAAGGAAAACGCGTTTGACCGGTTTCAGTTGATTTTAAT
This sequence comes from Allium sativum, assembly GCA_030737875.1. NCBI lineage: Eukaryota > Viridiplantae > Streptophyta > Magnoliopsida > Asparagales > Amaryllidaceae > Allium > Allium sativum. The sequence continues at coordinate 105,955,407 of CM060911.1, read as the reverse complement.
CGACTGGAAAATGGCCATTTTTCTAACGGTCTCAGAATTCAACGAAACTAGTTTTGTTAGGACCGTATCGTCAATACGAAGCTAGAAAATATTTTTCGAGAATTTTTAGAGTTAGTATGTGACCCCAGTAATTAGAAATGTACGTTTAAAATTGAATATATAGATTTAAATGTAAATTTAATGAAAACTGATCGAAACGGTCGAACTGGCTAACGTATCATATCCCATTGTGTTCGGAATGGGGGTATTTAGCTAGGGGCGACATTCGTTGGGTTTGATTTGGGGTTCGTATCAATATACAGGTAATAATGGAATAAAATATTATTAAATAATTATTATAAATACCCTAGATTTTCTAAACCCTAGTCAACCTGGTCAAACTCCATATCGCGCCTCCTACTGATACACGACGGAAATGCTCAGATTTTTGAGCTTCGATTTCGTGCGATCTACTTGATTAATTCAAGTAATTTCAAAACCAAATTCAAGAGTAAATCGTGGGCTTCAGGATCATACGGTCAAGACCGTCGTTCGTTCAATGTACGGGGGGATTTGGGGCCTCAAAGTTCACCGCTTCGTAGCAGTTTTTAGAGGGGTGGGGACCATCGAGTTGGCCAAGGCGGGGTGTCGCGGGGGCGTCGCAAGGAGGCGCCGCTCAGGGTGGCAGCCGATCAACCGGAAAGCGACTGAGGGAGGAGCAAAGTTGAGCCCTAGAAATCGACCTCAATTTCCAACAGTTCGGCTTTGAACGAAGGAGATAATAACCAGAGAAGGTAACAGTTTCTTTTAAAATTATTATTATTATTATTATTATTATTTTTGTAAATTTAGTTAATTAAAATATAAACGTGAATTTAAAAATAAATATACAGGGTTTTTAAATAAAAGAAAATTAACATTGTTTTTAAATGTGTTTTTGAAAATAGAATAAAATTAGAAGTGTGTTAAATTAAATTTGTAAAAGGTAAAAATGAAATTGTTTTCAAAGTAGAAATAGAATTGTTTTTTTTTAAATAAAATATTATTGTTTTTCAAATAAAAATAGGCATAGTTTTGAAAATATAAAAACATAGTATAATATAAAATTAGTACTGTTTAGAAAATAAATAAATATTGTTTTAAAAAATATGATTTTTAAGATGAAAAAGATTAGAAAAATAAGGTTTATAAATTGAGAAAGTTAAGATCTTAAATTACAAAAATATCGTACTTTTGGTTATGTAAAGGCGAGATTTTTAATCGAATAAAAATATGATTTTTATATATTGAACTTCGAAATAAAAATATGATTTTTATATATTGAACTTCGAAATAAAAATGTGATTTTTATATATTGAACTTCGAAATAAAAATATGATTTTTATATATTGAACTTCGAAATAAAAATTCGATTTTTACATATGTAGTGGCTACAGCAAAAAGATGCGATGACGATGAAGATCTCTATAAATGAAGTGCCGTGGAGCTAGGATAGCTTTCGGTGAGAATTTCTCACCTTTCAATTTCATTTCTATTTATATATATATATACTAGGATGCAGACGGTGCTTAGTAGCACCCGACACAATCGTCCACAGACCATGGACTTGTTTGTTTGGTTGCATAGATTAGTTATAGGATTTGATTTGAATTTGGTTGTTTGGGTGATTTGATTGATGAGTGAATGGCGTGGGCCTTCACTAGACCGGGGATAAGGCTAGGCCTTGTCCCGTTTCTAGTATCGTGCCGTTATGCCGTCGAAATTTTCTAAAATAAGTTAGAAAAATAAAAATATCATTTTATTTAAAGAATGAACTGAATAGAAATTCATAGGTTGGAATAAAATGTTTTGTCGTTAAAAATATAATTTTTAACATGAATGTGAATAAATAAATATTCATTTATAAACCAGATGTACACCTATTTGAAGGACATTGATTGGGTCGATAAATTTTACACATCGCCCAACTGCACGAATAAAATATTTGTTTAATCGTTTGAAACCCCACACGGGTGTTGGGATGAAATATGAAGTTCACTCATCCTGATTGATTAAATATGTCGATCGATTGATTGACAGGCTGTTATAAGCGTTAGGTATCTATATTTGATGCTTATACAGTGTAGTGCACTTTGGTTGATGGTTGATTATTTTTCAATGCTATTATACATGTGTTGTATGAAAATCCATATAATTAACTTTATATGGTAATTGATTGGGCCTCATTCCAATTTGAAAAATAAAGAACAATATAAAATAAAAGTTCATGTGTTGACAGTACTCATCCATTGAGATTGGTCATGTGTTGAACGAAATATTTTAGTAATAAAATTTACATCTTTATCGATATAAAATAAAAGTTCATGTGTTGACAGTACTCATCCATTGAGATTGGTCATGTGTTGAACGAAATATTTTAGTAATAAAATTTACATCTGTATCAATATAAAATAAAGGTTCATGTGTTGACAGTACTCATCCATTGAGATTGGTCATGTGTTGAACGAAATATTTTGATAATAACAACTATTTTGAAAAAGAAATATTTGAAATAGAATATTTGAAAATAGAAATTTATTAAGCCGTATTGATTAGATTGACGCCATTTTGACGTGAACGATATTTATATCGATTTTATCCATTTCGAAATGAATTGAATTGAAAACGATTTCGAAATGAAATGAATTGAAAACGATTTCGAAATGAAATGAATTGAAAACGATTTCGAAATGAAATGAATTGAAAACGATTTCGAAATGAAATGAATTGAAAACGATTTCGAAATGAATTGAATTAAAAACGATTTCGAAATGAAATGAATTGAAAACGATTTCAAATTGAATTGAAAACGAATTCAAATTGAATTGAAAGCGAATTTAAATGAATTCAAATTGAATTGAAATTTGAATTGAATAGAAATGAATTTTAAAACGAATTTATAAAGAAGAATTCAATTTTGATTTAAATTGAAATGGAAGCTGAAATTGGTTTTTTGAAACGAATTCAAAACTATTTATATAATTCGTTTTAAATTGAAATCGATGAAATATATATTATATATATAATATAATGGCCTGAATATAACGCGCCGCGCCGCGGCAGTTCGTGAATTTCGACCATTTATTTCAAACGGACATTACGGGAGATCCGACCGTCGGATTCTCCTAAAACTGGAACCGTTGGGTTCGTATCGAAAAGAGCTTTCTAACGAATATTAGAAATTAGAAATCTAACGGTTGGATTTGGAATTATGTCCAAATCAAATTTGAAAAAGGTCGCTATACGTGCAGTTCGATGGCCATTGGTGGAAATCGACTGTACGGGCCTTGATAAAATTATTAAAAATAGTAATAATTTGTGTAAAATCATAAGAAATGATTTAGAAAGTATTAGGATGAAAAACTCCATATTTGAAAAGATAAAAATAGATTTTTATCGAAATGAACTAGTTTTGAACTAGAATTATAATTCTATTTATTTTTAAATAAATAAATTAAATTTAAAAAGGGTTTTAAAAATAACCAGAATTTCCAATGATTGCATTGGAGTGGATTTGAATCGAAATCATCTTCGGAATATTTCGATGTTGGAATTCGTGATTATACAGGTGTTGTTATGGAAATTTGAAAGATATATATTTATATCGTTATTTCCAATACGACATTTGTTAGTCGTAGAATTTGATATTGAATATAAGCCGATATATTTTCTATTCAGAGCCTTGTATTGAATATCGAATGTGATTTGGGTTTGTCGTGAATGGTGTCTTCACTAACACTGTTCTTGAACCCAGTTGAGAAAAGATTAAATCTTTTTATTTAGATTTAATGAAGTGGACCAATTAAACAATATTTAATTGGAATTGAATTGATATTGATTTTTGGGTTTATCGTGGACAGTGTTTTAAATAACACTCGTTCTTTAACCCGATAATTAATGAATGTGATTTTGGGTTTATCGTGAACTGTGTTTTAAATGACACTGATTCTTTAACCCAGTTAAAGATTAAAACTAAGTGGAGTTTTAATGAATCTTTTATTAGATTGAAATAATCGAAGATGGAGTACCACCAGTTTTGCTCCAGGCGATAGTTAAATCTTTAATTAGATTTGAACGTGAAATGGTAATTGAGTTTACCGATAACACCGTGGTGTTAGATATGAAGTATAACCAGTTTTACTTCATGGGATGAATAGGTTGGGATTGGGAAATTAAAATAAATGATTACTTTGGTAAGGTTCGCTAATCCCGACTAGTTTGAATTGATATTCAAAAATAGATTAAAGAATAAATTTTAAAGAATTTATCTTTAATAAAATTAATGGGAACCTTTCCCTATGAATGTGAAATCAGAAACTAACTGTCGGTTAGCTAAGCAGAATGGTTTTCTGGATATTGATCTGATGTTGGTTTCGGCCTTCGGGGTTAATATTTGGGGAATTATTCTCTTGATTAATTCACGGTTAGTGACTGATGAATTGGAATGAGGCGTATATTGTGTTTGTGTAACACTTATTCAAAATATACGCGAGTTATCGGAAAGACCGGGTTTATCCCATTCTGAATAACTGATACAACGATAAGTCGAAGATGAAGACGATGGTCGAAGACCGGAGGTCTTCACGTCGTTTGGGTAATTACTGATGATCTTGATTGGGCTGTACACCCAAGAAGATGGAAACAGTTAGTGATCGTCCAGACGTACTTGGAGATCGATGGATATGCGGGGTACTAGGTGCCTCCGGTTTCGTTCAGACCCAGAACGGACTTGTAAATGGACTGTGTGTCTGACATTGGAATTTAGCCCATGTGATTGATCTCTATTAAATATATATCTGTTTGGCGGCGGATAATTTATTCTCTTGCTTAACGCCCTTCTCTGAGACGTACGAGCTCAGGGGTTATATATTGATGGATATCAAACGCATGGAGTGAATTGCCTGTGTGGCATGCCTAAGTGGCAATTGATCGAGGCTTCTGTTGAAAAGCAAAGTCTTGTGGTGATGATCAAAGCAAGGCCTTTGTGGCGTAGCTTTGTGTAACGTTTGCTTCGCGAGTTTCACACCCGGTATGAACCAAAAACGGGAGACGGACCTCAGGGAGGACTTGCGTTTCTTTCTAGTTAGAAGTGGCGTCAGTGGTTTTACACGCCCTGACGAGTTTGACTTATGTGGTTGTTGCTGTTGCGAGGCGCCTCGGTTATATCGGTTTCGGCCGATGCATTCTGGTCGGCAGACGGACCAGACTTACACCCCATAGGGTGGGGAGACGTATTGTTCAGGCATAATAATCCACTCCGTGTGGACCGGCCCTGACGATCCAAGGGGCAGTTGCGGCTGTTCCTGAGGGGCGGGCTAGAGCGTCTCGAATCGGTTGAGGACTATCTTTTGCCTCGGTTCATAGATGGAAATCCAACTTCCAAATACGTGACATTTGCGGTTTTATTTGTAAACCTATATGGCGACATAGTGGCATGGGACGCTCATGTCGCCTATGATTGATACTTATGATTTGAAGTTGTTTTGTACACTATGCACTTATTATAGTATCAAATGATTTGTTTTAAACGTATTAAGCATTCTTTAGCTGTTATAAGGGAAAACCCTATCCTCGGCTGCGTTGCATTGTGTGATGGGACCTGGGTCTTATAACAGCTTCATTTTTCTTTATTTAGCATTGCGCTGTTTGTTTTATGCACTGGTATTCTTGGGAGGAAACCCGTTCCGTGTTATACGGCGTGGTCTCTTGATTTACCTAACTTTAAAAATAAAGATTAACTGTTTTAGTTCTCACACCAGTCACATGACTGACCTGGAGTTTATTGTTTTAACCTAAACTCTGGGTGCCCTTATTTTGACACGGGCAGCTAGTAGTTTCGGTTTTGCAGATTTATATTCACAGGATCCTGGTATACAGCTGGAACGATATCCGGAAAGCTTTGTATCCGTATATCTACTTCTAGTTGTGTATTGTATTATTTTCCGCTGCGATGTATTAAAATGTAATTTAAATCTCTGATATTTCTGTGTAATATTCATTTTTACTCTGTATATTCTTGTAATCTGATGCATTGTTGTAATATACAATGAAATGTTCTTTTATATGCGTTCTGTTGTGGCTTGTTCTCGAACTATCCGCCGCTTTCCTTTACGGGGAAGCTACGGGTTGTCACACCGAGCCAATTTAAAAATTTTATTTTGGCAATTTTAGCGAGTTTTGATTATTTAAAATCAACATTTTAAATAAAAACGACGAGAAATTTATTTTGAATTGAATTCGAACGTATATATTTATTCATACTCTGTATATGTGACGATCCCAAAACCCCGTTACACGGTGTTAAGGATAATCATTGGAATTTAACACATTAATCATCATTGGCAGATCACAGATAATAGCATAAACATAAAATAGGATAATTTACACATATATGACAGCGGAATCATATAGATATCACCACATCAGAGAGCACATGCAGGATACAACTTAGTGCATAATAATACATAATCAGTCACCATCGCCAGAGGCGGAATCATACATAAAGAGTACACAAAGTAAATATCAGTCTACATCGCCAATGGCGGAATCATAATATATATACAATAATGGCGGAAAGAGTCAAAGTCATCACGGTGTAGTCAAGCCTTGCCATGAGCCAAAAGTGCACCAGATACCTGTAACTAAGCTGCCCGTGTGAAAATGAGGGCACCCGAGTTTGCAAGGTGAAACAAACTACGAGTCAGTCATGGGACTGGTATGAGAAATCTACTTAACTTATTAACAACAATACGGCAAATCAAAGGACCACGCCACTTTCGCGGAACGGGTTTACTCCAATGAGTGCTAGTGCATGAAATAAAGTAAATGATTAAATCATCGCAATGCTTTTTATAAAATGAAGCTGTTATAAGACTCAGGTCCCATCACACAATGCAACGCAAGCCGGAGGATAGAGTTTTACCTTATAATGGCCAAAAATGCTTCATACGTATAAAACAAAAGTGTTTGATATTATTACTAGTGCATATATGTTTCAAAAGCAAATCCAATCATAAATATGAATACTAGACGGCATGGGTACCATATATCATGTCGCCATACTAGTAATACAATCACATTCACATATTTCGTATTGGAAATTGGATTCCTTTATGAGTCGAGGCAAGGGGCAAGCTCCTCTCCGTTCGAGACACTCTAGCAAAAGTCTCAGGACCCCACTATGATCCTTGGAATCGGCTGGGCCGGTTCTCTCTTACTTTTGAGGATTGGCAATTCCTGAACACACGTTTCCCGGTCCTTACAGACCTATAATCGAGGCGCCTCACATTCCAACAACCACATAGGTGAACAGTATATATAATGTCAAGACTGGTAGGTCACTGACACCACCTTAGCTAGAAAGAAATGTCGTGCTCTCCCAGCGGTCCGTCTACCGTTTTTGACTCATACCGAGGTGTGAGGCTCGCGAATTCACGTTATACACAAAGCTACGTCACACAGACCATGCTTTGATCATCAACCACAAGACTTTGCTTTGCAACAGAAGCCTTGATCATATGCCACTTAGGCGTGCCACACAGGCAATCCACTCCATGCGACTGATTTCTATCAATACATAACCTCTGAGCTCGTACGTCTCAGAGAAGGGCGTTAAGCAAGAGAATAAATTCTCCGCCGCCAAACAGATATATATTTAACAGAGATCAATCAACACAGAACAAAATCCAATGTCAGACACACAGTCCATTTACAAGTCCGTTCTGGGTTTGAACGAAACCGGAGGCACCAAATTCCTTGCATATCCGTACAGTATGTTTGGACGGCTACTACTTCAGCTCCTTCAAGGTAGCTACTCCGATCACGAGCATCAGTAGCGCCCATCCATCTAATGTGAAGATCTTCGGTCTTCAACCGTCTTCGACTCTTCGACTTCTCAACGTCGATCGATTATTTGAAATGAGATGAACTCGGCCTTTTCAAATAACCCACGTATATTTAGATCTTCAAATCAATTTATCACATGGTTGGACAATTCAACATTCACATTCCAGTTCTTTAGTTATAAATTTCATGTTAAATATCTTCAACCATCACATATCAAGCAAACACAACAAAATTGATTTATTTCCACTCTATATCGTCTATAGTATTTTACAACGATATATTGCCATTTTTATTTATTTTAAAACGGCCATATTTAATTAAACGACGTTTCAGGTCGTGCCGATGCACTGGCGCTGTTTTTCACCAATTTTGTTTTACACATATCGAAAAATCTAACCGTTGGATCTTCACAAATTTTATATCATTAGGAAGGTCATTTCAAAATGAATCCAACGGTTTCAATTTTGGGAACATCCGATGGTCGGATCTTCCACACTAGCCATTTGAAGTTACGATTTCAATTTACAAACTACAACGTCGTTATTTGATTTAATTTAATTATATTTATATATATATATATATATAAATATAATCGTTTCTGACGCTGTTTTTCTTCAGATTTGAATTAAGCATTCCAGACAATCCAACCGTCGGATCACTACAAGGTTGGTGCCGTTGGAAAGATATTTCCAAGGCGAACCCAACGGTTGCGGTTTCGGGAAAATCCAATGGTCGGATTTCCCGCACTCGTCGTTTGAAATCACGGTTTCAAAACACGAACTGCACGGCCACGTTTCGTTTTAATTTTATTTATATTTATATATTTATACAAATATAGTTCATTCTAAAATTCCTATATCGTTTTCACTTCAAATATTTCACTAACGCCTTTAAATTTTGGAAAATTTCGCCATAACCTCCTTTGTACGGGAGGGGCTGGGAAAATTCCCAAATAGCCACACGGGCGTCTCATGTCAAAAAGAAAAAGAAAAAGAAAAAGAAAAAGCCAAGCGGCTAGCCAACAGGCTCATAAACTCATCACCCAAACAAAACAGTAAACGTGTACTTATTTGTCGGGCACAAAATTTTATTCCTCTTCTCTAGCCCCTTTTGCTATAACCTGTTTAATAAATATGCATGTATATATATACAGTTCTTATCGCTTATCATTTTCCATTCAACTTCATATTTGATTCAATTTGGTTTAAAAACACTATTCATTCTAATGTTGCATGCATAGGCAAAAATCATATCATTAGCTAATTAATGAATATTTCAACTCATGCATGTTTATTTGAACAAGTGGCTATTTTTAACACTTCACATTTCAAAATTGATAATTTTGGCGAACTAAAATATATTTCAACACATGACTATTTTATTTAGTTCCTATGCCTGTTTAAAATAATATTTCTTTCACAAATATTAATTTCAACGCTCGCATATCTTTAGCATATCACATATATGATAAAAATGATGTTTTTATCATTTAAAATATTTATTCAACAAATGAATGTTTCCAACACTTCATAGTTTAAATAAAAATGTAATTTTTATTGTTCAATCTTTTTATTCAACACATGAACTTTTCCAATACACACACTTCTCAACACATGAGCACCTCCACACATGGATATTCTATATATGTTGTTCATATAAGAAAGATGAAATTTTTATTGTTGAAACTATTTATATATAAGGCAAATATTTTTCATACTTCATATATATTATAAAAATGTGATTTTTATTGTTTAAACACTTCATTCATTCACAAATGAATTTAATTTTCACACATCACTTTTCAACTCATGAACATTTCCACACATGGATATAGTTTCAACATATGACTTTAATTTCAACGCATAAAGATAATTTCAACATATGAAAATAATTCTAACACATGAATATTATTCAAAATTTCGGCAGCATAACTGCAGGGTAGTTAAAACCAACACCGTCCCTAGTACGGCTCCTCGCTCTACCTTAAAACCTCGCGGTTTTTGACAATGGGGATTCATGCATCTAATTCGCATGCAAGCGACATGTTTTATTTTTATTTCCACAATTTTTCCAATTCATTTCAATCACCAATGGGTATTTTTCAACCACGACCAAACAATATCAACCACAAACAATTATTCAACCATTCGTATTTTTCATCCAATGTTTCACACCAATTCACAACAATAAATATCGTCCATGGTTTGTAAACGAGGGGAGTGTATATATATATATATATATATATTATTGCTGTATTTCACTTGCATTTCAACACATATGTCAATTATTCTATGCATGTATAATTCATACTTCGCTTATATAGCTTACACATCTCATGTACATGAGGTATAAAACACGTGTGTAATTTATATTTCGCTTATATAATTTATACGCGACATTTTCCATTCAAATTCATTTAATTTAGATTTCTCACATTGGTTTTCGGAGTGTTAAAAATCGTAGATGACTCAGAAAAATCCGCGGTCTCTTCTATGTGGTAGAGAGCTTCCTTGTGGTCCCAATGTTTCCTGTTTCATCGAATTTCGTCAACACACCATAAAGATATGATTTTTCAAAGTGCAAACATCAAAAAGAACTCACCTTTCACGATGTTTCAAAACTAGGGTTGCGGTTTTCACGAAAATCGAGGCACGAGGGGATGATCGGAGGTGCTAACGTGGAAGAGGAAGGAGAGGGGAGTCGGTCGGTGGCAGTTTGGGGTGGCTCGGTGGTCGGTGGCGATCAGGGCGGCGCTGGGAAGTCGGCGACTTCCTGGGCTCGATTCAGGCGATAGGGTGGTCGAGGGGGTGTGAGGGTTGGTCGGATTTGAAGAGGAGGAGCGGCGGCGTCGACTGGTGGTGGTGGCGACGGCGATAGGGGGCTAAGGCGGCGGCGATTTGAAAGGGAAGGTTGTGATCGATTTTCGCCGTTGATAACGAAGGAAGCGGGGTTTTTTTATTTTAATTTATGAAAGAAATTTTCTGATTCGCCGATATATATATTATTCAGAAAATTAGGGTTTTCCCATACGAACCCCAATTCGAACCCAACGACTGTCGCCCCTAGCTAAATACCCCCATCCCGGACACAATGGGATATGTTTCGCTGGCCAATTCGACTGTTACAGTCAGTTAATTTTTAAATTAAAGTATAAAATATTTAATTTTTAACTCTAAACGTACATTTCAATTTGCCAGGGCCACAAACTAATTCGAAAAATTCCAGAAAAATAAATCTAGCTTTGTTTTGACGCTACGGTCCCAACAAAACTAGTTTCGTCGAATTCTGAGATCGTTTGAAAAATGGCCATTTTCTGGTCGATCCAATTTAACAAAAATTGACCAAACACATTTTCTTTTGCCACGCTCACATACTAGCTTCAAAAATTATAAAATTTGAAACCTAGCAATAATTTGACATCCCGGACCCAACAAAAGTAGTTTCGTCGAATTCCGAGGTCGTTTGCAAAATATCAATTTTCCAGGGCTATGTATTCTATATAGCGACCTTTCTGAAAATTCATTCGGCCATAACTTTTGATTCCCGTTATGAAACTTTGATTTTTCAGATTCGTTAGAAAGGTACTGACTAACAGATTTAAATATTTTTGGTTTCGCTAAAATCCGTTATATTTTCCACCCTGCACAGTCAGTCAAAGTTTGAATTCAAATTTTCAAACTGACTCACTATCTCTAATTCACTATTTTATTGAAATATTCTATTTCAATTGTTCAAATTCCTTTGAAATGACCAATTAAATTTTTTTAAATTGGCTCGTATTTTCCGGGTTGTTATAATCTCCCCCACTAAAAACTTTTCGTCCTCGAAAAGGAAAAAACAGTAAAGTAGGAAACAAAATGTAAATGCAAAGTATTGTAAAGGTACCTTGCACCGGAGTTAGTCAGAGATATCCACTCTGCATTTGGGGTAAGCTTGCTTAATGCTTTCCTCAGTCTCCCAAGTACAGTCTCTAGGATCACTACTCCACTGCACTTTAACTAAATGAACCTTTTTGCTTCTTAGTTCTCTAGTTTCTTTGCCAACAATCTTTAATGGCTCTCTTCTGACTGCTAATTCTGGAGTTATATCTATATCCTGTTGCGCTGCTTCTTCTACAACAAGATCTGGATCATGCACATGTCTTCTAAGTTGAGATACGTGAAATACATCATGCACTCCAGGCAACCAATCTGGTAATTGAACCCTATAAGCAAGAGTTCCAATTCGTTCAAGTATAGGAAAGGGACCAATAAATCTCGGTGCCAACTTCCCAGTTTTACCAAATCTGATTACTCCTCTCATCGGAGAAACTTTCAAATAAACATGATCACCAACAACAAATGTCAAATCTCTTCTTCTAGAATCTGCATAACTTTTCTGTCGGCTTTGTGCGGTTCTCAATCGTTTTTTGATGAAGTCGACTTTATCAGATGCTTCTCTAATCATATCGCGTCCTAACACAAGTCTGTTGCCAGGTTCTACCCAACATGCTGGAGATCTGCATGGTCTGCCATATAATGCTTCAAATGGCGACATTCTCAAACTTGCTTGATAGCTATTGTTATATGAGAATTCTGCCAAATGCAAGTGATCTTCCCATAACCCACCAAAATCAATTATACAAGCCCGCAATAAATCTTCTAGAATTCTATTCACCCGCTCAGTCTGGCCATCTGTTTGTGGGTAATAAGTAGTGCTCATATTCAGTTTCGTTCCCAATTCTGTCTGGAAAGCCTCCCAGAATTTGCTAGCAAATATTGGGTCTCTATCACTGACTATGCTGATGGGAATTCCATGCAGCTTAACGATTTCTTTGAAATATATCTGTGCTAGACTTTGAGCGGTTCTATTGGATCTGACAGGTATAAAATGGGCAGTCTTCGTGAAGCGATCTACGATTACCCAAATGCTGTCGTTACCTTTCCTGGTTCGCGGCAAACCATCTATGAAATCCATGGAAATCTGTTCCCATTTCCAACCTGGGACTTCCAACGGTTGCAACAATCCAGCTAGCTTCTGTTGGTCGCTCTTGACCAATTGACAAGTAGGGCATCTGCTAACATACAAAGAAATATCCCTCTTCATTGCCTTCCATCAGAAAGTGAGTTTGATATCATTGTACATTTTACTCACACCAGGATGGATGCAAAATTTGGATTTATGGCATTCATCTAGCACTTCTCTTTTGAGCTCAGGGATGTTGGGAACACATATTCTCCCATTCAGTCTTAGAACTTCTTCTTTATCTACCTAAAAACTTGAGGGCTCTCCTTTCTGGATTCTCCCTCTGATCCTTTGAATGAAATAATCATTCCTCTGGAGAGCACATATCTTATCAATCAAGCCAGGCGTAATTATAAGATTGGCAATGATTGCGGTTTTTCTACTAAGCACATCCGCTACAACGTTAGCCTTCCCCGGCGTATACAGGATATCAAGATCATACGCTGCATGAAATTCGAGCCAACGCTGCTGTCTCAAATTCAGATCTATCTGGGTGTATAAATACTTCAATGATTGATGATCTGTGTATAGTACAAATTTCTCGCCCAATAAATAATGCCTTCAGATTTACAATGCAAAAACGATGGCTAGCAACTCAAGATCATGAGTTACATAATTCTTCTCATGTGGTTTCAGTTGGCGGCTTGCATAAGCGACTACTTGGCCTCTTTGCATTAACACTGCACCAAGACCTCTAATAGAAGCATCTGTCCAAACCGTTAAATCCTGATTGCCATCAATAATGGTTAACACTGGAGCAGTCGTCATTTTCGATTTCAATTCCTGGAAAGCTTCTTCACAGTCGGAAGTCCACTTAAATTTCTCATGCTTCTTCGTGAGCTTCGTTAACGGACCGAATATCTTCGAAAAATCCTTAACGAACTTTCGATAATAACTAGCCAACCCCATAAAACTTCTAACTTCTGTGGGAGTAGTGGGTTGTTTCCAATCTTGAATCGCTGTTATTTTGATCGGATCTACAGAAATCCCTTTCTCTGACATGACATGGCCAAGAAACTGCACTTCTTCTTGCCAGAAGACACATTTAGAGAATTTGTCTTTGAAGACGTTCTTTCTTAGAATCTCCAATACTTGTTCTAAGTGTTTTTCATGCTCGAGTTTTGATTTGTAGTAGATTAAAATATCATCGATGAATACGAGGACAAATTTATTCAGAACTCCCCTGAACACTCTATTCATTAGATCGACAAAGTATGCTGGAGCGTTGCATAGGCCAAACGGCATTACTAACCATTCATAAAATATGTATGGACCTCTAAAAGCTGTCAAAGGAACACACTCCTCTGCTATTCTCAATTGATGAAAACCTGTAGCTAGGTCCATTCGGGAAAATACTCTCGCCCCATTTAATTGGTCTAGCAGATCGTCGATACGGGGTAATGGATACTTGTTTTTGAGCGTCTGTTTGTTGAGGTCTCGGTAATCAACGCATAATCGAAGAGTACCGTCTGACTTTGGGGCAAACACAACAGCTGCACCCCAATTAGAAAAGCTAGGTCTGATTAGACCCTTCCACAACAGTTGACGAGTTTGATCGCCTAATTCCTTGTTTTCCTTCGGAGTCATTCTGCGAATTGGATGTACCACTGGTCTGGCATTGGGAATTAGATCGATTCTGAATTCTATTTCTCTTTGCGGAGGTAAGTTTTCAACTTCTTCAAACACATCCGCATAGTTTCTAAAGATCAGAATCTTTTCCAAGGAAGTGGGGATAACTTCTAACGCCGACCAAAATTCTTCTCTATTTGGATTCAAACCATGGCATGGTACAGTAATATATCCAAGCTTCGTTCGAATTTTAACGATTCTTTCCGCACAATTTACTTCGGCTTCATATTTCGTTAACCAATCAAGCCCGAGAATGATATCGAATTACGGAAAATCCATGATGATTAAATCAAAGGGAAACTTGTATCGAGAAAAAGAAGCAGGTACTTTACAATATGAACTGAGAATGAGAGATCCTCCTATCGGGTTATGTACTTCAACCGAATCTTTAAGCTTTCTCTGTTTTAACTTTAATTTGTGCACTGTGTTACTAGCAATAAAACTACGTGATGCACTCATGTCAAACAATACAGAGACAGGAATATTTTTAATTGTAAGGGTACCTCCCAAAACATTGGGTTTACCTGCTCCATCGGAAGCAGCCGGCTTGCGTTTGTTTCCGGCTTGGCTTCTAGCGCGATCCTGTTCCAGATGCCTTTGGTCAAGGTCTTCGTAGTTGCATGTCATTTCCACCAATTCATTAAATTCCAGCTTGACGTGGGCCATGGCTCTATCATGATATTGTCGCTTCAGCCCAAGGATAAACCTCTTATTTTTGGACTTTGCAGTGGCGACGACTCCGGAGCATAGGGCGACAACTGTGTAAATTTATTCAGATAATCCTGCACTGAAAGATCCACCTGTTGGAGGTTGGCGAAGTCATCGTGCATTCGTTCAAGTGCTTGTTCCGGGACATATTTCTCTTTGAAGAGTTCTTTGAATCCATCCCATGTTCTTCCAGCTTCTCTATTCCCGGCGGTGAGAGATTCCCACCATAGTTCAGCTTGTTCCTGCATAAGCCAGGCACCCATAATAGCTTTATCTTGGTCTCCAAGCCTTAGGCCTTCCATTATTTTCTCGCATGTTTTGAGCCATGCAAGGGCCTCTATTACTGTGCCAGTTCCCGAGAAGGTCTTGCCTCCTAGGTTTTTGTATCTCTTAGCTACGCGGTCTAGCTAGAAGTATTGAGTGGTCGGGGGTTGTATTAAAGGTCCTTCTTCTACTGGGACTTCTCCCCGTCCTCTGCCACGGCCGGCACGGCCTCCTCTAGTGGCGGCTGCTCTAGTGACCATTTTTCAAGTTCTGTACAAGCAAGAAAAGAGTCAGCTTACAGAAATGATAATTTATTGCATGATTAAGCAGAAAATTTAGGGAAAGAGAACGATGGACTGATGAAATTGTTTTTGCTATTCTGCTTGGCTCATTCTAGGACTTTACTAGTCCTATCTCTAATGAGCTACACGCCTTAGAATACTACTGATTCTATTTTGACGAGGTGTTTAATGTGTTAGACTCCAGAACTAAGGTTAACCAAAGCTCTGATACCAGCTGTGACGATCCCAAAACCCCGTTACACGGTGTTAAGGATAATCATTGGAATATAACACATTAATCATCATTAGCAGATCACAGATAATAGCATAAACATAAAATAGGATAATTTACACACATATGACAGCGGAATCATATAGATATCACCACATCAGAGAGCACAATGCAGGATACAACTTAGTGCATAATAATACATAATCAGTCACCATCGCCAGAGGCGGAATCATACATAAAGAGTAGACAAAATAAATATCAGTCTACATCGCCAATGGCGGAATCATAATATATATACAATAATGGCAGAAAGAGTCAAAGTCAGCACGGTGTAGTCAAGCCTTGCCATAAGCCAAAAGTGCACCAGATACCTGTAACTAGGTTGCCCGTGTGAAAATGAGGGCACCCGAGTTTGCAAGGTGAAACAAACTACGAGTCAGTCATGGGACTGGTATGAGAAATCTACTTAACTTATTAACAACAATACGGCAAATCAAAGGACCACGCCACCTTCGCGGAACGGGTTTATTCCAATGAGTGCTAGTGCATGAAATAAAGTAAATGATTAAATCATCGTAATGCTTTTTATAAAATGAAGCCATTATAAGACTCAGGTCCCATCACACAATGCAACGCAAGCCGGAGGATAGAGTTTTACCTTATAATGGCCAAAAAGGCTTCATACGTATAAAACAAAAGTGTTTGATATTATTACTAGTGCATATATGTTTCAAAAGCAAATCCAATCATAAATATGAATCCTAGACGGCATGGGTACCATATATCATGTCGCCATACTAGTAATACAATCACATTCGCATATTTCGTATTGGAAATTGGATTCCTTCATGAGTCGAGGCAAGGGGCAAGCTCCTTTCCGTTCGAGACACTCTAGCAAATGTCTCAGGACCCCACTATGATCCTTGGAATCGGCTGGGCCGGTCCTCTCTTACTTTTGAGGATTGGCAATTCCTGAACACATGTTTCTCGGTCCTTACAGACCTATAATCGAGGCGCCTCGCATTCCAACAACCACACAGGTGAAAAGTATATATAATGTCAGGGATGGTAGGTCACTGACACCACCTTAGCTAGAAAGAAACGTCGTGCTCTCCCAGCGGTCCGTCTCCCGTTTTTGACTCATACCGAGGTGTGAGGCTCGCGAATTCACGTTATACACAAAGCTACGTCACACAGACCATGCTTTGATCATCAACCACAAGACTTTGCATTGCAACAGAAGCCTTGATCATAAGCCACTTAGGCGTGCCACACAGGCAATCCACTCCATGCGACTGATTTCTATCAATACATAACCTCTGAGCTCGTACGTCTCAGAGAAGGGCGTTAAGCAAGAGAATAAATTCTCCGCCGCCAAACAGATATATATTTAACAGAGATCAATCAGCACAGAACAAAATCCAATGTCAGACACACAGTCCATTTACAAGTCCGTTCTGGGTTTGAACGAAACCGGAGGCACCAAATTCCTCGCATATCCGTACAATCAACAGTATGTTTGGACGGCTACTACTTCAGCTCCTTCAAGGTAGCTGCTCCGATCACGAGCATCAGTAGCGCCCATCCATCCAATGTGAAGATCGTCGGTCTTCAACCGTCTTCGACTCTTCGACTTCTCAACGTCGATCGATTATTTGAAATGAGATGAACTCGGCCTTTTCAAATAACCCACGTATATTTAGATCTTCAAATCAATTTATCACATGGTTGGACTATTCAACATTCACAATCCAGTTCTTTAGTTATAAATTCCATGTTAAATATCTTCAACCATCACATATCAAGCAAACACAACAAAATTGATTTATTTCCACTCTATATTGTCTATAGTATTTTATAACGATATATTGCCATTTTTATTTATTTTAAAACGACCATATTTAATTAAACGACGTTTCAGGTCGTGCCGATGCACTGGCGCTGTTTTTCACCAATTTTGTTTTACACATATCTGAAAATCTAACCGTTGGATCTTCACAAATTTTATATCATTAGGAAGGTCATTTCAAAACGAATCCAACGGTTTCAGTTTTGGGAAAATCCGACGGTCGGATCTTCCACACTAGCCATTTGAAGTTACGATTTCAATTTGCGAACTCCAGCGTCGTTATTCGATTTAATTTAATTATATATATATATATATATATATATATATATATATATATATATATAATCATTTCTGGCACTGTTTTTCTTTAGATTTGAATTAAGCATTCCAGACAATCCAACCGTCGGATCACTACAAGGTTGGTGCCGTTGGAAAGATATTTCCAAGGCGAACCCAACGGTTGCGGTTTTGGGAAAATCCAATGGTCGGATTTCCCGCACTCGTCGTTTGAAATCACGGTTTCAAAACACGAACTGCACGGCCACGTTTCGTTTTAATTTTATTTATATTTATATATTTATATAAATATAGTTCATTCAAAAATTCCTATATCGTTTTCACTTCAAATATTTCACTAACGCCTTTAAATTTTGGAAAATTTCGCCATAACCTCCTTTGTACAGGAGAGGCTGGGAAAATTCCCAAATAGCCACACGGGCGTCTCATGTCAAAAAGAAAAAGAAAAAGCCAAGCGGCTAGCAAAAGGCTCATAAAATCATCACCCAAACAAAACAGTAAACGTGTACCTATTTGTCGGGCACAAAATTTTATTCCTCTTCTCTAGCCCCTTTTGCTATAACCTGTTTAATAAATATGCATGTATATATATACAGTTCTTATCACTTAACATTTTCCATTCAACTTCATATTTGATTCAATTTGGTTTAAAAACACCATTCATTCTAATGTTGCATGCATAGGCAAAAATCATATCATTAGCTAATTAATGAATATTTCAACTCATGCATATTTATTTGAACAAGTGGCTATTTTTAACACTTCACATTTCAAAATTGATAATTTTGGCGAACTAAAATATATTTCAACACATGACTATTTTATTTAGTTCCTATGCCTGTTTAAAATAATATTTCTTTCACAAATATTAATTTCAACGCTCGCATATCTTTAGCATATCACATATATGATAAAAATGATGTTTTTATCATTTAAAATATTTATTCAACAAATGAATGTTTCCAACACTTCATAGTTTCAATAAAAATGTAATTTTTATTGTTCGATCTTTTTATTCAACAAATGAACTTTTCCAATACACACACTTCTCAACACATGAGCACCTCCACACATGGATATTTTATATATGTTGTTCATATAAGAAAGATGAAATTTTTATTGTTGAAACTATTTATA
Organism: Allium sativum; assembly: GCA_030737875.1. Lineage (NCBI taxonomy): Eukaryota > Viridiplantae > Streptophyta > Magnoliopsida > Asparagales > Amaryllidaceae > Allium > Allium sativum. The sequence goes on along the minus strand of CM060911.1, from coordinate 105,936,143 downwards.
TATAAGGCGAATATTTTTCATACTTCATATATATTATAAAAATGTGATTTTTATTGTTTAAACACTTCATTCATTCACAAATGAATTTAATTTTCACACATCACTTTTCAACACATGAACATTTCCACACATGGATATAGTTTCAACATATGACTTTAATTTCAATGCATGAAGATAATTTCAACATATGAAAATAATTCTAACACATTGTAATAACCCGGAAATCTGGGCCAGTTTAAAATTTTTATTTTGGTAATTTTAGCAAATTTTGACTATTTAAAATGAGCTATTTTAAATAATATCGACGAGAAATTTATTTTGAATATAATTTGAATGTATATATTCATTTGAATCGTCGTTAGAATATAAATATTTATTTATATTTATAAAAGGAATTGAAAATGGTGTGGTAGTTCGATAATTCGATTTCAAAGTTCAAATGAATGTACTGGGTGCAAAATAAACCGGATTTTAGTGAAACCAAAAATAATAGGATCTAATTGAAAATATCTTTCCAACGAATCCGAAAAATCAAAATTTCATAGCGGGGATAAAAAGATATGTCCAGTTGAAAATTCGGAATAGTCGCTATGAAATTCAGGCCCTTAAAAATGGAAATTTTGCAAACGACCTCGGATTTCGACGAAACCACTTTTGTTGGATCCGGTATGTAAAGTTATTGCTAGGTTTCAAATTTCATAATTTTTTGAATCAATATATGAGCGTGGCGAAAGAAAACGCGTTTGACCAGTTTTAGTTGATTTTAATCGACTGGAAAATGGTCATTTTTCAAACGGTCTCGGAATTTGACGAAACTCGTTTTGTTAGGACCGTATCGTCAATATGAAGCTAGAAAATATTTTTTGGGAATTTTTCTGGTTAGTATGTGACCCCAGTAAATTGAAATGCGCGTTCAAATTCAATATATAGAGTTATATGTTGATTTTGACGGAAGCTGATCGAAACGATCAAATCAATCTACGATACATATCCCATTGTGTTCGGAATGGGGGTTATTAGCTAGGGACGACAGTTGGTGGGTTCGATTTCGAGTTCGAAAATAAAAGTTACTTTTTGGATTTTTAAAATTAAAATTAAAATAATATATTTATTTATACTACTCCTCCCAACCCTTCCTTCCCAGTTGACCAGAAATGAAATAAAGAAAAAAACCAAACGAACCCCAAATTCTCCGTCGCACCTCCGCCTCCCCTTGCCGCCGCCTCCTCCCCAGACCCGCTGCCACCCTTCCCCTTCCTCCCCTCGCCCTCTTCTCCTCCTCCGTTCGAAGAAACCGAGCCCGAAGCACCCAGTCTCCTCACCGCCTTCGCTGGAGCCCCACCGCCCTCGCCTACCTCCTGGGCCCGCCTCCGGTCATGCCTGGACTCCCCTCTGCCCACTCTAGCCATCTGCGCCCTCCTCCAACTCGAGACAGCCACCTGTGGGTCCCCCTCTCCCAAATCACCCAAATCCGAGCCCCCTCTGCCTCGTGAGATCCTCCGGTGCCGCCCGGGACACTTCAGCCGACCACCAGTCCGCCCCGACTACCAGCTGACTCCAGTGACCTTCCTCCCCTTCAATTCGTGAGTTTTTAATTTAACAATTTGCATTTATTTTATTTTTCAGTTTTAATAAATAATAATGTGTGTAAAAATTCTAACTTTGTATTTCATATAACCATGTTAAGGAAAATAAATCCGATTTTTATGTATAAATAGGTGGCAAATATTATCTTTTTTGTTAAAGTAGTGAGATAAAAATATATTCTTTTATGTTAAAGTAGCGGTATAAAAATATTATCTTTTATATTGAATAGCAAAGTAAAAATTCGATTTTTATATATTGAATAGCAAAGTAAAAATTCGATTTTTATATATTGAATAGCAAAGTAAAAATTCGATTTTTATATATTGAATAGCAAAGTAAAAATTCGATTTTTATATATTGAATAGCGAAGTAAAAATTCGATTTTTACATATGTAGAGAATACGGGCAAAGAAAGTGACAAGAGGCAAGAACGGCGAAAATTTCTAGATAAGAAGAGTCGTGGGATTGGATTAGCTAATCTGTGAGAAATTCTCACTCTTTGATTTAATTTTCTAGTTATATATATGTATATATATATATATATATACTAGGATGCAGACGGTGTTTAGTAGCACCCGACACCCGTCGTCCACAGACCATGGACGGCTTGTATGCTTGTTTGTTTGATTTTGTTGTGTAGATGATTGTGTGATGTGATGTGAAATGAAATAAAATATTTATATAGTTAAAATATTTTATAGTTAAAAATAGAATTTTTAACATGTATATGAAAAGAAATAAAAATAAACAAATCGGACGATTTGTTTATATACACACATTTGACTGATATTGATTGGGACGATAAATTTTACACATCGCCCAACTGCACAAATAAAATATGTGTTTGATTGTTTGAAACCCCACACGGGTATTGGGATGATATTTGACGTACACTAATCCCGATTGTTTAGTTGTATGTCGATCGATTGATTGACAGGCTGCTATAAGAGTTGAATATTTATATTTGATGCTTATACAGTGTAAAATGCACTTTGGATGATGGTTGATTATTCATCGTTGTTGATATATACATGTGTTGTAGAAAATCCATATAATTAACATTATATGGTAATTGATTGGGCCTCATTCCAGTTTCGAAAAAGTAATATTTGAAAATAGAAATATATGAAGCCGTGTTGATTAGATTGACGCCATTTTGACGTGAACGATATTTATATCGATTTTATTCATTTTTCAATGAATACTGAAATAGAATTGAAATTCGAATTAAATTGAAATAGAATTGAAATTCGAATTAAATTGAAATAGAATTGAAATTCGAATTAAATTGAATAGATTTGAAATCGAATAGAATTGAAATTCGAATTAAACTGAATAGAAATGAATTCGAATTGAAATTGAATAGAAATGGATTCGAATTGAAATCAGATAGAAATGAATTCGAATTGAAATTGAATTGAATTGAAAAACGAACTAAAATTGAATTAGAAATCAATTTGAACTGAAATCGATTTGAAATGAATTTAAAACAAATTTATATTGTAATATTCAATTTTGATTTGAAATTGAATATGAAATTTAAACCGTTTTGAAAAGAATTTAAAACGATTTATAAAATTCGTTTCGAAAGGAAATCGATGAAGTATATATTATATATATTTTATATATAATATAATGGCCTGAATAGAACGCGCCGCGCCGCTGCAGTTCGCGAATTTCGACCATTGACTTCGAACGGATATTACGGGAGATCCGACCGTCGGATTCTCCTAAAACCGGAACCGTTGGGTTCGTATCGAAAAGAGCTTTCTAACGAATATTAGAAATCTAACGGTTGGTTTTGGAATTATGTCCAAGTCAAATTTGGAAAAGGACGTTGTAAGTGCAGTTCGATGGCCGTTGATGGAAATCGACTGTACGGGCCTTGATAAAATTATTAAAAATATCAATAGTTTGTCTAAAATCATAAGAAATGATTTGGGAAAAATCGGGATGAAAAACTCCGTATTTGAAAAGATAAAAATAGATTTTATCGAAATGAACTAGTTTTGAACTAGAATAATAATTCTATTTATTTTTAAATAAGTAAATTGGATTTGAAATGGTTTTGAAAATAACCAGAATTTCCAATGATTGCATTGGAATGGATTTGAATCGAAATTGTCTTTGGAATATTTCGATGTTGGATTTCGTGACGATACAGATATTGTTATGGGAATTTGAAAGATATATATATATATATATATCGTTATTCCCAATACGATATTTGTTGGTTGTAGAATTTGATATTGAATATAAGCCGGTATATTTTCTATTCAGAGCCTTGTATTTAATATCAAATGTGATTTGGGTTTGTCGTGAATGGTGTCTTCATTAACACTGTTCTTGAACCCAGTTGAGAAAAGATTAAATTTTTTTATTTAGATTTAATGAAGTGTACCAATTAAATAATATTTAATTGGAATTGAATTGATATTAATTTTTGGGTTTATCGTGAATAGTGTTTTAAATAACACTTGTTCTTTAACCTGATAATTAATGGAATGGGATTTTGGGTTGTCGTGAACGGTATCTTCAATACTACTGTTCTTAGACCTAAAGGAGTTAAGAAAATCAGAAACTAACTGGAGATTAGTTAAGTTGAATGGTTTCAGAGGTATTGATCTGATGTTGGTTTCGGCCTTCGGGGTTAATACTTAGGTAATTGCTCACTTGCTAATTTACGGTTAGGGACTGATTGAAATGTGATGTGATTTTGGGGCCTTATCGTGAACAGTGTTTTTAAGTGACACTGATTCTTTAACCCCGTTAAAGAATAAAACTAATTGGAGTTTTAATGAATCTTTAATTAGATTGAAATGATCGAGAATGGAGTAGCACCAGTTTTGCTCCAGGCGATAGTTAAATCTTTAATTAGATTTGAACGTGAAATGGTAATTGGATTTACCGATAACACCATGGTGTTAGATATGAAGTATTACCAGTTTTACTTCATGGGATGAATAGGTTGGGATTGGGAAATTAAAATAAATGATTACTTCGGTAAGGTTCGTTAATCCCGACTAGTTGAATCGAAATTCAAAAGAAGATTAAAGAATAAATTCAAGGAATTTATCTTTGATAAAATTAATGGGAACCTTTCCCTATGAATGTGAAATTTAGAAACTAACTGTCGGTTAGCTAAGCAGAATGATTTTCTGGATATTGATCTGATGTTGGTTTCGGCCTTCGGGGTTAATATTTGGGGAATTATTCTCTTGTTAATTTACAGTTAGTGACTGATTAATTGGAATGAGGCATATGTTGTGTTTGTGTATCACTTATTTAAAATATACGCGAGTTATTCGGAAAGACCAGGTTTATCCCATTCTGAATAACTGATACGACGATAAGTCGAAGATGAAGACGATGGTCGAAAACCGGAGGTCTTCACGTCGTTTGGGTGATTACTGATGATCTTGATTGGGATGTACACCCAAGAAGAAGGAAACAGTTAGTGATCGTCCAGACGTACATGGAGATCGATGGATATGCGGGGTACTAGGTGCCTCCGGTTTCGTTCAGACCCAGAACGGACATGTAAATGGACTGTGTGTCTGACATTGGATTTTAGTCTGTGTGATTGATTTCTATTAAATATATATCTGTTTGGCGGCGGAGAATTTATTCTCTTGCTTAACGCCCTTCTCTGAGACGTACGAGCTCAGGGGTTATATATTGATGGATATCAATCGCATGGAGTGAATTGCCTGTGTGGCATGTCTAAGTGGCAATTGATCAAGGCTTCTGTTGAAAAGCAAAGTCTTGTGGATGATGATCAAAGCAAGGCCTGTGTGGCATAGCTTTGTGTAGCGTTGATTCGCGAGCCTCGCACCCCGGTTGTGAACCAAAAACGGGAGAAGGACCTCAGGGAGGGCATGCGTTTCTTTCTAGCTAGGGTGGTGTCAGTGACCTACCAGCCCTGACATTTATATACTTCTCACATGTGTGGTTGTTGCTGTTGCAAGGCGCCTCGGTTAGATCGGACGATCCGGGTCCGATGGAGCCATTCGTTGGCTCATTTACGCCCCAAAGGGCAGGGAAACGCAGTGTTCAGGCATTTTAATCCACATCGGTGGACCGGCCCTGACGATCCAAAGGCTTGACTGAGTACTTGCCTGAAGCTCGGGCTAGAGAGTCTCGAATCGGTTGAGGACTATCTTTTGCCTCGGTTCATAGATGGAAACCCAATTTCCAAATACATGACTTTGCGATTTTGATTGTATAACCTATATATGGCGACAAAGTGGTATGGGGCATTCATGCCGCCTATGATTGATACTTATGATTTGAAGTTGTTTTATACACTATACACTTATAATAGTATCAAATGATTTGTTTTAAAGTACCAAGCATTCTTGGCTATTATAAGGTAAAAACCCTATCCTCCGGCTTGCGTTGCATTGTGTGATGGGAACTGGGTCTTATAATAGCTTCATTGTTCTTTATTTAGCATTGTGCTGTTGTTTTATGCATTGGTGTTCTTGGGAGGAAACCCGTTCCGTGTTATACGGCGTTGTCCCTTCATTTACCTAAATTTAAAATAAAGATTTATAACTATTTTAGTTCTCACACCAGTCCCATGACTGACCTGGAGTTTATTGTTTTGACCTAAACTCTGGGTGCCCTTATTTTGACATGGGCAGCTAGTAGTTTTGGTTTTGCAGATTTATATTCATAGGATCCTGGTTTACAGCTGGAATGATATCCGGAAAGCTTTGTATCCGTATATCTCTTCTAGTTGTGTATTGTATTATTTTCCACTGCTATGTCATGTATTGTAATCTCTGATATTTCTGTGTAATACTGATTCGTTTATACTCTATATATTCTTGTAGTCTGACGTATTGTTGTAATATACAATGAAATGTTCTCCGGTTCGCGTTTTGTTGTGGCTTGTTCTCGAACTATCCGCGCTTTCCTTCACGGGGAAGTTACGGGTTTTTACAGTTGGTATCAGAGCTTTGGTTTACAAAGCTCAGAGAACAAGGCACCTTAGAACCATATGAAAGAATTCATCAGATATTGGATTAGTAATATCCAACGAGAATGACTCGTTAGAGATGGGATCAGCGGTATCCTAGAACGAGTGTGAAGAGTATATTTTTAAAATGAAATGAATTTTGTTTTGAAAATTTAAAATCAATTATTCGTATTTGATTATTTATTTCATATTGATTAGGAAAATCCAATATATAAAGATTTTGCGTATGCGCCTAGCTAGCGTGTATTCGAAGTTTTGATATATTGGATAGATATAGAGTTACACTCTAGTCACCCGGGGGTGATTCTGATGATTGATATATCATCATCAGAATTTATATTCGAGTGACGAACGTGTAATATCTATATACTTCCTATTGACTGGTGTGAGAACCGAAATTAGATAGGGCTTATTGTTGTGATTTTGCATCAAAAATCTGATTTTTGACTATGTATCAAAGTTATAAATTTGAAATGATAATCAACTAATTGATTGCTGATTGTGTTGTTTGATTATAGTTTGATTAATTAAAATGTTGAACCTTGAGCCAAATTGTATCAAATAGTGAATTATATTGAAATTTGGTCGCATTTGCTTGCATATACATGTACTTACATTGAACAGGTCATAGCAAGGAGGCTAGAGTAGAGAATAAATTTTGTTTGCCCGACAAATAGGTACATGTTTACCATAATTTACTGTTTTGTTTGGGTGATGATGATTTTATGAGCCGATTGGCTAGCCGATTGGCCTTTTCTTTTTCTTTTTGAGATCAGAAGGCCTGTATGGCAATTTCGGGATTTTCCCGTGGCTCCCGATGCAGGGGAGGTTATGGCGAAATTTTTCGAAAATTTAGGGAGTTAGCCAAATTTTTGAAAATTTGAAAATTCTCAGAAACTGAAAAGTTGGAGAATGGAAGCCAGATCGAACGTAGAGTTGATTGATCAAACCACTTTCGACTTTGTTCCTTTTCGGGGATGAAAAGTTTTAAGTGGGGGAGATTGTAATAACCCGAAAATCTGGGCCAGTTTAAAATTTTTATTTTGGTAATTTTAGCGAATTTTGACTATTTAAAATGAGCTATTTTAAATAATATCGACGAGAAATTTATTTTGAATATAATTTGAACGTATATATTCGTTTGAATCGTCGTTAGAATATAAATATTTATTTATATCTATAAAAGGAATTGAAAATGGCGCGGTAGTTCGATAATTCGATTTCGAAGTTCAAATGAATGTACCGGGTGCAAAATAAACCGGATTTTAGTGAAACCAAAAATAATAGGATCTAATTGAAAATATCTTTCCAACGAATCCGAAAAATCAAAATTTCATAGCGGGGATAAAAAGATATGTCCAGTTGAAAATTCTGAATAGTCGCTATGGAATTCAGGCCCTTAAAAATGGAAATTTTGCAAACGACCTCGGATTTCGACAAAACCACTTTTGTTGGATCCGGGATGTAAAGTTATTGCTAGGTTTCAAATTTCATAATTTTTCGAATCAATATGTGAGCGTGGCGAAGGAAAACGCGTTTGACCAGTTTCAGTTGATTTTAATCGACTGGAAAATGGCCATTTTTCAAACGGTCTCGGAATTTGACAAAACTAGTTTTGTTAGGACCGTATCGTCAATATGAAGCTAGAAAATATTTTTCGGGAATTTTTCTGGTTAGTATGTGACCCCAGTAAATTGAAATGCGCGTTCAGATTCAATATATAGAGTTATATGTTGATTTTGACGGAAACTGATCGAAACGATCAAATCAGTCTATGATACATATCCCATTGTGTTCGGAATGGGAGTTATTAGCTAGGGACGACAGTCGGTGGGTTCGATTTCGAGTTCGAAAATAAAAGTTACTTTATGGATTTTTAAAATTAAAATTAAAATAATATATTTATTTATACTACTCCTCCCAACCCTTCCTTCCCCGTTGACTAGAAATGAAATAAAAAAAACCAAACGAACCCCAAATTCTCCGTCGCACCTCCGCCTCCCGCCTCCCCTTGCCGCCGCCTCCTCCCTAGACCCGCCGCCACCCTTCCCCTTCCTCCCCTCGCCCTCTTCTCCTCCTCCGTTCGAAGAAACCGAGCCCGAAGCACCCGGTCTCCTCACCGCGTTCGCTGGAGCCCCACCGCCCTCGCTGTACCTCCTGGGCCCGCCTCCGGTCATGCCTGGACTCCCCTCTGCCCACTCTAGCCATCTGCGACCTCCTCCAACTCGAGACAGCCACCTGTGGGTCCCCTTCTCCCAAATCACCCAAATCCGAGCCCCCTCTGCCTCGCGAGATCCTCCGGTGCCGCCCGGGACACTTCAGCCGACCACCAGTCCGCCCCGACCACCAGTTGACTCCGGTGACCTTCCTCCCCTTCAATTCGTGAGTTTTTAATTTAATAATTTGCATTTATTTTATTTTTCAGTTTTAATAAATAATAATGTGTGTAAAAATTCTAACTTTGTATCTCATATAACCGTGTTAAGGAAAAAAAATCCGATTTTTATGTATAAATAGGTGGCAAATATTATCTTTTTTGTTAAAGTAGCGAGATAAAAATATATTCTTTTATGTTAAAGTAGCGGTATAAAAATATTATCTTTTATATTGAATAGCAAAGTAAAAATTCGATTTTTATATATTGAATAGCAAAGTAAAAATTCGATTTTTATATATTGAATGGCAAAGTAAAAAATTCGATTTTTATATATTGAATAGCAAAGTAAAAATTCGATTTTTATATATTGAATAGCAAAGTAAAAATTTGATTTTTATATATTGAATAGCGAAGTAAAAATTCAATTTTTACATATGTAGAGAATACGGGCAAAGAAAGTGACAAGAGGCAAGAACGGCGAAGATTTTTGCATAAGAAGAGTCGTGGGATTGGATTAGCTAATCTATGAGAATTTCTCACTCTTTGATTTAATTTTCTAGTTATATATATATACAAGGATGCAGACGGTGTTTAGTAGCACCCGACACCCGTCGTCCACAGACCATGGACGGCTTGTATGCTTGTTTATTTGATTTTGTTGTGTAGATGATTGTGTGATGTGATGTGAAATGAAATAAAATATTTATATAGTTAAAATATTTTACAGTTAAAAATAGAATTTTTAACGTGTATATGAAAAGAAATAAAAATAAACAAATCAGACGATTTGTGTAACAACCCGTATTCTACGCATCATGGGATCGTAGAATATTTATTTCTTTCACATATGAAGTCTTATGGTCATGTAACTTTGGGAGACGACTATTGGGGTCATTTCCCATGTTCATGATTTTTGTCGATTTTTAAATGACCGTTTTGCCCCTAGTTGGTACTGTTTTGGCCATAACTTTTGACTGGAAGGGAATTTTGACCTGAAACCAATTCCATTGGATTCGAATGATGGTTTCTCTTTCCGTAGAGTGGTCATAATAGCCAAACGGGCTTACCGTTTGGGAGATATGGCTGAATTAAGGTTTAAAGGGTTATTTTCAGCTAATTGGGCTTAACCGGGTAATTAGCAACTAGGCCCAATGGGGGGATTTCGGGTTTAGAGGTATTTGAGGGCTGCTAGGGTTTAGAAAACGATTCTTCATTCATTTTCCAGCTGCCACAAACCTCCTTTGAGCTCTAACAATGGCCTCCTACATCTAAAACACCCCAAATCACTTTCTAATTGAAGATTAGGCTTAGCAACATCAAATTAAGAAGAAAAAGCACCAAAGCAAGGTTAGAGCTGCTGTTGGACATCAGTATTCGCCCCAAATCAGAGAAGTTTCAGTTCTGAGAATTTTATTTGTGGCCAAGGTGAGTGATTTGCATAGTTCCTCACTAATTACGGCTAATTATGGTAATTAGCGAAGATTAGAGAAATTATGGTTCAGAAAAATCTAGAAAAAATCCCAAAATTCTAAAACATCATTTTATGCCTCTGTTATGTATTTGGGTTAATTTCGACTAATTTTGTAAATCCCGGAATTTGGGGGGATTAAGGGGTGATTAGTGATAATTAGCGAATTTAAGTGTGATAAAATTCTGGAAAAATATTTATAAAATTCAGAATGATGTTCTAGACCTCTGATATGAATTTGGGTTAATTTGGTTAAGATTTGCTAATCCTATCATTAGTTTCACCTAATTATGCTTAGGGGAAAATATGGGGTTTTGGGTATGTTTGAACCATTTTAACCTATTATGTTGATGTTTTGGTGTTTGGGGTTGATTATGTATGTTGCTATGACTGTATGGTATGCTTTGTGATTGTTTAGAAGTGTTAGTTTGGTCAAAAACGCCGTCGAATGGCGAAAAACAGTCGCTGGAACGAAGTGCAGGAAATACCCCGGACCGGATCGCCCCTACCCCATGCGAACCGATCCGATTGAAGTTCGCGCCACGAGACGACCCGATCTGCTCCACTTCGAAGGTCACGATCCGACCTGACGTCACGAGCCACTCCAAGCTCGACCGATGCCACGAATGGGTGAAGCACGATCCGATGATGGCGATTCGACCATTCGCGAAGGAGGACTGCGAACCGAACCGAAGGGGGATGGTGACCACGAGTGCATCGCGACCCGACCCGATGCAGCAGGCGCGATCCGAATGAGCTGACGAATGGTGCGATCCGACCCGAGCTGACGTAACAGGCTCGACCCGATCCGAGCGAAGGCAATGACCACGATCCGCGAGTCGAGCTGATGCGAGGGGGCGAGTCACGAACCAAACCAGGAGGTCGCGAACTGAATGAAGACCGATCCGGAGGAGATGCTGACCAAAACCCGAGATGCAAAGGTAGTCCAAATGGAAGTTAGAGCTCAGGATCCCGGACCCAGTTGGGAACCAATGAGTTCACTTCATGATTGGGCTTTGCTGCGGGACGTGTGCAAAGGGGTTGTCGGTATTCATAACTTTGGTTCACCACTGAGAGATGGATAGTGGGCTTGTAGTGATAGTTACACGGGATTGGATTCCGTCATGGCCCAAAGTATTAGGTGACCAAAGTAGTGGATATCGTATGCTTTACGCACTGAGTGAGGGATGTGAGGATGATTGCTATGCTTGATTGTTTGACATCACTATGACATGCACACCCCCACCCCCGTTATCTTTACACCATTTGAAAGGGCACCTTAGAGTGTTGTATAGTATGTAGTGCTAACTCTTTGGTTGCAGGTTCAGGTTCAGGTATGATTGGATTATACCTGTTATTATTCTGTTTAGATGCTTATCGCTCATACCAGGCTTTATGTCTGACCCAGAGTTTTATGTCTTTTCTTATTACTCTGGGTGCTCACACGAGCAGACTAGAGACAGGTTGTGGTTAGCTGGTGATGCGCGAGTAGCTGATTCGGAGGCGAGCAGGAGGCTTCCACGTATGATATATAGATATTCTCCCTGTGTCGTTGGTGGTCGCTACTTAGGCATTAGTAGTGTACCTCCTTTATCTTGCTTTTGCTTTGAGACAGTTTGAAAAGTTGTAATAAGCTATATTTTGGATTTCCGCTGCTATGATGCTCAGTTCTGGTTTTTAGCTTATGCACTGTCTCTTCTGTTTTATGTCAAGTATGTTATTATTATATTTTGTTCTATGCGCTGTGAGACATATTACAGGTTCCTTGATTAGTCCATTCTCTTCTTTCTTTTCCTTCTGGCGACCGTCCCGTGCTAACTGGATATGTGTACAGCGCACTTTTGGAGAAAATGTCGGTTGGTGCGGGGCGGGCCGTCACACTTGGTATCAGAGCTCTAGGTTGCGTAGTTAACCTAGGGAAAAACACTAGGGAGAATTAGTACGTATATGAGAGCGCGTATTTGTGATTACTTTGGTTTTCAAAAGCTATGTATATATATACTATTAGTAGTATTAGAATGAAGTCGTACTGCACTAGTACCACTATGGGGTCGTTAATCGTTTCTCTTTTACAGATTAACGATGAGCCGATATGTTAGAGGTACCGGTAGAGGGGCCAATAATGGGAATGCCGCTGACATGAGGGCGATGTTTACCAACCTTATGAGAGACATGCTTAGAGATGTTCAGGGGGCAGTTCCCGATCCCGGAAATGGTGGTGGTCCAGTAGTGCAGGCGCCTAGGGTCGATTTCGCCAAGTTGTGCAAGGATTACACTAACCTTGGTGAGAAGCAGTTCCACGGAACGGAGTCGGCCACAGATGTTCAGGACTGGTTGGATAGCTGTGATCGTATCTTCGACGACTTGGGTCTTGAGGATGCGATGAAGAGAAGGCTAGCGTCTCGTCAGCTGCAAGGGCGAGCGATGAATTGGTGGAATGCTATTAGAACAGCTACTCCAGAAGATCAAGTTACTTGGAATCAGTTTAAGACTCGCTTTTGTGATAAGTTTATTCCAGCTGCTCATAAATTAGAACTGTTCAGGAAGTTCTTGGAGCTTAAGCAGAACGGTAGGGCAGTCTCGGAGTATATCGCTGAATTCGACACTTTATCGAAATATGGATGGTCCCTTATCGATACAGTCGAAAAGAAGAACGAGAAGTTCATAACTGGTTTGGATGGGTACTTGGGGGAAAGGCTTATTAACCACATCGACGAGACGTTTGAGTCGATTGTAGGGAAAGCATTGAGGTCAGAAAGTCTCTACCTTAAGCCGAAGACTGAGGTTGCATCCACAGATGAGCCAAAGCCACAAGCAAGTGGTGGAGGCAAGGGTGGTTCCCAGAATAAGAGAAAGCAGAATCAGACTAAGGATGGCCAGAAGAAAAAGAATAAGCAAGATGTTGAGTGCTTTAGTTGTGGCAAGAAGGGCCATTACGCCAAAGATTGTCGAGAAAAGCCTGGGGAAAAGAAGTGCTTTAACTGCGGCCAGGCGGGACATCACAAGGATGATTGCCCGCAACCTCCTAGGGAGAAGCAGATTGTGAAAGCGTATGCTATCAACGCTGTTCCTTCTTCGTCAAATGCCCCAACTGCGGCGCAGAAGGAAAAAGGTGTTGTTATTCGAGGTATGCTTTCTATTTAAGAAATTTTGATCGGGTTTTGTTTGACAAACCTGAGTTAGTCGATAGACCTTTAGTAGTGACGAACCCGATTGGTGGTTCGACTAGTTTTGGCATGATTTGTTAATGTGGTCTTATCGAGTCATGGATGTATGTTTCCTTGTGATTGCTTTGTTTTGGGCTTTACTGGGTTTAGCATTATTTTGGGGAGTCGATCTACTCCAAAGGAATAGGGTAGTATTAGGTACCTACCTAGTGATGGCGATAGTAACTGGAGTTAAGGAAGCTAAGAGGTTATCGTTGCAGTAAGTTCTAGTTGTCTCTGGGAGGCAAATGAGTACTCCAGTGCTAGATTGTTTTGCTAGTATCACCTCATGTGGATTGTCCGAACTCGGAGGAGATGTTCCTTGGGTGCTTGTCTGATATTGGTTTAGGCCTTTGGGGCTTGTGCTTGGGGAATGTCGATTTCGACAAGGATGGGTTGCGTGAGGGGTAAATAGTTGTTGTGATTTTTCATTGGATGATATCTTGGTTCACTCGAGGAGTGATGGGCAGACGGAACATGATAAGACTGTTCAACGGTATAGACTGCCTAGAGTTAGACTCGGTAGGGTTATGAGCTTGCTCGAGTGGGACTCGGGAAAGATGCAGAGTAATGGATTGGTTAGGACCCTATGTTGATGTTCTTTTTGAAAGAATAGGACGTGTTCGTTAATCATGGAAGATGCAACGAAGATTAGGACGATTCAAGTTAGACTTGAACTCGTAAAAGAAAAATGGGACGAGTTCGTTAGTCATGGTGATATAACGAATATGGAAATACTTCACATTAGATTTGAAGTATGTTTGGAACATTGTGGGAAGCTCGTTGATCTTGGAGATTCAGCGAACATAGGAGAGTTTCACGTTGGACTTGGACTCGTAGGTAGAGTACCTAGATTCACTAGGTGGGTCTAGTTTACCTTTGGAAGGTGAATGTACGTTGGACGTGCAGTACGAGATTCATTGGATGAGTCTAGCTTATCTCTGGGAGATTGACTCGAGTTAGACTCGAGAAGGCTGCAAGGAATTGGATTCAGCTCGAGTTGGACTCGAGAGGGCAGCAAGATAATGGATAGACTTCGGTTGGACTCAAGTATTTTAGGAGGACTAAAAGCAGGGGTATCTGGGGACGCCCGTTACCTTGGATCCGTTGGACGTGATCTAGTTATCCTTGGAGGATAAACGTACGTTGGACGTACAGTAGTCCGATTGGAGGCTGGGCTTCCATTAGTTTAGTTATCCTTGGAGGATAAACGTACGTTGGACGTACGGTAGACCGAAGGGAGGCGGGGCTTCCATTGGCCTGGGATTGGTTGGACCAGTCAAGTAGGCATCGGTGTATGGAGGCTGGGCTTCCATTAGTTATTGATGTTGGTTGGACCAGACAGACTGGAATCGACATATTGGGATTGGTTAGACCAATCATGTAGGTGTCGATGTGTTTATGACTTTAGCAGGTGATAGATAGGATTTGTTGATGGATGTTATGGTTGCTATGTTTGTTCCTATCTTTCTTCTCTTGAGTAGACTATCACCTGTAGGGTTCCAGCGATGGGGAAACAAAGTGATTGTAGTAGAACTATGAGCCAGTGCAGTAGAGTCGTCATGACTCGAGGGGCAAAGTGGACATAGTAAAGGATTAGTAAGGCTATGAGCCAGTGCAGTGGAGTTGTTATGACTTCATGGGGCAGAGTGGACATAGCAAAGGACTAGTGACTATGGATCAGTGCAGTGGAGTCGCCATGACTCCATGGGGCAGAGTGATCATAGTAAAGGATTTGGGTGCAGTACTAGTTGCATTGAGTAGGAGACATGCCAGTTTAGGGGTTTTGTTTCTAGGATGGAAGCAACTAGAGTATGTCATAGGATATGATTTCAGACCCAAGACTGAATTGGATTCAGAAACGCTAGTAAGCTTGACGATTAGATCGATTTTTATTGAGTGGATTGGTTCCAGTTAGAAGGACGATCCAAACCTATTGGAAACCATCTCTAGGGTATCGATGGAAAGAGAATGATCCGGTAAGGATTTGATCGAGAAGGGTGGCTTCGAAAGAATAAGGGACTAGTTGTACCCAACGTAGATAGACTGAGAGGTGAAGTGCTTAGAGCATATCATCACTCGAAATTGATTATACATCCCAGTGGTAACAAGATGTATTGAGACATAGAGCAGATCTACTACTGGGAAGGGATGAAGATAGGCAGAAGGCTTATCTCGATAAGAGACGAAGGGATTTGGAATTCTTCGTTAGCGACTTGGTGTTCGTCAGGATCTCTCCATTAAGAATGTGATTCGGATTGGTTGGAGAGGTAAGTTAGCACCAAGATTTGTTGGCCCATTCCCAGTCCTTGAGCAAGTTGGGAATTTGGCGTATGAGGCAGAGCTACCTGACAAGATGGCAGGAGTTCACAACGTATTTCATGTTTCCCAGTTAAGGAAATTTGTGCAAGACCCTAATGTGGCTATTTCACCAGATCAGTTGGACGAAAGCGAGGTTGAACCCGAGGCGGTTGGGAACCGCAAGTCTATGCGTATTGTTGGGAACGATACGAAGCAGCTTCGAAGGAAGGCGGTGAAACTAGTCAAAGTCCAGTGGGGTGAGAATGAGAAAGACTGTACTTGGGAAACAGAGGATATAAGGAAGAAGTATCCAGAACTCTTTGCCTAGTAAGGTTTGGGTAGTGATAGTTCCTTCCCTCGTTAGTAAACCGCATGCTAGGATAGACTTGTTTTGAATGTTGATTGTTGTTTTATGGTTGATAGGCATGCGGAACCCTTTGTGTGTTTTGGTTAGGTAATTTCGGGGGCGAAATTTCTTAAGGGGGGAAGAGTGTAACAACCCGTATTCTACGCATCATGGGATCGTAGAATATTTATTTCTTTCACATATGAAGTCGCGTGGTCATGTAACTTTGGGAGACGACTATTGGGGTCATTTCCCATGTTCATAATTTTTGTCGATTTTTAAATGACCGTTTTGCCCCTAGTTGGTACTGTTTTGGCCATAACTTTTGACTGGAAGGGAATTTTGACCTGAGACCACTTCCATTGGATTCGAATGATGGTTTCTCTTTCCGTAGAGTGGTCATAATAGCCAAATGGACTTACCGTTTGGGAGATATGGCTGAATTAAGGTTTAAATGGTTATTTTCAGCTAATTGGGCTTAACCGTGTAATTAGCAACTAGGCCCAATGGGGGGATTTCGGGTTTAGAGGTATTTGAGGGCTGCTAGGGTTTAGAAAACGATTCTTCATTCATTTTCCAGCCGCCACAAACCTCCTTTGAGCTCTAACAATGGCCTCCTACATCTAAAACACCCCAAATCACTTTCTAATTGAAGATTAGGCTTAGCAACATCAAATTAAGAAGAAAAAGCACCAAAGCAAGGTTAGAGCTGCTGTTGGACATCAGTATTCGCCCCAAATCAGAGAAGTTTCAGTTCTGAGAATTTTATTTGTGGCCAAGGTGAGTGATTTGCATAGTTCCTCACTAATTACGGCTAATTATGGTAATTAGCGAAGATTAGCGAAATTATGGTTCAGAAAAATCTAGAAAAATTCCCAAAATTCTAAAACATTATTTTATGCCTCTGATATGAATTTGGGTTAATTTCGACTAATTTTGTAAATCCCGGAATTTGTGGGGATTAAGGGGTGATTAGTGATAATTAGCGAATTTAAGCGTGATAAAATTCTGGAAAAATATTTATAAAATTCGGAATGATGTTCAAGACCTCTGATATGAATTTGGGTTAATTTGGTTAAGATTTGCTAATCCTATCATTAGTTTCACCTAATTATGCTTAGGGGAAAATATGGGGTTTTGGGTATGTTTGATTCATTTTAACCTATTATGTTGATGTTTTGGTGTTTGGGGTTGATTATGTATGTTGCTATGACCGTATGGTATGCTTTGTGATTGTTTAGAAGTGTTAGTTTGGTCAAAAACGTCGTCGAATGGCGAAAAACAGTCGCTGGAACGAAGTGCAGGAAATACCCCGGACCGGATCGCCCCTACCCCATGCGAACCGATCCGATTGAAGCTCGCGCCACGAGACGGCCCGATCCGCTCCACTTCGAAGGTCACGATCCGACCTGACGTCACGAGCCACTCCAAGCTCGACCGATGCCACGAATGGGTGAAGCACGATCCGATGATGGCGATCCGACCATTCGCGAAGGAGGACTGCGAACCGAACCGAAGGGGGATGGTGACCACGAGTGCATCGCGACCCGACCCGATGCAGCAGGCGCGATCCGAATGAGCTGACGAATGGTGCAATCCGACCCGAGCTGACGTAACACGCACGACCCGATCCGAGCGAAGGCAATGACCACGATCCGCGAGTCGAGCTGATGCGAGGGGGCGAGTCACGAACCGAACCAGGAGGTCGCGAACTGAATGAAGACCGATCCGGAGGAGATTCTGACCAAAACCCGAGATGCAAAGGTAGTCCAAATGGAAGTTAGAGCTCAGGATCCCGGACCCAGTTGGGAACCAATGAGTTCACTTCATGATTGGGCTTTGCTGCGGGACGTGTGCAAAGGGGTTGTCGGTATTCATAACTTTGGTTCACCACTGAGAGATGGATAGTGGGCTTGTAGTGATTGTTACACGGGATTGGATTCCATCATGGCCCAAAGTATTAGGTGACCACCAGTCCCCCTCTCCCAAATCACCCAAATCCGAGCCCCCTCTGCCTCGTGAGATCCTCCGGTGCCGCCCGGGACACTTCAGCCGACCACCAGTCCGCCCCGACTACCAGCTGACTCCAGTGACCTTCCTCCCCTTCAATTCGTGAGTTTTTAATTTAACAATTTGCATTTATTTTATTTTTCAGTTTTAATAAATAATAATGTGTGTAAAAATTCTAACTTTGTATTTCATATAACCATGTTAAGGAAAATAAATCCGATTTTTATGTATAAATAGGTGGCAAATATTATCTTTTTTGTTAAAGTAGTGAGATAAAAATATATTCTTTTATGTTAAAGTAGCGGTATAAAAATATTATCTTTTATATTGAATAGCAAAGTAAAAATTCGATTTTTATATATTGAATAGCAAAGTAAAAATTCGATTTTTATATATTGAATAGCAAAGTAAAAATTCGATTTTTATATATTGAATAGCAAAGTAAAAATTCGATTTTTATATATTGAATAGCGAAGTAAAAATTCGATTTTTACATATGTAGAGAATACGGGCAAAGAAAGTGACAAGAGGCAAGAACGGCGAAAATTTCTAGATAAGAAGAGTCGTGGGATTGGATTAGCTAATCTGTGAGAAATTCTCACTCTTTGATTTAATTTTCTAGTTATATATATGTATATATATATATACTAGGATGCAGACGGTGTTTAGTAGCACCCGACACCCGTCGTCCACAGACCATGGACGGCTTGTATGCTTGTTTGTTTGATTTTGTTGTGTAGATGATTGTGTGATGTGATGTGAAATGAAATAAAATATTTATATAGTTAAAATATTTTATAGTTAAAAATAGAATTTTTAACATGTATATGAAAAGAAATAAAAATAAACAAATCGGACGATTTGTTTATATACACACATTTGACTGATATTGATTGGGACGATAAATTTTACACATCGCCCAACTGCACAAATAAAATATGTGTTTGATTGTTTGAAACCCCACACGGGTATTGGGATGATATTTGACGTACACTAATCCCGATTGTTTAGTTGTATGTCGATCGATTGATTGACAGGCTGCTATAAGAGTTGAATATTTATATTTGATGCTTATACAGTGTAAAATGCACTTTGGATGATGGTTGATTATTCATCGTTGTTGATATATACATGTGTTGTAGAAAATCCATATAATTAACATTATATGGTAATTGATTGGGCCTCATTCCAGTTTCGAAAAAGTAATATTTGAAAATAGAAATATATGAAGCCGTGTTGATTAGATTGACGCCATTTTGACGTGAACGATATTTATATCGATTTTATTCATTTTTCAATGAATATTGAAATAGAATTGAAATTCGAATTAAATTGAAATAGAATTGAAATTCGAATTAAATTGAAATAGAATTGAAATTCGAATTAAATTGAATAGATTTGAAATCAAATATGATTGAAATTCGAATTAAACTGAATAGATATGAATTCGAATTGAAATTGAATAGAAATGAATTCGAATTGAAATCAGATAGAAATGAATTCGAATTGAATTGAATTGAAAAACAACTGAAATTGAATTAGAAATCAATTTGAATTGAAATCGATTTAAAATGAATTTAAAACGAATTTATATTGGAATATTCAATTTTGATTTGAAATTGAATATGAAGTTTAAACCGTTTTGAAAACGAATTTAAAACGATTTATAAAATTTGTTTCGAAAGGAAATCGACGAAGTATATATTATATATATAATATAATGGCCTGAATAGAACGCGCCGCGCCGCGGCAGTTCGCGAATTTCGACCATTGACTTCGAACGGATATTACGGGAGATCCGACCGTCGGATTCTCCTAAAACCGGAACCGTTGGGTTCGTATCGAAAAGAGCTTTCTAACGAATATTAGAAATTAGAAATCTAACAGTTGGATTTGGAATTATGTCCAAGTCAAATTTGGAAAAGGTCGCTGTAAGTGCAGTTCGATGGCCATTGATGGAAATCGACTGTACGGGCCTTGATAAAATTATTAAAAATATCAATAATTTGTGTAAAATCATAAGAAATGATTTGGGAAAAATCGGGATGAAAAAATCCGTATTTGAAAAGATAAAAATAGATTTTTATTGAAATGAACTAGTTTTGGACTAGAATCATAATTCTATTTATTTTTAAATAAGTAAATTGGATTTGAAATGGTTTTGAAAATAACCAGAATTTCCAATGATTGCATTGGAATGGATTTGAATCGAAATTGTCTTTGGAATATTTCGATGTTGGATTTCGTGACGATACAGATATTGTTATGGTAATTTGAAAGATATATATATCGTTATTCCCAATACGATATTTGTTGGTCGTAGAATTTGATATTGAATATAAGCCGGTATATTTTCTATTCAGTGCCTTGTATTTAATATCAAATGTGACTTGGGTTTGTCGTGAATGGTGTCTTCATTAACACTGTTCTTGAACCCAGTTGAGAAAAGATTAAATCTTTTTATTTAGATTTAATGAAGTGTACCAATTAAATAATATTTAATTGGAATTGAATTGATATTGATTTTTGGGTTTATCGTGAACAGTGTTTTAAATAACACTTGTTCTTTAACCCGATAATTAATGGAATGGGATTTTGGGTTGTCGTGAATGGTATCTTCAATAATACTGTTCTTAGACCTAAAGGAGTTAAGAAAATCAGAAACTAACTGGAGATTAGTTAAGTTGAATGGTTTCAGAGGTATTGATCTGATGTTGGTTTCGGCCTTCGGGGTTAATACTTAGGTAATTGCTCACTTGCTAATTTACGGTTAGGGACTGATTGAAATGTGATGTGATTTTGGGGCCTTATCGTGAACAGTGTTTTTAAGTGACACTGATTCTTTAACCCCGTTAAAGAATAAAACTAATTGGAGTTTTAATGAATCTTTAATTAGATTGAAATGATCGAGAATGGAGTAGCACCAGTTTTGCTCCAGGCGATAGTTAAATCTTTAATTAGATTTGAACGTGAAATGGTAATTGGATTTACCGATAACACCATGGTGTTAGATATGAAGTATTACCAGTTTTACTTCATGGGATGAATAGGTTGGGATTGGGAAATTAAAATAAATGATTACTTCGGTAAGGTTCGTTAATCCCGACTAGTTGAATCGAAATTCAAAAGAAGATTAAAAAATAAATTCAAGGAAATTATCTTTGATAAAATTAATGGGAACCTTTCCCTATGAATGTGAAATTTAGAAACTAACTGTCGGTTAGCTAAGCAGAATGGTTTTCTGGATATTGATCTGATGTTGGTTTCGGCCTTCGGGGTTAATATTTGGGGAATTATTCTCTTGTTAATTTACAGTTAGTGACTGATTAATTGGAATGAGGCGTATGTTGTGTTTGTGTATCACTTATTTAAAATATACGCGAGTTATTCGGAAAGACCAGGTTTATCCCATTCTGAATAACTGATACGACGATAAGTCGAAGATGAAGACGATGGTCGAAGACCGGAGGTCTTCACGTCGTTTGGGTGATTACTGATGATCTTGATTGGGATGTACACCTAAGAAGAAGGAAACAGTTAGTGATCGTCCAGACGTACATGGAGATCGATGGATATGCGGGGTACTAGGTGCCTCCGGTTTCGTTCAGACCCAGAACGGACATGTAAATGGACTGTGTGTCTGACATTGGATTTTAGTCTGTGTGATTGATTTCTATTAAATATATATCTGTTTGGCGGCGGAGAATTTATTCTCTTGCTTAACGCCCTTCTCTGAGACGTACGAGCTCAGGGGTTATATATTGATGGATATCAATCGCATGGAGTGAATTGCCTGTGTGGCATGTCTAAGTGGCAATTGATCAAGGCTTCTGTTGAAAAGCAAAGTCTTGTGGATGATGATCAAAGCAAGGCCTGTGTGGCATAGCTTTGTGTAGCGTTGATTCGCGAGCCTCGCACCCCGGTTGTGAACCAAAAACGGGAGAAGGACCTCAGGGAGGGCATGCGTTTCTTTCTAGCTAGGGTGGTGTCAGTGACCTACCAGCCCTGACATTTATATACTTCTCACATGTGTGGTTGTTGCTGTTGCGAGGCGCCTCGGTTAGATCGGACGATCCGGGTCCGATGGAGCCATTCGTTGGCTCATTTACGCCCCAAAGGGCAGGGAAACGCAGTGTTCAGGCATTTTAATCCACATCGGTGGACCGGCCCTGACGATCCAAAGGCTTGACTGAGTACTTGCCTGAAGCTCGGGCTAGAGAGTCT
Source organism: Allium sativum (assembly GCA_030737875.1). NCBI lineage: Eukaryota > Viridiplantae > Streptophyta > Magnoliopsida > Asparagales > Amaryllidaceae > Allium > Allium sativum. The sequence goes on along the minus strand of CM060911.1, from coordinate 105,913,640 downwards.
CGAATCGGTTGAGGACTATCTTTTGCCTCGGTTCATAGATGGAAACCCAATTTCCAAATACGTGACTTTGCGATTTTGATTGTATAACCTATATATGGCGACAAAGTGGTATGGGGCATTCATGCCGCCTATGATTGATACTTATGATTTGAAGTTGTTTTATACACTATACACTTATAATAGTATCAAATGATTTGTTTTAAAGTACCAAGCATTCTTGGCTATTATAAGGTAAAAACCCTATCCTCCGTCTTGCGTTGCATTGTGTGATGGGAACTGGGTCTTATAATAGCTTCATTGTTCTTTATTTAGCATTGCGCTGTTGTTTTATGCACTGGTGTTCTTGGGAGGAAACCCGTTCCGTGTTATACGGCGTGGTCCCTTGATTTACCTAACTTTAAAATAAAGATTTATAATTGTTTTAGTTCTCACACCAGTCCCATGACTGACCTGGAGTTTATTGTTTTGACCTAAACACTGGGTGCCCTTATTTTGACATGGGCAGCTAGTAGTTTTGGTTTTGCAGATTTATATTCACAGGATCCTGGTTTACAGCTGGAATGATATCCGGAAAGCTTTGTATCCATATATCTCTTCTAGTTGTGTATTGTATTATTTTCCGCTGCTATGTAATGTATTGTAATCTCTGATATTTCTGTGTAATATTGATTGTTTATACTCTGTATATTCTTGTAGTCTGATGTATTGTTGTAATATACAATGAAATGTTCTCCCGTTCGCATTCTGTTGTGGCTTGTTCTCGAACTATCCGCACTTTCCTTCATGGGGAAGTTACGGGTTTTTACACACATGAATATTATTCAAAATTTTGGCAGCATAACGGCAGGGTAGTTAAAACCGGCACCGTCCCTAGTACGGCTCCTCGCTCTACCTTAAAACCTCGCGGTTTTTGACAATGGGGATTCATGCATCTAATTCGCACGCAGGCGACATGTTTTATTTTTATTTCCACAATTTTTCCAACTCATTTCAATCACCAATGGGTATTTTTCAACCACGACCAAACAATATCAACCACAAACAATTATTCAACCATTCGTATTTTTCATCCAATGTTTCACACCAATTCACAACAATAAATATCGTCCATGGTTTGTGGGCGAGGGGAGTGTGTATATATATATTATTGCTATATTTCACTTGCATTTCAACACATATATCAATTATTCTATGCTTGTATAATTCATACTTCGCTTATATAGCTTACACATCTCATGTACATGAGGTATACAACACGTGTGTAATTTATATTTCGCTTATATAATTTATACGCGACATTTTCCATTCAAATTCATTTAATTTAGATTTCTCACATTGGTTTTCAGAGTGCTAAAAATCATAAATGACTCAAAAAAATCCGCGGTCTCGTCTATGTGGTAGAGAGCTTCCTTGCGGTCCCGATGTTTCCTGTTTCATCGAATTTCGTCAACACACCATAAAGATATGATTTTTCAAAGTGCAAACATAAAAAAGAACTCACCTTTCACGATGGTTCAAAACTAGGGTTGCGGTTTTCGCGAAAATCGAGGCACGAGGGGATGATCGGAGGTGCTGATGTGGAAGAGGAAGGAGAGGGGAGTCGGTCGGTGGCAGTTTGGGGTGGCTCGGTGGTCGGTGGCGATCAGGGCAGCGCTGGGAAGTCGGTGACTTCCTGGGCTCGATTCAGGCGATAGGGTGGTCGAGGGGGTGTGAGGGTTTGTCGGATTTGAAGAGGAGGAGCGGCGGCGTCGACTGGTGGTGGTGGCGACGGCGATAGGGGGCTAAGGCGGCGGCGATTTGAAGGGGAAGGTTGCGATCGGATTTCGCCGTTGATAACGAAGGAAGCGGGTTTTTTTTTATTTTAATGTATGAAAGAAATTTTCTGATTCGCCGATATATATATTATTCAAAAAATTAGGGTTTTCCCATACGAACCCCAATTCGTACCCAACGACTGTCGCCACTAGCAAAATACCCCCATCCCGGACACAATGGGATATGTTTCGCTGGCCAATTCGACTGTTACAGTTAGTTATTTTTCAAATTAAAGTATAAAACATTTATTTTTTAACTTTGAATGTACATTTCAATTTGCCAGGGCCACAAACTGATTCGAAAAATTCCAGAAAAATAAATCTAGCTATGTTTTGACGCTACGGTCCCAACAAAACTAGATTCGTCGAATTCTGAGATCGTTTGAAAAATGGGCATTTTCTGGTCGATCCAATTTAACAAAAATTGACCAAACACATTTTCTTTTTCCACGCTCACATACTAGGTTCAAAAATTATGAAATTTGAAACCTAGCAATAATTTTACATCCCGGACCCAACAAAAGTGGTTTCGTCGAATTCCGAGGTCGTTTGCAAAATATCAATTTTCCAGGGCTATATTTTCTATATAGCGACCTTTCTGAAAATTCATTCGGCCATAACTTTTGATTCCCGTTATGAAACTTCGATTTTTCAGATTCGTTAGAAAGGTATTGACTAACAGATTTAAATATTTTTGGTTTCGCTAAAATCCATTATATTTTCCACCCTGCACAGTCAGTCAAAGTTTGAATTCAAATTTTCTAACTGACTCACTATCTCTAATTCACTATTTTATTGAAATATTCTATTTCAATTGTTCAAATTCCTTTGAAATGACCAATTTAAAATTTTTAAATTGGCTCGTATTTTCCGGGTTGTTACAGTATATTCTTGTATTCTGATGGAATTGTTGTAATATACAATGAAATGTTCTTCCGTCTGCGTTCTGTTGGCTTGTTCTCGAACTATCCGCGGTTTCCTGACCGGGGAAGTTACGGGTTTTTACATAAATAGAGGATAATGTATTGTAGGTATTTGATATACATATATGATTCGAAACTATACAAGACACAGAAAGGCAATGTTTATAAATTTTATTAAATACGCATGTATAAGCGTTTTGAATTTATACAGAACTCATAAAATATGTACAAATATGTATGATAACAGAGGAAGTTCATAGATTAGCTGTTGAATTTTGCAATGTTATTGTACAGAAAAGGTTTGACCCTTTATATACGTATATACGAATATATGTTTTGTGTAATGGACACATGATAAAACAAGTATGACTTATTTGGAGGCCGATCTTTATGTATGATTTTGCATATATGATTGAAATTACAGAAACAAATGTTGTTTGTAAGAACAGACTATATATATGTGTAACAAGTATAATATTTTGTTGTATGATACAGGGTCTGACCTTGTTGATTTCAGTTCTGATTATAATGTATGACATTATGCAAATTAACAAAATGGCTTATTATAATAGTAGTATATGTACTAGAATTCGCCTTTTTAGTTGAACTGGGTAATATTTACATACGCGTTCTTAGATACTATACAAAATTTTGGTTTTGACTACCATTGTTTTGAAATGTTCAAAAACCATATATAGGCATGATTTCTATAATGTTGAATTTAAACGTATGTATATGATTTATATATACGTATACTTGATACATATATTTTATTTAAATCCAAATTATATTACGAATATAAAATACATATATTTTGATATATGTAAATAACTTTAATGTTGTTTCCACTACGAATTATAAATTCCCTTTAAAAGCAAATTTTTGCTATATTTAGTCATAGTGACGTCTTCCAATAATATACTCATCACTGTCCAAGATCAATGGTTGTAACTAACGCCACAGCGTTGTGCACCTTTTATTTTGGTTATATGCGATGGAGTAAAATGCAGTGCTCCTACCTATTATTGGGTCTGACTTAACTAGGCTGCATAATAGGATTATGGCCTTAGAGACAAAAACATGAATTATTTTATATATTTTGAGCAAATGAATAATACTGAACAAACTGTTCAACATGCGATCCAAGAGTTGTATATACGATATAATTGACATACGATGTCTACCTAAAAGGTTGTGTTTTGGGTTTAGCCAAAGCTGGGTCAAGGCATGACTAGATATGGTCTTGGAACGCCATGTATATAATGACATACATATATAGACAGAGGGATGATAATTTGAGTGGGAGCATATTTTAGTTTAAATTACACATTTATGTTAATATAAAATTTTGATTGTCAAAGTTTATATTAAATAAATATGAAAGAATCAGTTATTATTTATTATATACAGTAGATATTAAATAACAAAATAACTTCGATAATATAATTTAATTCTTAAGAAGGATAAATAAATAAAATCAAATTTCTTGACTTACATTGAAATTTGAGGACTATCCTCAAACAAATTAAAAGTAATTGTTTTACAAATACCGAAGATCTAAGATGAATGTTGAAGTGTGACTCCAACCAATTAAGATATAAATGTTATAAAGATCTACTTATACATATCTAGCATTAGATACTAGATATGAATCACAAAAATGTATGTGAATTTACACAAATTACAAAATAAGTAGGAATCTGAAAAGACAAGTGAACTTGCGATTGGAATTGAAGCAAATGTTGCTGGATTATCAATGGGATGTTATTTCTTGTTATATATACATTGGCTTAATTAAATAAATATAATAAGTGTTATTATGAAATTCCATATAAAATAAATGTTATTATGAATCTTGTTCAGACAAGTTTACATTTCATTTATAATAAAAGAAAAATTATTCATTTTATTTGAATGAAATAATTAATGGAATTTCACAAATAGTTAATGAACTTTATTATTCGTTAACTATAATGTACTTGACATAAATAAAGAGTGGACTAAATTTAATGATTTGAATCCGACATACCTTTAGCATTACCATTCAACCCATATAAACAAGAAAGCATATCAAAACTCCATAATGATGGACTTTTGAAATCATTTGATTTTGAATCATATAAAGAATACAAATCTTATTTATTATGCAAAATAACTGAATCACCTTTCACATGACATAGTGAATGAGCGATAATTATTGGGTCTCATACATAATGATGTACATGGAGCAATGAATACATAAGCTTGAGGCAGGTTTATTACTTCATTATATTCACTGATGATATCAGTAGATATAGATATGTATATCTTATGAAACACATATAAGAATCCTTTGAAAAGTTCAAAGAAATTAAAGTGAAGTTAGAAACCAATTTTTAAAAGAAAATAAAAACTTTTCGAACAGATCGAAAGAGAATATATAAGCCAACTATTTAATGACTATCCAGATGAGCTTGAAATTGTTTCACGACTCACTCCACCTAGAACACCATATTGAAAATGGTGTGTCTGAAAAGAGTAATCACACCTTATAAGATATGGTGCAACCAAAATAAGTCATGTAGATCTTTTAATAAATTAAATTTTGAACGATTGCATCTAATCCTACTAAAATGATTTAAAGACGCCATATAAGATATAGACTAGGAGATGTCCTAGTATGTCTAATGCAGAGATTTGGAATGTAAGACGTTAATTGAACGTCTTTCCTCTGATAAGATCGGACCCAATCAGATGATTAATTTTGTGGAATATCCAAAAGATATAAATGGGTATTGTTTCTATAAATTCTTTGAGAATAAAATGTTTATTGCTCGATTTGGTATCCTTTTGAAGGAGAGCCAGTCTCTAAGATACTGACGGGGATGAAATAAAATTCGAAATGTCTCGGAAACCACAAAATACCATTGAATCTTGTATAGACAAGAAATTGAATGGGAGTGACACAATAATTCTGATGTTATTTGACAACACATTAATTATTGAAATAATGTTAGTTTAAAAACAAAAATTAAATATTGATTCTAAGAAAGAAAATGTTTGGATTAATAATTTCATGATTGAACTTAATTCATTATTGATCCAATGATATACATTGCGATAACAATATGGCTGTTGCTCAGGCCTAAAACATTAAACTCATTATCAATCCAAACATATATTTAAGAAATATAATTCCTTTGTAAAGTTGTTCATAGAGGAAATGAACCTATCTGCAAAGTTACAAATGTTATAATGTTGCAAACATACTGAATTAAACTCTGTCGCAACAGAAATTTAATAGTCACACTAGTTTCATGAGTATAGGATACATGAATGATTGACTCTAGTGCAAGTGGGAGATTATTAGAGTTTATGCCCTAGAGGCAATCCATATGATGAGACAAATAACAATGTTTTTGTTATTATTTTATCTGGAATAAAATAAAATAAAATATTATGTTACGTTAAATTTACTGCGTAATATAAGTATTAACAAAATAGAAGACTTAGAATAATAATAATACGGAATTATATAGTTCGAGTAAGACTGAACTTGAGATTATATAATGTGATAAGTATTATAATTCTTAAATGTGCCTAGTCGAGTTTTATTGTTTATATAGGACAACAATAAAGCATTGAGACTAGTATATTGATTGACTGATGATCATATCTCATTGATCATTAATATACGTGATATTAAAGTCAAGATATAAATATGTATTAGAGAATAGCGTATTGGGATGACCCACCGTGGGACAACTACATGGAATATAATCAACAGTATCATAAGTTGTTCTCATAGTGACAGTGATGTAATGGTCCTCAGACCTGAAATCATTATAATTTTATTCGAGGATATTTGTGTTTTGATATCATTTAAAGTTATTTCGTAACAGAGTAATGATAACGGTGATTATTGATATCATTTAAAGTTATTTCGCTCACTGTTTACATTTTAAATATTGTTTAGATTGTTGCCAACGTTATGATAACCTATAGGGTCACACGTATAAGCGGTGTATAAGGTGAGAACGTTCAAATAAAAAGGAAATCAAAAGGGTTTGACTATTTCTTTTATTTGAACATTGGAGAATAATTCTAAGGTACATCTGAAAAATCGCATGACTTATTATAAAAGAAGGCCGCCTCCTTTTATTTTAAGAATCCGAATTCAAAACTCAGAAAAACCCTAGATCTGATTCTTCTTTTTGGCTAGTACCGAATCACCCCTCTTCGATTTCGACTGCCGTCTTCGAAAGCATCACTTGTGGATCTCCAATAGAGACACTCGAATTCAAGGTTCCGATTCAATTCAACCTAGAACAGGAATCCGTCGATTCTGCGATTTCAAGTCCAACTCTTTTGTTTGATTCGATGAATTGAAGAAAGGTAGATGTTAATTTTGGATTCGAATTTCATACTTGATGTGTAAAATTATTAATGTTCGCTGCGTAATCGATCTAGTTTAACCAACAGTATGACATCTTAAAATCATATGATGCTTGGAACTCCATCCATCTCTATTGCCTTAAGTTCAAATCTCTTTCGGTAAACAATTACTTTAGAAACTTATATTATGTGAACAACTCAAATGTCTCTCACAACAAGTAATGTATCCATGAATTGAGGGCAAACATTATGGCTCCTAACTTAAGATCATGGGTGGGTAGTTCTTCTTATGGATCTTAAGTTGCTAACTAGCATAGCATACTATCCTACCTTCTTGCATCACCATTACCCTCACTCCGATACCACATGCATCAATGTAGATGATAAAATACTTTGCATTCTTGAGAAGAACTAACGGCAGTGCATTGGTGAGGGCTCTCTTTAACCCTCTAAAAGCTTCATCGCTTTTTTCATCTTAACAAAAAACTAAGTTCTTCTTGGTGGGGAAGGTCGAGGGCACTGAAATCTTCGTGAAGTCCCTAATGAACTTCATGTAGTAATCCGCAAGACCAAGAAGACTTCTAACTCATACGGTGTTCTTGGAAACTTTCCAACCGTGCAACATCGCTACCTTGGTAAGATCTACTACCACCATATTCTCATAAACTATATGCCCTAAAAGTGGATTTCATCTCCCCGAAAGTGGAACTTTGGGAATTTTGCCTTGAATCTATGTGCTTGAAGGGTACTAAGAACCTCCTCCAAATGAAAATTCTCCTCTCTTTTTGAGTAGATCAAAGTATTATTCAAAAATATTAGTACAAACTTATTCAAAACATCTCAAAACACTATACTCATCACGTCAAAAATAGGCCATAGCATTGGTCAGTCCAATAAGCATAAATAATCATTTATAAAACCCATAGTGTATCCTAAAACAACCTTACAGTCTTTTTCTACACTTAATCTGTAATAACCAGTGGCAAGATCTAGCTGAGAGACAACTTTGGTGCTTACCAATTGATCAAAAAGATCATCAATGCAAGGAAAGGGATAGCAGTTCTTCTTCGTCAACTTGTTTAATTCTTTGTAACCAACAAAGAGCCTGAGGGAACCATCTGCCTTTGTGATAAAGATGATCAATGGTCCCCATTCTGAAATTCATCTTCTAATAAAACGCTTCTCCAAAAGCTCCTTGATCTATGCATTTAATTTGCACCTTTCCCTTGAAGCCATATTTCTTACTGTGAATGCTACGGGTCTAGCATTGTTAGTAATATATATATATATATATATATATATATATCTTAAATTCTATTTCTCTCTTGGGCATAAGTCAAGTGACCTCCTCAGAAACATTTGAAAAATCTCTAATAATAGCTGTAGAACTCTTATAATCAAAAGATAGGTCTAGGAAATAAAGATAGCTCAGCATGGCTGACCTTCCCAGATCACAAGAAACCTCGAAGGTGCGAACGCTACAACTGCCTATAATGACTACCCTCCTACCGCGATTAAGAATAGCCCTTAACATGGCTAACTAGTCCATCCCCAATATAACCCATACCATGAAAAGTCCAAAACATATCAAATTATAGATGTAAGGTCATTTGTTTCAAACCTCAAATTATGGTAAATAAATAAGTTGATCCCTTTATGGTGTTTGAAACAACAACTGGGTCTGTGACTGTGCTAATATCAAGGGTAAATCATCAATATAAGTACTAGAATAATAGAGTGAGATGCTCTAAAATCAAACAAAGCATGAATAGGAAAATAAAAAATAGAAATTAAACCTTCCACTATGACCTTGTCCCGTTTGTACTGTAATCCACTGGTAGATAGAGTCACCTCTAGTGCATATACCTGAGCTGACTGGATGGTAGCCTAATGTATAGCTCTAGACCTCCGCGGATAGTCCTTGATAATATGTCATGCTTGCTCATACAGAAAGAACTTCCCCTTTAAGTTGTAAAAATTTAAATCCTTGGCATAGTGTCCTATTTACCGTAATTGTGGCACTTAAATTCCTTTTAGATATGTCCTTTTACTAGTGGTTCTCTCTTCTTTTTTTTGCCAAAAATCCTTTTCATTTACTTGCATTAGCATTAGGAACCTCATTCTTTTCAACTTCATCCATTAAGGCCATCTCAACCAAGATCTCAAATGTGGCTCACATGGGTGCACGACTAATAGCCAATTCTTGCAGTGGTTGGTTCAGATCCTAAGCAAAATTTAAAGCCTTCCTTGGTTGAGTATCTACAAGCTTTGTCCCAAACTTACCTAACTCATTAAACTAATTGATGTATTTCTTTATTATCATCTCCTCTTGTTTCAGATTTATAAACTTTTCTAATTAAACCAGGTCTTCTGCCTAAGATCAAAATTTTCCTCTTAAACCTTCTTCTAAAGAAATCCTAGTCAACCTCAAGAATCTCTCTAGCAACAAAGAGTTATCCTTTTCAGCTTCCAATTGGAAAGCTATCTCCTTGTCCTATCCTCCAACCCGTAAGCTCGAGTATCTTCTTATAGTTTCGGATCCATGCTCTTTCCTCCACATATGATTTACTGCCATTAAAGATCTCCACTCCAAGATTAGTGAAATCATTACAAAGCATAGAAAATTATACCACATCTGGTGGACAAGTGGGAGCTTCCCCGATGGGTACATTAGCTTACACATTATTCCAAAGCTCTACAGGTATCGTAGCCTCTAGATACCTAAGGAACCATGCAGTCATGTTGACACTTGAATTAACAGGAAGATCGTATGTGTCAGCCATTCCTGCATAGGATAAGATAACAGTTCAAACAAGGAAGGAGAAGAATCAAATAAGGAAAGGAGACAATTTTCAGGGATTTTTGTTTTAAAAAACTTTATATTTCATATTTTTAATACACTTTTCCATTGAAAACCTTTCAAAAATACTTTATTTTTATAATTATTTTTAAAAATGCTAAAAGCTTGAGCTTTGATACCAAGTACGACAATGCACATCCCTTGACAGACACCATTCCTAGTCATATCAAAAAATATAGGTTGTCTGGGTATAGCAAAATCATTCAAAGACTAAAATATCATGACATAAAATAACTACATCACAATGGAAGTCAATAATTTAAGCAGACTTTTCACAAAAGAAACTAAACAAACAAAATGTCAATACATCACAATATAAAATCATAAAAATCGGAGTACGCGTCTAAACATCTGTAACAACCCAGAATTTTGACAATAGATTTGTTATTTAACTATTAGGATCTCAAAAATAGGAATTTCTGCAAATGATGGAATTTGACCATGAAACTTTAACCAATGCGTTTGTAGTGACCCAAAATTCCGGTCCAATTTGAGCTGACCAAATAACGCAAGTCCAACTCCAATTGTAATGACCCGCATTGTCAGAGGTATTATAATTAATTTATTTAATTATATAAATAGTGATTTAGGGAATTAAATCGTCGTTAATTAAATTTTAGTGAATATTTAATTAAATTAAATAATAGAATAATATATTTAATTCAGAAATAATCAAAAATAGTGGAATTCATAGTACAGTGTGAATTGGATTTTATATAAGGTATAATTCAGTTTAGAATTGAATTAGATTAACGAATATAATTAAATAACGTCAGTTTGAACGTATAATTATATTATAATTAAAACCAAGCTTGAAATGGCACTGCAGTTCGTAAATTGGCGATTCGAACTTCAACTGAATGTACAGGATTCGTTTTAAGCCGGATTTCTGTGAAACAAGAAACGTGTGGAGCTGGTGGAGTATATCTTTCTAGTGGAAGAGAAAAATCGGGATTTCGTCGTGTAGATTTTGAGTTATGTCCAAATCAAATTTCAGAAAAGTCGCTGTGGAATTCCTTTTTAATTTAATTATATTTTATAAAAGGAATTTCATTATAAATCGAATATCGATTTAATCGGGATTTGAAATATCAAGCTAGAAATTCATATATGAATATTCTAGAGCTGTATGGTATTCCACTTTGAATATATACGATAATATAAATTTATTTATATTTAATTTAATTATATTTAAATATATTTATATATTTAAATAGGGTCATTTAGAGCTTTAAAATATAGCCGGTTTTGCAAACGAAGTCGGAATTCGACGAAACTAATTTTTTTGGATCCGCAATGTCAAATAGTTGTTAGATTTCCAGTTTCGTGATTTTAGGGTCACTGTGTCGCCGTACGGATTTTTAGAGTGAAAAACAGTCAGTATTTCGACGGTTAAAAATACGCTGTGTGAGCAAACGGAGTCGGAATTCGGTGAAACCAGTTTCGTTGGGACCGTAATGTCGAACTGTGGCTGCATGTCAATTTTCTTGATTTTTGGGTATCATATACGAGCACAGGAATTTTTAGAAGACAAACCGGATATAAAATGAATAAAATAAAATTTCTAAAAATATCTAATAAATATCTAGATATTTATTTTCCCTATAAATAGGACTTAACCCCATCCCTTATAACCTAATACATTTTGTAAAGTAAGAATGAGCCGCTAGGGTTTCTTCTTTCAGTAAAACGCAACCAACAAAAATCCCTAACAAATCGAATTAAATCCTATAATTCACAAAAGATACATATAAGGATTCAAGGAAGCTATGCTGTGTGCGATGCTGGTTTTCGCGGCTTGAAAACTCACAGCGATTTAGGGTTGGCAGAATTTTGGGGATTTGAAGTAATAATTCGCGTATTCGAGTTTAAATTGGGGTTAAGGGAATCGAATGACAACTTGCAGTGGAATTTTTGTGGATTTCGTGGTGATAAGTGTCGATGTCGACAACACAAGCTCGGTCAGAAATCGCCTGGAAGGAGATGAACTCGAGTTAGCCATTTAGGTTATGGAATCAAAGAGGAGATCACGCTGAGGGTGTTGGTGTGTTTAATTGTTGAATCCATGGAAGAATGAAGGAGTTGTTGGTGGAAGATCGGGCGCTGATGGCCATCGAAGAGGGCTGGAGCACGTTTCTTTATCAGGGAGGAAGAAGGGTCCTAACATGTGCCTGGGTTCAAACCAATGGGGGTATGGGCCATTTGTTAATTACTAAAGCCCAATTAGAAATCAAGTTAAGTTATTTAAATTTAAATATTGTATGATAACTTGTGTAAATCATATCTCGATCATACATTATCAGATTGACACACCATAAGTTGCGTTGAGATCGTATGGACGGACACTACCAATGGAGCTGACTGGAAGTGGATTGGTATTCGTTACAATTTATGGAGAAATAAATTGTCTGATTCAAATCAAACAAACAGTTTATCGTTCTTTAACGATGAACTGCCAAAATGAGTAAATCTCACTAACTCTGAACAGTTTATTAATTCATGTTGTATTTTTAGAACTGTTAAATATTGGCTGATTGACTGTGTGTTGATTGTTTGATTGAACTGCTAGTCAGTTAGTTGAATTTCTATATTGATTCTGTTTAACAGAATATATATGGAACTGAAAGTGATGTTGATTTTATTGTGTAACATCCGTGGATGCAGGGAAACAGGTTGGAGGAATCCGACTGGATTCCTCAATATTTATTTTACTGTTTTTCAAATGTTGTGATATATTATGTGGTTTATAATCGGTGGTTGATTATATATGTATAGACGATATTGGTCATCGTGATTTGATATGTTGAATACCATAACATACCGAAATGTTGATAAGGGAATATTTTCAAAGTGATATTTGAAAATAAAATATTTATAAATGGAATATTTATAAATAAGAAATATTTATAAATTGGAATATTTATAAATAAGAGATATTTAGAAAAGGGAAATTATAAAATCGAAGAATAGATTTGAAAAGGAAATATTTGCAAACCATTTGCAAATAGAATAATAGAAAAGGAAATATTTGTAAATCATTTACAAATAGAATTGATAGGAAATATTTAGAAAATAAATAGAGTTATAAAAAGGAAATTTGTTTATAACCGAATAGGATGTTATAGAAAGGAAAATGTTATAAAAAGAAAAACGTTATTAAAAAGGAAATCATTTGTAAAGTGAAGAACCGTTACTAAAAGTAAAATCTTTATAAATGAATAGTTTATTTGAAGAGGAGTTAATCGAATATTAGTTATTCGAATATTAGTTTATTCGAATAGAGTTAAAGGAAAGGAATTATTGATTTTTAGTTAATCAAAAGGAGTTATCGATTATTAGTTAATCGAAGGAGTTATCGATTATAGTTTAATCAAAAAGAGTTATCAATTTGTTTAATCAAAGTGAGTTATAGAATATTGGTTATTCGAAGGAGTTATCTAATTTAGTTATTCGATGGAGTTAATCGATTAGAGTTAAAATAAAGGAGTTGACCGAATATAGTTTATTCGAATAGAATCAATTGAGTTAATCGAATATTACTGATTCGAAATAGAGTTAAATAGAGTTATCGAATATAGTTTATTCGAATGGAATTAAAGGAGTTAATCGAATTTGGTTCATTCGAATAGAGTTAAAGGAGTTATCGACTATAGTTAAATCAAATAGAGTTAATCCAATAGCGTTAGTCCAATAGAGTTAATTGATAAGGGTTAATCGAATAGAGTAAATTGAATAGAGTTATCGAATATACCTTATCGAAGGAAAGAATTATCGAATAGAGATTTATTCGAAAGAGAGTTACGTAAGGAAGTTTGTTAAAGAATTAAAAGGTGAACTTTGTCTATTTCAAGGTTAGAAACGTTGTTCAGTTAAGGTCTGAGAGGTAGTATTACCCCAACTTGATTGACTTCATTTTTAACTAAGGAATGGTTAAGGTTCGAGAGTGAAAGTGGTTAAGGAATTTAGTAAATAAGCGTAATGGTTTGAGTTGGCATCGCGATGGTTTGTTTAAACATCTGTCTAAGTCCAACGAAGGAGTTTTGGAAATGTTTTCCAAATAAGAACCAGAAATGTTTTTCTAATATAGAAAACAAGAAATGGAAATGTTCCCAATGTAAATAACGTATATTTTCTAAATTTAGAAAATAGCAAATGTAAAATATAGGGAAACATGAGATAATGAACTAAGGAGATAAATGTTAAATGATGTTTGATCGATATAAATTTCCTCCTGGAAATAATATCGTTGTTTTCACACCTGTTTTTCTTTGATGATTAAATCACAGACTATCGAAGTCTTGACCATTTTAACGTTGTTAATATAGAGAGACCGGTTGGATTGTTATCCAAAGAACCACTCTGTATTGGCATAAGCGTTGCGAATCATATATGCCAAAGATAATTGAAGACGGAGTAAAGTGTAAGGGCTATTGTATAAGTCTTAGATAACAGTGCCTACGATGGATTTATTGAATAGTGCCTTAGGTTCATCCTGTTCCTGGATGACTTGTATGGACGGATGTCTGACAGAGTATTTCCAGACGATCACGTATATTGATTTCTCCAACCGTACCAAGAGTGGAAGCGCAGAAGGAAACTTCTTTTAGCTAACACATAATGTACTGTTGGGGATGTCAGTCAGTGATTTGATGGATTTTACGATGTGGCATTCGAAGTGAATCTGGTGTGATGATAAAGCGTAGCTTCTAGCCTCATCAACCGGTAAATGACAGAAATCGGGCAGGCAGCATGGCTAAGTCGGTCGCTCCGAAGTAGGTTGTATAATCACCTGATCTAGAGTTTCATTTACTTCTTAAAATCTATTGTTGATGCTGTCCCATTCGGGAAAGGGTTGCTGATGCCAACTGTTGGTGATATACATTCGATACACTCAAGCGAAATGAGCGGTCGTTCATGTGTGGCCGGGTTGCAAGATGTTCTTGTTGAACCCAATGTATTCCTTTCTAAAGGTACACTAGCAAAAGGTGGTTCCATACCTTGTCATAGTTGGAAATCCATTACCCAATACATGCTTGCGGTTTTGATTGTATATTATATATGTAGAACGTGAGATGGAAGCATTTCTGCTAGATGATTATTATATTATGGTTGATAGACATTATTATAATATCAAAAGGTTTTTGATATAAAGATTAATTTGGATTCTCATAAGGGAAACACCCGTTCCGTTATACGGCGTGGTCTTATGAGATATCATTTACCTGCTTGAACTGTTTTAAACTGTTTTACTCACACTAGTCACATGACTGACCCGGAGTTTTTTTTGTTGTTTTCCCTAAACTCTTGGGTGCCTAAATTTGTATGGGCAGTCAAGTAGTCGGGATTTACAGATGTACTGGAAGAGCTTGGAGCAGGAGGCTTCAAGATTATGTAGCTATAGTTATTTCCGCTGTGTTGTAAGTGCTGTACTTTGATAATGATATGTATATTCAAGTACAGATTTGTATTTCAAAGTTATGTTATGAAATATATGTTATTCGTCCCGCTGTGAGGTTCGTGTTACTCTGATGTTGTGTTCTTCTTCTTCTTCTATTCTAAGTTTATATCTTATCTGTTCTCACCCTCTAATTTCTTTCATTAATAACCCGTTATTTTCGATCCTTGGATGTTCAATACGTGTTGTATATTGGATAACCAAGGTCGCTAAAAACCCGGGTCATTACACCAATTACACTGGAAAATCAGAAAACTAATAGAAAGAAAGCAGAGGGTGAGGATAGATAAGATAGAAACTTAGAATATAAGAAGAAGAAGAACACGACATCAGAGTAACACGAACCTCACAGCGGAACGAATAACATATAATATATATAACATAACTTGAAATATATATTTCTACTTGAATATACATCATTATCAAAGTACAGCACTTACAACACAACGGATATAAACTATAGCTATATGATCCGGAAGCCTACTGCTCCAGCTCTTCAAGTATCTGTAAATCCCGACTACTTGACTGCCTGTACAAAATTGGGCACCCAAGAGTTTAGGGGGAACAAAACAAAATAAACTCCGGGTCAGTCATGGGACTAGTGTGAGTAAAACAGTTTAAACAGTTTGAACAAGTAAACGATATCTCATAAGACCACGCCGTATAACAGAACGGGTTTTTCCCTTATGAGAATCCAAAATATCTTTATATCAAAAAACTTTTGATATTATAATAATGTCTATCAACCACAATATAATAATCATCTAGCAGAAACGCTTTCATCTCACGTTCTACATACATAGTATACAATCAAAACCGCAAGCACGTATTGGGTAATGGATTTCCAACTATGACAAGGTATGGAACCACCTATCGCTAGTGTACCTCTAGAGGGGAATACACTGGGTTCAACAAGAACATCTTGCAACCCGACCACACATGACCGACCACTCATTTCGCTTTAGTGTATCGAATGTATATCACCATTGGTTCGGATCAGCAACCGTTTCTCAAATGGGACAACATCAACAACAGATTTTTAGAAGTAAATGAAACTCTAAATCAGGTGATTATACACCCTAATAGGTGCGACTTACATAGCAATGCTACCTGCCCGGTTTTTGTCATTTCCCGGTTGATGAGGCTCGAGGTTACTCTTTATCATCACATCAGATTCATTTCGAATGCCACATTGTCAGATCCATCGAAAATCACTAATTGACATCTACAACAGTACATTATGTGTTAGCTAAAGAAGTTTCCTTCTCCGCTTCCACTCTTGGTACGATTGAAGAAATCAATGTACGTGACCTTTCTGGAAATACTCTGTCAGACATTCATCCATACAAGTCATCCAGGAACAGGATGAACCGAAGGCACTATTCAGTACATCCATCTTAGGCACTGTTATCTAAGACTTATACAATAGCCCTTGCACTTTACTCAGTCTTCAATTATCTTTGGCATATATGGTTCGCAACGCTTATGCCAATACAGAGTGGTTCTTTGGATAATAATCCAGCCGGTCTCTCCATTTCAACAACGTTAAAATGGACTAAAACTTCGATAGTCTGTGATTTAACCATCAAAGAAAAACAGGTGTGCAAACAACGATATTATTTCCAGATGGAAATTCTATCAATCAATCATCAATCATATATATATATATATATATATATATATATATTCATATTTTCTATGTTTAGAAATATACGTTAACGCTGGAAAACATTTCCATAACTTATTTACGTATCACTATTCTTCAACAACTATCTGTCTCTGATTGTAAACTAGTATAAGAACAGTTCCCTAAGTACCAATCCCGAAGGTCGAAACCAACATCAGATAGACACTTAGGAAACCATTCAACTTAACAAGTCTCCAGTCAATTTCTGATTTAGCTTAACTCCATTTCTCAACTCCTTATACATGAACATTTCCTATTCTAATTCATATTTCCAATTTCAATATTTGATTACGTTTCTGATTCTATTTGGAAAACATTTCCAAATCTTCTTTACTTGGATTTACACAGATGTTTAAATCAACATTACGACGACAACTCAAACCACTGTACTTATTTACTAAATTCACCTAACCACTTTCACTCTCGAACCTTAACCATTTCTAAATTAAAAACGCAGTCAATCAAGTTGGGGTATAATTACCTCTCAGACCTTAACTGAACAACATTTCAAATCTCGAAGTAGGATAAGTTCATCTTTTAACACTTCCTTACGAACCCTCGGATTCTATTTACGAACCCCCTTCTTTTACAAGTTTACGTGATTAAAACAATGGTGTAATAATCTCCTGCATCCAAAATATATTATCTTTAATATCACTTTAATTTTCTAACTCGAATAATATAACGACAACTAATTTATTTACTCTTATTTGGTTAACTCTAGTCTATAACTCTTATTTGAATAACTCCAACCTAATAACTCTTACTGGATTAACTCTTATTCGAATAACTTATATTCAATTTGCTTACCTTTGAATACTTGTATTCGATAATCTCTTTCTTCGAATAAATCTTATTCGATTTAACTCCTGTCGAATAACTAGATTCGATCAACTCACTTCGAATATTTCGAATTCGATTATCTCACTTCGAGTATCTCTGATTTGATTATCTCACTTCGAATATCTACTATTCGATTCACTCCTTCGAATAACTAAATTCGATTAACTCATTTCAACTCTATTCGAATAAACTAAACTCGATTTACTCATTTGAATAACTCTGGTTCGATTTAACTCTATCGATTTACTCTAACCGATTAACTCTAACTGTTTAACTCTATGGTTTAACCCTAGTGTTTTTACTCTACCTGGTTAACCCTAACTGATTAACTCTTTGTCCTTATTCAGTTTAAAACATCGATGTTGAAATCGATTTTTTTACTTCTTTATATAAGTCCTGGCTTATATATTCTATTTATCCAAATGATAAATATTTAACTTAATTTATAAATATCATTTAAAAATCAATCTGCTCCTTTCATCTGTTTACTTCTTCATATATAAGTTCAGACTTATATATATATATATATATATATATCTATTTATCCAAAGATAAATATTTCCTTTATAATCTATTTGTTTCTAAATGCCTTTTTCCCATATTTCCTTTTTAAATCTTTATTTATAAATGGTTTACAAATATTACCCTTTTAAATTCCATATGCAAACGGTTTGCAAATATTCTCTTCTCTATTCTATTTGCAAATGGTTTGTGAATATTTCCTTTTCAACTCTATTTGCAAATGTGCTGCAAATATTTCTCATATAATATCTTATTTGTTTTCTAAACAAATTTTCCTTTTATCTTATTCTATTCATTTAACAAATAAATATCCTTTTCTTATCCTATTCTGTTTCCTAAGTCAATATCTCTTTCATAACTTATTTACTTAACAAATAAGTATCTCGTTTAACATCTCCTATTTATTTAACCAATAAATATCTCATTTATAAAATCTTATGATTTTATAAATATTCCCTTTTCTTTATAAATATTTCATTTATAAAGATTTCCCTTTCTATATAATTTCACCTATAAAGATTTCTATTTATAAATACTTCATTTATAAACATTTCATTTATAAAACCCTTTTGATTTTATAAATACTTTATTTTCAAATTCCATTTGAAAATTCCCCTTTTTCACATTCCGGTATGTTATGATGTTTAACATATCAAGTCATGATGTCAAATATCGTCCATACACATATAATCAACCACAGATTATAAACCACGTCATATATCACAATATATGAAAATAATAAAATAGCTGTTGAGGAATCCAGTCTGATTCCTCCAACTTGTTTCCCTGCATCCACAGATGTTACACAATAAAATCAACATTACTTTCAGTTCCATATGATATATTCTGTTAAATAGAATAAATATAGAAATTCAATCAAACGGACAACACACAGTCAATCAGCCAATATTTAGCAATTCTAAGAATACAATATGAAATTATAAACTGTTCAGAGTTAGTGAGATTTACTCACTTTGGCAGCTCATCATTAAAGAACGACAAACTGTTTGTTTGATTTGAATCAAACAATTTATTTCTCCATAAATTCAAACAAGCTCCACTCCACTCCTAGTCAGTTCCATTGGGTAGTGTCCGTCCATACGATCCTAACGGATCTTGTTTTGTCCAATTCTGACACCGTATGATAGAGTTATTGATTGTATAAGTTTTTACGTTAATTAAATAAACTTAAGCTTAATATAAATCAACCATTGGGCCTTCACCTTTTAAAACCCGCCGGCCCACTTAGCTAGCCCACGTTCTTTCTTCTTCCCCAATACAGAACTCATGTTCCAACATCTTCAAAACTCGTCGCCTGTAACACCATTTCCCCTTCTTCAAACTTGACCGCACCCTCCCTAAATCCAGGAAATCCAAAACAAACGTAACCATTAAACTTCTATCGACACTCTCTTCTACCTCATATTAGAAATATTCAACTCGAGACCCCCTGTGGAACCGTGTTGATGTCCTTAAACCATTCATCGCAGTCACTGTCGCGACATCAAGTATCACCAGAGGCCACAAAACTTCGCAGTCCAAATCTATTTGATGCGAAAATCCTCAAACCAGCCTTTGTTTCTTCAATTGAATCCTCCATTTTGTCGAATACCCAAACCTAGAACTACTGCTGTAAAACAACAGCAAACAAATATAGTTCGAACTAAACAAAACCAGTATGGGATTGACGAGCACACCTTCTTGAATCCAAATATACATATCTTAAGATTTATAAGAATTAACTTGATTTTTAAGGAATTTTTAAACATCAAGTTTTGCTGAAAAGCTAAGAAAAAGATGCGGCTGAAATATTGACGAGGAGAATGAAAATTTAGGTTATAAGGAAATAATTTAGGGTATTTATAGAAAACCAAAACATCTAGATATTTTCATTTAGATATTTTAGGATATTTTGTTTTGAGATATTTTCATCTTATTTATCTTCTGAAAAATCGTACAATCACATATGATATTCAAAAATCACAGAAATTGACATGCAACTACAGTTTGCCATTACAGACCCAACGAAACTGGTTGCGTCGAATTCCGACTTCATTTGCTCACACAACGTATTTTTAAAGGTCAAATTATCGACTGTATTTCACAATGAAATCCCGTACGGCCGCATACTGACTTCAAAAATCATGAAACTTGACATCTAACAATAATTAAATATTGCGGATCCAACAAAATTAGTTTCGTCGAATTCTGAGGTCGTTTGCAAAACTAGCTATTTTTAACGCCCTAAATAACCCTTTTAAATGTTAAATATATTTAAAAACAATTAAATTAAATATTTATAAATAAATATTATCGTATATATTCACAATAGAATATCATACAGCTCTAGAATATCCCTATATGAATTTCTAGCTTGAAATTTCAAATCCCGATTAAATTGATATTCGATTTATAATGAAATTCCTTTTTAAAATATAAATAATTCCTTTATAAATTATTATGGAATTCCACAGTGACTTTTCTAAAATTTGATTTGGACATAAATCAAAATCTACACGACGAAATCCCGATTTTTCTCTTCCACTAGAAAAATATACTTCACCAGCTTCTAACGTTTCTTGTTTCACAGAAATCCGACTTAAAACGGCTTATGTATATTCAGTTGAAGTTCAAATCGCCAAATCGCGAACTGCCGCGCCATTTCGAGCTCGATTATAATTATATTATAATTTATACGTTCAACTATCGTTCAAATAATATATTCATTATTCTAATTCAATTCTAAACTGAATCAAATATCACCGATGATCCAGTTCACACCATATCACCATTTCAACCAATTCTGATTATTTCAGAATTAAATATATTATTTAATTTATTATTTTAATTAAATATTCCAAGTTATTTAATTAAACGACCATTTGAATTCTAAACCACTATTTCAATAATTAAATAAATTAATTAATTATTATACCACTGAAAAATGCGGGTCATTACATTCTTCCCTACTTAAAAAAATTTCATCCTCGAAATTGGCTAAGGTAGAAAACAAACCCTATCGACCGGTTAGAACTTATTTGTTCACTTCTTAACTTCAGTTTCAACTGAACCAATTTAATTTCAATTAAATATTATTAATTAATTCTTATCAACAGAAATTTTCAAAAATCCTAGAAATTTTCTAATGCCTTAACTTTTCGAAAAATTTCATCAGCGCCTCCTTTGTACTAGTCAATAGGTCAAACTCCAATTCGCCTCTCTGGGCCATCTCCAACCTAAAAGAAAATCAAATAGCCAAGCGGCGACTTGCCAATTCGGCTCATCAAAATCTCATACCATATGAAATATAAACTTGTACCTTTTTGTCGGGCATATCAACTCTATCACTTCCATATGCTATCAACTCAGCATATACTAATGTTATCCCAATCAAATTCTGAAATCACATTTATCTCTAACACAACCATTCATTTTTTACCAAGCCAAAATTTCATTTCAAACTCAAGTTTTGTTCTTGATCCCGAATCCTTAACTCACCAAAACAATATCATTTCAAAACAATTTCAATTACCACTTAACTGGCTTTACTTTAATTCCAATTTGCTTTTACAAATTCCTATTTAATTTTTCCTAAATTAAACAAAACAAATTCTGGGAGTTCTAAACAGCTTTGTTTTTCTAAAAACAATTCAAAAACAAATTCCTTTGGTAGTAATCCGTCACTCAGCAACTCGAAAATGAACACCGATGATGTCTAGCTCATCATCGGGATTATTTCCCAGCTATCGAAGTGAATTCAATACTATATCATTTTCAAAATCATTCTTAAACACTTATATTTTGAAATTAGTTCAAAATAGCATTCACAATTTCTTGGAATACAATTTAAAATCTCCCAGGATCTTAAAATTTACATATATTTAATCCAAGTCTATTTACAAACTTTGTTCCAAATTTCCAGGGTTTCAATTTCAATTCTGATTTAAATTTCAGATTTAATTCAATTCATTATACTTATCTGAATTCTGATTGGTTATTTACATAACCAATTCACATTTTTATAATCTTATTTGATTATAATATCAACCAATATATCCAATATATATCAAAATATACTTTGGGTTAAATTATTTTCATTTACCCTCTTTTCAAAACATATAGTGCCGACCCATCGTATTTGAGTGTTTATAAACTCCTACCGATACAGTGGATCAAACTGATCGACCAGAACTTATAAATTACTCAACCAATAAATCTTCACAATATAAAATTATTTTTATTTCATATACAAATACGTTCACTCGTATATATACACTTGAACTTAATCTAGGGTATTACTAACGCTATCTCAACCGAGTCACGCCACAGAGCCAAGGTAATTCACTTAACCTTATGCTCTAATACCAAATGTAATGACCTGAAATTCCGGTCCAATTTGAGCTGACCAAATAATATATATGCAATGAGCTGGAAAATCAGAAAACTAATAGAAAGAAAGCATAGGGTGAGGATAGATAAGATAGAAACTTAGAATAGAAGAAGAAGAAGAACACAACATCAGAGTAACACGAACCTCACAGCGGAACGAATAACATATAATATATATAACATAACTTGAAATATATGTCTGTACTTGAATATACATCATTATCAAAGTATAACACTTACAACACAGCAGAAATAAGCTATAGCTATATGATCCGGAAGCCTCCTGCTCCAGCTCTTCAAGTATCTGTAAATTCCGACTACTTGATTGCCCGTACAAAATTAGGCACCCAAGAGTTTAGGGGGAACAAAACAAAATAAACTCCGAGTCAGTCATGGGACTGGTATGAGTATAACAGTTTGAACAAGTAAACGATATCTCATAAGACCACGCTGTATAACGAAACAGGTTTTTCCCTTATGAGAATCCAAAATATCTTTATATCAAAATCCTTTTGATATTATAATAATGTCTATCAACCACAATATAATAATCATCTAGCAGAAACGCTTTCATCTCACGTTCTACATACATAGTATACAATCAAAACTGCAAGCACGTATTGGTTAATGGATATCCAACTATGACAAGGTATGGAACCACCTTTCGCTAGTGTACCTGTAGAGAGGAATACACTGGGTTCAACAAGAACATCTTGCAACCTGACCACACATGACCGACCACTCATTTCGCTTGAGTGTATCGAATGTATATCACCATCGGTTCGGATCAGCAACCGTTTCTCGAATGGGACAACATCAACAACAGATTTTTAGAAGTAAATGAAACTCTAGATCAGGTGATTATACATCCTAATAGGTGCGACCTACATAGCCATGCTACCTGCCCGATTTTTGTCATTTCCCAGTTGATGTGGCTCGAGGTTACGCTTTATCATCACATCAGATTCACTTGGAATGTCGCATTGTCAGATCCATCGAAAATCACTAATTGACATCTACAACAGTACATTACGTGTTAGCAAAAGAAGTTTCCTTCTCCGCTTCCACTCTTGGTACGGTTGAAGAAATCAATGTACGTGACCTTTCTGGAAATACTCTATTAGACATTCATCCATACAAGTCATCCAGGAACAGGATGAACCGAAGGCACTATTCAGTACATCCATCTTAGGCACTGTTAAGACTTATACAATAGCCCTTGTATTTTGCTCTGTCTTCAATTATCTTTGGCATATATGATTCGCAATGCTTACGCCAATACAGAGTGGTTCTTTGGATAATAATCCAACCGGTCTCTCCATATTAACAACGTTAAAATAGTCAAAAACTTCGATAGTATATGATTTAACCATCAAAGAAAAACAGGTGTGCAAACAACGATATTATTTCCAGGTGGAAATTCTATCAATCAATCATATATATATCTAAATATATGTATTCATATTTTCCTTATTTTCTATGTTTAGAAAATATACGTTAACGCTGGAAAACATTTCCATAACTTATTTACTTATCACTATTCTTCTACAACTATCAGTCTCTGATTGTAAACTAGTATAAGAACAATTCCCTAAGTACCAATCCCGAAGGTCGAAACCAACATCAGATAGACACTTAGGAAACCATTCAACTTAACAAGTCTCCAGTCAATTTCTGATTTACATTAACTCTATTTCTTAACTCCCTATACATGAACATTTCCTTTTCTAATTCATGTTTCCAATTTCAATATTTGATTACGTTTCTGATTCTATTTGGAAAACATTTCCAAATCTTCTTTACTTGGATTTAAACAGATGTTTAAATCAACATTGCGACAACAACTCAAACCACTATTCTTATTTACTAAATTCACTTAACCACTTTCACTCTCGAACCTTAACCATTTCTAAATTAAAAACGTAGTCAATCAAGTTGGGGTATAACTACCTCTCAGACATTAACTGAACAACATTTCAAATCTCGAAATAGGGTAAGTTCATCTTTTAACCCTTTAACACTTCCTTACTAAACCTCAGATTCTATTTACAAACCCCCTTCTTTTACAAGTTTACGTGATTATAACAATGGTGTTATAATCTCCTGCATCCGAAATATATTATCTTTAATATGACTTTAATTTTCTAACTCGAATAATATAATGACAACTAATTTATTTACTCCTATTCGGTTAACTCTAATCTATAACTCTTATTTGAATAACTCCAACCTAATAACTCTTACTGGATTAACTCTTATTTGAATAACTTATATTCGATTTGCTTACTTTCGAATACTTATATTCGATAATCTCTTTCTTCGAATAAATCTTATTCAATTTAACTCCTATCGAATAACTAGATTCGATCAACTCACTTCGAATATTTCTGATTCGATTATCTCACTTCGATTATGTCTAATTCGATTATCTCACTTCGAATATCTACTATTTGATTCACTTCTTCGAATAACTAAATTCAATTAACTCATTTCAACTCTATTCGAATAAACTAAATTCGATTTACTCATTTGAATAACTCTGGTTCGATTTAACTCTATCGATTTACTCTAACCGATTAACTCTAACTGTTTAACTCTACGGTTTAACCCTAATGGTTTTACTCTAACTAGTTAACCCTAACTGATTAACTCTTTGTCCTTATTCAGTTTCAAACATCGATGTTGAAATCGATTTTTTTATTTCTTTATATAAGTCCTGGCTTATATATTCTATTTATCCAAATGATAAATATTTAACTTAATTTATAAATATCATTTATAAATCAATCTGCTCCTTTTATCTGTTTACTTCTTCATATATAAGTTTAGACTTATATATATATATATATCTATTTATCCAGAGATAAATATTTCCTTTATAATCTATTTGTTTTCTAAATGTCTTTTTCCTATATTTCCTTTTTAAATCTTTATTTGTAAATGGTTTACAAATACTACCCTTTTAAATTTTATTTGCAAGTGGTTTGCAAATATTCCCTTCTCTATTCTATTTGCAAATGGTTTGTGAATATTTCCTCTTCAACTCTATTTGCAAATATGTTGCATAACAAGTAAATATCCTTTTCTTATCCTATTCTGTTTCCTAAGTCAGTATCCCTTTTATAACTTATTTACTTAACAAATAAGTATCTCGTTTAACATCTCCTATTTATTTAACCAATAAATATCTCACTTATAAAATCTTATTATTTTATAAATATCTCACTTATAAAACAATGATGTCAAATATCGTCCATACACATATAATCAACGACAAATTATAAACCACGTTATATATCACAATATATGAAAATAATAAAATAGCTGTTGAGGAATCCAGTCGGACTCCTCCAACCTGTTTCCCTGCATCCAGAGACGTTACATAATAAAATCAACATTACTTTCAGTTCCATATGATATATTCTGTTAAACAGAATCAATATAGAAATTCAACTAACTGACTAGCAGTTCAATCAAACGGTCAACACATAGTCAATCAGCCAATATTTAGCAGTCCAAGAATACAATATGAAATTATAAACTATTCAGAATTAGTGAGATTTGCTCACTTTGGCAGTTCATTGTTAAAGAACGACAAACTGTTTGTTTGATTTGAATCAAACAATTTATTTCTCCATAAATTTAAACGAGCTCCACTCCACTCCCAGTCAGTTCCATTGGGTAGTGTCCGTCCATACAATCCTAATGGATCTTGTTTTGTCCAATTCTGACATCGTATGATAGAGTTATTGACTGTATAAGTTTTTACGTTAATTAAATAAACTTAATCTTAATATAAATCAACCATTGGGCCTTTACCGTTTAAAACCCGCCGGCCAACTTAGCCAGCCCACGTTCTTTCTTCTTCCCCAATACAGAACTCCTGTTCCTATATCTTCAAAACCCGTCGCCTGTAACACCATTTCCCCTTCTTCAAACTTGACCGCACCCTCCCTTAATCCAGGAAATCCAAAACAAACGTCATCGTTAAACTTCTTTCGACACTCTCTTCTACCTCATATCAGAAATATTCAACTTGGAACCCCCTATGGAACCGCGTCGATGTCCATAAACCATTCATCGCAGTCACTGTCGCGACATCAAGTATCACCATAGGCCACAAAACTTTGCAGTCCAAATCTATTTGATGCAAAAATCCTCAAACCAGCCTTTGTTTCTTCAATTGAATCCTCCATTTTGTCGAATACCCAAACCCTGAACTACTGCTGTAAAACAAAAGCGAACAAATGTAGTTTGGACTAAACAAAATCAGTATGGGATTGACGAGAACACCTTCTTGAATCCAAATATACATATCTTAAGATTTATAAGAATTAACTTGATTTTTAAGGAAGTTTTAAACATCAAGTTTTGCTGAAAAGCTAAGAAAAAGATGCGGCAGAAATATTGACCAGGAGACTGAAAGTTTCGGCTACAAGGAAATAATTTAGGGTATTTATAGAAAACCAAAATATCTAGATATTTTCGTTTAGATATTTTAGGATATTTTATTTTGAGATATTTTCGTTTCATTTGTCTTTTGAAAAATTGTACAATCACATATGATATTCAAAAATCACAGAAATTGACATACAACTACAGTTTGCCATTACAGACCCATCGGAACTGGTTTCGTCGAATTCCGACTTCATTTGCTCACACAGCGTATTTTTAAAGGTCAAATTATCGACTGTGTTTCACATTAAAATCCCGTACGGCCACATACTGACTTCAAAAATCACGAAACTTGACATCTAACAATAATTAAATATTGCAGATCCAACAAAATTAGTTTCGTCGAACTCTGAGGTCGTTTGCAAAGCTGGCTATTTTTAACGCCCTAAAAACCCTTTTAAATATTAAATATATTTAAAAATAATTAAATTAAATATTTATGAACAAATATTATCATATATATTCATAACAGAATATCATACAACTCTAGAATATCCCTATATGAATATCTAGCTTGATATTTCAAATCCCGATTAAATCGATATTCGATTTATAATGAAATTCCTTTTTAAAATATAAATAATTCCTTTATAAATTATAAAGGAATTCCACAGTGACTTTTCTAAAATTTGATTTGGACATAAATCAAAATCTACACGAAGAAATCCTGATTTTTCTCTTCCACTAGAAAAATATACTTCACCAACTCCTAACGTTTCTTGTTTCACAGAAATCCGACTTAAAACGGCCTATGTATATTCAGTTGAAGTTCAAATCGCCAAATCGCAAACTGCCGCGCCATTTTGAGCTCGATTATAATTATATTATAATTTAACGTTCAACCATCATTCAAATAATATATTCGTTATTCTAATTCAATTCTAAACTGAATTAAATATCACCGATGATCCAGTTCACACCATATCGCCATTTCAGCCAATTTTGATTATTTCAGAATTAAATATATTATTTAATTTATTATTTTAGTTAAATATTCCAAGTTATTAAATTAAACAACCATTTTAATTCTAAACCACTATTTCAATAATTAAATAAATTAATTATTATACCGCTGAAAAATGCGGGTCATTACAGCGTTCGTCTCGGAATTCAGGTCAACTTTCATATTTGGAGTTCCGCGAATGGAGTCTGTATGAAAAAGTTATGGACGAAATACGATAACGGACAGAAAATAAATAAACCCGAATATTTATATATATTAGAACATATTTAACCACCCTCATTGGGCGATTGGCGACCTAAGCGGTCGACTGATAGTCGACCCTAGTAGTCGACCTACTGGGCGCCAGAAAGCCCAGTGACAGCTAGGGTTAAAGGGTTAAGTTTATATTATATATCAACCAGATGGACGGATATAAATTAAAATAAATCTAACGGTTCATGGTCAATTCCGCTCGTATAAATAAAGGGGTAAGGCGTCATTCTTTTCCACACAAATCTGTGAGCAGCAGCGAAGCTCTACCATTTCCCTTTCTTTTCAAATCAATTTCTTAATTAAAATATATTCATATACAATCAGTCAAGTATAAACCATATAGATTTGAAAGGGATTATTATATTCAAATGGAAAAGGGTATAAACTGACGGCTAAGCTATTCTTCATCAGATTCTCCTCTATCCTTTTATTTTCTTGCAAATCTACAGATATGAAAGTGCCCCCTTTTCAGAATAATTGTAGATCTGTAAAAATTTGGGAATTGTAGGCCTAAAAGTTTATTCAGATTTCAGTTTTGGGTGCTTTCAGGTGAATGAGAAATCTACATACGAAGTTATAATAGCCTATTTGTCTCGTTTGAATTAGATATCAAAATGTATGACCATTATCATCAGATTTGTTCATAATATTGTTGAATTCGAATTGCCACCCATCAGATCAACTAATAATTATTGTCAAAACTTAAAAATTGTAAACTGTGGGTAGGAATAATATTGGTTGTACATTTACTTAAATTGTTTATACATATTGCCTACAACTATGTTGGAGAATATATTGTAGTTTATTGTAAAACACTAAAGATTTGGAAATCAGTCCCAATAACACTGTTTAGATGAAGTTTTCTTCCAAATCTCTAGTCCTAGTGTAAATTGTTGAATTATATGATTTTAATTTAAGACACATGCCTAATTATGTTCAATGTTAGAGAGATTTTGGTTTAGTTGTTGTAAATATGTCGGTGTCCTCTTTTTGAACAAAAACACATTATTTTGAATTCACAAGAGATATGACAAAAAGATTTAAGAATGGAAAAGTTGTGCAAATGTACGTATAAATATAAATATACATATTTGTGCATAGTTTTTATCAACTATTCCAAAATATGCATAAACATACATATATTGCTTGTGGTTTCGAAATATGTCCATTCCATTAATCAGGCATAATTTAATATAATTACAACTAACGGCCTTTTAGTAAGATTTGGAACCCATTGGCAAGATTGAATGCAAAAAGGAATGTATATACATATACATATACATATACATATACATATATAAATAAATGTATATATATGCAAAAAGGAACCCATTTTCGAAAAGGAATGTATATAAAGAAAGATAACTACGTTGACCGCCCAATATATATATATACACACATATACGTATATATATATATTATCTGTCTTAATCTACGTAAACGACGAAATATACATTATATTGAATGTTTGAATGGTATTCATTTATAGAATTATATATGTAAATGTAATGCATATTGAATTAATATATTTGTGGTGACCACTGTAGCAATTGATATGATTGGTTGCTATAAACAGGACCACAAATAAATAAATAACAATTGTAACAGACGTTGATTGGGGGAAAATGAATTGAATTAGGTAATTAGGCCTAATAGTTACAATTTTTAAATTGACTAGGATTAATGTTGTAAGCCCCAATTTGGAAATTTGAATTATAACCGCATTAAGACACGAAGTTAAGCTCAACTTGTGGTAGAAGTTTGCCCGAAACCGCCCAGCTAATCAGCATCCACAGGTGGTCAGCTTAATGTGAGGGTTCTAGTGCGTAAATATAATTGTACTAAGACACAAGGTTATGTTCAACTTATGGTAGAAGTCTGCCCATAGTTGATCGACAAATCCAGCATCCACAAGTAGTAATAACCCAGAAATCTGGGCCAATTTAAAAAATTTTATTTTGGAAATTTTAGCGAATTTTGATCATTTAAAATGAATTATTTTAAATAATAACGACGAGAAATTTATTTTGAATAGAATTCGAATGTATATTTTATATAGATCATCGTTAGAATATAAATATTTATTTATATATATAAAAGGAATTGAAAATGGCGCGGTAGTTCGATAATTCGATTTCTAATTTCAAATGAATGTACAGGATTCAAAATAAACCGGATTTTAGTGAAACCAAAAATATTAGAATCTAATTGAGAATATCTTTCCAATGAATCTGAAAAATCGAAATTTCATAGAGGGAATCAAAAGATATGTCCAGTTGAAATTTCAGAATAGTCGCTATGGAATTTTGGCCCTTGAAAATAACAATTTTGCAAACGACCTCGGATTTCGACGAAACCACTTTTGTTGTATCCGTGATGTCAAATTTTTGCTAGGTTTCAAATTTCATAATTTTTCGAATTAATATGTGAGCGTGGCAAAGGAAAATGCGTTTGTCCAATTTTAGTTGATTTTAATCGACTGGAAATTTGCCATTTTTCAAACGGTCTCAGAATTCGATGAAACTAGTTTTGTTAGGACCGTATCATCAATACGAAGCTAGAAAATATTTTTTGTGAATTTTTCAAGTTAGTATGTGACCCTGTAATTTGAAATGAACGTTTAAAATTCAGTATAATGATTTAAATGTAAATTCAACGGAAACTGATTCAAACGGTCGAATCAGCCTACGATACATAACCCATTGTGTTCGGAATGGGGGTAATTAGCTATGGACGACAAGCAGTGGGTCTCGTTTCGAGGTCGAAAATAAAAGTTGCTTTTTGGAGAATAAATAAATTCCTTTATCTCTCCACAGACCCCCCCCCCCGTTCATTTCTTCTTCAAATCGATTTTAAATAATAAAAAGAAGAGGAAGAAATCGCGTCAGGGAGGGGGGGTTCGACGCCGCGCCGCCCTCCGGCGCCTCCTCCTCCACCGCTCCAACTCCCCCTTCCTTCCTCTCTCTCCTCCTTATACTCCACCAATCAAGGCGCGGAAGCCTTAGCCCCTTCCACCAAAACGAGCTGCGCCGCCTCCCCTGGACCCACACCCGCCGCCACCATACCCCCCTCCTCGATTTCCGCGACGCGCAACTAACCCCCCTCCCTCTCCACCTCCAACGATCGCCATCTCTCCCATTCTCCGATTTACTGTAAGTTTATTTTTAATTTTTATTTATTTAAAATCTGAGTTTAGATTTTTATTTATAGGCAAGTTTAGATTTTTATTGCAAAGGAAAATTAGATTTTTGCCTATAGAAAGTTACGATTTTTACGTATAGAAAGTTATCATATTTGCCTATACAAAGTTGTGATTTTTATCGAACAAAGCTTTGATTTTTATATATTGAATTGCAAAGTAAAAATTCGATTTTTATATATTGAATAGCAAAGTAAAAATTCGATTTTTATATATTGAATAGCAAAGTAAAAATTCGATTTTTATATATTGAATAACGAAGTAAAAATTCGATTTTTATATATGTAGTGAATACGGATGACGAAAGTGATGAAAGAAGAAACGGCGGAGATTTTCTACATATGAAGAGTCGAGAAGTTTGGTTTAGCTATCGGTGAGAACTTCTCACCTTTTAATTTTATTTCTAGTTAAAATATATACTAGGATGCAGACGGTGTTTAGTAGCACCCGACACCCGTCGTCCACAGACCATGGACGGCTTGTATGCTTGTTTGTTTGATTTTGACGTGTAGTTGATTGTGTGATGTGATGTGACATGAAATAAAATATTTATATAGTTGAAAATATTTTATAGTTAAAAATAGAATTTTTAATGTGTATATGAAATGAAATAAAAATAAACAAATCGAACGATTTGTTTGTAAAAACACATTTGATTGATATTGATTGGGATGATAAATTTTACACATCGCCCAACTAGACAAATAAAATTTGTGTTTGATTGTTTGAAACCCCACACGGGTATTGGGATGATATATGACATACACTAATCCCAATAGTTAGTTGTATGTCGATCGATTGATTGACAGACTGTTATAAGCGTTAAATATTTATATTTGATGCTTATACAGTGTAGAATGCACTTTGGATGATGGTTGATTATTCATCGCTGTTATTGTATACATGTGTTGTAGAAAAATCCATATAATTAACATTATATGGTAATTGATTGGGCCTCATTCCAGTTTTAAAATAGAAATATTTGAAAAAGAAATATTTGAAATAGAATATTTGAAAATAGAAATATATAAAGCTGTGTTGATTAGATTGACGCCATTTTGACGTGAACGATATTTATATCGATTTTATTCATTTTATAATGAATATCGAAAGTGATTTCAAAATCTGATATTTTGAAAAGAATTGAAATTCGAACTGAAACTGAATAGAAATGAATTAGAATTGAAATCGAATAGAAATGAATTCGAATTGAAATTGAATTGAAAACAAACTGAAATTGAATTAGAAATCGATTTGAATTGAAATCAATTTGAAATGAATTTTAAAACGAATTTATATTGGAATATTCAATTTTGATTTGAAATTGAATATGAAGTTGAAACCGTTTTGAAAATGAATTTAAAACGATTTATAAAGCACGTTTTGAATTGAAATCGACGAAGTATATATTATATATATTATATATATAATATAATGGCCTGAATAGAACACGCCGCGGCAGTTCGCGAATTTCGACCATTGACTTCGAACGGATATTACGGGAGATCCGACCGTCGGATTCTCCTAAACCTAGAACCGTTGGGTTCGTATCGAAAAGAGCTTTCTAACGAATATTAGAAATTTGAAATCTAACGATTGGATTCGGAGTTATGTCCAAGTCAAATTTGGAAAAGGTCGTTGTAAGTGTAGTTCGATGGCCATTGATGGAAATCGACTGTACGGGCCTTGATAAAATTATTAAAAATAGTAATAATTTGTGTAAAATCATAAGAAATGATTTGGGAAAAATTGGGATGAAAAACTCCATATTTGAAAAGATAAAAATAGATTTTTATCGAAATGAACTAGTTTTGAACTAGAATTATAATTCTATCTATTTTTAAATAAGCAAATTGAATTTGAAAAGGGTTTTAAAAAGTAACCAGAATTTCCAATAATTGAATTGGAATGGATTTGAATCGAAATTGTCTTTGGATTATTTCGATGTTGGATTTCGTGATGATACAAATATTGTTATGGGAATTTGAAAGATATATATTTATATCGTTATTTCCAGTACGATATTTGTTGGTCGTAGAATTTGATATTGAATATAAGCCGATATATTTTCTATTCAGAGCCTTGTATTTAATATCAAATGTGATTTGGGTTTGTCGTGAATGGTGTCTTCATTAACACTGTTCTTAAGCCCAGATGAGAAAAAAGATTAAATCTTTTTATTTAGATTTAGTGAAGTGTATCAATTAAATAATATTTAATTGGAATTGAATTGGTATTGATTTTTGGGTTTATCGTGAACAGTGTTTTAAATAACACTTGTTCTTTAACCTGATAATTAATGGAATGTGATTTTGGGTTTATCGTGAACCGTGTTTTAAATGACACTGATTCTTTAACCCAGTTAAAGATTAAAACTAAGTAGAGTTTTAATGAATCTTTAATTAGATTGAAAAGATCGAGAATGGAATATCACCAGTTCTTGTTGCTGGTCCTTTGTGGGCTGGTTACGCATGATAGGGGGTTCTCGCTTCGCGGTTTGGTGGCGAACGGGAGACTCTTACCCCTACATGTCCCTGTTGAGGGTTGGTTAGGCAGTGGCCGGGAGGCTCGAGAGGGTCGTCGTAAAACAAGTGTACTGGGGGACCATGTAGAAGCCACGGTGGGTATTACCTGCTGCTTGGGGGATGAAGGGATGGTTACAAAGCCTACCGGATTTCGTCGGCTATTTCACAGTTGGTATCAGAGCTTTGGTTTATAAAGCTCAGAGAACAAGACACATTAGAACCATACGAAAGAATTCATCAGAAATTGGATTAGTAATATCCAATGGGAATGACTCGTTAGAGATGGGATCAGTAGTATCCTAGAACGAGTGTGAAGAGTATATTTTTAAAAATGAAAACAATTTTTGTTTTGAAAATTTAAATCAATTATTCGTATTTGATTATTTATTTATATTGATTTGGACAATCCAGTATATAAAGATTTTGCATATACGTCTGATCCACGGGTATTCAAAGTTTTAATATAGTGGGTAGATATAAAATCGCACCGCAGTCGCTCGGGGATAATTCTGGTGATGTCGCGACATCATCAGTATTTGTGTTCGAGTTTCGAAGGTGTGATATTTATATATTTCCTATTGACTGGTGTGAGAACCAAAATTAGATAGGGTTTATTGTTGTGATTTGGCCCCAAAAATGTGATTTTTGACTATATATCAAAGTTATGAATTTGAAATGCTAATCAACTAATTGATTGCTGATTGTGTTGGTTGATTATAGTTTGATTAATTAAATGTTGAACCTTTAGCCAAATTGACCAAGGAGTGAATTGTATTGAAATTTTGTCGAATTTGCTTGCATATACATGTGCTTACATTGAACAGGTCATAGCAAGGAGGCTGGAGCAGAAGAATAAAATTTGTTTGCCCGACAAATAGGTACATGTTTACCATAATTTTCTGTTTTGTTTGGGTGATGATGATTTTATGAGCCGATTGGCTTTTTCTTTTTCTTTTTGAGATCAGAGGGTCTGTATGGCAATTTCGGGATTTTCCCGGTTCTCCCGGTGCAGGGGAGGTTATGGCGAAATTTTTCGAAAATTTTAGGGTGTTCGCCAAATTTTTGAAAAAATTTGAAAAGTTCTTAGAAACTGAAAGGTTGAAGAACTTAAGCCGTAATGAAAATATGGAAAGATGAGTTGATTAGTTAAACAACTTTCGGCTTTGTTCCTTTTCGGGGACGAAAAGTTTTAAGTGGGGGAGATTGTAATAACCCGGAAATCTGGGCCAATTTAAAAAAAAAAATATTTTGGAAATTTTAGCGAATTTTGATCATTTAAAATGAATTATTTTAAATAATAACAACGAGAAATTTATTTTGAATGGAATTCGAACGTATATTTTATATAGATCGTCGTTAGAACATAAATTGTAACACCCCACCTCCGTTACGGTCACTCACAAAGGGAATGCCTCAACTTTGGTGGAGCATTTTAGTAAACAGAACAGAAACTTACAAGACAGATAAAATAGTACTTGAAAAATTTTAACTTTATTACAGCGGAAACAGAAATTAATATGGTTACATCCTTTCAATTTCAGGATTCAAGTACAAAATATCAGTCTTGTACAAAAGCCTTCAAAATGCATAGTTTAAAATCATAATCCCCATGGAACGGAAGCTATACAGAGCCAAGCCATACTTTAAGCACTTCAAGCAAAGAGAAATCCGGATCAAGCTAAAGTATTTCCCTCCTTGGATAACCTGGGGGGGGGGGGGAACGGAAGAAAGGAGGCGAAACAACAAGGGTCAGACAAAAAGTCTGGCAAGTCCAGTGACTTTCAGCATATGAACAGATAATAATAATATGATATGAACATAAAACTGGATGTGAGATAACTATAACAGGTGTAGCAGATATAACAGAAAAACAGAATGATATAAACTATTGTTTCACACTTCTCTGCACTAATACTAGTATAGCAGAACTAGGTGTCACCCTAATGTCTAAATTGAAGCAGGAACGGGTACAGAATACTTTAACAGAAACAGAATGTTAATAATCGGCCTTTACTACCCGATCAGAAACAGACAGAAGAAGAAACAGATTTATCCCTATGGAGACAGAATGTGGAGTTAGGTGTACACTAGTAATGGGCCTTTACCACCCGAACAGACGGTACCACACAGAAACAGACAGGTGTTACCACCCAACAGAAACAGACGGTACCAACAGAAACAGACAGAACTAAGCGTACCCTAAAACCCTACCCCAAGCGATCGGCTCCCTAATACATAAATATCCTGTGTCGACCCCACAGTAGGGTGTATCACTCCCTAAAGTGACAACCAATTGGCACAGACCTATTTACAGATGTCACGGCATCTTACATCCTCAGAGGCAGACCGGGATCCATGCACGCACATGACCCGGTTGGAACGCACCATCAACACCCCTCGCCATTATCAGAATGAACCACTTATAATTAGTTCAGTAAGCGTGCCCGGACCCTACCTACTGTTGGGTCAAAGTTTTGATACCAGAAAGGGTTACTGACTAATATGGGTCCCAAACAACAGATGACACAAGTAATTCCCCTCCTAACCTTGTGTCCCCAGACTAACAGATTTTCAGATTAACTTGTTTACAAGTTCAGACATACAGAATTCAGATTTACTAATTCACAAATTAAGTTAACAAGTTTTCTGACTAATGGGTCAGATGTACAGATTTTTCAGATTTGTCTAACTTTGTATTGGGCCTACAGATTCATGGACGGGTTTTACTACATCTATTAATCCCTTTGGTTTAACCCTATTTTCCCCAATACGTTTTAGACATCATTCTTATCTTAGATTTGCATTAATTAATTATTAATGCACAGACCTCTCACATTAGGTCGGTAGCTTGTGGCCGCTGGATATGCCGGGCGGTTCTGGGCAGACTTCTGCCACAAGCCAGACCTAACCTCGTGTCTTACGCATGTTATGACTAACTTCTCACATTAGAATCTATTGTTTACGGCCACTGGATGTGCCGGGCGGTTCCGGGCAGATTTACGCCGCAAACTCATTCTAACCTCAAGTTAGCCATGTTTATCTTTGCGGCCAATTAATTAATAATTTACCGTTTATGCGCACGCCCAATATATATACCAATTCAGATTATATCAATAACCGGATGATTATATCAACACAGCAGATAACAGACTTTAGCAGATAACAGATTTTATATGACTTAACGGATTTAACAGATTTAGCAACTTAGCAGATTTTGGCATGTAACAGGTTAGGCATTTCAACCGACAAATTTAACAAATTAGGCATTTCAATCTAATTAGCAGTCTAGGCAATATAACAAAACTAGCAGTTTAGGCAACTTGGCAAATTAGCAGATTTAGCAAATTTAATATTTCTAAAGGTTCTATTTATATGCCTTGCCTAACCATAAATTAGGCCTAAGTTCATATGCCTAAATAATGTCATGATTCACAATATGATCATATACTTCCATGTTTGCATACATTTACATAGCGCAGAATATGGACATAATTTACCCTATAACATATGTTCCAATTTTTGTTAAACTAGCATTTTACAGCAGATTCACATATAAATTATACCAAATATAACCATTAATTCCAATGCATGTCATATATCCAAAAATCCCTATTTAGGTGTAATCACAATAATAGATATCCTAATTAATGCAAATCTTTTACACCTAAGCTTCCATATCTTCTTCTTTTTAAGTCATGAATCATTATGCAAACTATACCCAACAATCTAAATCTTTAAATCATATCTTCTAAAAATCAAATCTTGACTTTTATATGCATTTTGTTCAAAGTCTCAAATCATATGTAATCTTACAGTGGTTCCTCTTCTTCTTTTATCACAGAATATGCATAGGTCTAAAAATAGTTTATAACATATGCTTATTTTTCTAATTAATTACAGATCTAAATTACAACATAACTATGCATACAACATGCATAAATTACATGTTCATAATCAAATTTATGCATCCAATCCCAAGTCACATGTCCAATATATTTTATGCCTCAGACCTAAAGTCATACATTTAATTTAGTCTTGTCAAATTTCGCATCATTCATTAATTGTCCCAAATTTCGCGTTCATACGTAATCTCTTTATGAGATTGGGCACAGGCTCGTGGTAGCCTGGCTATAGAAACATAAAAGAAGAAAGGAATACAGAACAGTCACAGAAAACAGATCCAACAGAAGAGAATATATATATACAACCTCAAACTCAGTTTTAAATGCATATCAAAATTATAATTAACGTTTATAGCGGAGAATAACTGTACTTGCCTTGATTGGATTAAAGAAAGAACTTTAACTTGTTGTAGAATCTTTGCAGAAACTTTAATCTCTAGTTTGAATTGAGTTGCTTAGGCTGATGTTGATTATCTTCTAGTTTTAATTCCAGCAGAGCAGAGACGCCATTTTTATTTTTAATTAGAAGAAGAGAGCAATGGAGGCTAGAGAATTGTGTAAGAAACCTAGGTAGAGTCTAGGGTCATTTTATAGAGTTTATGAACTGATTAGGACCATTGATGTTGCTTGGATTGATCGTAGCCATTCATTCGCAAGAGGGACCAATTAGAGCCTGCCACCTAGCCCTAATGACAAAGCAGACCACAGAAAATCGACCAACATAGAATAGGCCAGCCAGGGTGGACTGGGTTCGACCTGGGTCTGGACCAGGTCGACAGCCCTGTCGACAGCCCTGTCGACCTGGCTAGACCAGGTCGACAGCCCAGTCGACCTGGGTGCCTTAGGCGGGAATTTTCCCGCCCTGGCCAATTGGGCCCGATTTTTAATTTTAGACTTGATTCAGAAACTTCCGGAGGCTATATCTTCTTCATACGGACTCCGTTTTTCGAAAACTCGGACTCTATTTCGCGTATTTTTCCGAGACGAACGCAATGGCGTATCCCGTTTCCCTTAGTTCTTTGTTTTCAAATTAATTATACTTTAACTTTTTAATTCCACAGTTATAGAATACACGGGGTGTTACATTCTCCCCCACTTAAAAGGATTTCGTCCCCGAAATCTTCAAGTTAAGAAGAATGTGTCCTACCATCCAATCACCCATCTACTCAACCATCATCCACAAGCATCCATTGTCCTTAGAAAACTTCTAATGTTGTATGAACATATGCAAAAGTGTGTGTATATGTTCCTTATCTAATGCAAAGATCAGGCGGTCTACTGATTCAGTTGACCTCCTTAATGCGAATTATGTCAGTGCCATGAGTCCAACATGTATGCAATAGAATTCTGATGATATATATTATTTCTATATGAGTGCACAACCATTCACTCAAATGCAACATCCATGTGCTGAATCAACCATTTTGCATCCACAAGAATTGAAAATGCTCACACATCCATATGCAGTATGAGAGTGTTTTCGAGCCAATCTAGTGCCTAGTGTGTGTATATGCATCCACGAGCAACCACTAGCAACCACTTGCATCCACTTGCAACCATCGAACATAACATGTCTCAAACACATGTTTACACCCATTAGTTTCTACCTAAAGTTCAAATATTCGATCGATAGGATACAGTCGAATGATGGAAGCGAGTACAGATAGAACGAAAATTTGGTTCCCATTAGACATGGGTCCTAAGTATCGGCCCCAAAGACCGAAACCAACATCTAATTGATACCCCACGAAAACTCAGAAGGTATGCGTCATACTTGACGCCCAACATAGATATCCCTCAAACCCCAATCTCAAACAGATGGGCCATAACCCTTATGGGTCTGAGCCTACAGCGGAATTCAGAAATAATACTAGTATTAAAGTGCGGAGTATCGATTACAAAATCAAAATACCAGAATCAGAAAAAGTCTTAACTCCATAATCAGATAAATAAATTAAACCTACTATAGAAAATTTCCTATTTTTATCCTAGCCACTAGCCTCAAGAGTGTTCGCCTGCCCTCCTTGTCCTCGTCTCTTTGGGCAGTCCCTAGTGAAGTGTCCCATCTCCCCACAGTTGAAGCAAGCGCCCTTCCTCTTTCTGCAATCCTTGTTCAGATGAGTTGAACTTCCACAAGTAAAGCACTTTTTCCCCTTCTTATCTTCAGACTTCTCATCCTTCTTTTGTGTTTCCTTTTTGGGCCCCGCTTTCTTATTCTGTGGTTCTTCCTTCTTTGTCTCTCTCGAGCCCTTGTCTTCCTCGTGCAGTAGTGCCATATCCACCAATTTCTCGTAAGTTGCTCCCATGGGTACATGGGTCATGACTAGGCTGTGTAGTGGCTCATTCAATCCTTTAACAAAGCGGAGAGCCTTTTTATGCTGAGTGTTGACTAAATCCAATCCGAATCTTGCTAGTTGGTTGAACTGGTTGACGTATTCCTTGACCGTCATACTTCCTTGCTTAAGAGACAAGAACTTTTCCAATTGTAAACTTCGTTCAGCTTGCGAGAGGAATTTTTTCTCAAACCTTGTTCTGAAATCCATCCATGTCTCAACCGGCCTCTCGGCGTTAGTGACTTCCCACCAGTAGGAAGCTTCGTCTTTGAGCAGCCATACTGCCAACTGTACCTTCTGCCTATCGTCCACCTCGAAGATAACGAACAGATCCTCAGTTTCTTTGAGCCAATTCCTTGCTTCTACGAATGATTCAGTTCCTTTGAAATCCTTCCCACCCATGGCCCTAAAATCTCTACAGATCTTTGAGAAAGCAATTGCACGAGGAGGGGGTGGAAGAGGGGGATCATTTGCTGGACCTGCAGCGGCGGTCCTAGCCTCAAGATATTGACGAAACCAACCGGGTACATGAACACCCTCTAGTATCTCAGATGCTTCAGACATGCTGAAACGAAAAAGGAAAGGTTCAATACAAAAAGGACTGAAAGAAAGATATATGGCTCTTGGGGATTATGTTTTTCAAAATAAGCTTTATTTTTGAAAAATACTTCCTTTCAATACCTTTTTTTTTGAAAATAATTTTCAAAACTTTTTATAAAATCTGGTAACCTTCAGCTCTGATACCAAGTGTAACACCCCACCTCCGTTACGGTCACTCACAAAGGGAATGCCTTAACTTTGGTGGAGCATTTTAGTAAACAGAACAGAAACTTACAAGACAGATAAAACAGTACTTGAAAAATTTTAATTTTATTACAGCGGAAACAGAAATTAATATGGTTACATCCTTTCAATTTCAGGATTCAAGTACAAAATATCAGTCTTGTACAAAAGCCTTCAAAATGCATAGTTTAAAATCATAATCCCCATGGAACCGAAGCTATACAGAGCCAAGCCATACTTTAAGCACTTCAAGCAAAGAGAAATCCGGATCAAGCTAAAGTATTTCCCTCCTTGGATAACCTGGGGGGGAAAACGGAAGAAAGGAGGCGAAACAACAAGGGTCAGACAAAAAGTCTGGCAAGTCCAGTGACTTTCAGCATATGAACAGATAATAATAATATGATATGAACATAAAACTGGATGTGAGATAACTATAACAGGTGTAGCAGATATAACAGAAAAACAGAATGATATAAACTATTGTTTCACACTTCTCTGCACTAATACTAGTATAGCAGAACTAGGTGTCACCCTAATGTCTAAATTGAAGCAGGAACGGGTACAGAATACTTTAACAGAAACAGAATGCTAATAATGGGCCTTTACTACCCGATCAGAAACAGACAGAAGAAGAAACAGATTTATCCCTATGGAGACAGAATGTGGAGTTAGGTGTACACTAGTAATGGGCCTTTACCACCCGAACAGACGGTACCACACAGAAACAGACAGGTGTTACCACCTAACAGAAACAGACGGTACCAACAGAAACAGACAGAACTAAGCGTACCCTAAAACCCTACCTCAAGCGATCGGCTCCCTAATACATAAATATCCTGTGTCGGCCCCACAGTAGGGTGTATCACTCCCTAAAGTGACAACCAATTGGCACAGACCTATTTACAGATGTCACGGCATCTTACATCCTCAGAGGCAGACCGGGATCCATGCACGCACATGACCCGGTTGGAACGCACCATCAACACCCCTCGCCATTATCAGAATGAACCACTTATAATTAGTTCAGTAAGCGTGCCCGGACCCTACCTACTGTTGGGTCAAAGTTTTGATACCAGAAAGGGTTACTGACTAATATGGGTCCCAAACAACAGATGACACAAGTAATTCCCCTCCTAACCTTGTGTCCCCAGGCTAACAGATTTTCAGATTAACTTGTTTACAAGTTCAGACATACAGAATTCAGATTTACTAATTCACAAATTAAGTTAACAAGTTTTCTGACTAATGGGTCAGATGTACAGATTTTTCAGATTTGTCTAACTTTGTATTGGGCCTACAGATTCATGGACGGGTTTTACTACATCTATTAATCCCTTTGGTTTAACCCTATTTTCCCCAATACGTTTTAGACATCATTCTTATCTTAGATTTGCATTAATTAATTATTAATGCACAGACCTCTCACATTAGGTCGGTAGCTTGTGGCCGCTGGATATGCCGGGCGGTTCCGGGCAGACTTCTGCCACAAGCCAGACCTAACCTCGTGTCTTACGCATGTTATGACTAACTTCTCACATTAGAATCTATTGTTTGCGGCCACTGGATGTGCCGGGCGGTTCCGGGCAGATTTACGCCGCAAACTCATTCTAACCTCGAGTTAGCCATGTTTATCTTTGCGGCCAATTAATTAATAATTTACCGTTTATGCGCACGCCCAATATATATACCAATTCAGATTATATCAATAACCGGATGATTATATCAACACAGCAGATAACAGACTTTAGCAGATAACAGATTTTATATGACTTAACGGATTTAACAGATTTAGCAACTTAGCAGATTTTGGCATGTAATAGGTTAGGCATTTCAACCGACAAATTTAACAAATTAGGCATTTCAATCTAATTAGCAGTCTAGGCAATATAACAAAACTAGCAGTTTAGGCAACTTGGCAAATTAGCAGATTTAGCAAATTTAATATTTCTAAAGGTTCTATTTATATGCCTTGCCTAACCATAAATTAGGCCTAAGTTCATATGCCTAAATAATGTCATGATTCACAATATGATCATATACTTCCATGTTTGCATACATTTACATAGCGCAGAATATGGACATAATTTACCCTATAACATATGTTCCAATTTTTGTTAAACTAGCATTTTACAGCAGATTCACATATAAATTATACCAAATATAACCATTAATTCCAATGCATGTCATATATCCAAAAATCCCTATTTAGGTGTAATCACAATAATAGATATCCTAATTAATGCAAATCTTTTACACCTAAGCTTCCATATCTTCTTCTTTTTAAGTCATGAATCATTATGCAAACTATACCCAACAATCTAAATCTTTAAATCATATCT
This sequence comes from Allium sativum, assembly GCA_030737875.1. Lineage (NCBI taxonomy): Eukaryota > Viridiplantae > Streptophyta > Magnoliopsida > Asparagales > Amaryllidaceae > Allium > Allium sativum. Next base: position 105,870,021 of record CM060911.1, on the reverse strand, counting down.
TCTAAAAATCAAATCTTGACTTTTATATGCATTTTGTTCAAAGTCTCAAATCATATGTAATCTTACAGTGGTTCCTCTTCTTCTTTTATCACAGAATATGCATAGGTCTAAAACTAGTTTATAACATATGCTTATTTTTCTAATTAATTACAAATCTAAATTACAACATAACTATGCATACAACATGCATAAATTACATGTTCATAATCAAATTTATGCATCCAATCCCAAGTCACATGTCCAATATATTTTATGCCTCAGACCTAAAGTCATACATTCAATTTAGTCTTGTCAAATTTAGCATCATTCATTAATTGTCCCAAATTTCGCGTTCATACGTTAATCTCTTTATGAGATTGGGCACAGGCTCGTGGTAGCCTGGCTATAGAAAAAGGAAAAGAAGAAAGGAATACAGAACAGTCACAGAAAACAGATCCAACAGAAGAGAATATATATATACAACCTCAAACTCAGTTTTAAATGCATATCAAAATTATAATTAACGTTTATAGCGGAGAATAACTGTACTTGCCTTGATTGGATTAAAGAAAGAACTTTAACTTGTTGTAGAATCTTTGCAGAAACTTTAATCTCTAGTTTGAATTGAGTTGCTTAGGCTGATGTTGATTATCTTCTAGTTTTAATTCCAGCAGAGCAGAGACGCCATTTTTATTTTTAATTAGAAGAAGAGAGCAATGGAGGCTAGAGAATTGTGTAAGAAACCTAGGTAGAGTCTAGGGTCATTTTATAGAGTTTATGAACTGATTAGGACCATTGATGTTGCTTGGATTGATCGTAGCCATTCATTCGCAAGAGGGACCAATTAGAGCCTGCCACCTAGCCCTAATGACAAAGCAGACCACAGAAAATCGACCAACATAGAATAGGCCAGCCAGGGTGGACTGGGTTCGACCTGGGTCTGGACCAGGTCGACAGCCCTGTCGACAGCCCTGTCGACCTGGCTAGACCAGGTCGACAGCCCAGTCGACCTGGGTGCCTTAGGCGGGAATTTTCCCGCCCTGGCCAATTGGGCCCGATTTTTAATTTTAGACTTGATTCAGAAACTTCCGGAGGCTATATCTTCTTCATACGGACTCCGTTTTTCGAAAACTCGGACTCTATTTCGCGTATTTTTCCGAGACGAAAGCAATGGCGTATCCCGTTTCCCTTAGTTCTTTGATTTCAAATTAATTATACTTTAATTTTTTAATTCCACAGTTATAGAATACACGGGGTGTTACCTAAATATTTATTTATACATATAAAAGGAATTGAAAATGGCGCGGTAGTTCGATAATTCGATTTCTAATTTCAAATGAATGTACAGGATTCAAAATAAACCAGATTTTAGTGAAAAAAAAAATATTAGAATCTAATTGAGAATATCTTTCCAACGAATCCGAAAAATCGAAATTTCATAGCGGGAATCAAAAGATATGTCCAGTTGAAATTTCAGAATAGTCGCTATGGAATTTTAGCCCTTGAAAATAGCAACTTTGCAAACGACCTCAGATTTCGACGAAACCACTTTTGTTGGATTCGTGATGTCAAATTACTGCTAGGTTTCAAATTTCAAAATTTTTCGAATCAATATGTGAGCGTGGCAAAGGAAAACGCGTTTGACCAGTTTTAGTTGATTTTAATTGACTGGAAATTGGCCATTTTTCAAACGGTCTAAGAATTCGATGAAACTAGTTTTGTTAGGACCGTATCGTCAATATGAAGCTAGAAAATATTTTTTGTGAATTTTTCGAGTTAGTATGTGACCCCATTAATTTGAAATGTACGTTTAAAATTCAGTATAATGATTTAAATGTAAATTCAACGGAAACTGATTCAAACAGTTGAATCAGCCTACGATACATAACCCATTGTGTTCGAAATGGGGGTAATTAGCTATGGACGACAAGCGGTGGTTCTCGTTTCGAGGTCGAAAATAAAAGTTGCTTTTTGGAGAATAAATAAAATAAAAAAATAAATAAAAATTCCTTTATCTCTCCACAGACCCCCCCGGTTCATTTCTTCTTCAAATCGATTTTAAATTAAGATAAAAGAAGACGAAGAAATCGCAACAGGGAGGGGGGTTCGACGCCGCGCCGCCCTCCGGTGCCTCCTCCTCCACCGCTCCACCTCCCCCTTCCTTCCTCTCTCTCCTCCTTCTACTCCCCCAATCGAGCCGCGGAAGCCCTAGTCCCCTCCAGCAAAACGAGCTGCGCCGCCTCCCCCTGGACCCACACCCGCCGCCACCATACCCCCCTCCTCGATTTCCGCGACGCACAACTGACCCCCCTCCCTCTCCACCTCCAACGAGCGCCATCTCCCCCATTCTCCGATGTACTGTAAGTTTATTTTTAATTTTTATTTATTTAAAATCTGAGTTTAGATTTTTATTTATAGGCAAGTTTAGATTTTTATTGCAAAGGAAAATTAGATTTTTGCCTATAGAAAGTTACGATTTTTACGTATAGAAAGTTATCATTTTTGCCTATACAAAGTTGTGATTTTTATCGAGCAAAGCTTTGATTTTTATATATTGAATAGCAAAGTAAAAATTCGATTTTTATATATTGAATAGCAAAGTAAAAATTCGATTTTTATATATTGAATAACGAAGTAAAAATTCAATTTTTATATATGTAGTGAATACGGATGACGAAAGTGATGAAAGAAGAAACGACGGAGATTTTCTACATATGAAGAGTCGAGAAGTTTGGTTTAGCTATCGGTGAGAACTTCTCACCTTTTAATTTTATTTCTAGTTAAAATATATACTAGGATGCAGACGGTGTTTAGTAGCACCCGACACCCGTCGTCCACAGACCATGGACGGCTTGTATGCTTGTTTATTTGATTTTGATGTGTAGTTGATTGTGTGATGTGATGTGACATGAAATAAAATATTTATATATGTAATGTCCCGCATTTTTATCGGTTTATATTTGAATATTTAAATCAGTTTAAATATTGAATTCTTAATATAAGTAGATTTAAATATTAATTAAAACGAAGTTAAACGAATAAAAATATATATTCAATATAATCGAGCTCATAACGACATTGCAGTTCGTAATTTAACGTTCTGAACTTCAACTGAGTGTACAGAAACAAGTTTAAATCGGATTTCTGCAAAACAAGAAATATTGGAATCCGTTGAACTGTATCTTTATGACAGAAGTGAAATATTGAGATTTCGTCCTATAGATTGCAAGATATGTCAAAATCAAATATTCAGATAGTCGCTATAGAATCGTTTATCGACCATAACGGTTTATTCGATATAACTAGATATTGGTTTCGAATTTAGACAAAGTTCTTTTGGGACGTAGTGATGATTTAATTTTTAGAATTTTACCGTAATTTTTAATTAATTAAATACGCAGCTTTTTATTTGGAGTATTTTGCACCCTTAATCAGTATTTTGGGGTTTCAAAATATGAGGTAATCTACTGGTATTATTATATTTTTGGGATCGTGGCACCTCGCTGGACACGATCGCATTCTTATTTCTGTCCGTAGCAGTTCAGACTTGAGCGAAATCCTACGTAGCACGAATACTAAAATTTCGGCTCAAAAATACTAAGTTAAAAACTCGGAGTACCCATAAGGCAAAAAGGCTAAGAACATTGGTAAAAACATGACTCTCGGAAATGAAAAACCATAGAAATCTAATATGTTACCCTAAAACTAATACACCAGTCAACACCTACCTTTAGAAAACTTGCCGACAAAGTAACAGCTTGCCTACCCAACTGTCAACCTATGTATTTTCAAATCAGAAGACGTGAAAAGGAGAACGACAATACTTGCCTAGAACCCCACGCACGTATTGTTTAAATCAATAGACTGCAGGCCTCCCCTAAGCTCTACATACCCAAATCCTTGCGTTCCAAGGCTTTACTTCTATAAATACGGAACCATGCTCTTACATTCGCATTTCCATTTTCAACAGAACACCTCTGTTTAACGCAAGCTCAGAGGAAAAAAAATATATAAACAGAATAAAGTACTGGGAGTTCAAATCTGGAGCTGCGCCTCTGGATGGAAGCATTGTATATGGCGGAGCAGGTCACGACTATTGGAGAGGAGTGTGTTGGACGCTGCATGGAGGAGTATGATGGAGTATTTTCAGCAGGGAAGGATCTGGAGTTGGAGTAAACAGGCGCATGAGGTACGGTGCTTTGAAAATGTATTTTATTGGGTTAAGGACAGTAGTACTCACGTTTTTAATGCTTTGCGAGGGGAGCGGTGTTGTTTTAACTGGTGCAAGTGGGTGTTATAGCATGCGGTGGCTGTTGGTATGAAGTTGGGTATGTTGTTCACGTATAGGAGTGGTCACGTAGTAAGGATGATGCACGGTTGCTTTGGAGAAGAAAACGGTAGGGGGGGCTGAATGTGCTGTTTTAATTCATATGGGAGAGACATTGGCATGGGATGAGTGACAACAAAAACATAAATGGGCAAACAAAATAAAGCTGGTAGTACAAAGACAGTGGGTGTGAGGCATGTTGTTCATGTTTACTGGAGCAGTTTTCATGAAGTGGGTGTGTTTTCTTTTGAACGTTGGGGGGCAGCTCAACGTTGAGGCAACGGAGGGAAATAAGGTTGCATGGGAGGATAATGTACTGAGGTGGGAAGGTAAAACAATGAAGTAAAGTCTGTGAAGGGAACAAAGTCATAACGCGATGAAGAAGTTGTAACCGAAGATGATAAAGGTAAAACTGGAGTGACTGTTTTTAACATAGAAGGTACGAACATGAGCACCATGGGGTAATGTGAGCAACAGGAAATAAGAGTGCTGAAGTTCAGCAGTGGAGTTTTGGTAGCATCTGTGCAGTAAACCAATGATGCGCACCTTAACATGGATCAGTTCGGCCGGAGATGTAAAGGGAAATCGGTACCGCTGGAATCGTATGGTCGCAGGATATGTACTGAAACCGGATTAAAGAGATATGGAGCACGCTGCGTAGGCAAAGTAAAACGCTCAATTGAATCAACTGAGGCAAATCGTTATTTAACGGTTAACGCGCCAAGGTGAGTAAATTCACTACTCTCTTTTTATTTAAAATATTTTAATTTTATTTTAAATAATGGTTGAATGCTGTGAGATGGTTGTTTAGGAAAATTATGGTTAAATTGGTTGAAATATTACATATCGTTGCATATGTACACATCACCGGGTGGATACTGATTTCATCGATTTTAATATTCCCTAGGATGGAACCAGTGTTAATTGTTGACTAACATCGGTGGATGCAGGAAACCGGTTGGAGGAATCCAACCGGATTCCTCAATATTTATATGAACTGTTTATTTTGTGCATGCACTGTTTGAATCATGTGAATGGAAATTCAATGTTATGTTGATTAAATAAATAGGCGGTATCGATTAAGAAGAAACTGAGATAAGTTGATAGTTGAGGTTGACTAAACCCACTATTTGGTCGAGAATTATTAGTTAGTTAATTGGTTTTCAGTAATAATAACTTAAGAGTGCATTGTTTAAATTAATTAGATTTCTAAATCCTTAATTACCTTTTTAATGAAGATAAAAGGATTATTGAACTAATAAAATAGTTATTGTTCATTAAGTGTGCAACCATTCTATTTTAAATTAATAAGGAAGAAAGATATTTTACTTCAGCAATGATGAAGTAAATTATTATTTTAATTAAATAATTGTTTTCTTAAACAGATTCCATTTAAGATGTTATCGAGTTGGGAAAGAGATATCAAGATTTTTGTAACGATTAAATATGTCAAGATTTTTGGTAACGAAAAGAGATGTCAAGATTTTGTAACGGAAAAAGGTGTTGAGATTAAATTATAAAGTGGAATATAGTAGCATATTGCAAGTCTCAGAGCTATAGCAGTAAAGTAACGTTGTTGACTAGGCTTAAGCGTGACTGTTATGTCAAGATTAGTTATAAAGGGATATAGCAGCGTATAGCAAATTTGAACTGTAACGATAAATGAAACGCTGTTAACCAAACTTAAGCGTGATGTTTATATACAGTAGCACTTCCTAGGCAAGGAAAACAGCTTGTTTTGAAATTCACTTATTCAAAAGAAATAAGTAATGATGTTTGTCCAAAGAAATGTAAGAACGAATGTTAAATAAAAGGTGCCTGTGATTTGTGTGATATTGGTGGTACATTGAATGGATGTTGTTTTACTTCGATAGTTAAACAACCGACTATTGAAGTGTTTTGACCATCGTTGTCAATACGGGGAGACCGGTTGGATATATTATCCGAGAACCACTCCGTATAGGCATAAACGCTGCGTATTCGATTATGCTGAAGAAAATTGAAGACGGAGTAAAATGCAAGGGTCGTCAGGTTCCAGAATGGTGTTTTCTGTTTGTCCAGTCCCAGGACAACTCGTATGGACGAATGTCTGACAGAGTATTCCTAACGGTCACATAAGACGATCTTTTAAATATGTTACGTCTGGTGGCGGAGAAATTCGTTTCTCTTGGCTTTTATACCCGTAATATTTTGGGAAGATCAGCTAGTGATTTGACGGGTTTGACGATGTGGCATTCAAAGTGTATGGTGGCCAGATGTTCTAAAAGGTAGGCGTAGCCTCAAGCTTCACAACCGGGAAATGACAAAAATCGGGCAGGCAGCATGGCTATGTGGGTCGCTCCCATTAGGGTGTATAATCACCTATCTAGAGAAATTCCTTTTGTTTCTAAATCTATCGATTCTGCCCATTCGGGAACGGTGGTTTGAGTCCAACCGTTGGTGATATACATTCGATACACTCAAGCGAAATGAGTGGTCGGTCATGTGTGGGCCGGGTTGCAAGATGTTCTTGTTGAACCCAGGTGTATTCGCCTCTAGAGATACATCATCGGAAGGTGGTCCCATACCTTGTCATAGTTGGAATCCAATCTCCAATAAGCGCCCTGCGGTTTTTGATTTTATACTATGTATGTAGAGCGTGAGATGCAAGCGTTCTACTATTTGGTTATTTACTTGATTATACATTATTATAATATCACTGGATTTTGATATCAAAGTGTTTTGGGTTATAGTAAGGTAAAAACCGTCCGTGTTTATGTGTGGGCTGGTCTTACTATTATCTTTTTGGTTTCAAAGGGATTTTCAAAGTTAAGCTAGATGGTTGGGATTTACTCACACCAGTCCCATGACTGACCCAGAGTTTATTTTGTTGTTTTCCCTAAACTCTTGGGTGCCCAAATTTGTACGGGCAGTCAAGTGTTTCAGGCTTTGCAGATGCATTTGGGGGATCTTAAAGTAGAAGGCTCCACCGTCAGTTATCTAGAGTTATTTCCGCTGTATCAAATGATGTATTGTACTCTGATAATGGTATGTATATACAATACAGTTTTGTATTTCAAAGTTATGTTATATAATATATTTTATTCGTTCCGCTGTGAGATTCGTGTTTACTCTGATTATGTTCAGCTGTGTTCTTCTTCTTCTCCTATTCTATTAGTTCTATCTTTTCTATCTCATCCTCTAACTTCTTTCTATTAATGGTCCGGTATTTTCGATGTCTGAACAGTCGACGCTGGGTTTTGTGTCGATTTTCGGAGTCGAAAATCCCCGGGTCGTTACAGTGGTATCAGAGCATAAGGTTAAGTGATTACCTTGGCTCTGTGGCGTAACTCAATATAGATGGAGTTAGTAAAACTCTAGATTGAGTTTGAGTATATATAGGTGAGCGCGTATTTGTAAATTGATATAAAAACTGTTTTATATTGTGTTGATTAGTTTGGCAAGTGGTTTATGAATTCTGGTCGAAACAGTAATGCAAACTGTGTCGATAGGTGTTTCTAAACTCTTGAACAGAGTAACTCGACACGGTATGTTTTGAAAAGCTGGGTAATTAAAATAATTTTACCCAAAATATATTTTGATATAAAAAGAGCTATATATCTTGAGATCATTATAGTATATTGGGTATGTTGATCGTTATTATAATCAAATAAGGTTATATGTGGGTTCGTTATGTAAATAACCAATCGAAATTTATATGAGTATAAGGTATAAAATAGGATGAATTAAATCTGAAATTTAAACCAGAATTGGAATTAAAATTTTGAAACATGAAATTGTTTGTAAATGAATTTTGAATTAAATATATGGAATTTTAAGATCTTGGGGAAATTTTGAGATATTATCCAAGTTTCGAAAAGATATTTTTGAAGTAAATTTCAAATAAAAGTATTTGAATATGAATTTTGGAAAGTGGTATAGTATTGAACTCACTTTGATCGCTGGGAAATAAATTCCGATGATGAACCGCGGCATTATCGGTGTTCATTTTCGAATTTCTAAGTGAGTGATTACTACCAAAGATTTTGTTTTGAAATAAGTTGTTTAGAAATTCAAATGTTTTGAATTGCTATGTTATGAATATATATGATTTCAAACTGATTTGAAATGAAAACCCCAGGAATTTGAATTCTGAAATTTAAAATTTACTTATGAAGTAAATAAACAGCGAATTTAAATAAGTTAAATAAAATTCGAGTTGAATTGAAGCCAAGTAAGTGGAAATCGTACTGGAATAAGGATTTGACTTGACCAAGTAGTTGAGTGGTGAATTGAGATTGGAAATGGAACCGAACTTGGTTGGGAAATTTGATTATTTGGAATTGGAATTGAACTGGAGTTTGAAAAAGAAATTTGTGTTGGGATTATTGATTGAGAATAAACTGACTGGAGATCGGTTGGAGATGCAATTGGGTATGCTGAATGGATTGCAAATGGAAGCGAGAAAGTTAGATGCCCAATAAAGGGAGAAGGCCCAGAGTGGCGTGTGGTAGTAGTACCGAATGAACCGTGCAGCAGAGAGGCTGACAAAATTCTCCGAAAAAGAAAATTTTCAGAATTTTGAAAATTTTTGTTACAAAGAAGGGAATTAATATTTTGATCAGTTCAGTTGGAACTGAAATTATGGAGTAAACCAAAAAGATTTTTTTTAACCTGTTTATAACAGAGATGGTAGCATCTTTCCTATCTTAGCAATTTCGAGGACGAAATTATTTTAAGGGGGAAGGAATGTAATGTCCCGCATTTTTATCGGTTTATATTTGAATATTTAAATCAGTTTAAATATTGAATTCTTAATATAAGTAGATTTAAATATTAATTAAAACGAAGTTAAACGAATAAAAATATATATTCAATATAATCGAGCTCATAACGACATTGCAGTTCGTAATTTAACGTTCTGAACTTCAACTGAGTGTACAGAAACAAGTTTAAATCGGATTTCTGCAAAACAAGAAATATTGGAATCCGTTGAACTGTATCTTTATGACAGAAGTGAAATATTGAGATTTCGTCCTATAGATTGCAAGATATGTCAAAATCAAATATTCATATAGTCGCTATAGAATCGTTTATCGACCATAACGGTTTATTCGATATAACTAGATATTGGTTTCGAATTTAGACAAAGTTCTTTTGGGACGTAGTGATGATTTAATTTTTAGAATTTTACCGTAATTTTTAATTAATTAAATACGCAGCTTTTTATTTGGAGTATTTTGCACCCTTAATCAGTATTTTGGGGTTTCAAAATATGAGGTAATCTACTGGTATTATTATATTTTTGGGATCGTGGCACCTCGCTGGACACGATCGCATTCTTATTTCTGTCCGTAGCAGTTCAGACTTGAGCGAAATCCTACGTAGCACGAATACTAAAATTTCGGCTCAAAAATACTAAGTTAAAAACTCGGAGTACCCATAAGGCAAAAAGGCTAAGAACATTGGTAAAAACATGACTCTCGGAAATGAAAAACCATAGAAATCTAATATGTTACCCTAAAACTAATACACCAGTCAACACCTACCTTTAGAAAACTTGCCGACAAAGTAACAGCTTGCCTACCCAACTGTCAACCTATGTATTTTCAAATCAGAAGACGTGAAAAGGAGAACGACAATACTTGCCTAGAACCCCACGCACGTATTGTTTAAATCAATAGACTGCAGGCCTCCCCTAAGCTCTACATACCCAAATCCTTGCGTTCCAAGGCTTTACTTCTATAAATACGGAACCATGCTCTTACATTCGCATTTCCATTTTCAACAGAACACCTCTGTTTAACGCAAGCTCAGAGGAAAAAAAATATATAAACAGAATAAAGTACTGGGAGTTCAAATCTGGAGCTGCGCCTCTGGATGGAAGCATTGTATATGGCGGAGCAGGTCACGACTATTGGAGAGGAGTGTGTTGGACGCTGCATGGAGGAGTATGATGGAGTATTTTCAGCAGGGAAGGATCTGGAGTTGGAGTAAACAGGCGCATGAGGTACGGTGCTTTGAAAATGTATTTTATTGGGTTAAGGACAGTAGTACTCACGTTTTTAATGCTTTGCGAGGGGAGCAGTGTTGTTTTAACTGGTGCAAGTGGGTGTTATAGCATGCGGTGGCTGTTGGTATGAAGTTGGGTATGTTGTTCACGTATAGGAGTGGTCACGTAGTAAGGATGATGCACGGTTGCTTTGGAGAAGAAAACGGTAGGGGGGGCTGAATGTGCTGTTTTAATTCATATGGGAGAGACATTGGCATGGGATGAGTGACAACAAAAACATAAATGGGAAAACAAAATAAAGCTGGTAGTACAAAGACAGTGGGTGTGAGGCATGTTGTTCATGTTTACTGGAGCAGTTTTCATGAAGTGGGTGTGTTTTCTTTTGAACGTTGGGGGGCAGCTCAACGTTGAGGCAACGGAGGGAAATAAGGTTGCATGGGAGGATAATGTACTGAGGTGGGAAGGTAAAACAATGAAGTAAAGTCTGTGAAGGGAACAAAGTCATAACGCGATGAAGAAGTTGTAACCGAAGATGATAAAGGTAAAACTGGAGTGACTGTTTTTAACATAGAAGGTACGAACATGAGCACCATGGGGTAATGTGAGCAACAGGAAATAAGAGTGCTGAAGTTCAGCAGTGGAGTTTTGGTAGCATCTGTGCAGTAAACCAATGATGCGCACCTTAACATGGATCAGTTCGGCCGGAGATGTAAAGGGAAATCGGTACCGCTGGAATCGTATGGTCGCAGGATATGTACTGAAACCGGATTAAAGAGATATGGAGCACGCTGCGTAGGCAAAGTAAAACGCTCAATTGAATCAACTGAGGCAAATCGTTATTTAACGGTTAACGCGCCAAGGTGAGTAAATTCACTACTCTCTTTTTATTTAAAATATTTTAATTTTATTTTAAATAATGGTTGAATGCTGTGAGATGGTTGTTTAGGAAAATTATGGTTAAATTGGTTGAAATATTACATATCGTTGCATATGTACACATCACCGGGTGGATACTGATTTCATCGATTTTAATATTCCCTAGGATGGAACCAGTGTTAATTGTTGACTAACATCGGTGGATGCAGGAAACCGGTTGGAGGAATCCAACCGGATTCCTCAATATTTATATGAACTGTTTATTTTGTGCATGCACTGTTTGAATCATGTGAATGGAAATTCAATGTTATGTTGATTAAATAAATAGGCGGTATCGATTAAGAAGAAACTGAGATAAGTTGATAGTTGAGGTTGACTAAACCCACTATTTGGTCGAGAATTATTAGTTAGTTAATTGGTTTTCAGTAATAATAACTTAAGAGTGCATTGTTTAAATTAATTAGATTTCTAAATCCTTAATTACCTTTTTAATGAAGATAAAAGGATTATTGAACTAATAAAATAGTTATTGTTCATTAAGTGTGCAACCATTCTATTTTAAATTAATAAGGAAGAAAGATATTTTACTTCAGCAATGATGAAGTAAATTATTATTTTAATTAAATAATTGTTTTCTTAAACAGATTCCATTTAAGATGTTATCGAGTTGGGAAAGAGATATCAAGATTTTTGTAACGATTAAATATGTCAAGATTTTTGGTAACGAAAAGAGATGTCAAGATTTTGTAACGGAAAAAGGTGTTGAGATTAAATTATAAAGTGGAATATAGTAGCATATTGCAAGTCTCAGAGCTATAGCAGTAAAGTAACGTTGTTGACTAGGCTTAAGCGTGACTGTTATGTCAAGATTAGTTATAAAGGGATATAGCAGCGTATAGCAAATTTGAACTGTAACGATAAATGAAACGCTGTTAACCAAACTTAAGCGTGATGTTTATATACAGTAGCACTTCCTAGGCAAGGAAAACAGCTTGTTTTGAAATTCACTTATTCAAAAGAAATAAGTAATGATGTTTGTCCAAAGAAATGTAAGAACGAATGTTAAATAAAAGGTGCCTGTGATTTGTGTGATATTGGTGGTACATTGAATGGATGTTGTTTTACTTCGATAGTTAAACAACCGACTATTGAAGTGTTTTGACCATCGTTGTCAATACGGGGAGACCGGTTGGATATATTATCCGAGAACCACTCCGTATAGGCATAAACGCTGCGTATTCGATTATGCTGAAGAAAATTGAAGACGGAGTAAAATGCAAGGGTCGTCAGGTTCCAGAATGGTGTTTTCTGTTTGTCCAGTCCCAGGACAACTCGTATGGACGAATGTCTGACAGAGTATTCCTAACGGTCACATAAGACGATCTTTTAAATATGTTACGTCTGGTGGCGGAGAAATTCGCTTTATTTCTCTTTATGACCGCTAATTTCTATCTCTGATGTGCATATCCAATCGTCATATGGACGTGCCCCAAACAATAATCCTATTGTGCTTCCACCTCAGTGACCACTAAGTCATTGTTTTTTAAGTTTTATTTTAGAAGGAGAACTAAGTTTCTCCTTCATAAGACTCTACCAATTATAATGATAGTTATTGTCACTATCATTGTTCTAGTTCTTTATTATAATCTGGATTATAATTCTTACATCAAGTCTTATACTTGGGTCTTGGTCTTTTATCCATTCATCAAGTAGACTTGGGCCCGAACCTTTTATATATTCATCAAGTAATAGTTGGGCATAAGCCTTTAATTTATTCATCAAGGAATACTTGGGTACTATAACATACTGTATGTTATATGCAGATTCAATTTACATTAAAATATTAATTAGTGTTTTATAATTAGGCTTGCACTTTTCACTTTGATTCAGATTTATTTTTAAGCCTACTTATCATATTTTTGTTCTTAAAAACATATAAATCAGGGACTTAACGCTATGTCTGAAAAACAATATATTCATGTAATTTTAATCTAAACTAGAAATAACTTAATCCTACTTGATTAATCTTCTTGATGCTTAATAAATAAACCTCTGACTCATCTATGGTCCTAAGCTTTCTCTTTTGGCTCCTGAAGAACCCGTTATCCTATAGCTACCTTTATGCAATAAAATTAATTTTTGTTTTCGCTTTTAATCTTTTTAGTCTTTTCCTCTTAAAATTTAGAGAGGGTAAGAAGACCGAGAATGAAGGAAGAAGGTGCATAAGATTGTGATTTGGGGTTAGGTCTAGTCCTTTATTTACATGTTTAATGCAGAATCCAAGTCATCAGATCTAGCCTGATTTAATCTAAGTAGCCATGTCATATCTTTAATCCTAACCATCATATTAACTTTTAGATTTAAATCTAACATTAGATTTATTAGTCTAACCATACACTTAAACCTCAGGTTTAAATCTAGCTCTCAAAAATTAGTTGATTATTGCCTCTAGAACCTGCCCCGATTATCCTTTTTGTCATTGTGTACCTAGCCATAATAGTGGCCAGGTGCATGTACCTTGGTCGACCGTCCTTAGAGGGATCGATGACCATGGTCCACCATCCCCAAGGGCGGTCGACCAGAGCCTATATATTTTTTAACTTTGAATTTGGATTTCAATTATAAGCTTTTAAATTTTCTTTCAACCATAACTTCTTCATTCTAACCTTCCTCGAAACAAGATATATATGAAATTTTTTGAAGTTTACATAGCTAATTCGGATATTTGTAGAGGATTTACTTTTTAGTTCATGTAATGACCCGGATTTTTAGCAATTAACTTTAAAACATTTAAATTATTTAAATGTTGTATTAGAAATATAAATGGAAATTTATATGGAATTTATTAGTAAAAATGACGAGTTGACGTATAATTTATAACTAAATTTAAAACGAGGTGTAACGACGTAGTAGTTCGTAATATTACATTTTGAACTTCAATTGAATATACAGGATCCATTATAAGTCGGAATTGTTTGAAACAAGAAACATTCGAATCCATTGAACTACAATTTTCTAGTGGAAGAGAAAAATCGAGACTTTATCTTACAAATTGTGAGTTATGTCCAAATCAAATTTTCAAATAGTCGCTATGGAATTGTTTATATATTGTAATGATTTATTATATGAATAAATCGATTCTAATTAATCCAAACATGGTTTTAATTTGAAATATCGAGTTTAAAATCTGTATATGTTTATTTTGGGGTTATATGATGCTCTGTTCGGATAAATACAATAATAACGATTTATTATTATTTAATTGAATTTTTGTTGAATTTATTTATATTTTAATTGATATATTTAAGCCTTAAAAATAGCCTTTTTTGCAAACAATCTCAAAATTTGATGAACGAGATCCATTGTGTCCAGAATATTTTACTATTGTAAGATTTCAAGTTCCGAACCAATTGGAGTTATTACGTTTGCATACGAAATTTAAACATGAATTAGTTGACAAATTTAATATTCAAACTTTCGCTATTTTTCCAAATAAAGTCGGAATTCGGCGAAAAAAGTTTTGTTGAGTCCGGAATGTTAAATTTTAGCGAAATGTCAAATTTCATTTCAATCATATTTAGTATGTTTTCGTATGAACGTCAAACGCTCAACGCAAAATAAGATGGAATATCCTTAGCAACCCATATAAATTATCGTAACCTCCTCAACCTTTGCTCACCTTCTTTCTCTAGTCAACGCAAATTATAGCCGGCAGTTATTTTAATTCTTCAAAACAATTTATTAAATCAAAATTAAAATGAAATCACTACATTTTTTTCGTTAGTCTTCGTTTTTCGAAAGTTTCATACTGATATCCATTATGATTGGTGCGATCACCTTTCTGGTGCTAGAGTTTTTGGCAACTGCTGCCTAGGGCATGGTTTTGTGGAAGGAACTGGCGATGAGGGCAGTTGATGGCTGAAGAGAAGAGGGAGGAGATAATCAGACGTGCTGAATGGAAGTGGTGTGATCATCAGTGATCGTCTATGGTGGTCGATCTTGCTGCCCAATCAAATTCTGGTCACAAGCAGTTTTTGGAAAAAAATAATGATGCAGAACTGTTGCTTGCGTGCGAGTGGGAGGTAAATAAGTCGAGGTGATATCCCTTGTGAGGAGGAGGAGTTTAATGGTTTCAAGGTTGAGAACGGACATGCCTGGTGACTGGTTGAACGATTGAAAAAGGGGGTACATCGTTTTCTGGTTTTGTAAATGAAGGGGATGAGATTTGTTTTCCTAAAAGAAAGGCTTGGTTCCTTTAATAAGTAATTGGGGGTTGAAGAGTAGGGATTGTTGACGGTGTCTACAGATTAATCGGTGAAGAGGTAGGGAAGTTCGTTCATGCGCGAGGAAGGAGCAGTTTCTAATTCATGGGCGAGAAAGAAGATTTATGGCCTAAAATGTTTATACATAAGGGTTAATTGGTCTAAACGAGATGTAGGTCAAGGACTAATTAATAGTGATGGTTAAAACAGAGTGAGAAGGGATGAAAGGCTGAAATGGTGAAAAGTGTGTGTAGCGAGGAATAGAAGTGTCGGGGAAGAAGAATTGGTAGCCGACATTATTTTGTTAAGTATATGGTTAAGGTATATGAATAGATTAATAACTAAAATTTGCTTTAATATAGTTAGAAACCTATAACATCGATAACAGATTCATTCGTGGATAGAATTCAGCGAAATCGGTCACATCGGGATTATAACGACAAGATCTACAAGATGGAACTATCGCGGTTGAATATGAAGTTGCTAGAATTCCATGATGAAATTAAATGCTTTTTTATTTTAAATGAAATAAAAGTAGAATCATTAACTGCAAAATAAGCTAAGTAAGCTCACTAACTCTGACCCTTTTATATAGACGAGTTTTAAATTTATTTATAGTAATTTTATACTGTATGATGATTGTTTGGATGAATGGTTGATAAAACTAGTTGAAATCGTGGATAGTTGATCGATTATTAGTTTTGTTTACCATGGTATTCGTATTGATGCGAATTTAATATTATTGATGTTGATTAACATCTGTAGATGTAGGGAAGCAGGTTGGAGGGATCCAACTAGATTCCTCAACATCTATATTACGGTTTTTCATTGGTTGTGATATATGATATGTTATATAATCTATGATTGGATATGTGGTGTTTGAATTACCCTAGCCCTAGAAATTTGGTATTTTAAATACTGAAAAATGGATTCGAATGTGGAGAAGGAATTTGGGTTTAAAAATAGAATTTATTTTCAAAATAGAAATTAAATTTCGAATGGAGCTGAAATGGAAACTTGTTTAAATGAATAAACAAAAATTTGATTATAAATGACATTTATACATTCAGTAAAATATTTACTATTGGATAAATTGAAATATAAATTCAAGTTTGAATTTATATAGAAGGATGGAGATGGGTTTTGAAGCTAATATTTATATTTTGATTTGGAAATTAACGATTATAAAGGGACTATGAATTCAAATGGCAATTTGAACAAGGAAATCAGTTTTGAAAGAAATAATGAATTTTATTCTATAGCTTGGGATATGAAACAAATTGAGATAACTCCAAAGGGTTATATTTAGAACTCGACTATGTCGAATCGTACTTAAGTGATTTAGTTCAAAAAGGATATTAAAACTCTTTTTGTGTATATCTATAATTTAAGAAAAATATGTAAGAAAACTAATATTTTAATGGTTATAAATATGAAAACATAATTTTGTGCTTTGAAATGATTAAATATTATTTAAAATCAGAATTATTAGACGAGAAGGGAATTGTAGGAAATCAAATTAGGTTGATTTCAGACAAACAAAATGTATAGCTTGTAAATACGTTATAAAAAGGAAATTGAATTGTTTTATAAAGGATTTCAGTAGCATTTTCATAAAAATAATTTATAAATGAACTAAAATATGATTTGGGTTTATTAAGTGACTCGATAGCCGAGATTTGAATCTGTAATGATATTTGCAAGTAAAATCAAATTGATTTGATAAAACAAATCTAGATCCCTATTTAAGGAATGTTATTCATTTTTGAAAGTGAACAATGATTGAAAGAAAATATTTTGCGAATAGAATTAATTTTAAGGAAATTTGAGTCAACCTTAACAGATAGATTTATTTCGGTGCTCGGAATATTAATCGAATATAGGTTATTCGAGAAATAGTTATTTATTTAATTCGATTATATCAAATTTAGAAAAAAGTTCTATTTACCTTCCGTTTAAAATAAAGGTTTAAATATTTAAATTATTAGTTCATTTATTTATTAATTAATTAACTTATTTATCCAAATTAATGAATAAAAGTTATATTTTGAATACAAATATTCTGGAAGCAGGTATTTAACGCTATCGTTAAAATAAACATTTTCTGTAAATTGAGTGGATACTTAGATTGAATCCGAAAGTTTCGTAAGTAATGATTTTGATGGAATTTAAAGTTGTGAGCCTTGATTATTTCAAAGTTGAGAATGTCATTCAGTTAAGGTCTGAGAGGTAATTATACCCCAACTTGATTAACTTCATGATTGAATAAAGAATGGTTAAGGGTCAGTAACAAGATTGGTTAGCGATACGATAATGAATCATTTAGGGTTAAATATTGTATAATGACCCGGAAAATCTGAACCAATTTAAAAATTTTAAATTGGCTAAAATAATGGATTTTAAATATTTAGAATAAATATTTTAAATAATAGCGATGAAAAGTGAGTTTGAATCGACGTTTGAAAACGAATATAATTAATTCTAATTATAAACAAGGCCTGAAAAGGCGCTGCAGTTTCAAAAATTGAATTCAAACTTTGTCGGACTGTACCGGGTGCAAAACATAACGGATTTGAGTGAAACCAAAAATATTTAAATCTGTTAGTGAATACCTTTCTAACGAATCTGAAAAATCGAATTTTCATAGCGGGAAGCAAAAGTTATGACCAAATGAATTTTCAGAAAGGTCGCTATGGAATTTATATAGCCCGTGAAATTGGCCATTTTGCATACGACCTCGGAATTCGACGAAACCACTTTTGTTGGATCCGGGATGTGAAGTTATTGCTAGGTTTCAAATTTCATAATTTTTGAAGCTAGTATGTGAGCGTGGCAAAGGAAAATGTGTTTTGGTCAATTACAGTTAAATTGGATCGACCAGAAATGGGCCTTTTTGCAAACGGTCTCAGAATTTGACGAAACTAGTTTTGTTGGGACCGTATCGTCAAAACATAGCCAGATTTATTTTTTTGGAATTTTTCGAATCATTTTGTGGCCCTGGCAAATTGAAATGTACGTTCAAATCGAATATTGAATATTCCATATTTTAATTTGAAGGAAAACTGACTGAAATAGTCAAATGGGCCTACGAAACATATCCCATTGTGTTAGGAATGGGGGCAAAAATGCTAGGGACGATAGTCGTTGGGTTTAGATTGGTGGTCGAGTCAGAAAACCCCTTTAAAACCCACCGGCCAATCATAATTTGTATAAAAAAAATCTAATTTTCTCTCTCCCCGATCGAAGGCGGAAACCGCTTGAAACCTTCCCCCTCATTTTTCGATCAATCCACGTCGAATTAGCTCGTGCCACAGTTGAACTTTTTGAAGATCTTCTCGAGATCTTCAAATCCATATAAAGTTTGGAATTTTTCGTGGCCTGTGGAGTGAGAATCGACGCCTAGAAGTCGACGACTTCAATTCGCCGCCGCCGCCTGGGACAACCGAGCTGGACCCCACCTCCGGCGAACCAGCGCCTCTCCTTCCCCTTCGATGCTGCGAAAGCCGATCGACGAATAGCTACACGGATTTCGAGATAAATCCAAACCTAGTTTTGAACCTTTCAGCTGAGGTACAGCTATATATATTTTCAACAGTTTTAACACCTTTAAACCGTTGCAAACTTTGAAAAATCATATCTTTTTGCTGTGTTATCGAAATTCAGTGAAACAAGAGGCAGTGGACTCGTGTGGACGTCTTCTACATTTTAGAATAGACCGCATATTTTTCTGAGCCTTCTGCTATTTTTGGTGGAGTGGAACCCAACGTGAGATTTCTAATTTATAAACGATATGGAAAACGACGATGTATAAATTATATAGTCGATGTATGAGTTATATAAGCGTTGTACACCCCTTGTATAAGCGTTGTATAAGTTGTACGTTCGATGTATAAGTTGTATATGCGTTGTAAAAAATATATATGTGTTGAAATAGAAGTGAATTGCTATATATATATATATATATATATATATATATATATATATATATATATACACGCCCCTCGTCCACAAACCATGGACGATATTTATTGGTTGTGAAAATTGATTGATAGAGAATGGTTGATTGGAATTGTTTGTGGTTGATATTGATTGATTGTGGTTGAAAAATACCCATTTGTGGTTGAGAAATATTTGGTTGAAACCACATAGGATTAGTTTGTGGAAATGAGAAATATATATATGCCGCCTGCGTGCGAACTAGATGCATGATTCCCCATTGTCAAAAACCGCGAGGTTTTAAGGTAGAGCGAGGAGCCGTACTGTAAAAACCCGTAACTTCCCCGTAAAGGAAAGAGCGGATAGTTCGAGAACAAGCCACAACAGAACGCAGATGGAAGAACGTTTCATTGTATATTACAACAATCCATCAGATTACAAGAATATACAGAGTATAAATGAATATTACACAGAAATATCAGAGATTTAAATTACATTTAAATACATCGCAGCGGAAAATAATACAATACACAACTAGAAGAGATATACGGATACAAAGCTTTCCGGATACCGTTCCAGCTGTAAACCAGGATCTTGTGAATATAAATCTGCAAAACCAAAACTACTAGCTGCCCATGTCAAAATAAGGGCACCCAGAGTTTAGGTTAAAACAATAAACTCCAGGTCAGTCATGTGACTGGTGTGAGAACTAAAATAGTTATTAATCTTTATTTTTAAAGTTAGGTAAATCAAGGGACCACGCCGTATAACACGGAACGGGTTTCCTCCCAAGAATACTAGTGCATACAACAACAGCGTAATGCTAAATAAAGAAAAATGAAGCTATTATAAGACCCAGTTCCCATCACACAATGCAACGCAAGCTGGAGGATAGGGTTTTTACCTTATAATAGCCAAGAATGCTTGATACGTTTAAAACAAATCATTTGATACTATTATAAGTGCATAGTGTATAAAACAACTTCAAATCATAAGTATCAATCATAGACGACATAAGCGCCCCATCCCACTATGTCTCCATACTAGGCTCTACAAATAAAACGGCAAAAGTCACGTATTTGGAAGCTGGATTTCCATCTATGAACCGAGGCTAGGGATCGTCCTCTACCGATTCGAGACTGTCTAGCCCGAGTCTCAGGGACAGAATGCATCGACCCTTGGAGCGACAGGGCCAGTCCACCGATGTGGATTGGACGAAATCCTGAACACTACGTCTCTCCGCCCTTTGGGGCGTAAATGAGCCAACGAATGGCTCCATCGGACCCGGATCGTCCGATCTAACCGAGGCACCTCGCAACAGCAACAACCACACAGGTGAAAAGTATATAAATGTCAGGGCTGGTAGGTCACTGACACCACCCTAGCTAGAAAGAAACGCATGTCCTCCCTGAGGTCCTCTCCCGTTTTTGGTTCACAACCGGGGTGCGAGGCTCGCGAATCAACGCTACACAAAGCAACGCCACAAAGGTCGTGCTTTGATCACCAACCACAAGACTTTGCTTTTCAACAGAAGCCTTGATCATTTGCATCTTAGCATGCCACACAGGAAAACCATTCTATGCAACCGATATCAGTCACACAGAATGAAATCCGATGTCAGACACACAGTCCATTTACAAGTCCGTTCTGGGTCTGAACGAAACCGGAGGCACCTAGTACCCCGCATATCCATCGATCTCCAAGTACGACTGGACGATCACCAACTGTTTCCATCTTCTTGGGTGTACAGCCCAATCAAGATCATCAGTAATCACCCAAACGACGTGAAGACTTCCGGTCTTCGACCACCGTCTTCATCTTCGACTTATCGTCGTATCAGTTATTCAGAATGGGATAAACCCGGTCTTTCTGAATAACTCGCGTATATTTTAAATAACTGTTACACAAACACAACATACGCCTCATTCCAATTCATCAGTCACTAACCGTAAATTAATCAAGAGAATAATTCCCCAAATATTAACCCCGAAGGCCGAAACCAACATCAGATCAATATCCAGAAAACCATTCTGCTTAGCTAACTGACAGTTAGTTTCTAAATTTCACATTCATGGGAACGGTTTCCATTAATTTTATCAAAGATAAATCATTAAAATTTATTCTTTAATCTACTTTTGAATATCTATTCAAACCAGTCGGGATTAACGAACTTTACCGAAGTAATTATTTGTTTTAATTTCCCAATCCCAACCTATTCATCCCATGAAGTAAAACTGGTAATACTTCATATCTAACACCACGGTGTTATCGGTAAATTCAATTACCATTTCACGTTCAAATCTAATTAAAGATTTAACTATCGCCTGGAGCAAAACTGGTGATACTCCATTCTCGATTATTTCAATCTAATTAAAGATTCATTAAAACTCCACTTAGTTTTAATCGTTAACTTGGTTAAAGAATCAGTGTCATTTAAAACACGGTTCACGATAAACCCAAAACCACATTCCATTAATTATCGGATTAAAGAACGAGTGTTATTTAAAACACTGTCCACGATAAATCCAAAAATCAATATCAATTCAATTCCAATTAAATATTATTTAATTGGTACACTTCATTAAATCTAAGTAAAAAGATTTAATCTTTTCTCAACTGGGTTCAAGAACAGTGTTAGTCAAGACACCATTCACGAGAAACCCAAATCACATTTGATATTAAATACAAGGCTCTGAATAGAAAATATCCCGGCTTATATTCAATATCAAATTCTACGACTAACAAATATCGTATTGGGAATAACGATATATATATCTATATCTTTCAAATTTCCATAACAACATCTATATAATCACGAAATCCAACATCGAAATATTCCGAAGACAATTTCGATTCAAATCCATTCCAATGCAATCATTGGAAATTCTGGTTATTTTCAAAACCATTTCAAATTCAATTTATTTATTTAAAAATAAATAGAATTATAATTCTTGTTCAAAACTTAGTTCATTTCGATAAAAATCCATTTTTATCTTTATGAATATGGACTTTTTCATCCCAATTCTTTCTAAATCATTTCTTATGATTTTACACAAATTATTACTATTTTTAATAATTTTATCAAGGCCCGTACAGTCGATTTCCATCAACGGCCATCGAACTGCACTTACAGCGACCTTTTTCAAATTTGATTTGGACATAATTCCAAATCCAACTTTTAGATTTCTAATTTCTAATATTCGTTAGAAAGCTCTTTTCGATACGAACCCAACGATTATGGATTTAGGAGAATCCGACGGTCGGATCTCCCGCAATATCCGTTCGAAGTCAATGGTCGAAATTCGCGAACTGCCGCGGCGCGGCGCGTTCTATTCAGGCCATTATATTATATATATATATAATATATATAATATATACTTCGTTGATTTCAATTCAAAACGTGCTTTATAAATCGTTTTAAATTCATTTTCAAAACGGTTTCAACTTCATATTCAATTTCAAATCAAAATTGAATATTCCAATTTAAATTCATTTTAAATTCATTTCAAATTGATTTCAATTCAAATTGATTTCTAATTCAATTTTAGTTCGTTTTCAATTCGAATTCATTTCTATTCCATTTCAATTCGAATTCATTTATATTCAATTTCAATTCGAATTCATTTATATTCAATTTAAATTCGAATTCATTTGTATTCAACTTCAATTCGAATTCGTTTATATTCAATTTCAATTCGAATTCGTTTATATTCAATTTCAATTCGAATTCGTTTATATTCAATTTCAATTCGAATTTATTTATATTCAATTCTTTTCAAAATATCGGATTTTGAAATCACTTTCGATATTCATTATAAAATGAATAAAATCGATATAAATATCGTTCACGTCAAAATGGCGTCAATCTAATCAATACGGCTTCATATATTCCTATTTTCAAATATTCTATTTCAAATATTTCTTTTTCAAATATTTCTATTTTAAAACTGGAATGAGGCCCAATCAATTACCATATAATGTTATTATATGGATTTTCTACTACACATGTATATATCAACAACGATGAATAATCAACCATCATCCAAAGTGCATTCTACACTGTATAAGAATCAAATATAAATATTCAACGCTTATAACGGCCTGTCAATCAATCAATCGACATACAACTAAACAATCAGGATTAGTGTACGTCAAATATCATCCCAATACCCGTGTGGGGTTTCAAGCAATCAAACACAGATTTTTATTTGTGCAGTTGGGCGATGTGTAAAATTTATCGTCCCAATCAATGTCCTTCAAATAGGTGTACATAAACAAACCGTCCGGTTTGTAAATGAATATTTATTTATTCACATTCACGTTAAAAATTATATTTTTAACGATCAAACTATTTTATTCCACCTATGAATTGAGACGACCCGAAATCCCGTTTCTGGCGGAAACAAGGGTTATCTTTGGAATATAACACAGAAACAGATAATAGCAGAACAGAATTAAATAAATACACCAGATGATGAACAATAGAATATACTGGATAAAAGTAATCATCAGAGCTACACAGTATACAGGATCTTACTTAGTACAAATACAGTTCAGCTATACATAAATGTCTACAGCGGAAAACAAACAAAATATGTACAATAGGAGCTGAACAGCATAAAAAGAGATAAATGATAGGATCCATCTTCAGCTCCAGCTATCCAGAAAGAACCAGCTAAACCTGAATACAAGGCTGCCCGTGTAGAAAAAGGGGCACCCGAGTTTGAAAGTGAAACAAACTACGAGTTAGTCATGGGACTGGTATGAGAAATCCATTCAACACATATGTAATATGGCTAATCACAGGACCACGCCACTTTCGTGGAACGGGTTCACTCCATTAGATTGCCAGTGCTTTAAAATAAATCTTTCTTTTAAAACAACGCAATGCATTTTATAAAAATGAAGCCATTATAAGACTCAGTTCCCATCACACAATGCAACGCAAACCGGAGGATAGAGTTTTACCTTATAATGGCCAAAATATGATTGATACGAATAAAACAAAAGTATTTGATATTATGACTAGTGTTTATATGTTTCAAAACAATTTCAATCATAACTATCAATCATAGACGGCATGGGTACCATATATCATGTCGCCATATATATATACAATCAAAACCGCACGATGTCGTATTTGGAAATTGGATTTCCGTCATGAACCAAGGCAAAAGATAGTCCTTACCGAATTCGTGACTCTCTAGCCCGAGCCACAGGATCAGAACGCATCAACCCTTTAGATCGTCAGGGCCGGTCCACCGATGTGGATTATTATGCCTGAACAATACGTTTCCCCGCCCTTTGGGGCGTAAACGAGCGAACGAATGACTCCATCGGACCCGGATCGTCCGATCAAACCGAGGCGCCTCGCAACAGCAACAACCACATAGGTGAAAAGTATATAAATGTCAGGGCTGGTAGGTCACTGACACCACCCTAGCTAGAAAGAAACGCATGCCCTCCCTGAGGTCCTTCTCCCGTTTCTGGTTCATACCGGAGTGTGAGGCTCGCGAATTTACGTTATACACAAAGCTACGCCACACCGGCGGCGCTTTGATCATCACCACAAGACTTTGCTTTTCAACAGAAGCCCTGAACATTGCATCTTAGTATGCCACATAGGCAATTCATGCCACGCGACTGATGTCCATCGATATACAACCTCTGAGCTCGTGCGTCTCAGAGAAGGGCGTTAAGCAAAAGAATAAATTCTCCGCCGCCAAACAGATGTATATTTAATAGAGATCAATCAACACAGAATAAAATCCAATGTCAAACACACAGTCCATTTACAAGTCCGTTCTGGGTCTGAACGAAACCGGAGGCACTAAATACCTCGAAAACCCATCGATCACCATGTACGTCTGGACGATCACCACTCATTATCCATATTTCGGGATGCCTCCCAATCAGGACCTCGGTTACCATCCAAACGAGGTGAAGATCTCCGGTCTTCGACCGTCGTCTTCATCATCGAATTTCAATCGTCGGTCAATCATTTGAAATGAGAATTAACTCGGCCTTTTCAAATAATTCACGTATATTTAGAATTTCAAATCAATTTATTTCAAGGGTTAAATTATTCGACAACACCAATTTTGTTCTTTAATGTAATTTTCACACCAAACACATTCAACCATCAAATACAACATAAATCGAGCAAATTCAGTTCATTTCCATTCCATATTGATTATGATATTTTATAACGATTTATCGCTATTTTTGTTTATTTTAAAATAGCCTATTTATTCAAAACGACGCTTCGGGCCATAACGCGGCCGTTGGATCTTTACAAAATTTACATCATTAGAAAGGTATTTTCAAAACGAATCCAACGGTTCCAGTTTCAGGAAAATCCGACGGGCAGATCTCCCGGTACAATCGTTTGAATTTTCGATTTCAAAATACGAACTGCAGCGTCATTATTCGATTAAATATATAATTATATTTATATATATATATATATATATATATATATATAATCGCTTCTGGCGCTGTTTTTCATCATATTTGAATTAAACATTCCAGACAATCCAACCGTTGGATTTTTACAAGGTTGGTGCCGTTGGGAAGATATTTCCAAGGCGAACCCGACGGTTGAGGTTTCGGGAAAATCGAATTGTCGGATTTCCCGCACTAGTTGTTTGAAATCATGGTTTCAAAATGCGAACTACACGACTACGTTTCGTTTTAATTCTATTTATATTTATATATTTATATAAATATAGTTCATTCAATGATTTCAATATCGTTTTCACTTCAAATATTTCACTAACGCCTTAAAATTTTGGAAAATTTCGCCATAACCTCCCCTGCACCGGGAGCATCGGGAAATCGCAAATAGCTTTCCCGGTCCTTCTAATCTCAAAAAGAAAAAGCCAAGCGGCTAGCCAACAGGCTCATAAAATCATAACCCAAACAAAACAGTAAATGTGTACCTATTTGTCGGGCACAAAATTTTATTCCTCTTCTCTAGCCTCTTTGCTATAACCTGTTCAATGAATATGCATGTACATATATATAGTTCTTATCATGTATCATTTTCTATTCAACTTCATATTTGATTTCTATTTGGTTTAAAAACACCATTCATTCTAATGTTACATACATAGGTACAAATCATTTCATTAGCTACTTAATGAATATTTCAACTCATATATGTTTATCTTGAACAAGTGGCTATTTTTAACACTTCACATTTCAACGATTCATGCATACAATAAAAATGTGATTTTTATTGTAAAACAACTCATTTCAAAAACACTATTATTTTATATATTTCATATTGGTGATAAAAATAGGATTTTTCTTATAAAACAATTTCTTTCAAAACGAGATTATTTTACACAGTTCATATAGTCGATAAAAGGTGATTTTTTTTTATTATCAAACAATTTATTTCAAAATATGAATACCATTCAACACATGAATTTCTAATCAACGAATGGATATCGATTCAACACATGAAGGTTTTCTATTCAATGAATAAATATAGTTTGAGCAAATGAAAATAATTCAAACACACGAATATTATTCAAAATTTCGGCAGCATAACGGCAGGGTAGCTAAAACCGGGACCGTCCCTAGTACGGCTCCTCGCTCTACCTTAAAACCTCGCGGTTTTTGACAATGGGGATCATGCATCTAGTTCGCACGCAGGCGGCATGTATATATTTATTTCATTTCCACAAACTAATCCTATGTGGTTTCAACCAAATATTTCTCAACCACAAATGGGTATTTTTCAGCCTCAATCAATCAATATCAACCACAAACAATCCCAAACAACCATTCGCTATCAATCAATTTTCACAACAATTTCAACCAATAAATATCGTCCATGGTTTGTGGACGAGGGGCGTATATATATATATATATATATATATATATATATATATATATATATATATATATATATATAGCAATTCACTTTTATTTCAACACATATATAATTTTTACAACGCATATATAACTTATACGTCGAACATACAACTTATACAACGCTTATACATGAGGTGTACAACGTTTATATAACTCATACATCGACTATATAATTTATACATCGTCGTTTTCCATATTGTCTCTAAATCAGAAATCTCACCGAATAGCTAAACCAAACGTCTCGACTCTTCATATATAGGAAATCTTCTTCGTTTCTTCTTCTGTCACTTTCGTCATTCGTATTCACTACATATATAAAAATCACATTTTTACTTCGCTATTCAATATATAAAAATCATATTTTTACTTCGATGTTCAATATATAAAAATCGTATTTTTACTTCGATGTTCAATATATAAAAATCGTAATTTTACTTCGCTATTCAATATATAAAAATCATATTTTTACTTCGATGTTCAATATATAAAAATCACGCCTTTTCAAATATAAAGATTTCACCTTTTCAAATTTAAAGATATAATCTTTTCTAGTTTAAAAAAATCTAATCTTTTCTATTTTAAAATCTAATCTTTACTTTGCTAAAAATCCGACTTTTACTTTGCTAAGATCATAACTTGATCGCCACTCATATAATTAAAAATCATATCTATATTTTACGAAGCTATTTTACATTTTTAAAAATCATACTTATATTTTTCGAAGCTATTTTATATTTTTTAAAATCATCCTTATATTTTTCGAAGCTATTTTATATTTTTAAAAATCATACTTATATTTTTCGAAGCTATTTTATATTTTTAAAAATCATCCTTGTATTTTTACGAAGCTATTTTATATTTTCAAAAATCATCCTTATATTTTTCGAAGCTATTTTATATTTTTAAAAATCATCTTTTTCTAGTTTCATAAATCATCTCTTTACATTTTCAAAAGCGATGTATATTTTTAAAGACCAATTTAAATTTATATTTCAAAACAATTCGAATTTATATTTTCAAAACCATTTCTATTTTACTTTATAAAACATTTGCTGATTATAATTTAATTAAAAACATTTACTGATTATAAGTTAATTAAAATTTGTAACAGAAATTAGTGTTAAAAAGAGTTTAAAATAAATTACCCTCATCTCGTTTTACATAGGCCGACGTCGACTTTGCTCCCCACTCTTTCACCGTCGCTGGCGACGCCACAGGGGGCCGGACCCCAATCAGAACCTCCCACCCCCTTCGCCAATGAAAATCGCACCTCCCTGGCCCTACCCCGGCGAACTCGCCCTTCGAACGGCGTCAGAAAACTCGGCCAACCACCCCGACTTTGAGCGCAAAATCCAAGAAATCCAGGCGATTAAATACGATCACGACCGTTGATTGTATCGACCTCGCGAAGACGAAGAGATTTGCTTTGGAATTTTTGAAATCCACTGAATGGGTTGAGAGAAATCGATGCGCGATTTTGTGAGAAATTCCGCCTTCGATTGGAGCTGACGGCGGCTCAAATGGAAACTAGGTTTTAAGGTTTTGAAAAATCCTTTTCATAATATTTATTTTTAATATTTAATTATATTTTCTTAACATTTGAAATTTTAACGCTTTGAACTCCAACGACTGTCGCCCCCAGCCAAATACCCCCATTCCGGACACACTGGAATATGTTTCGTAAGCCAATTCGATCGTTTTGATCAGTTTTTCTTTAAATTAAAATGTATATCAGTATATATTCAATTTGAACGCACATTTTAAATTACCGGGGCCACATACGGACTCTAAAAATTCTAGAAAAATATTTTCTAGCTTCGTATTGACGATACGGTCCTAACAAAACTAATTTCGTCAAATTCTGAGACCGTTTGAAAAATGGTCAATTTCCAGTCGATTAAAATCAACTGAAACCGGTCAAACACGTTTTCCGTTGCCACGCTCACATATTGATTCGAAACATTATGAAATTTGAAACCTAGCAATATTTTGACATCACGGATCCAACAAAAGTGGTTTCGTCGAAATCCGAGGTCGTTTGCAAAATTTCCATTTTTAAGGGTCTGAATTCCATAGCGACTATTCAGAATTTTCTGGGTCGTTACATGAATATTCTATTCGGTTCATTTACTAAATAAAATGTTATCTTTATTTTTCTAACATATTTTTAGAAAATTTCGGCGGCATAACGGCACGATACTAGAAACGGGACAAGGCCTATCCTTATCCCCGGTCTAGTGAAGGCCCACGCCATTCACACATCAATCAAATCAATTTCATTTCACCAAACAATTAAACAAACAAGCCATCCATGTTCTGTGGACGACGGGTGTCGGGTGCTACTAAACACCGTCTACATCCTAGTATATATATTTATAACTAGAAAAATTAATTTGAAAGGTGAGAAGTTCTCACCAATAGCTATCCAACTTCACGACACTTCATTTATGGAAATCTTCGTCGTTCTTGCCTCTTGTTACTTTCCTTGCCCGTATTCTCTACATATGTAAAAATCACATTTTTACTTCGCTATTCGATATATAAAAATCGAATTTTTACTTTGCTATTTCTATTTAAAAAACAATGTTAATTTTATTTTCAAAATCAATGCAAAATTCATTTTCAAAAAGAATGCAAACTTTGTTTTCAAAGCTAATTCAAAATTTTGTTTTCAAAGCAAATTCAAATTTTTGTTCTCAAAGCAAATTCAAATTTTTTTCTGTCAAACTGCTTTTAAAACAATGTTGTATTTAAATAAAGCAATTACCTTTCTCTGTTTACCTCGACAGTAACTGTCGCGCGAACGTTCAAGGCTAGGGTTCAACTTTGCGATCGCTATAGGGGGCTAGCGCCAGATCGGAGGTTGCCACGCTGCTGTCCTTCACGAGCCACACCTGCTGACCCCCCTCTGGTCGAACTCGATCGCCTGGGGAAGCGGCGGTTGGCCACGAAACGGCGGGCTTTCGGGAAGAGGAAGGATGAAGCGGGAGGGAGAAGAGAGAGAGGGTGGAAGAGGGGTGGAGGAGGAGGGAGGTGGAGGAAGAGGGAGCGCCGTCGATCGGCGGCTAGGCAGGGGCGTCGTCGAGGGTTGCGGTGGAGATTAAGGGAGGCGACGCGGGTTTTTTTTATTTCTGAGGGGAGGCGGGTTTGGGAATTTAGGGTTGGGGGGCTATTTATAAATATTTTATTTTAATTTCTTTTAATTTATTCTCCAATTATTTGTTTACCGATCCGAGATCGAAATCAGACCAACGACTGTCGCCCCTAGCTAATTACCCCCATTCCGAACACAATGGCATATGCCAAGTAGACTGATTCAATTGTTTCGATCAGTTTTCGCCAAAACCAACATATAACTCTATATATTGAATTTGAATGAGCATTTCAATTTACCGGGGTCACATACTAACAAGAAAAATTCCCGAAAAATATTTTCTAGCTTTGTATTGACGATACGGTCCTAACAAAACTAGTTTCGTCGAATTCTAAGACAGTTTGAAAAATGGCCAATTTCCAGTCGATAAAAATCAACTGAAACTGGTCAAACGCGTTTTCCTTTGCCACACTCACATATTGATTCGAAAAATTAAGAAATTTTAAATCTAGCAATAATTTGACATCACGGACCCAACAAAAGTGGTTTCGTCGAAATCCGAGGTCGTTTGCAAAATGTCTATTTTTAAGGGCCTGAATTCCATAGCGACTATTCAGAATTTTCAACTGGACATATCTTTTGATTCCCGGTATGAAATTTTGATTTTTCGGATTTGTTGGAAAGATATTATCAATTAGATCCTATTGTTTTTGGTTTCACTAAAATCCGGATTGTTTTGCACCCGGTATGTTCAATTGAAGTTTGAAATCGAATTATCGAACTACCACGCCATTTTCAATTCCTTTTATAAATATAAATAAATATTTATATTCTAACGACGGCGTATATAATATACACGTTCGAATTCTATTCAAAATAAATTTCTCGTCGATTTTATTTAAAATAATTCATTTTAAATGTTCAAACTTCGCTAAAATTGCCAAAATAAAAATTTTAAACTGGCCCAGATTTTCGGGTTGTTACAATCTCCCCTACTTAAAACTTTTCGTCCCCAAAAAGGAACAAAGTCGAAAGTGGTTTGATTAATCAACTCTACGTTCGATCTGGCTTCCATTCTCCAACTTTTTAGTTTATGAGAATTTTCAAATTTTCAAAAATTTGGCTAACACCCTAAATTTTCGAAAAATTTCGCCATAACCTCCCCTGCACCGGGAGCCACGGGAAAATCCCGAAATTGCCATATATGCCTTCTGATCTCAAAAAGAAAAAGAAAAAGCCAAGCGGCTAGCCAATAGGCTCATAAAATCATCATCTCCCTAACAAAACAGTAAATTATGTAGTAAACATGTACCTATTTGTCGGGCAAACAAATTTTATTCTCTGCTCTAGCCTCTTTGCTACGACCTGTTCAATGTAAGTACAAGTATATGCAAGCAAATGCGACCAAAATTTTAATATAATTCACTATTTGATCAAATTGGCTATATGGTTAAAATTTCAACTAATCAAACAGTAATCAAACAACACAACCATCAATCAATTAGTTGATTAGCATTTCAAACACATAATTTTTCTATATAGTCAAAAATCAGATTTTTGATGCCAAATCACAACAATAAGCCGTATCTAGTTTCGGTTCTCACACCAATCAATTGGAAATTTATAGAAATCTCACTTTTGAAACTCGAAAATAAATACTGGCGATGGTGCCCCATCACCAGAATTAT
Source organism: Allium sativum (assembly GCA_030737875.1). NCBI lineage: Eukaryota > Viridiplantae > Streptophyta > Magnoliopsida > Asparagales > Amaryllidaceae > Allium > Allium sativum. The sequence continues at coordinate 105,837,983 of CM060911.1, read as the reverse complement.
CCCCGGGCATTAGAGTGCGATTCTATAACTATCCAATACATTAAAACTTCGAATACACGTTTGCAAGACATATATGCAAAATCTCTATATATCAGATTGTCCAAATTCATATAAATAAATAATCAAATACGAATAGTTGATTTAAATTTTCAAAACAAATTTTGTTTTCATTTTAAAAATATACTCTTCACACTCGTTCTAGGATACTACTGATCCTATCTCTAACGAGTCATTCTAATTAGATATTACTAATCCAATATCTGATGAATTCTTTTGTATGGTTCTAATGTGTCTTGTTCTCTGCTTTGTAAACCAAAGCTCTGATACCAACTGTAAAATCCCGTAACTTCCCCGTAAAGGAAAGAGCGGATAGTTCGAGAACAAGCCACAATAGAACGCAGACGGAAGAACGTTTCATTGTATATTACAACAATCCATCAGATTACAAGAATATACAGAGTATAAATGAATATTACACAGAAATATCAGAGATTTAAATTACATTTAAATACATCGCAGCGGAAAATAATACAATACACAATTAGAAGAGATATACGGATACAAAGCTTTCCGGATACCGTTCCAGCTGTAAACCAGGATCCTGTGAATATAAATCTGCAAAACCAAAACTACTAGCTGCCCATGTCAAAATAAGGGCACCCAGAGTTTAGGTTAAAACAATAAACTCCAGGTCAGTCATGTGGCTGGTGTGAGAACTAAAATAGTTATTAATCTTTATTTTTAAAGTTAGGTAAATCAAGGGACCACGCCGTATAATACGGAACGGGTTTCCTCCCAAGAATACCAGTGCATAAAACAACAGTGCAATGCTAAATAAAGAAAAATGAAGCTATTATAAGACCAAGTTCCCATCACACAATGCAACGCAAGCCGGAGGATAGGGTTTTTACCTTATAATAGCCAAGAATGCTTGATACGTTTAAAACAAATCATTTGATACTATTATAAGTGCATAGTGTATAAAACAACTTCAAATCATAAGTATCAATCATAGACGGCATAAGCGCCCCATCCCACTATGTCTCCATACTAGGCTCTACAAATAAAACGGCAAATGTCACGTATTTGGAAGCTGGATTTCCATATATGAACCGAGGCTAGGGATCGTCCCCTACCGATTCGAGACTGTCTAGCCCGAGTCTCAGGGACAGAACGCATCGACCCCTGGAGCGACAGGGCCGGTCCACCGATGTGGATTAGACGAAATCCTGAACACTACGTCTCTCCGCCCTTTGGGGCGTAAATGAGCCAACGAATGGCTCCATCGGACCCGGATCGTCCGATATAACCGAGGCGCCTCGCAACAGCAACAACCACATAGGTGAAAAGTATATAAATGTCAGGGCTGGTAGGTCACTGACACCACCCTAGCTAGAAAGAAACGCATGTCCTCCCTGAGGTCCTCTCCCGTTTTTGGTTCACAACCGGGGTGCGAGGCTCGCGAATCAACGCTACACAAAGCTACGCCACAAAGGCCGTGCTTTGATCACCAACCACAAGACTTTGCTTTTCAATAGAAGCCTTGATCATTTGCATCTTAGCATGCCACACAGGCAAACCATTCTATGCAAACGATATCAGTCACACAGAATGAAATCCGATGTCAAACACACAGTCCATTTACAAGTCCGTTCTGGGTCTGAACGAAACCGGAGGCACCTAGTACCCCGCATATCCATCAATCTCCAAGTACGGCTGGACGATCACCAACTGTTTCCATCTTCTTGGGTGTACAGCCCAATCAAGATCATCAGTAATCACCCAAACGACGTGAAGACTTCCGGTCTTCGACCACCGTCTTCATCTTCGACTTATCGTCGTATCAGTTATTCAGAATGGGATAAACCCGGTCTTTCTGAATAACTCGCGTATATTTTAAATAACTGTTACACAAACACAACATACGCCTCATTCCAATTCATCAGTCACTAACCGTAAATTGATCAAGAGAATAATTCTCCAAATATTAACCCCGAAGGCCGAAACCAACATCAGATCAATATCCAGAAAACCATTCTGCTTAGCTAACTGACAGTTAGTTTCTAAATTTCACATTCATGGGAACGGTTTCCATTAATTTTATCAAAGATAAATCATTAAAATTTATTCTTTAATCTACTTTTGAATATCAATTCAAACCAGTCGGGATTAACGAACTTTACCGAAGTAATTATTTGTTTTAATTTCCCAATCCCAACATATTCATCCCATGAAGTAAAATTGGTAATACTTCATATCTAACACCACGGTGTTATCGGTAAATTCAATTACCATTTCACGTTCAAATCTAATTAAAGATTTAACTATCTCCTGGAGCAAAACTGTTGATACTCCATTCTCGATTATTTCAATCTAATTAAAGATTCATTAAAACTCCACTTAGTTTTAATCGTTAACTGGGTTAAAGAATCAGTTTCATTTAAAACACGGTTCACGATAAACCCAAAACCACATTCCATTAATTATCGGATTAAAGAACGAGTGTTATTTAAAACACTGTCCACGATAAATCAAAAAATCAATATCAATTCAATTCCAATTAAATATTATTTAATTGGTACACTTCATTAAATCTAAGTAAAAAGATTTAATCTTTTCTCAACTGGGTTCAAGAACAGTGTTAGTCAAGACACCATTCACGACAAACCCAAATCACATTTGATATTAAATACAAGGCTCTGAATAGAAAATATCGCGGCTTATATTCAATATCAAATTCTACGACTAACAAATATCGTATTGGGAATAACGATATATATATATCTATATCTTTCAAATTTCAATAACAACATCTGTATAATCACGAAATCCAACATCGAAATATTCCGAAGACAATTTCGATTCAAATCCATTCCAATGCAATCATTGGAAATTCTGGTTATTTTCAAAACCATTTCAAATTCAATTTATTTATTTAAAAATAAATAGAATTATAATTCTAGTTCAAAACTTAGTTCATTTCGATAAAAATCCATTTTTATCTTTATGAATATGGGCTTTTTCATCCCAATTCTTTCTAAATCATTTCTCATGATTTTACACAAATTATTACTATTTTTAATAATTTTATCAAGGCCCGTACAGTCGATTTCCATCAACGGCCATCGAACTGCACTTACAATGACCTTTTTCAAATTTGATTTGGACATAATTCCAAATCCAACCGTTAGATTTCTAATTTCTAATATCGTTAGAAAGCTCTTTTCGATACGAACCCAACGATTCCGGTTTTAGGAGAATCCGACGCTCGGATCTCCCGCAATATCCGTTCGAAGTCAATGGTCGAAATTCGCGAACTACCGCGGCGCGGCGCGTTCTATTCAGGCCATTATATTATATATATAATATATATAATATATACTTCGTCGATTTCAATTCAAAACGTGCTTTATAAATCGTTTTAAATTCATTTTCAAAACGGTTTCAACTTCATATTCAATTTCAAATCAAAATTGAATATTCCAATTTAAATTCATTTTAAATTCATTTCAAATTGATTTCAATTCAAATTGATTTCTAATTCAATTTTAGTTCGTTTTCAATTCGAATTCATTTCTATTCCATTTCAATTCGAATTCATTTATATTCAATTTCAATTCGAATTCATTTATATTCAATTTAAATTCGAATTCATTTCTATTCAACTTCAATTCGAATTCGTTTATATTCAATTTCAATTCGAATTCGTTTATATTCAATTTCAATTCGAATTCATTTATATTCAATTCTTTTCAAAATATCGGATTTTGAAATCACTTTCGATATTCATTATAAAATGAATAAAATCGATATAAATATCGTTCACGTCAAAATGGCGTCAATCTAATCAATACGGCTTCATATATTCCTATTTTCAAATATTCTATTTCAAATATTTCTTTTTCAAATATTTCTATTTTAAAACTGGAATGAGGCCCAATCAATTACCATATAATGTTAATTATATGGATTTTCTACTACACATGTATATATCAACAACGATGAATAATCAACCATCATCCAAAGTGCATTCTACACTGTATAAGCATCAAATATAAATATTCAACGCTTATAACGGCCTGTCAATCAATCGATCGACATACAACTAAACAATCGGGATTAGTGTACGTCAAATATCATCCCAATACCCGTGTGGGGTTTCAAGCAATCAAACACATATTTTTATTTGTGCAGTTGGGCGATGTGTAAAATTTATCGTCCCAATAAATGTCCTTCAAATAGGTGTACATAAACAAACCGTCCGGTTTGTAAAAGAATATTTATTTATTCACATTCACGTTAAAAATTATATTTTTAACGATCAAACTATTTTATTCCACCTATGAATATTCTATTTGGTTCATTTATTAAATAAAATGTTATCTTTATTTTTCTAACTTATTTTTAGAAAATTTCGGCGGCATAACGGCACGATACTAGAAACGGGACAAGGCCTAGCCTTATCCCCGGTCTAGTGAAGGCCCACGCCATTCACACATCAATCAAATCAATTTCATTTCACCCAATAATTAAACAAACAAGCCATCCATGGTCTGTGGACGACGCGTGTCGGGTGCTACTAAACACCGTCTGCATCCTAGTATATATATTTATAACTAGAAAAATTAATTTGAAAGGTGAGAAGTTCTCACCAATAGCTATCCAACTTCACGACACTTCATTTATGGAAATCTTCGTCGTTCTTGCCTCTTGTTACTTTCCTTGCCCGTATTCTCTACATATGTAAAAATAACATTTTTACTTCGCTATTCGATATATAAAAATCGAATTTTTACTTTGCTATTTCTATTTAAAAAACAATGTTAATTTTATTTTCAAAATCAATGCAAAATTCATTTTCAAAAAGAATGCAAACTTTGTTTTCAAAGCTAATTCAAATTTTTGTTTTCAAAGCAAATTCAAATTTTTGTTCTCAAAGCAAATTCAAATTTTTTTCTGTCAAACTGCTTTTAAAACAATATTGTATTTAAATAAAGCAATTACCTTTCTCTGTTTACCTCGATAGTCACTGTCGCGCGAGCGTTCAAGGCTAGGGTTCAACTTTGCGATCGCTATAGGGGGCTAGCGCCAGATCGGAGGTTGCCACGCTGCTGTCCTTCACGAGCCGCACCTGCTGACCCCCCTCTGGTCGAAATCGATCGCCTGGGGAAGCGGCGGTTGGCCACAAAACGGCGGGCTTTCAGGAAGAGGAAGGATGAAGCTGGAGGGAGAAGAGAGAGAGGGTGGCAGAGGGGCGGAGGAGGAGGGAGGTGGAGGAAGAGGGAGCGCCATCGATCGGCGGCTAGACAGGGGCGTCTTCGAGGGTTGCGGTGGAGATTAAGGGAGGCTACGCGGGTTTTTTTTTATTTCTGAGGGGAGGCGGGTTTGGGAATTTAGGGTTGGGGGGGCTATTTATAAATATTTTATTTTAATTTCTTTTAATTTATTCTCCAATTATTTGTTTACCGATCCGAGATTGAAATCAGACCCAACGACTATCGCCCCTAGCTAATTACCCCCATTCCGAAGACAATGGGATATGCCAAGTAGGCTGATTCAATTGTTTCGATCAGTTTTCGCCAAAACCAACATATAACTCTATATATTGAATTTGAATGAGCATTTCAATTTACCGGGGTCACATACTAACAAGAAAAATTCCCGAAAAATATTTTCTAGCTTCGTATTGACGATACGGTCCTAACAAAACTAGTTTCGTCGAATTCTGAGACCGTTTGAAAAATGGCCAATTTCCAGTCGATAAAAATCAACTGAAACTGGTCAAACGCGTTTTCCTTTGCCACGCTCACATATTGATTCGAAAAATTAAGAAATTTGAAACCTAGCAATAATTTGACATCACGAACCCAACGAAAGTGGTTTCGTCGAAATCCGAGGTTGTTTGCAAAATGTCTATTTTTAAGGGCCTGAATTCCATAGCGACTATTCAGAATTTTCAACTGGACATATCTTTTGATTCCCGCTATGAAATTTTGATTTTTCGGATTCATTGGAAAGATATTATCAATTAGATCCTATTGTTTTTGGTTTCACTAAAATCCGGATTGTTTTGCACCCGGTATGTTCAATTGAAGTTTGAAATCGAATTATCGAACTACCGCGCCATTTTCAATTCCTTTTATAAATATAAATAAATACTTATATTCTAACGACGGCGTATATAATATATACGTTCGAATTCTATTCAAAATAAATTTCTCGTCGATTTTATTTAAAATAATTCATTTTAAATGTTCAAACTTCGCTAAAATTGCCAAAATAAAAATTTTAAACTGGCCCAGATTTTTGGGTTGTTACAAGTACTAGGGACGGTCCCAGTTTTAACTACCCTGCCGTTATGCTGCCGAAATTTTGAATAATATTCATGTGTTTGAATTATTTTCATTTGTTGAAACTATATTTATTCGTTGAATAGAAAACCTTCATGTGTTGAATTGAAACTCATTCGTTGATTAGAAATTCATGTGTTGAATGGTATTCGTGTTTTAAATATAAAAATCACATTCTTATCTATATATATAAACTATAGAAAACCTTCATGTGTTGAATCGATATTCATTCGTTGAATTGAAATTCATGTGTTGAATGGTATTCATATTTTGAAATAAATTGTTTTATAATAAAAATCACATTTTTATCATCTATACGAACTATATAAAATAAACTTGTTTTGAAATAAATTGTTTTATAATAAATATCCTATTTTTATCACCTATATGAAATATATAAAATAATCGTATTTTGAAATAAATTGTTTTACGTTAAAAATCACATTTTTATTATATACATGAATTGGTAAAAATAGTGAAGTGTTGAAATTGAAGCCAGTTAGATAAAAATATCATTTTTATCAAATGTATGAAAAGAATATAGTTTGAAATCGAAGAATCGATATATATATAAATAGAATTAAAATATATCGAATAATGACGCTGCAATTCGTATTTTGAAACTGTGATTTCAAACGATTATACCGAGAGATCCGACCATCGGATTTTCCCGAAACCGCAACCGTTGGGTCCGCTTTGGAAATATCTTTCCAACGACACCAACTTTGTAAAGATCCAACGGTTGGATTGTCTGGAATGTTTAATTCAAATCTGAAGAAAAATAGCGCCAGAATCGATTATATTTATATTTATATATAAATATAATTATATATAATCGAATAACGACGCTGCAATTCGTATTTTAAAATCGAAACTTCAAACGATTATACCGGGAGATCCGACCGTCGGATTTTCCCGAAACTGGAACCGTTGGATTCGTTTTGAAAAGATCTTTCTAATGATGTAAATTTTTTGATGATCCAACGGTTAGATTTTCAGATATGTGTAAATCAAATCTGAAGAAAAACAGCGCCACGGCCGCGTTATGGCCCGAAGCGTCGTTATGAATAAATTTGCTATATTAAAATAAATAAAAATAGCGATAAATCATTATAAAATATTATAAACGATATGGATGTGATTTAGAAATTAACTGAAGGTTGGCTAAGTCGAATGGTTTCCTGGGTGTTGATCTGATGTTGGTTTCGGCCTTCGGGGTTAATATTTGGGAAATCGTTCTCTTACTGATTGACGGTTAGGGACTAATGAATAGAAATGATGCATGTGTATGTTAGTGTTGCACTTGTTATTATATACGCGAGTTGTTCAGAAAGACCGGGTTTATCCCATTCTAAATAACTGAATCGACGATAAGAAATCGAAGATGAAGACGGTGGTCGAAGACCGGAGATCTTCACCTCGTTTGGATGGTAACCGAGGTCCTGATTGGGAGGCATCCCGAAATATGGATAATGAGTGGTGATCGTCTAGACGTACGTGGTGGTCGATGGGTTTGCGAGGTATATAGTGCCTCCGGTTTCGTTCAGACCCAGAACGGACTTGCAAATGGATAGTGTGTCTGACATTGGAATTTATTCTGTGTGATTGATAGCCATCAGTTGCACGGTGTGAATTACATGTGTGGTATGCTAAGATGCAGTGATCAGGGCTTCTGTTGAAAAGCAAAGTCTTGTGGTGATGATCAAAGCACCGCCTGTGTGGCGTAGCTTTGTGTATAACGTAAAGTCGCGAGCCTCACACCCTGGTATGAACCAGAAACGGGAGAGGACATCAGGGAGGGCCTGCGTTTCTTTCTAGCTAGAAGTGGCGTCAGTGGTTTTACACGCCCTGATGAGTTTGACTTATGTGGTTGTTACTGTTGCGAGGGGCCTCGGTTTGATCGGACGATCCGGGTCCGATGGAGTCATTCGTTGGCTCGTTTACGCCCCAAAGGGCGGGGAAACGTAGTGTTCAGGTATAATAATCCACATCGGTGGACCGGCCCTGACGATCCATAGGGTCGATGCGCTCTAACCCTGAGACATGGGCTAGATTGTCTCGAAGTCGGTAAGGACTATCTTTTGCCTTGGTTCATGATGGAAATCCAATTTCCAAATACGACATCGTGCGGTTTTGATTTTATATTTATATGGTGACATGATATATGGTACCCATGCCATCTATGATTGATAGTTATGATTGAAATTGTTTTTGAAACATATAAACACTAGTAATAATATCAAATGCTTTTTTTTATCTGTATCAATCATATTTTGGCCATTATAAGGTAAAACTCTATCCTCCAGTTTGCGTTGCATTGTGTGATGGGAACTGAGTCTTATAATGGCTTCATTTTTATAAAAGGCATTGCAATGTTTAAAAGAAAGATTTGTTTTTAAAGCACTGGCAATCCAATGGAGTAAACCCGTTCCACGAAAGTGGCGTGGTCCTATGATTAGCTATATTATAAATGTGTTGAGTAGATTTCTCATACCAGTCCCATGACTGACTCGTAGTTTGTTTCACTTTCAAACTCGGGTGCCCCTTTTTCTACACGGGCAGCCTTGTATTCAGGTTTAGCTGGCTCTTTCTGGATGGCTGGAGCTGAAGATGGATTCTATTATTTATCTCTTTTTATGCTGTTCAGCTCCTATTGTACATATTTTGTTTGTTTCTGCTGTAGACATTTATGTATAGCTGAACTGTATTTGTACTAAGTATGATCCTGTATACTGTGTAACTCTGATGATTACGTTTATCTAGTGTATTCTGTTGTACATTATCTGGTGTATTTATTTAATTCGGTTCTGCTATTATCTGTTTCTATGTTATATTCCAAAGATTACCCTTGTCTCCGTCTGTACGGGAAATGGGGTCGTCACATCCAGTAACGATGTTTTATATAACTTCAGTTTAATCCAATAAAAAGGATTTTGGAAATGTGATCCAAATGTAATCAGAAATGTTCCTAAACATAGAAAATGGAATGGTGTGAATAATATAGAAATTAAGAAATGGAAATTGAAAGATGTTTTCCAATATTAAAACATGTATTTCTAAATATAGAAATAAGAAATGTGTAGAGATAGAAATGTTTCTAACATTTATAACATATATTTCTTGGTATATGGGAAAATAAAGAGTTAATACAATTTGGAAATTTTATCCAAAAATATGAAGGCCGAATGAGTTTTATGAAATATCAAGGGAAGATAAGGAAATGGGAAAATGATAATTTAATAAGTAATTGATTTAAAAAGGGTCGAGTATCGTTTGATGCTTGATCGGTAGAATTTCCATTGGGAAATAGGACCACTAATTGTATGGATGTTCCTTTGATAGTTAAATCACCGACTATCGGAGTTTTGATTTATTTTATACCTCCGTTGTCAATACGGAGACCAAGATCAGGTTATTATCTGAAAACCACTCCATATGGGCATAAATGTTAAGAATAAAATTATGCTGAAGATGATTGAAGACGGAATAAAGTGGAAGGGATGTTCTATTAATCCTAGGTAGAAATTGCCCAAGATGGATTAATAGAATGGTGCCTCCGGTTTGTCCAGTCCCATGACAACATACATGAACAGATCTGACGATGTAGCATTCAAAGTATATGATGGCAAGAAGTTCTAAAAAGGAAATCGTGACCTCAAGCCTCATCACCGGGGAAATGATAGAAATCGGGCAGGCAGCATGGCCAAGTGGGTCATTCACATTAGGGATATAATAACCTAATCTAGAGAAATTTCATTTGCTTCTTATTCTATTCGCTGCTATATGCTTTTGTTAATGGGTGTTGATCACAAACGTTGGTGATAATATGCTCGGTACACTCAAGTTTAATGATTGGTCAGCCATGTGTGGTCGGGTTGCAAGAAGTTCTTGTTGAACCCCGGTGTATCCCCTCAAGGGTACACTGATCGAAAGGTGGTTCCATACCTTGTCATAGTTGAAATCCAATCTCCAATAAGCGCTCTGCGTTTTTTTGATTTTATATTACATATGGAGCGTGAGATGCAAGCGTTCCACTAGATTGCTATTTATTTGATTTAGACACTATTATAATACCATTGGATTTGATATCAAAATATTTTTGGTTATCGTAACGTAAAAACCATCCGTGTTTATGTGTGGATTGGTCTTACGATTATCATTTCTTTTGAAAGGATTTTTGAAAGTTAAACAAGTGGTTGGAGTTTACTCACACCAATCCCATGACTGACCCAGCGTTTATTTTGTCTTGTTTTACCCTAAACTCTTGGGTGCCCAAATTTGTACGGGCATCAAGAAGTCAGGATTTTATAGGTTTAATTGGAGGAACTTGGAGCATAAGGTTTCATAAATTAGCTATAGACTATCACATATTCCATTGTGCACTATGTTTGTATCTAGAAACAGGTGTTTATAACTATTCCAGAAATGGTCGTTGTGCTCTGATAATGGTATGTATATACAGTTACTAATTTGTATTTCAAAAGTTACATTATTTATTATATTTTTATATGTTCCGCTGTGAGATTTGTGTTCTTCATTTTCTTCTATTCTAACTTTTCTTTCTATTTCTCATCCTCTAACTTCATTCTATTAATGATTCGTATTTCTGTGCAATTTGGGTTGGACGGGTGGTATGATTAATCAACTCAAAGGGTACGGAAATTCGGGCCATTACATTTGGTATCAGAGCTGAAGGTTGAGTAGTAACTTTGGCTCTATGGCGTAACTCAATAGAGATGGGGTTAACAATATCCCAGATTGAGTTTGAGTGTATATATGAGCGCGTATTTGTAAATTTGATATTAAATTGTTTTATATTATGCTGGTTGGTTTGTTGAGTGGTTTATGAATTATGGTCGATATAGTATGTACACCTGTATCGATAAGTGTTTCTAAACTCTCGGACAGAGCAATTCGATATAGTATCATTTTAAAATGGGTAAATGAAATAATTTTGCCCAAAAAGTATTTTGACATAAAAGGAATAATTTTCTGAAATGATTGATTTGGTTATTGTTATTATAATCAAATGAGATTATAATATTAAGTCAGGTATATATATGACCAAATGGAATTTGTATATGAATAAGATATATAAATGTGCTTAATTAAAATTGGATTCAGACTTAAATTTGGAATTTAGATTCCGAATGTTAAGTAAATATTTTCTAAAGTATTTTAAAAGCAATAAAACATTACTTTGAAGGATTTTTGAATAAGAATGGTTTTTAAATGGATTTTGGAAGTGATTAAGCACTGAAATCACTTCAGTGGCGAGAAAATAATTCTAACAATGGATCACGACATTATCGGTGTTCATTTTCAAATTTCTGAGTGATAGATTTCTACCGTAATAATCAAAAATGGGAGATTTTTTTGAGAAAAACAAATTGCTATAAAAATTCAAATGTTCTGAATTGAATAGTTATAAATATTGTATATGGTCTCTATATTGATTTGAAATAAAAGCCGAGAATTTGAATTTTAGATTTAAAATTTGACTTATGAAACTGAATAAATTAAAACCAGATGGATAAAATTTACGTTAAAAGAATTGGAAATACTCCAAGAAAGAAAAGAAATCAAAAGTAAATAAATTGATTTAAAATCAATTTGTAAGATATAGATGTATATGTGCATTGATGGTGAACTAAATATAAGGATATCGATTGAAAATCATTCCAAACTAAACAAAATGGTGTATAAATCCATTGAAATGAAATTTGGGTGCAAATAAGTGATAAAAACTTTGCCAAATAACTTTATGAAACAATCCATGAGTATATAACGTGAATTGGATTGTCATTTGATATAAACTGAAGTAAATGAATTGATCTAAACCCAAGTTGTAATGAATAGGGATTCAATGCAAAAGCGTTGATAAGAAATTTTGTGCTTGTACGGACTAAAGGATTGAGTGATTACTTAAATATCAATTATTGAAACTTGCTTGTTAAATTGAGTGATTACAGGTGCGTGGAACTATTGGCTTGACCTTGGCTGCGTAAACAGCATATGAATTAAGCGATTTCGATTTATAACGCTTATACAAGGTACGCCTACGTGAAAATACAAAAATTAGTTTTGAATTTTGTTTTCCGACTTTGTGGGTTAATGTGTGTGTGTATATATATATATTTATTGTTCCTGCGATATCGCAAAAGTCGCTCCGTACAGGGGAGGCTCTACCAAAATTTTCCATAAATTCAAGGTGTTATGAAATTTAAGAATTTTAAACATTTTTGTTAGAGAAAATATATTATTATTTTAATTGAAATTTATTGTTCAATTAAAGCTGAAATTTACAAGTAAAACAAATGATTTTTAGCTTAATCAATAGGATTGGTTGCACTCATTCTACCTTAGGACGAAATTCTTTTAAGGGGGAAGGAATGTAACGACCCTGATTTCTAGCCGTTAATTATAAAACATTTAAATTGTTTAAATGTTGTATTAGAAATATAAATTGAAATTTATATTGAATTTATTATTTAAAAAGATGAGTTGACATATAATTTATAATTAAATTTAAAACAAGCTCGTAATGTCATGGTAGTTCGTAATATTACATTTTGTACTTCAATTGAATATACAGGATCCATTATAAGTCGGATTTGTTTGAAACAAGAAACTTTCGAATCAATTGAACTACATTTTTCTAGTGGAAGAGAAAAATCGATCGTTTTATGGATTGTGAGTTATGTCCAAATCAAATTTTCAAATAGTCGCTATGGAATTGTTTATATATTATAACGATTTATTATATAAATAAATCAATTTTAAATAAACCAAATATCATTTTAATTTGAAATATCGAGTTTAAAATCTAAATATGTTTATTTTGGAGTTATATGATGTTCTGTTCGAATAAATACAATAACAATTATTTTTTATTATTTAATTGATTTTTTGTTGAATTTATTTATATTTTAATCAATATATTTAAGCATTTAAAATAGCCTTTTTTGCAAATGATCTCAGAATTTGACGAAACCAGATCCATTATGTCCAGAATAATTTATTATTGTAAGATTTCAAGTTCCAAACCAATTGGAGTTGTTACGTGAGCATACGAAAATTAAACATGAATTAGTTGACAAATTTAATATTCAAAATTTCGCTATTTTTCCAAACAGAGTCGAAATTTGGCGAAACAAGTTTTGTTGAGTCCGGAATGTTAAATTTCAGCGAAATGTCAAATTTCATTTCAATCAGATTTAGTATGTTTTCGTATGAACGTTAAACGCTCAACGTGAAATAAGATGGAATATTCCAGGAATATCCTTAGCAACCCTTATAAAATATCGCAGCCTCCACAACCCTTGCTCACCTTCTTCCTTTAGTCAATGTAAATTATAGCCGCCAGTTATTTTAATTCTTCAAAAAAATTTATTAAATCAAAATTAAAATGAAATCACTATATTTTTTTTATTCGTTAGTCTTCGTTTTTCGAAAGCTTCTTACTGATATCCATTATGATTGGTGCGATCACCTTTCTGGTGCTAGAGTTTTTGGCAACCGCTGCCTAGGGCACAATTTTGTGGAAGGAACAGGTGATGAGGGAAGTTGATGGCCAAAGAGAAGAGGGAGGAGATAGTCAGACATGCTGAACGAAAATGGTGCGATTATCAGTGATCGTCTCTGGTGGTCGATCTTGCTGCCTAATCAATTTCCGGTTACAAGCAGTTTGAAACAACCCAAACTCGTCCTTACAGGAAAGCCCGGATTAAGTTGAGAACACGACAAATCAGAACACAAATAATAGAATATTTCATTGCTATTACAACAATTACATCAGAGTACAAGACATCAGAGTATAAATAAATAATATACATCAAAAAAATATCAGTGATTTAAATTACATTAGCAGCAGAAGAATAGTACATAATACAACTGAAACAAATACACGGATGCAAAGCTTTCTGAATATAGCTCTAGCTGTAAATCCAAGATCCTGGAAAAAAAAATCTGCAAAAACCAAAACTACTAGCTGCCCGTATGGAAAATAAGGGCACCCAGAGTTTAGGTTAAAATAATAAACTCCAGGTCCTCCATGGGACTGGTGTGAGAACTAAACTACTTATTTAAAACTTTACTTTAAAATAGAGTAAATCAAGGGACCATGCCGTATAACACAGAACGAGTTTTCTCCCAAGAATACCAGTGCATAAAACAAATAGCATTATGATTTTTGGAAAAATGAAGCTATTATAAGACTTAGGTCCCATCACACAATGCAACGCAAGCCGGAAGATAGATTTTTACCTTATAATAGCAAAACATGCTTGGTACGTTTAAAACAAATCATTTTGGTATTATTACAGGCGTATAGTATCAAAATCAACTTCGAATATAAATGTATCAATCATAGACGGCATAATACCCCATCCTACTATGTCTCCATACTAGTTCTGCAATTAAAACGGAAATGTCACATATTGGAAATTGGATTCCATCTATGAGTCGAGGCAAGAGATAGATCCTCACCGATTCGAGACACTCTAGCACATGTCTTAGGACTTGGACACTGGCGAGCCCTATGAACGGTAGGAATGATCCACACATACTTTAGTGGATTAATTATTCCTGAACAATACGTTTCCTGGTTCTATCGGACCTATCACTTGGCCAGTAGCGACCAATATCTAGAGCCGCTAGGGACTCAAACCGAGGTGCCTCGCAATCCATCATCCACATAATTAACAATGTATGGGTTCCATACCATAACACTACTTCTAACTAGAAAGAAACGCAAGTTCACCCTACGGTCAAAATCTCGTTTTTGACTCATACCAGGTGTGAGGCTCGCGAATTAATGCTATACGCAAAGCTATGATATTTAAATCCGTGCTTTGATCATCAACCACAAGACTTTGCTTTTCAAAAAAAGCCTTGATCATTTGCATCTCAGCATGCCACACTGACAATTCACGCCATGCAACTGATGTCTAACAATATATAACCTCTAAGCTCGTACATCTCAGAGAAGGGTGTTAAGCAAGAGAATAAATTCTCCTCCACCAAACAGATATATATTTAATAGAAATCAATCCACACAGAATAAAATCCAATGTCAGACACACATCCATTTACAAGTTTGTTCTGGGTATGAACAAAACCAAAGGCACCTTATTACTCGTCCCATATGTCCAATACAAGAGAGAGGTCCTCGCATATCCGGTCGATATCCAAGTACGTCTGGACAATCACCACTTATTACCTTGTCTTGGGTGTACATCCCAATCAAGACATCAGTAATCATCCAAACGATGTGAAGAACTTTGGTATTCAACCACAGTCTTCATCGTCGACTTATCGTCGAATCAATTATTCAGAATGGGTATAAACCCGACCTTTTCGGATAATTCAAGTATCTTATAATCAAGTGCTATAAAACACAACATATGCCTCATTCCAATCCATAATATTCTTTTATTCAAATATTTTATTCATAATTTAAACCAATTTAAAGTTTTCCAAACTAGTTGGGATTAACGCACCTTACCGAAGTAATCATTTGTTTTATTTCCCAATCCCGACCTATTCATCCCATGGATCTAAACTGATAGCACTCCATATCTAACACCGCGGTGTTATCGATAAATTTAATTGCCATTTCACGTTCAAATCTAATTAAAGATTTAACTATCGCTTGGAGCAAAACTGGTGGTACTCCATTCTTGATCATTTAACAAATTTGATAATTTAAATTATCACATTCACATTTCAATCTAATTAAAGATTCATTAAAACTACACTTAGTTTTAGTCTTTCAATAATCATTATTTAATGATTATTTATTTTTGGGAAATCAAACATGCCGCATCGACAATCTACGTCGTACCATTGATTTCTGCCAATATATAACCTCTAAGCTCATACGTCTTAGAGAAGGGTGTAAGCAAGAGAATAAATTCTCTGCCACCAAACAGATATATATTTAGCAGTGGTCAACAATACAGTTTGAAATACAATGTGAGACATATAATCCTGCCTTTAACTGGGTTAAAGAACAAATGTCATTTAAAACACAGTTCACGATAAACCCAAAATCACATTCCACTAATTATGGAATCTTCACGAAAAACTGATCAATATATAATCGATATCAATTTCTGTATCTAACTAATAAAGAAAATGGAATAATGACAAAGCCTTTTAAATTCCATACATATTAACAGTTTTCCTCCACAGAAGTTCACCTTAGTTATTACTAAATCAAATTCCATCCAATTCCAATTTAATATATTAAATTGGAAAACATTACTTTGGAAATTTTCCATTAAATCTTAATAAAGATTCATAAATTCCAAATCACATTCACTGTTAATCGGGTTAAAGAACGAATGTCGTTAAAAACACAGTTCACAATAAACCCAATTCACATTCCATTTTTATTTCAATTACTAAATATAACTGGAAACTCTAATAATCCTAATTAAAAGACTTATTCTTTTCACATGGGGTTTAAGAACAGTGTTATTTAAGACACCATTCATGATAAACCCAAAATCCAATATAAGGCTCTAAACAGAAATTATATTGGCTTATATTCAATATAGAATTCTAAAACCAACACATACCGTATGGGGAATAACGATATATATCTATCTTCGAAATTCCTCCACAGTATCCGTATAGTCATGGAATCCAATATCGAAATCTCCCGAAGATGATTTCTATTCGAATCCATTATAATTCATACATTGGAAAATTCTGGTTAGATTAAAACCTTTCTCAAATCCAATTTATTTATTTAAAAATTATTGGATTTCAAATCTAGTTAATAACTAGTTCATATAGATAGAAATATATTTTTATCTTTTCAAATAGGAAATTTTCATCCAAACTCTTTCCAAATCATTTATTTTAATTTTACACAAATTATTAATATTTTTAATAATTTTATCAAGGCCCGTACAGTCGGTTTACAATAACAGTCATCGAACTGCATCCATAGTGACCTTTTCCAAATTTGATTTGGATATATTTCCAAATACAACTGTTAAAAATTAAATCTCTTATATTCTTGGAAAGCTCTTTTCGATACGAATCTAGTGGTTCTGGTTTTAGGAGAATCCGACGGTCTGATCTCCCATAATGTAAATTCGAAGTCAGTGGTCGAAATTCGCATACGGCCGCAGCGCGACGCGTTCTATTCAAGCCATTAATATACATAATATATATATATAATATATTTCGTTCAAAATGTATTTTATATATTCATTTTAAAAACGATTCCCACTTTCACTTTAATTTTAAATCAAAATTGAATACTCCTTATCATTATAATATTTAAAAGATAATATTTTCAAAATATTAGATTTTGAAATCATTTCCTTTTTCGATATTCATTATAAAAATGAATATAATTGATATAAATATCGTTCGCGTTAAAATGGCGCATAACTAATCTACACGGGTTCACACATTTCAATATTCTCGTATCCATCCAAAATCGGACATCAAATTAACATTTTAATCCTTCGTTGAATATTATTTTAAAATAAATATTCGTTATTTCTGAATTGGAATCAGACCTAATCTAATACCATATAATTTATTTACATGGATTTCATACATCACATGGATACAACAACAATGATAAGCAATCAGCCATCATCCAGAGTGCATTATACAACTGCATAAGCATTAAATATAAATAATTAATGCTTACAACAGTCTGTCAACCAATCGATTGACATACGACTAAATAATTGGGATTAGTGTATATCAAATATCATCCCAATACCTGTGTGGGGTTTCAACCAACAAAAACTGAATATTATTGGTGTAGTTGGGCGATGTGTAAAATTTATTGTCACAATCCATGTCAGTTAAATGGGTGTACCTAAACAAATTGTCAGATTTGTAAATGAATATTTATTTTCATTTCAGGAGAATTTTATACCGTTCACATATACGTTAAAAATTACATCTTTAACAATAAAATATTTATTTTAACACCTGGCTATTTTATATAATTCATTTATTCAATAAAAATGATATTTTATTGTTTAAACAATTCAACATATGAATATTTTATACAGTTCATATACACATTTAAAATAACATTTTTAATGAATACATATTTATTTTAGAAAATTTCGGCATTATAACGGCACGATATTAAAACTGGAATAATGTATAGCATTACCCTTCTCCTAATACTAGCTTGCGCCATACACAATCAATCCAATCCATCACAAAACCACAATACAATCAATAACCACAGTACAACCAATTTTCCACAATACAATACAAACAACAACCATGGTTTGTACAATAAATAGTGTCGGGGAATATTAAGCCCCGTCTGCATCCTAGTATATATTTAACTGTAAAATAATTAGAGTGAGAAGGAGTTCTCACTTTGGGATCCACTCCGCCATGCTTCTCTGACGTTCTGATTCGCTGTTCTAATTCCAGAATTTGCAGACGAGGTCCAATCTTCACATGGTCTTTTTTTTAGTTTAAATGCGCCATTCGAGACAACTTTTGCCTAGTGGCCTTTCTTTCAAAATTGCTCCATTTCGCCGGAAATCGCGAAAAGACAGTATTTGGACAGCAGACTTTGGACGTGTTTTCTGAACAACATTGCAACCCAAAATATGGCTTCCATATACCCAAATCGAAGAGAAAATCGTGCTCTTTGATGGCATTGTGGAGTTTTGGCTATAGGGGCTCGGTTTGGAAGATATGGGTTGTGGAAGCTCAGGGTGTTAAATGCAAAAGTGAAAATATATAAAAATTTGATTTTTAAATGGAGGGGGCCTCGCTGGTCAGAGTTGTGGTTGGAGCAGGTGGCCCTGGGGTCAGGGAGTGGTGAAGTGGCGGCGGCGGTGGGTGGTGGGCTCGTGGTGACGGTGGAAGCATCGGATTGGGGCTAGGGTTTTTAAAAAAGAAGGAGGAGAGATAGAAGGGCGGGTTTGTTGGCTGGAGAAGAAAGCGATCGTCGGAGGGGAGGGGGCTGACTGGGCGGTGGCGCATTGGCGAGGAGGGGGTGAGCGATGGGGTGTGGTTTCCCCTTTTTCCTTTTTTATTTCTACGCGTTGACTGAGTAGGGAAGAGAGAGAGAGGAATATATATACATTATTTAATTTAAATCCCAAAAAGTTAAATTTTTATCCTATCTCCAAATCGAACCCAATGGTTGTTGCCCCTAACCAAATACCCTCATTCCAAATGCAACGGGATATGGTTCATAAGCCAATTCTGTTTTGGTCAGTTTTTATCAGAATCAAAATATAAATTAATATAACATTCAAAATTGATTTCAATGTACATTTTAATTTACCAGGGCCGCATACCGACTCCAAAAGTTCCAGGAAAATAAATCTAGTTATGTTTTGATGACACAGTCGTAACAAAACTAATTTCGTCGAATTTGGAGATCGTTTGAAAAATGTCCATTTTCTAGTCGATTAAATTCAAACTAAAATTACCAAACGCGTTTGAATTCACCACGCTCACATATTAATTCCAAAAAATATGAAAACTAGAATCTAGCAATAATTTGACATTCCGGATCCAAAAAAAAGTGGTTTCGTCGAAAACAGAGGTCATTTGCAAAATGGCTATTTTTAAGGCTATATATTATATTAAAATATATATAAATTCCATAGTGACTATTTTAAATTTTAAACTGGCCATAACTTTCTATTTATATTATAAAATATGGATTTTTCACATTAGTTAGAAAGATATAATTAAATAGAGTCAAATATTTTTGGTTTTACTAAAATCCGATTTATTTTGAATTCTGTACGTTCATTTAAAGTTCAAAATCGAATTTTCAAACTAACACGCCATTTCAGGCTCGTTTTATAATTAAAAATAATATACATTCTAACTTCAAATTAAATAAATTTTTAGTTGTTATTATTTAAAATAAACCATTTTAAATATTCAAAATCCATTAAAATAGCTAAAATAAAGAAGTTAAATTGGTTCAGAAATTCCACGCAGACCTGCTGCTTGCGTGCGAGTGAGAGGTAAATTGTAACACCCCACATCCATTAATGTCACTCACTAAGGGAATGTATTAACTTTGATGGAGTATTATAGGTGTATAGAACATAATATCACAAGACAGATATATAAAATGGTACTTAAGAAAATTCAAAATTTATTCATTGTAGCAGAAAAGCAAAACATGTTTGGTTACAACATCAAAACCACATACTAGAGTCAAGTACACAAATATCCATCTTGTACAAAATTATTATTAGAGTACATAAAAGTAAAACCATAATCCCACTCCAAATAGCCATAATGAAAAAGAGATAAAGTTGAGCTTTACTTTCAACACTTCCAAACACCCTGAGGACCTGGGGGGAGGGAAGAAAGAAAAGAGGTGAAACAAAAAGGGGTCAGACATACATCTGGCGAGTCCAGTGACTTTAACTTTATAATTAGTAAAGTAACAGGATAAGGACAAACTGGATATCAGAAATGACTGTCACATAAGCAAGTATGACAAGGTGAACAAGATGAACAAGATATAACGTTGATTTCGCTTCTAATCACTATAAGATAATTCCTACACCACACCAATGCTAATTTCACTGCACCATTACTAGTACCATACTGAAAGTTGATCCCTCTTACTAATCATAATAATAATGGTAGTTTCATGTACTCCTTGCTGTTGTTATAGGTGTCGCCTGCTCCTATCTCCACTAGTTGTACCCACTACCCTCCCCATTCGATCGACTCCCTAACTCGTAGACACCCGTGCTGGTCCCATAGTAGGGTGTATCACTCCCTAAAGTGGCAACTTGATACTACTAAAAGTGCACGGCTTATACCTACACGATGCAACAACGTTTTACCTAACAGCCCGGACCCACGCAGCACATGACTCCGTTGGACTTACGTTGCCACCGCTTACTCTTTACTGACCTCTTACAATCAAACACAGTAAGTGTGCCCCGTCCTCGACCTAGTTAGAGCTCACATATATACAGAATGGGTTACTGGTTGAAAAGGGATCACACACTTGACACAAGCTTCCCACTTAAGCTGGGTCCCCGCTAGGAATTCTCACTTAACCCCTTCTTATTTCCATGTCTTCTTACATGTTTCACCATGGTCAAGTGCTTCAAATTATATTTCACATGTCACTCATGTCACCCGCTTAACTCCCATGTCTTACTACATGTCTTATCTTGGTTAAGTGTTTAATAATTCATTATAACCGTAATCATGCAAGACCTCCCACATTAGATTACCGTCTTGCGGTTGCTGGATATGCTGGGTGGTTTCGGGCAGTCTTATACTGCAATCTGAATCTAAGCTCATGTCTTTGCATTATTACGTATCTAATTTCTTCTTTTGACCTCTCACATTAGATTACAAAATTATGGTTGCTGGATGTGCCGGGCGGTTCCAGGCAGTCTTATACCGCAATTCGAATCTAACCTCGTGTCTTAGGCGTTCATTATCACTTTCTCAATTCATGTCCCCAATTTCAAATCTTGGACTATAATATATATACCCCTAATTGTGTTCATTATTTTAACCTAAATTTATGTCCATAATCTTTTGTAAACGATTTGTACCAATTCATGCCCCGAATCAATTACATGATTTCAAGTCTTTTTATGCCCAACTGTATATTACTCAATAATTTCCCCAAACTTTTCCCACAACATTCCCACGTCATTCGTACCTATAATGTAATGTCCCGTGTATTTTCTAGTTAAATATTTAACTTATTTTATATTTATTTAGAATGAATCTAAAATATATATTTCGTAAGTTCGAATGTTATAATTTTATATATAAACGATGTCATTTATTTAATAAATTTAAATGGATTTCCGTATGATAGGGATATACACAATAATAATTTGCCCAAGAACAGATATGAGAACAGTTATAAAATGTCAAGTATGAACAGGTAGAGCCAATTACATATGCTTCAGGTTTCAATGATGTATATGCTGAACAAATCATAGTGGGTGTCACTGTAGTTCACAAATCAGGTTAAATTCACAAGGCGAAGAACAGGTGTGTTATACCCAAATAATCAAGTGTGTACATATAATTTCATCTAGAATCCATTGGTGTGAATTCATTCCTGATGATGCTTAAGTAATAAAAGTCGTGACCACAACATATCATGACACATATATGTTCTTTTGCCTGCATTTTAAAAGTTATATGCTCTGTTATACTCGAAAAGTTAACAAGTACTTAAGTTGGTTTCATCCAAATCAAAGTAGGGTTCACCGAAACAGCAAAAACCGTCTGAGTATGCAATATACTGTTAAATATAAAAGCTTGACAAATAGTCTAAAATAGCAAGTATCTAAGACAGCAAGTATCGCCAGTATTCATATTCATTTCATTTTAAAGAACTGATATGAACAGCCATTTCAAAATCTAAACTCTAGTACAACAAATCACGAAAATCAGTAAATCGACAGTGAACAAACAGCTAGAAAATCTAATTATATACATAAATTACACCATCAAATTTACAGATTCAAATCCAATAACATATCGTCATACAGGAAGATCTACAATAAAATCTTCACAACATCAAGTCTTCATCACCAGCAGATTGGATCTGAAAGGAAAAGAAGAAAGCTATGAGTAGCTAGCATATATGTATAGGTATATGTATGGAGTGTAAGATTTGAAAGAAAGAAAAAAAATAAAGAAGATAGCCGAACAGCTAATGAAATAGCTAAAACAAAATAGAACACTAAAAGTAAATCAATACATGAATATATCTATACCAGCTAAGGTACATGTATATTCAGAAAAATCTCATAGGAAAATCCATAAACTGATTTGCCCTTGAAATGTCACAATCCAAATCTGTGAAATCAAATTACACAAATTGATAGCTGTGATCACCCAAACATGACAATTTCACAATGCAGATCCGTAATCCAATTAAAATAATTTGATAGAAGACAAGTCCATGTGAACAAAACAGTAACCATAGCTGTATGGGTTAACAGATAGAAACAGCTCGGTCGTGCAGTATTTGCACATGGAAATCTAACACAAAATCTATACCACATTGAAACAATCAAAACAGATAATGTATCCGCATTCAGAAAATCTGACGTACAGATTGTTCTGAGGTACATACCATATCCCAATTCAAATCCGAAATTTGATAGTTATACGCAACAATAAATACGAACAGACGAGACTATACGAATGAACAACACATAGCTTAACCAAATCTAGGTATAAACAGTTCAATTTTCATACATGGATCCAAGCAAACAATACATAGAAATCCAACAAATCTTCACATCACGGTTATAAGACAACACGCAAACATCAAAAGGGATCCATCAGGGTACCAATAGTTGAAAATACAACTGAATGAGAAGGGTAAACGCCTAAAACCTAAGCACTGTAAAGTCTCTAACTAGGATGGACAATTCGAAATTACAGTGATCACTTCTAGTATAAATATGGGTCGCACATCACAATTGCTCCAAGAACAAACGATGAACGAAGTAAACAAAAGATAAAACCGAATTCAAATCAAAAAGGAAATTCAAAACAAAAATTAATTTGAAAAAAAAATACTTAGCTTGGGTTCGGTCTTCGGCTTCGCTCTTCTCATCTTCGTAGGTTGTCGGAGAACCTGAACAAGGCCGAGGCGAGGTAGAAAGGACGGAGGAGGGTTTGCTTCGTCAGGGAAGAGATATGGTTTCGATCGGTTGCAGGAGGGTTCCATTTTCTTTCTTTTTTTTTCTCTGGAATTTTGAGGCGGCGGATTTGTTTGGGGAATGAAGGAAGGACAAGGGTTTCAGGGTATAAAAGATGGGCGGGTTGGGCTATTTGGTAATGGGCTGGACAAAGAGGTAAGTAAAGCCCATCCTTTTGTTTTTGATTTTATTCAAGGTTTAATCAATTTAAATGTTTATAAAACTTCGAATATTAATTACGAATGCATACGTAATCAGATTCAGACGAAACGAAAAACACCGTGACCCTGAAGACGAGTACGACATGATGGATAAGGACTGAGCAGGGAAGGCAGCAGCTGAATTTTTTCAAATGAATTAAACGCAGTTTAATTCGACTAAAATGGGCTGATCTATCGACGAACCAATCCAGGTGAGTTAACCTCATTCAGTTTTCCCCATTTATATTTGATGTAAATTGGGTTTTGTTTTATGTACTCTGGTTGCTAGAAATGACTGTCTGCTAGTTATATCTGGTTGATTTGAAATTGGAATTTAAACTGTTGTTTAAATTCAGGGAATTATAGAATCGTTATTTTTAACGATTGAATCCAATAAAGGAAATTCTCCTTGATTTACACGTTTATGAAATAATCGTGTTTGAAATTATGTGAATTGTTTGCATGATCTGGTTGTGGATTGAGGGTCGTCCTTTATTACCAGATAAAGGAAACAGTTGGGTTGGGCAATTGATTTGATTGATGAACAATTGAATTGAAATTCAACGTTTGATTGGTTTAACCAGTGACAATAGTGGTTGAGTAATTTGGTATCACCTTGCGTACCCGAGAATCATGAATTTTTATCATCAAGTGGGTCGACCCTTATGATATTATACATTTATTTTATAATTTCAGTAAGTTCAAGTATATTATTTTGAATAGAGCAATTTTAAAGAAAAATAAAAAAATTTATTATCCAGTTAATCGAATTAGGGTTTAATTGAATATTTGTTATTAAATTGGAATTGATCGAGTATAGTTATTTGAGACAGAGTTAGTCAAACATAGTTATTCAAGATGAGTACCATTTCGTAAGACTGCCAGTGTAATTCACAGGGCTGCAGATAGCCTACGGCGGTCGGATGTTTCCTGAGGGAATCAGGTGTAACCATTGTGATCGCTGCGATCTAGAGTCGAGCGAATAGTGTTAAATCAAATAGTAGTTATCAATAAAGGTTAATTAGATCGAGTTAGTCAAAGTTGAGTTAATTAGGTCGAGTTGGCCAAATTTAGTTAAATAAGTCAAGTTAGTTGAGTAGAGTTAACCAGTTAGAGTTAATCAGTTAGAGTAACCAGTTAGAGTAAATCAGGTGGAGTTAGTCCGGTAGAGTTAACCAGTTATGGTTAATCAATTAAAGTAAATTGATTGGAATTAAATCAAATTAGAGTATTCAAATGGGGTTAATCAGGTTTGAGTTAATCGAGTAGTAGTAATTGAATAGAGTTAGTAAAAAGGAATTAATCGAATATCACTTATTCGAAGTAAAGTTATCAAATATAGTTTATTCTAGAAGTGAGTTAAATTGAATGCAAGTAATTCGAAGAGATAGTTAATTGGATATAGTTTATTCGTAAGAGAAAGATTATCGAATACAGTTTTATCCGAAAGAATGATAAATTGAGTATGGTTATTCGAAAGGAAGTTGTTAAAGATTTCGAAGATGAACCTTGTTTATTTCGAGGTTGGAAATGTTGTCCAATTATGGTCTGAGAAGTAATTATACCCCAACTTGGCTTCGTTTTTAACTAAGGATGAGTAAGGTTGGGTGGTGAAGATTGGTCAAGTAAATTGAGCCAATGAGTGAAAGGAGTTAAATTGGCTGAGTGATGTTTTGTTTAAACATCGGTTTAAATCAAACGAAGAAGTTGTGAAACGGTTTTCCAAATAAAGATCAGAAATGTTTTAATATATATAGAAATAAGCAAAAGAAGTAAATTCTGGAAATGTTTCAATGTTAATCAAGTATATCTTCTAAATGTAGGAAATAAGGATTCATGTATATTTATATAAATGGGAAATGACTAAGTCGAGGATAATTTAATCTAAAAAGAAATAAAACATTGAATGATGATTGGTCGATAGAATTTCCATTTGGAAATAATATCGTTGTTTGCACACCTGTTTATTTATTTGATAGTTAAATCACCGACTATCAAGATCTGAGCTATACGATCGTTGGTTCGGGAAGACCGGGATCGAATTTATATTCGAAAACCATTCCGACCAGCAAATATGTGAAAGAAGATTTGTGAAGATAGAGAAATTGAAGACCGTTGATCTTCAAGAGCGGAAGAACCACTGATTGAATTTCTCTGGTTTAGCGGCTGGAGATATTTCAACAATGATTCTGTCGTGATTTGAAATCAACGGATTGCAAGGACTTCTCGCTACTGATCTGTAGGGTGATTCCTAGGATGCAGTAGGAGGGTGCCTTCGGTTCATCCTGTTCCTGGGTAACTTGTATGGACGAGTGTCTGACAGAGTATTTCCAAAGGAATTACGTACGTTGATTTCTTCAAACGTACTATAGTTGGTGGTGGAGGATGACGGTTCTCTTAACTTAACCACTAGAGTATTTTTGTGTACGTCAATTAGTGATATTTGGTGGATCTGACGATGTGGCATTCAAAGTGAATGATGATCAAAGGTTCAAAGGAAATTCTGACCTCAAGCCTCATCAACCGGAAGATGACAAAAATCGGGCAGGCAGCATGGCTATGTGGGTCGCTCCCATTAGGGTGTATGATCACCTTTCTAGAGGAATTCCATTTGTTTCTTTAATCTATATTCGATGCTGTCCCTTTTCGGGAGGCGGTTGCAGATCCCAACCGTCGGTGATATACATTCGATATACTCAAGCGAAATGAGTGGTCGGTCATGTGAGGGCCGGGTTGCAAGACGTTCTTATTGAACCCAGTGTATTCGTCTCTAGAGATACACGATCGGCAGGTGGTCCCATACCTTGTCAAAGTTGGAATCCAATCTCCAATAAGCGCCTGCGGTTTTGATTGTATATTATATATGTGGAGCGTGAGATGCAAGCGTTCCACTAGATTGTTATTTACTTGTATTTAGACATTATTATAATATTAGAGAAGCTATTGTTTCAAAAACTGTTTGGGTTATCGTAAGATAAAAACCGTCCGTGTTTATGTGTGGATTCGATCTTACGATTATCATGTTCTTATGAAAAGATTTTGAACTTTAAAATCAGGATCAGATGATTTACCCTAAATACTGTGCGAGTTTATCTCACTCTGGTTCACCAGACTGACCCGGTGTTTTGTAAATGCTCGGGTTAGCCCGGAATGTACAGGTTCAAGTTCGAAAACTGTGAAGATACGGGCTGGAAGAGCACAGACGTATGATATTATTCCGCTGTGTTGTAAAAAGGGCAGATTATTAGAACTGTCTAGTATGATGATGTACTCTGATGATGTAAGTTTTATTTAAAGCTTTAAATAAAGATTTATTTCTATATTATATATTGTTCCGCTGCGATGTGAGACTCTGTGTTGTGATCTTCTTCTTCTTCTATTCTTATATTTCTTTCTTTCTTATCTCACCCTCTAAATTCTTTCATTAACAATCTGGTGTTCTCGGGGTTCGAAAGGTCGGCATGAGATACAGTAAAGGTATTTATGTCGATTTTCGAGGCCGAAAACCGCGGGGTCGTTACAATGGTATCAAAGCTATTGGTTTAGTAATAACCTTGGCTCTGTGGCGTGACTCGATAGAGATGGGGTTAGTAACACCGTAGATTGAGTTTGATTGTATATGAGAGCGTATTTGTAAATTTTATATACAAATGTTTTGTATTGTGTTGTTTGATCGGTTCAATTGTTGAAAAGCGTTGAACTAATAAGGGACACAATATTGTTTGTAAAAGGGGTAAATGAAATAATTTTACCCTGAAATTATTTTTGTATCAAAAGAAAAATAATTTTCTCAAATTATTTTGATATGGTGTGTTGACTAGAATTCAAAATTTGGTTAAAATTTTGAATTTGAAACTTAACTGGGTTAAGTAAAATCGAATTATAACATTAATATTGATATTGAGATCAAATTAAGAGATAATGTGGTAATTAAATAAAATTGATTCGAAGTTGGAAATTTAATGAACAATAATTAAATTGAATATAAATTAGTTAATATTCAAATATGTTGAATTAAACTAAATAGTAACATTGAATGGGTATTCAGTTGGTTTGATTGAGTTTGTTATGACCTGATTGTTGATTTATTGTTGACTGTTGTCAGATTGGTTGAATGTAATCCACCCATGAATTAATAAAGAATTAAATAAACTGAAAACCCAGGAAAATGAAGTGTTATTTAGATATATTTTAAAAGTTACTGGGATTTACAACATTTTTCTTATCTTAGCAATTTCGAGGACGAAATTATTTTAAGGGGGGAAGAATGTAATGTCCCATGTTTTTGCTAGTTAAATATTTAACTTATTTTATATTTATTTAGAATGAATCTAAAATATATATTTCGTAAGTTCGAATGTTATAATTTTATATATAAACGATGTCATTTATTTAATAAATTTAAATGGATTTCCGTATGATAGGGATATACACAATAATAATTTGCCCAAGAACAGATATGAGAACAGTTATAAAATGTCAAGTATGAACAGGTAGAGCCAATTACATATGCTTCAGGTTTCAATGATGTATATGCTGAACAAATCATAGTGGGTGTCACTGTAGTTCACAAATCAGGTTAAATTCACAAGGCGAAGAACAGGTGTGTTATACCCAAATAATCATGTGTGTACATATAATTTCATCTAGAATCCATTGGTGTGAATTCATTCCTGATGAGGCTTAAGTAATAAAAGTCATGACCACAAAATATCATGACACATATATGTTCTTTTGCCTGCATTTTAAAAGTTATATGCTCTGTTATACTCGAAAAGTTAACAAGTACTTAAGTTGGTTTCATCCAAATCAAAGTAGGGTTCACCGAAACAGCAAAAACCGTCTGAGTATGCAATATACTGTTAAATATAAAAGCTTGACAAATAGTCTAAAATAGCAAGTATCTAAGACAGCAAGTATCTAAGACAGCAAGTATCGCCAGTATTCATATTCATTTCATTTTAAAGAACTGATATGAACAGCCATTTCAAAATCTAAACTCTAGTACAACAAATCACGAAAATCAGTAAATCGACAGTGAACAAACAGCTAGAAAATCTAATTATATACATAAATTACACCATCAAATTTACAGATTCAAATCCAATAACATATCGTCATACAGGAAGATCTACAATAAAATCTTCACAACATCAAGTCTTCATCACCAGCAGATTGGATCTGAAAAGAAAAGAAGAAAGCTATGAGTAGCTAGCATATATGTATAGGTATATGTATGGAGTGCAAGATTTGAAAGAAAGAAAAAATAAAGAAGATAGCCGAACAGCTAATGAAATAGCTAAAACAAAATAGAACACTAAAAGTAAATCAATACATGAATATATCTATACCAGCTAAGGTACATGTATATTTAGAAAAATCTCATAGGCAAATCCATAAACTGATTTGCCCTTGAAATGTCACAATCCAAATCTGTGAAATCAAATTACACAAATTGATAGCTGTGTTCACCCAAACATGACAATATCACAATGCAGATCCGTAATCCAATTAAAATAATTTGATAGAAGACAAGTCCATGTGAACAAAACAGTAACCATAGCTGTATGGGTTAACAGATAGAAACAGCTCGGTTGTGCAGTATTTGCACATGGAAATCTAACACAAAATCTATACCACATTGAAACAATCAAAACAGATAATGTATCCGCATTCAGAAAATCTGACGTACAGATTGTTCTGAGGTACATACCATATCCCAATTCAAATCCGAAATTTGATAGTTATACGCAACAATAAATACGAACAGACGAGACTATACGAATGAACAACACATAGCTTAACCAAATCTAGGTATAAACAGTTCAATTTTCATACATGGATCCAAGCAAACAATACATAGAAATCCAACAAATCTTCACATCACGGTTATAAGACAACACGCAAACATCAAAAGGGATCCATCAGGGTACCAATAGTTGAAAATACAACTGAATGAGAAGGGTAAACGCCTAAAACCTAAGCACTGTAAAGTCTCTAACTAGGATGGACAATTCGAAATTACAGTGATCACTTCTAGTATAAATATGGGTCGCACATCACAATTCCTCCAAGAGCAAACGATGAACGAAGTAAACAAAAGATAAAACCGAATTCAAATCAAAAAGGAAATTCAAAACAAAGATTAATTTGGAAAAAAATACTTAGCTTGGGTTCGGTCTTCGGCTTCGCTCTTCTCGTCTTCGTGGATTGTCGGAGAACCTGAACAAGGCCGAGGCAAGGTAGAAAGGACGGAGGAGGGTTTGCTTCGTCAGGGAAGAGATATGGTTTCGATCGGTTGCAGGAGGGTTCCATTTTCTTTCTTTTTTTTCTCTGGAATTTTGAGGCGGCGGGTTTGTTTGGGGAATGAAGGAAGGACAAGGGTTTCAGGGTATAAAAGATGGGCGGGTTGGGCTATTTGGTAATGGGCTGGACAGAGAGGTAAGTAAAGCCCATCCTTTTGTTTTTGATTTTATTCAAGGTTTAATCAATTTAAATGTTTATAAAACTTCGAATATTAATTACGAATGCGTACGTAATCAGATTCAGACGAAACGAAAAACACCGTGACCCTGAAGACGAGTACGACATGATGGATAAGGACTGAGCAGGGAAGGCAGCAGCTGAATTTTTTCAAATGAATTAAACGCAGTTTAATTCGACTAAAATGGGCTGATCTATCGACGAACCAATCCAGGTGAGTTAACCTCTCTCAGTTTTCCCCATTTATATTTGATGTAAATTGGGTTTTGTTTTATGTACTCTGGTTGCTAGAAATGACTGTCTGCTAGTTATATCTGGTTGATTTGAAATTGGAATTTAAATGGTTGTTTAAATTCAGGGAATTATAGAATCATTATTTTTAATGATTGAATCCAATAAAGGAAATTCTCCTTGATTTACACGTTTATGAAATAATCGTGTTTGAAATTATGTGAATTGTTTGCATGATCTGGTTGTGGATTGAGGGTCGTCCTTTATTACCAGATAAAGGAAACAGTTGGGTTGGGCAATTGATTTGATTGATGAACAATTGAATTGAAATTCAACGTTTGATTGGTTTAACCAGTGACAATAGTGGTTGAGTAATTTGGTATCACCTTGCGTACCCGAGAATCATGAATTTTTATCATCAAGTGGGTCGACCCTTATGATATTATACATTTATTTTATAATTTCAGTAAGTTCAAGTATATTATTTTGAATAGAGCAATTTTAAAGTAAAATAAGAATTTTTTTTATCCAGTTAATCGAATTAGGGTTTAATTGAATATTTGTTATTAAATTGGAATTGATCGAGTATAGTTATTTGAGACAGAGTTAGTCAAACATAGTTATTCAAGATGAGTACCATTTCGTAAGACTGCCAGCGTAATTCACAGGGCTGCAGATAGCCTACGGCGGCCGGATGTTTCCTGAAGGAATCAGGCGTCACCATTGTGATCGCTGCGATCTAGAGTCGAGCGAATAGTGTTAAATCAAATAGTAGTTATCAATAAAGGTTAATTAGATCGAGTTAGTCAAAGTTGAGTTAATTAGGTCGAGTTGGCCAAATTTAGTTAAATAAGTCGAGTTAGTTGAGTAGAGTTAACCAGTTAGAGTTAATCAGTTAGAGTAACCAGTTAGAGTAAATCAGGTGGAGTTAGTCAGATAGAGTTAACCAGTTATGGTTAATCAATTAAAGTAAATTGATTGGAATTAAATCAAATTAGAGTATTCAAATGGGGTTAATCATGTTTGAGTTAATCGAGTAGTAGTAATTGAATAGAGTTAGTAAAAAGGAATTAATCGAATATCACTTATTCGAAGTAAAGTTATCAAATATAGTTTATTCTAGAAGTGAGTTAAATTGAATACAAGTAATTCGAAGAGATAGTTAATTGGATATAGTTTATTCGCAAGAGAAAGATTATCGAATACAGTTTTATCCGAAAGAATGATAAATTGAGTATGGTTATTCGAAAGGAAGTTGTTAAAGATTTCGAAGATGAACCTTGTTTATTTCGAGGATGGAAATGTTGTCCAATTATGGTCTGAGAAGTAATTATACCCCAACTTGGCTTCATTTTTAACTAAGGATGAGTAAGGTTGGGTGGTGAAGATTGGTCAAGTAAATTGAGCCAATGAGTGAGAGGAGTTAAATTGGCTGAGTGATGTTTTGTTTAAACATCGGTTTAAATAAAATGAAGAAGTTGGGAAACGTTTTTCCAAATAAAGATCAGAAATGTTTTAATATATATAGAAATAAGCAAAAGAAGTAAATTCTGGAAATGTTTCAATGTTAATCAAGTATATTTTCTAAATGTAGGAAATAAGGATTCATGTATATTTATATAAATGGGAAATGACTAAGTCGAGGATAATTTAATCTAAAAAGAAATAAAACATTGAATGATGATTGGTCGATAGAATTTCCATTTGGAAATAATATCGTTGCTTACACACCTGTTTATTTATTTGATAGTTAAATCACCGACTATCAAGATCTGACCTATACGATCGTTGGTTCGGGAAGACCGGGATCGAATTTATATTCAAAAACCATTCCGACCAACAAATAAGTGAAAGAAGATTTGTAAAGATAGAGAAATTGAAGACCGTTGATCTTCAAGAGTGGAAGAACCACTGATTGAATTTCTCTGGTTTAGCGGCTGGAGATATTTCAACAATGATTCTGTCGTGATTTGAAATCAACGGATTGCAAGGACTTCTCGCTACAGATCTGTAGGGTGATTCCTAGGATGCAGTAGGAGGGTGCCTTCGGTTCATCTTGTTCCTGGGTGACTTGTATGGACGAATATCTGATAGAGTATTTCCAAAGGAATTACGTATGTTGATTTCTTCAAACGTACTATAGTTGGTGGCGGAGGATGACGGTTCTCTTAGCTTAACCACTAGAGTATTTTTGTGGACGTCAATTAGTGATATCTGGTGGATCTGGCGATGTGGCATTCAAAGTGAATGATGATCAAAGGTTCAAAGGAAATTCTGACCTCAAGCCTCATCAACCGGAAGATGACAAAAATCGGGCAGGCAACATGGCTATGTGGGTCGCTCCCATTAGGGTGTATGATCACCTATCTAGAGGAATTCCATTTGTTTCTTTAATCTATATTCGATGCTGTCCCTTTTCGGGAGGCGGTTGCTGATCCCAACCGTCGGTGATATACATTCGATATAATCAAGCGAAATGAGTGGTCGGTCATGTGAGGGCCGAGTTGCAAGACGTTCTTGTTGAACCCAGTGTATACGTCTCTAGAGATTCACGATCGGCAGGTGGTCCCATACCTTGTCAAAGTTGGAATCCAATCTCCAATAAGCGCCTGCGGTTTTGATTGTATATTATATATGTGGAGCGTGAGATGCAAGCGTTCCACTAGATTGTTATTTACTTGTATTTAGACATTATTATAATATCAGAGAAGCTATTGTTTCAAAAACTGTTTGGGTTATCGTAAGATAAAAACCGTCCGTGTTTATGTGTGGATTCGGTCTTACGATTATCATGTTCTTATGAAAAGATTTTGAACTTTAAAATCAGGATTGGATGATTTACCCTAAATACTGTGTGAGTTTATCTCACTCTGGTTCACCAGACTGACCCGGTGTTTTGTAAATGCTCGGGTTAGCCCGGAATGTACAGGTTCAAGTTCGAAAACTGTGAAGATACGGGCTGGAAGAGCACAGACGTATGATATTATTCCGCTGTGTTGTAAAAAGGGCAGATTATTAGAACTGTCTAGTGATGATGATGTACTCTGATGATGTAAGTTTTATTTAAAGCTTTAAATAAAGATTTATTTCTATATTATATTTTGTTCCGCTGCGATGTGAGACTCTGTGTTGTGATCTTCTTCTTCTTCTATTCTTATATTTCTTTCTTTCTTATCTCACCCTCTAAATTCTTTCATTAACAATCTGGTGTTCTCGGGGTTCGAAAGGTCGGCATGAGATACAGTAAAGGTATTTATGTCGATTTTTGTGACGAAAAGGAATTTCGCTCGATCCTAACCAGTCGCTAAACCGATCCAGACCGTTCGAAACGCCTGATCGTTTTGAGAACAAGACAAAATAGAACGTAGACGGAAGAACATTTCATTGTATATTACAACAATGCATCAGATTACAAGAATATACAGAGTATAAATGAATAAATATTACACAGAAAAATATCAGAGATTACAATACATTACATAGCAGCAGAAAATAATACAATACACAACTAGAATGAGATATACGGATACAAAGCTTTCCGGATATTGTTCCAGCTGTAAACCAGGATCCTGTGAATATAAATCTGCAAAACCAAAACTACTAGCTGCCCTTGTCAAAATAGGGGCACCCAGAGTTTAGGTTAAAACAATAAACTCCAGGTCTGTCATGTGACTGGTGTGAGAACTAAAACAGTTATTAATCTTTATTTTTAAAGTTGGGTAAATCAAGGGACCACGCCGCTGACGCGGAACGGGTTTCCTCCCAAGAACACCAGTGCATAAAACAATAGCGCAATGCTAAATAAAGAAAAATGAAGCTATTATAAGACCCAGGTCCCATCACACAATGCAACGCAAG
This sequence comes from Allium sativum, assembly GCA_030737875.1. Lineage (NCBI taxonomy): Eukaryota > Viridiplantae > Streptophyta > Magnoliopsida > Asparagales > Amaryllidaceae > Allium > Allium sativum. The sequence continues at coordinate 105,803,177 of CM060911.1, read as the reverse complement.
CCGGAGGATAGGGTTTTTACCTTATAATAGCCAAGAATGCTTGATACATTTAAAACAAATCATTTGATACTATTATAAGTGCATAGTATATAAAACAACTTCAAATCATAAGTATCAATCATAGGCGGCATGAGCGTCCCATGCCACTATGTCGCCATAAATAGGTTTACAAATAAAACCGCAAAGTCACGTATTTGGAAATTGGATTTCCATCTATGAACCGAGGCAAAAGATAGTCCTCAATCGATTCGAGACTCTCTAGCCCGAGCCTCAGGACCCAGACTCAGGTGGGCCCTTGGATCGTCAGGGCCAGTCCACCGATGTGGATTAAAATGCCTGAACACTGCGCTTCCCCACCCTTTGGGGCGTAAATGAGCCAACGAATGGCTCCATCTGACCCGGATCGTCCGATCTAACCGAGGCGCCTCGCAACAGCAACAACCACACAGGTGAAAAGTATATAAATGTCAGGGCTGGAAGGTCACTGACACCACCCTAGCTAGAAAGAAACGCATGCCCTCCCTGAGGTCCTCTCCCATTTTTGGTTCACAACCGGGGTGCGAAACTCGCGAAGTAAACGTTACACAAAGCTACGCCACAAAGGCCGTGCTTTGATCATCACCACAAGACTTTGCTTTTCAACAGAAGCCTCGATCGATTGCCACTTAGGCATGCCACACAGGAAATTCACTCCATGCATTTGATATCCATCAATATATAACCCCTGAGCTCGTACGTCTCAGAGAAGCGCGTTAAGCAAGAGAATAAATTCTCCGCCGCCAAACAGATATATATTTAATAGAGATCAATCACACGGACTAAAATCCAATGTCCGACACACAGTCCATTTGCAAGTCCGTTCTGGGTCTGAACGAAACCGGAGGCACCTAGTACCCCGCATATCCATCGATCTCCAAGTACGTCTGGACGATCACCAACTGTTTCCATCTTCTTGGGTGTACAGCCCAATCAAGATCATCAGTAATCACCCAAACGACGTGAAGACTTCCGGTCTTCGACCACCGTCTTCATCTTCGACTTATCGTCGTATCAGTTATTCAGAATGGGATAAACCCGGTCTTCCCGAATAACTCGTGTATATTTTAAATAAGTGTTACACAAACACAACATACACCTCATTCTAATTCATCAGTCACTAACCGTAAATTAATCAAGAGAATAATTCCCCAAATATTAACCCCGAAGGCCGAAACCAACATCAGATCAATATCCAGAAAACCATTCTACTTAGCTAACTGACAGTTAGTTTCTAAATTTCACATTCATAGGGAAAGGTTCCCATTAATTTTATCAAAGATAAATTCTTTAATTTATTCTTTAATCTACTTTTGAATATCAATTCAAACTAGTCGGGATTAGCGAACCTTACCGAAGTAATCATTTGTTTTAATTTCCCAATCCCAACCTATTCATCCCATGAAGTAACACTGGTTATACTTCATATCTAACACCACGGTGTTATCGGTAAATTCAATTACCATTTCACGTTCAAATCTAATTAAAGATTTAACTATCGCCTGGAGCAAAACTGATGATACTCCATCCTCGATCATTTCAATCTAATTAAAGATTCATTAAAACTCCACTTAGTTTTAATCGTTAACTGGGTTAAAGAATCAGTGTCATTTAAAAACACGGTTCACGATAAACCCAAAATCACATTCCATTAATTATAGGGTTAAAGAACGAGTGTAATTTAAAACACTGTCCACGATAAACCCAAAAATCAATATCAATTCAATTCCAATTAAATATTATTTAATTGGTACACTTCATTAAATCTAAACAAAAAGATTTAATCTTTTCTCAACTGGGTTCAAGAACAGTGTTAATGAAGACCCCATTCACGACAAACCCAAATCACATTAGATATTAAACACAAGGCTCTGAATAGAAAATATATCGGCTTATATTCAATATCAAATTCTACGACCAAAAGATATCGTATTGGAAATAACGATATATAAATATCTTTCAAATTTCCATAACAACATCCGTATAATCACGAAATCCAACATCGAAATATTCCGAAGACAATTTCGATTCAAACCCATTCCAATGCAATCATTGGAAATTCTGGTTATTTTCAAAACCATTTCAAATTCAATTTATTTATTTAAAAATAAATAGAATTATAATTCTATTTCAAAAATAGTTCATTTCGATAAAAATCTATTTTTATCTTTTCAAATATGGAGTTTTTCATCCCAATTCTTTCTAAATCATTTCTTATGATTTTACACAAATTATTGATATTTTTAATGATTTTATCAAGGCCCGTACGGTCGATTTCCATCAATGGCCATCGAACTGCACTTACAGCGACCTTTTTCAAATTTGATTTGGACATAATTCCAAATCCAACCGTTAGATTTCAAATTTCTAATATTCTTTAGAAAGCTCTTTTCGATACGAACCCAACGGTTCTGGTTTTAGGAGAATCCGACGGTCGGATCGCCCGTAATATCCGTTCGAAATCAATGGTCGAAATTCGCGAACTGCCGCGGCGCGACACGTTCTATTCAGGCCATTATATAATATATATAATATATATAATATGTATTTCGTCGATTTCTATTTAAAACAAAATTTATAAATCGTTTTAAATTCGTTTTCAAAACGGTTTCAACTTCATATTCAATTCCAAATCAAAATTGAATATTCCAATATAAATTCGTTTTAAATTCATTTCAAATCGATTTCAATTCAAATTGATTTTTAATTCAATTTCAGTTCGTTTTTCAATTCAATTTGAATTTCAAATTAGCTCAATTTCAATTCAAATTCATTTCTATTCAATTTCAATTCGAATTCATTTCTAAACGATTTCAATTCTATTCGAATTCATTTCTATTCGAGTTTCAAATCATTTCAGTGTATTTCGAATTTCAGATCAATTCAGTTTAATTCGAATTTCAATTCACTTTAAATATAATTCGAATTTCCATTCATTTCAGTATAGTTCGAATTTCAAATCTATTCAATTTCAAATCTATTCAATATTCATTGAAGAATGAATAAAATCGATATAAATGTCGTTCACGTCGAAATGGCGTCAATCTAACCAACACGGCTTCATATGTTTCTATTTTCAAATATTCCATTTCAAATATTTCTATTTCAAATATTTTTATTTCAAATATTTCTATTTCGAAACTGGAATGAGGCCCAATCAATTAACATATAATGTTAATTATATGGATTCTCTACACACATGTATATATCAACAACGATGAATAATCAACCATCATCCAAAGTGCAGTCTACACTGTATAAGCATCAAATATAAATATTCAACGCTTATAACAGCCTGTCAATCAATCGATCGACATACAACTAAAAAATCGGGATTAGTGTACGTCAAATATCATCCCAATACCCGTGTGGGGTTTCAAGCAATCAAACACAGATTTTTATTTGTGCAGTTGGGCGATGTGTAAAATTTATCGTCCCAATCAATGTCCTTCAAATAGGTGTACATAAACAAACCGTCCGGTTAGTAAATGAATATTTATTTATTCACATTCACGTTAAAAATTATATTTTTAACGATCAAACTATTTTATTCAACCTATGAATATTCTATTCGGTTCATTTATTAAATAAAATGTTATCATTATTTTTCTAACTTATTTTTAGAAAATTTCGGCGGCATAACGACATGATACTAGAAACGGGACAAAGCCTAGCCTTATCCCCAGTCTAGTGAAGGCCCACGCCATTCACACATCAATCAAATCAATTTCAATTCACCAAATTATTCAATTCAAACCAAATAATCTAACCAACTACACAACCAAAAAATTTAACAAACAAGCCATCCATGGTCTGTGGATGACGGGTGTCGGGTGCTACTAAACACCGTCTACATCCTAGTATATATATAACTAGAAAAAGAAATTGAAGAGTGAGAAATTCTCACAGAATGGCTAATCCAACGCCACGACTCTTCAAATGTAGAAATCTTCATCGTTCTTGCCTTTTGCCACTTTCTTTGCCCGTATTCTCTACATATATAAAAATCATATTTTTACTATGCTATTCAATATATAAAAATCAAAATTTTACTTCGCTATTCAATATATAAAAATCGAATTTTTACTATGCTATTCAATATATAAAAATCATATTTTTACTATGCTATTCAATATATAAAAATCATATTTTCTATAATGATGCTTACTTATATATAAATTATATATATAAATATGTTTTCAAAACACTATATATACAAAAGATCATACTTTGATCTTTCTAAAAATGTTATCTTTTCATCTCATCTTCATATCTCGGTATAATTAAAATTCAAATATTTTATAAAGTACAAATCAGACCAAATGAAATGCTAGTTCCTCATTCAAAAATCAAAGCTTTTATATATATATACATTTTTTTTAACAGATTTTAAACAATGTTATTTAAATTGAATTAGTTAAACTTTATATACACAAAACAAATCGAATTTTATATATACAAATAAGAAAATATAAAAAAAAAACTTACTGTAATCGAGGGGGGAGGGGTCTTCGGCGCGCTGGCGTTGGTCTGCGGAGGTGGGGGCGTCTGTCACCACGGCGGCGGGCTCCAGGGCGTTGGCGGCGGCTCTGGTGTACGGGCGGTGGAGCTGAATCGAGGGGGGGTGTTTCGGTTGTCAGAAGAACGGAGGAAGAAGGAGATGGGGGGAGAAGGGGGAGACGGCGCTTGAGGGGGTGGAGGAGGTCGGCCAGCGGTGGGAGGGCCTGGCGGCGGTGGCTCTGTTGCGTCGCGATTTTAGTTTTAGGTTTTTTTTTCTGTTCTGATTCGATTTAATCGGGGGGGGGGGGCAAGGTATAGAGAGAGGGGAGATATCTTATTTTTTAAATTATTTAATTTCAAAAAGTTGACTTTTACATACGACCTCTAAACGAGGCCCACCGCCTGTCGTCCACAGCATATTACCCCCCATTCCGAACACAATGGGATATGTATCGTAAGCTGATTCGACTGTTTCGATCAGTTTCCGTTAAAATCAACATATAACTCTATACATTGAATTTGAACGCGTATTTCAATTTACTGGGGTCACATACTAACTCGAAAAATCCCAGAAAAATATTTTCTAGCTTCGTATTGACGATACGGTCCTAACAAAACTAGTTTCGTCGAATTCTGAGACCGTTGGAAAAATCGCCAATTTCCAGTCGATTAAAATCAACTAAAACCGGTCAAACGCGTTTTCCTTTGCCACGCTCACATATTGATTCGAAAAATTATCAAATTTGAAACCTAGCAATAAGTCGACATCCTGGATCCAACAAAAGTGGTTTCGTCGAAATCTGAGGTCGTTTGCAAAATTTCCATTTTTAAGGGCCTGAATTCCATAGCGACTATTCAGAATTTTCAACTGGACATATCTTTTGATCCCCGCTATGAAATTTCAATTTTTCAGATTCAGTGGAAAGATATTCACAATTAGATTCCATTATTTTTGGTTTCACTAAAATCCGGTTTGTTTTGCACCCGGTACATTCAATTGAAGTTTGAAATCGAATTATCGAACTACCGCGCCGTTTTCAATTCCTTATATAATTTAAAATAAATATTTATATTCTAACGACGATCTATATAATATATACGTTCGAATTATATTCAAAATAAATTTCTCGTCGCTATTATTTAAAATAATTCATTTTAAATGATCAAAATTCGCTAAAATTGCCAAAATAAAATTTTTAAACTGGCCCAGATTTCCGGGTTATTACAATCTCCCCTACTTAAAACTTTTCGTCCCCGAAAAGGAACAAAGTCGAAAGTGGTTTGATTAATCAACTCTACGTTCGATCTGGTTTCCATTCTCCAACTTTTCAGTTTCTGAGAATTTTCAAATTCTTCAAAAATTTGGCTAACACCCGGAATTTTCGAAAAATTTCGCCATAACCTCCCCTGCACCGGGAGCCATGGGAAAATCCCGAAATTGCCATACAGGCCTTCTGATCTCAAAAAGAAAAAGAAAAAGCCAAGCGGCTAGCCAATAGGCTTATAAAATCATCATCACCCAAACAAAACAGTAAATTATGGTAAACATGTACCTATTTGTCGGGCAAACAAATTTTCTCTGCTCTAGCCTCCTTGCTATGACCTGTTCAATGTAAGTATATGTATATGCAAGAAAATGTGACCAAATTTCAATAATATTCATTATTTGGTTCAAATTGGCTATATGGTACAAATCTTAATTAATCCACCAATAATCAACAACACAACCATCAATCAATTAGTTGATTAGCTTTTCAAATTCATAATTTTGATATATAGTCAAAAAATCAGATTTTTGATGCCAAATCACAACAATAAGCCCTATCTAGTTTCGGTTCTCACACCAGTCAACTGGAAATATATAGAATCTCACTTTCGAAACTCGAAAATAAATACTGGCGACGGTGCCCCATCACCAGAATTATCCCCGGGCAACTAGAGTATGATTCTATAACTATCCAGTATATTAAAACTTCGAATACACGTTTGCAAGACATATATGCAAAATCTTTATATATCGGATTGTCCCGATCAATATAGAATAAATAATCAAATACGAATAGTTGATTTAAATTTTCAAAACAAAATTTGTTTTCACTTTAAAAATATAATCTTCACACTCGTTCTAGGATATTACTGATCCCATCTCTAACGAGTCATTCCCATTGGATATTACTAATCCAATATCTGATGAATTCTTTCGTATGGTTCTAATGTGCCTTGTTCTCTGAGCTTTGTAAACCAAAGCTCTGATACCAAATGTGACGAAAGGAATTTCGCTCGATCCTAACCAGTCGCTAAACCGATCCAGACCGTTCGAAACGCCTGATCGTTTTGAGAACAAAACAAAATAGAACGCAGACGGAAGAACATTTCATTGTATATTTCAACAATGCATCAGATTACAAGAATATACAGAGTATAAATGAATAAATATTACACAGAAAAATATCAGAGATTACAATACATTACATAGCAGCGGAAAATAATACAATACACAACTAGAATGACATATACGGATACAAAGCTTTCCGGAAATCATTCCAGCTGTAAACCAGGATCCTGTGAATATAAATCTGCAAAACCAAAACTACTAGCTGCCTGTGTCAAAATAGGGGCACCCAGAGTTTAGGTTAAAACAATAAACTCGAGGTCAGTCATGTGACTGGTGTGAGAACTAAAACAGTTATTAATCTTTATTTTTAAAGTTGGGTAAATCAAGGGACCACGCCGCTAACGCGGAACGGGTTTCCTCCCAAGAACACCAGTGCATAAAACAACAGCGCAATGCTAAATAAAGAAATATGAAGCTATTATAAGACCCAGATCCCATCACACAATGCAACGCAAGCCGGAGGATAGGGTTTTTACCTTATAATAGCCAAGAATGCTTGATACGTTTAAAACAAATCATTTGATACTATTATAAGTGCATAGTATATAAAACAACTTCAAATCATAAGTATCAATCATAGGCGGCATGAGCGTCCCATGCCACTATGTCGCCATAAATAGGTTTACAAATAAAACCGCAAAGTCACGTATTTGGAAATTGGATTTCCATCTATGAACCGAGGCAAAAGATAGTCCTCAACCGATTCGAGACTCTCTAGCCCGAGCCTTAGGACCCAGACTCAGGTGGGCCCTTGGATCGTCAGGGCCGGTCCACCGATGTGGATTAAAATGCCTGAACACTGCGCTTCCCCACCCTTTGGGGCGTAAATGAGCCAACGAATGGCTCCATCGGACCCGGATCGTCCGATCTAACCGAGGCGCCTCGCAACAGCAACAACCACACAGGTGAAAAGTATATAAATGTCAGGGCTGGAAGGTCACTGACACCACCCTAGGTAGAAAGAAACGTATGCCCTCCTTGAGGTCCTCTCCTGTTTTTGGTTCACAACCGGGGTGCGAAACTCGCGAAGTAAACGTTACACAAAGCTACGCCACAAAGGCCGTGCTTTGATCAACACCACAAGACATTGCTTTTCAACAGAAGCCTCGATCAATTTCCACTTAGGCATGCCACACAGGCAATTCACTCCATGCGTTTGATATCCATCAATATATAACCCCTAAGCTCGTACGTCTCAGAGAAGGGCGTTAAGCAAGAGAATAAATTCTCCGCCTCCAAACAGATATATATTTAATAGAGATCAATCACACGAACTAAAATCCAATGTCCGACACACAGTCCATTTGCAAGTCCGTTCTGGGTCTGAACGAAACCGGAGGCACCTAGTACCCCGCATATCCATCGATCTCCAAGTACGTCTGGACGATCACCAACTGTTTCCATCTTCTTGGGTGTACAGCCCAATCAAGATCATCAGTAATCACCCAAACGACGTGAAGACTTCCGGTCTTCGACCACCGTCTTCATCTTCGACTTATCGTCGTATCAGTTATTCAGAATGGGATAAACCCGGTCTTCCCGAATAACTCGCGTATATTTTAAATAAGTGTTACACAAACACAACATACACCTCATTCCAATTCATCAGTCACTAACCGTAAATTAATCAAGAGAATAATTCCCCAAATATTAACCCCGAAGGCCGAAACCAACATCAGATAAATATCCAGAAAATCATTCTACTTAGCTAACCGATAGTTAGTTTCTAAATTTCACATTCATAGGAAAAGGTTCCCATTAATTTTATCAAAGATAAATTCTTTAATTTATTCTTTAATCTACTTTTGAATATCAATTCAAACTAGTCGGGATTAGCGAACCTTACCGAAGTAATCATTTGTTTTAATTTCCCAATCCCAACCAATTCATCCCATGAAGTAAAACTGGTTATACTTCATATCTTACACCACGGTGTTATCGGTAAATTCAATTACCATTTCACGTTCAAATCTAATTAAAGATTTAACTATCGCTTGGAGCAAAACTGATGATACTCCATCCTCGATCATTTCAATCTAATTAAAGATTCATTAAAACTCCACTTAGTTTTAATCGTTAACTGGGTTAAAGAATCAGTGTCATTTAAAAACACGGTTCACGATAAACCCAAAATCACATTCCATTAATTATCGGGTTAAAGAACGAGTGTTATTTAAAACACTATCCACGATAAACCCAAAAATCAATATCAATTCAATTCCAATTAAATATTATTTAATTGGTACACTTCATTAAATCTAAATAAAAAGATTCAATCTTTTCTCAACTGGGTTCAAGAACAGTGTTAATGAAGACGCCATTCACGACAAACCCAAATCACATTAGATATTAAACACAAGGCTCTGAATAGAAAATATATCGGCTTATATTCAATATCAAATTCTACGACCAAAAGATATTGTATTGGAAATAACGATATATAAATATCTTTCAAATTTCCATAACAACATCCGTATAATCACGAAATCCAACATCGAAATATTCCGAAGACAATTTCGATTCAAACCCATTCCAATGCAATCATTGGAAATTCTGGTTATTTTCAAAACCATTTCAAATTCAATTTATTTATTTAAAAATAAATAGAATTATAATTCTATTTCAAAAATAGTTCATTTCGATAAAAATCTATTTTTATCTTTTCAAATATGGAGTTTTTCTCCCAATTCTTTCTAAATCATTTCTTATGATTTTACACAAATTATTGATATTTTTAATGATTTTATCAAGGCCCGTACGGTCGATTTCCATCAATGGCCATCGAACTACACTTACAGCGACCTTTTTCAAATTTGATTTGGACATAATTCCAAATCCAACCGTTAGATTTCAAATTTCTAATATTCTTTAGAAAGCTCTTTTCGATACGAACCCAACGGTTCTGGTTTTAGGAGAATCCGACGGTCGGATCTCCCGTAATATCCGTTCGAAGTCAATGGTTGAAATTCGCGAACTGCCGCGGCGCGGCGCGTTCTATTCAAGCCATTATATTATGTATATAATATTTATAATATATATTTCGTCGATTTCTATTTAAAACGAAATTTACAAATCGTTTTAAATTCGTTTTCAAAACGGTTTCTACTTCATATTCAATTCCAAATCAAAATTGAATATTCCAATATAAATTCGTTTTAAATTCATTTCAAGTCGATTTCAATTAAAATTGATTTTTAATTCAATTTCAGTTCGTTTTTCAAATCAATTTGAATTTCAAATTAGCTCAAATTCAATTCAAATTCATTTCTATTCAATTTCAATTCGAATTCATTTCTAAACGATTTCAATTCTATTTCACTTCTATTCGAATTTATTTCTATTCGAGTTTCAAATCATTTCAGTGTATTTCGAATTTCAGATCAATTCAGTTTAATTCGAATTTCAATTCACTTTAAATATAATTCGAATTTCCATTCATTTCAGTATAGTTCGAATTTCAAATCTATTCAATTTCAAATTTATTCAATATTCATTGAAGAATGAATAAAATCGATATAAATGTCGTTCACGTCGAAATGGCGTCAATCTAACCAACACGGCTTCATATGTTTCTATTTTCAAATATTCTATTTCAAATATTTCTATTTCAATGTTTCAAATATTTTTATTTCAAATATTTCTATTTCGAAACTGGAATGAGGCCCAGTCAATTACCATATAATGTTAATTATATGGATTCTCTACACACATGTATATATCAACAACGATGAATAATCAACCATCATCCAAAGTGCAGTCTACACTGTATAAGCATCAAATATAAATATTCAACGCTTATAACAGCCTATCAATCAATCGATCGACATACAACTAAACAATCGGGATTAGTGTACATCAAATATCATCCCAATACCCGTGTGGGGTTTCAAGCAATCAAACACAGATTTTTATTTGTGCAGTTGGGCGATGTGTAAAATTTATCGTCCCAATCAATGTCCTTCAAATAGGTGTACATAAACAAACCGTCCGGTTAGTAAATGAATATTTATTTATTCACATTCACGTTAAAAATTATATTTTTAACGATCAAACTATTTTATTCAACCTATGAATATTCTATTCGGTTCATTTATTAAATAAAATGTTATCTTTATTTTTCTAACTTAGTTTTAGAAAATTTCGGCGGCATAACGGCACGATACTAGAAACGGGACAAGGCCTAGCCTTATCCCCGGTCTAGTGAAGGCCCACGCCATTCACACATTAATCAAATCAATTTCAATTCACCAAATTATTCAATTCAAACCAAATAATCTAACCAACTACACAACCAAACAATTTAACAAACAAGCCATCCATGGTCTGTGGATGACGGGTGTCGGGTGCTACTAAACACCGTCTACATCCTAGTATATATATAACTAGAAAAAGAAATTGAAGAGTGAGAAATTCTCACAGAATGGCTAATCCAACGCCACGACTCTTCAAATGTAGAAATCTTCGTCGTTCTTGCCTTTTGCCACTTTCTTTGCCCGTATTCTCTACATATATAAAAATCATAGTTTTACTATGCTATTCAATATATAAAAATCGAATTTTTACTTCGCTATTCAATATATAAAAATCGAATTTTTACTATGCTATTCAATATATAAAAATCATATTTTTACTATGCTATTCAATATATAAAAATCATATTTTTACTATGCTATTCAATATATAAAAATCATATTTTTACTATGCTATTCAATATATAAAAATCATATTTTTACTGTGCTATTCAATATATAAAAATCATATTTTTACTATGCTATTCAATATATAAAAATCATATTTTCTATAATGATGCTTACTTATATATAAATTATATATATAAATATGTTTTCAAAACACTATATATACAAAAGATCATACTTTGACCTTTCTAAAAATGTTATCTTTTCATCTCATCTTCATATCTCGGTATAATTAAAAATCAAATATTTTATAAAGTACAAATCAGACCAAATGAAATACTAGTTCCTCATTCAAAAATCAAAGCTTTTATATATATATACATTTTTTTAACAGATTTTAAACAATGTTATTTAAATTAAATTAGTTAAACTTTATATACACCAAACAAATCAAATTTTATATATACAAATAATAAAATAAAAAAAAAAACTTATTGTAATCGAGGGGGGAGGGGTCTTCGGCGCGCTGGCGTTGGTCTGCGGAGGTGGGGGCGTCTATCACCACGGCGGCGGGCTCCAGGGCGTTGGCGGCGGCTCTGGTGTACGGGCAGTGGAGCTGAATCGAGGGGGGGTGTTTCGGTTGTTAGAAGAACGGAGGAAGAAGGAGATGGGGGGAGAATGGGGAGACGACGCTTGAGGGGGTGGAGGAGGTCGGCCAGCGGTGGGAGGGCCTGGCGGCGGTGGCTCTGGTGCGTCGCGATTTTAGTTTTAGGTTTTTTTTTCTGTTCTGATTCGATTTAATCGGGGGGGAGGGGCAAGGTATAGAGAGAGGGTAGATATCTTATTTTTTTTAATTATTTAATTTCAAAAAGTTGACTTTTACATACGACCTCTAAACGAGGCCCACCGCCTGTCGTCCATAGCATATTACCCCCCATTCCGAACATAACGGGATATGTATCGTAAGCTGATTCGACTGTTTCGATCAGTTTCCGTTAAAATCAACATATAACTCTATATATTGAATTTGAACGCGTATTTCAATTTACTGGGGTCACATACTAACTCGAAAAATCCCAGAAAAATATTTTCTAGCTTCGTATTGATGATATGGTCCTAACAAAACTAGTTTCATCGAATTCTGAGACCGTTGGAAAAATGGCCAATTTCCAGTCGATTAAAATCAACTGAAACCGGTCAAACGCGTTTTCCTTTGCCACGCTCACATATTGATTCGAAAAATTATCAAATTTGAAACCTAGCAATAATTTGACATCCTGGATCCAACAAAAGTGGTTTCGTCGAAATCCGAGGTCGTTTGCAAAATTTCCATTTTAAGGGCCTGAATTCCATAGCGACTATTCAGAATTTTCAACTGGACATATCTTTTGATCCCCGCTATGAAATTTCGATTTTTCGGATTCATTGGAAAGATATTCACAATTAGATTCCATTATTTTTGGTTTCACTAAAATCCGGTTTGTTTTGCACCCGGTACATTCAATTGAAGTTTGAAATCGAATTATCGAACTACCGCGCCATTTTCAATTCCTTATATAATTTAAAATAAATATTTATATTCTAACGACGATCTATATAATATATACGTTCGGATTATATTCAAAATAAATTTCTCGTCGCTATTATTTAAAATAATTCATTTTAAATGATCAAAATTGCCAAAATAAAAAATTTAAACTGGCCCAGATTTTCGGGTTATTACAATTTTCGAGGCCGAAAACCGCGGGGTCGTTACAGTGGTATCAGAGCTATTGGTTTAGTAATAACCTTGGCTCTGTGGCGTGACTCGATAGAGATGGGGTTAGTAACACCGTAGATTGAGTTTGATTGTATATAAGAGCGTATTTGTAAATTTTATATACAAATGTTTTGTATTGTGTTGTTTGATCGGTTCAAGTGTTGAAAAGCGTTGAACTGATAAGGGACACAATATTGTTTGTAAAAGGGGTAAATGAAATAATTTTACCCTGAATTTATTTTTGTATCAAAAGAAAAATAATTTTCTCAAATTATTTAGATATGGTGTGTTGACTAGAATTCAAAATTTGGTTAAAATTTTGAATTTGAAACTTAACTGGGATAAGTAAAATCGAATTATAACATTAATATTGATATTGAGATCAAATTAAGAGATAATGTGGCAATTAAATAAAATTGATTCGAAGTTGGAAATTTAATGAACAATAATTAAATTGAATATAAATTAGTTGATATTCAAATATGTTGAATTAAACTAAATAGTAACATTGAATGGGTATTCAGTTTGTTTGATTGAGTTTGTTATGACCTGATTGTTGATCTATTGTTGACTGTTGTCAGATTGGTTGAATGTAATCCACCCATGAAATAATAAAGAATTAAATAAACCGAAAACCCATGAAAATGAAGTGTTATTTAGATATATTTTAAAAGTTACTGGGATTTACAACATTTTTCTTATCTTAGCAATTTCGAGGACAAAATTATTTTAAGGGGGGAAGAATGTAATGTCCCGTGTTTTTGCTAGTTAAATATTTAACTTATTTTATATTTATTTAGAATGAATCTAAAATATATATTTCGTAAGTTCGAATGTTATAATTTTATATATAAACGATATCATTTATTTAATAAATTTAAATGGATTTCCGTATGATAGGGATATACACAATAATAATTTGCCCAGGAACAGATATGAGAACAGTTATAAAATGTCAAGTATGAACAGGTAGAGCCAATTACTTATGCTTCAGGTTTCAATGATGTATATGCTGAACAAATCATAGTGGGTGTCACTGTAGTTCACAAATCAGGTTAAATTCACAAGGCGAAGAACAGGTGTGTTATACCCAAATAATCATATGTGTACATATAATTTCATTTAGAATCCATTGGTGTGAATTCATTCCTGATGAGGCTTAAGTAATAAAAGTCGTGACCACAAAATATCATGACACATATATGTTCTTTTGCCTGCATTTTAAAAGTTATATGCTCTGTTATACTCGAAAAGTTAACAAGTACTTAAGTTGGTTTCATCCAAATCAAAGTAGGGTTCACCGAAACAGCAAAAACCGTCTGAGTATGCAATATACTGTTAAATATAAAAGCTTGACAAATAGTCTAAAATAGCAAGTATCTAAGACAACAAGTATCTAAGACAGCAAGTATCGCCAGTATTCATATTCATTTCATTTTAAAGAACTGATATGAACAGCCATTTCAAAATCTAAACTCTAGTACAACAAATCACGGAAATCAGTAAATCGACAGTGAACAAACAGCTAGAAAATCTAATTATATACATAAATTACACCATCAAATTTACAGATTCAAATCCAATAACATATCGTCATACAGGAAGATCTACAATAAAATCTTCACAACATCAAGTCTTCATCACCAGCAGATTGGATCTGAAAAGAAAAGAAGAAAGCTATGAGTAGCTAGCATATATGTATAGGTATATGTATGGAGTGTAAGATTTGAAAGAAAGAAAAAAATAAAGAAGATAGCCGAACAGCTAATGAAACAGCTAAAACAAAATAGAACACTAAAAGTAAATCAATACATGAATATATCTATACCAGCTAAGGTACATGTATATTCAGAAAAATCTCATAGGCAAATCCATAAACTGATTTGCCCTTGAAATGTCACTATCCAAATCTGTGAAATCAAATTACACAAATTGATAGCTGTGTTCACCCAAACATGACAATATCACAATGCAGATCCGTAATCCAATTAAAATAATTTGATAGAAGACAAGTCCATGTGAACAAAACAGTAACCATAGCTGTATGGGTTAACAGATAGAAACAGCTCGGTTGTGCAGTATTTGCACATGGAAATCTAACACAAAATCTATACCACATTGAAACAATCAAAACAGATAATGTATCCGCATTCAAAAAATCTGACGTATAGATTGTTCTGAGGTACATACCATATCCCAACTCAAATCCGAAATTTGATAATTATACGCAACAATAAATACGAACAGACGAGACTATACGAATGAACAACACATAGCTTAACCAAATCTAGGTATAAACAGTTCAATTTTCGTACATGGATCCAAGCAAACAATACATAAAAATCCAACAAATCTTCACATCACGGTTATAGGACAACACGCAAACATGAAAAGGGATCCATCAGGGTACTAACAATTGAAAATACAACTGAATGAGAAGGGTAAACGCCTAAAACCTAAGCACTGTAAAGTCTCTAACTAGGATGGACAATTCGAAATTACAGTGATCACTTCTAGTATAAATATGGGCCGCACATCACAATTCTTCCAAGAACAAACGATGAACGAAGTAAACAAAAGATAAAACCGAATTCAAATCAAAAAGGAAATTCAAAACAAAAATTAATTTGGAAAAAAAATACTTAGCTTGGGTTCGGTCTTCGGCTTCGCTCTTCTCGTCTTCGTGGGTTGTCGAAGAACCTGAACAAGGCCGAGGCGAGGTAGAAAGGACGGAGGAGGGTTTGCTTCGTAAGGGAAGAGATATGGTTTCGATCGGTTGCAGGAGGGTTCCATTTTCTTTCTTTTTTTTTCTCTGGAATTTTGAGGCGGCGGGTTTGTTTGGGGAATGAAGGGAGGACAAGGGTTTCAGGGTATAAAAGATGGGCGGGTTGGGCTATTTGGTAATGGGCTGGACAGAGAGGTAAGTAAAGCCCATCCTTTTGTTTTTGATTTATTCAAGGATTAATCAATTTAAATGTTTATAAAACTTCGAATATTAATTATGAATGCATACGTAATTAGATTCAGACGAAACGAAAAACACCGTGACCCTGAAGACGAGTACGACACGATGGATAAGGACTGAGCAGGGCAGGCAGTAGCTGAATTTTTTCAAATGAATTAAACATAGTTTAATTCGACTAAAATGGGCTGATCTATCGACGAACCAATCCAGGTGAGTTAACCTCACTCAGTTTTCCCCATTTATATTTGATGTAAATTGGGTTTTGTTTTGTGTACTCTGGTTGCTAGAAATGACTATCTGCTAGTTATATCTGGTTGATTTGAAATTAGAATTTAAACAGTTGTTTAAATTCAGGGAATTATAGAATCGTTATTTTTAACGATTGAATCCAATAAAGGAAATTCTCCTTGATTTACACGTTTATGAAATAATCGTGTTTGAAATTATGTGAATTGTTTTCATGATCTGGTTGTGGATTGAGGGTCGTCCTTTATTACCAGATAAAGGAAACAGTTGGGTTGGGCAATTGATTTGATTGATGAACAATTGAATTGAAATTCAACGTTTGATTGGTTTAACCAGTGACAATAGTGGTTGAGTAATTTGGTATCACCTTGCGTACCCGAGGATCATGAATTTTTATCATCAAGTGGGTCGACCCTTATGATATTATACATTTATTTTATAATTTCAATAAGTTCAAGTATATTATTTTGAATAGAGCAATTTTAAAGAAAAATAAGAATTTTTATTATCCAGTTAATCGAATTAGGGTTTAATTGAATATTTGTTATTAAATTGGAATTGATCGAGTATAGTTATTTGAGACAGAGTTAGTCAAACATAGTTATTCAAGATGAGTACCATTTCGTAAGACTGCCAGCGTAATTCATAGGGCTGCAGATAGCCTACGGCGGCCGGATGTTTCCTGAGGGAATCAGGCGTAACCATTGTGATCACTGCGATCTAGAGTCGAGCGAATAGTGTTAAATCAAATAGTAGTTATCAACAAAGGTTAATTAAATCGAGTTAGTCAAAGTTGAGTTAATTAGGTCGAGTTGTCCAAATTTAGTTAAATAAGTCGAGTTAGTTGAGTAGAGTTAACCAGTTAGAGTTAATCAGTTAGAGTAACCAGTTAGAGTAAATCAGGTGGAGTTAGTCAGGTAGAGTTAACCAGTTATGGTTAATCAATTGAAGTAAATTGATTGGAAATAAATCAAATTAGAGTATTCAAATGGGGTTAATCAGGTTTGAGTTAATCGAGTAGTAGTAATTGAATAGAGTTAGTAAAAAGGAATTAATCGAATATCACTTGTTCGAAGTAAAGTTATCAAATATAGTTTATTCTAGAAGTGAGTTAAATCGAATATAAGAAATTCGAAGAGATAGTTAATTGGATATAGTTTATTCGCAAGAGAAAGATTATCGAATACAGTTTTATCCGAAAGAATGATAAATTGAGTATGGTTATTCGAAAGGAAGTTGTTAAAGATTTCGAAGATGAACCTTGTTTATTTCGAGGTTGGAAATGTTGTCCAATTATGGTCTGAGAGGTAATTATACCCCAACTTGGCTTCGTTTTTAACTAAGGATGAGTAAGGTTGGGTGGTGAAGATTGGTCAAGTAAATTGAGCCAATGAGTGAAAGGAGTTAATTTGGTTGAGTGATGTTTTGTTTAAACATCGGTTTAAATCAACTGAAGAAGTTGGGAAACGTTTTTCCAAATAAAGATCAGAAATGTTTTAATATATATAGAAATAAGCAAAAGAAGTAAATTTTGGAAATGTTTCAATGTTAATCAAGTATATTTTCTAAATGTAGGAAATAAGGATTCATGTATATTTATATAAATGGGAAATGACTAAGTCGAGGTTAATTTAATCTAAAAAGAAATAAAACATTGAATGATGATTGGTCGATAGAATTTCCATTTGGAAATAATATCGTTGTTTGCACACCTGTTTATTTATTTGATAGTTAAATCACCGACTATCAAGATCTGACCTATACGATCGTTGGTTCGGGAAGACCGGGATCGAATTTATATTCGAAAACCATTCCGACCAGCAAATAAGTGAAAGAAGATTTGTGAAGATAGAGAAATTGAAGACCGTTGATCTTCAAGAGCGGAAGAACCACTGATTGAATTTCTCTGGTTTAGTGGCTGGAGATATTTCAACAATGATTCTGTCGTGATTTGAAATCAACGGATTGCAAGGACTTCTCGCTACTGATCTGTAGGGTGATTCCTAGGATGCATTAGGAGGGTGCCTTCGGTTCATCCTGTTCTTGGGTGACTTGTATGGACGAGTGTCTGACAGAGTATTTCCAAAGGAATTACGTACGTTGATTTCTTCAAACGTACTATAGTTGGTGGCGGAGGATGACGGTTCTCTTAGCTTAACCACTAGAGTATTTTTGTGGACGTCAATTAGTGATAACTGGTGGATCTGACGATGTGGCATTCAACGTGGATGATGATCAAAGGTTCAAAGGAAATTCTGACCTCAAGCCTCATCAACCGGAAGATGACAAAAATCGGGCAGGCAGCATGGCTATGTGGGTCGCTCCTATTAGGGTGTATGATCACCTATCTAGAGGAATTCCATTTGTTTCTTTAATCTATATTCGATGCTGTCCCTTTTCGGGAGGCGGTTGTTGATCCCAACCGTCGGTGATATACATTCGATATACTCAAGCGAAATGAGTGGTCGGTCATGTGAGGGCCGGGTTGCAAGACGTTTTTGTTGAACCCAGTGTATTCGTCTCTAGAGATACACGATCGGAAGGTGGTCCCATACCTTGTCAAAGTTGGAATCCAATCTCCAATAAGCGCCTGCGGTTTTGATTGTATATTATATATGTGGAGCGTGAGATGCAAGTGTTCCACTAGATTGTTATTTACTTGTATTTAGACATTATTATAATATCAGAGAAGCTATTGTTTCAAAAACTGTTTGGGTTATCGTAAGACAAAAACCGTCCGTGTTTATGTGTGGATTCGGTCTTACGATTATCATGTTCTTATGAAAAGATTTTGAACTTTAAAATCAGGATTGGATGATTTACCCTAAATATTGTGCGAGTTTATCTCACTCTGGTTCACCAGACTGACCCGGTGTTTTGTAAATGCTCGGGTTAGCCCGGAATGTACAGGTTCAAGTTCGAAAGCTGTGAAGAGACGGGCTGGAAGAGCTCAGACGTATGATATTATTCCGCTGTGTTGTAAAAAGGGCAGATTATTAGAACTGTCCAGTGATGATGATGTACTCTGATGATGTAAGTTTTATTTAAAGATTTAAATAAAGATTTATTTCTATATTATATTTTGTTCCGTTGCGATGTGAGACTCTGTGTTGTGATCTTCTTCTTCTTCTATTCTTATATTTCTTTCTTTCTTATCTTACCCTCTAAATTCTTTCATTAACAATCTGGTGTTCTCGGGGTTTGAAAGGTCGGCATGAGATACAGTAAAGGTATTTATGTCGATTTTCGAGGCCGAAAACCGCGGGGTAGTTACATATAATAATATGTTAGTCTCGCAGTTAGTCTAATCTCATAAAAACAAAAGAAGAGAAGTGGGGAAAAGAACCATGACATCAAAACTGCCATAAAAATAAGCATAAGAACTATGAACTGGCATAGAACAAAATAGATCTAATTAGGCATATGAACTGGCATAGAGTAGCAAAATAGATCTAAATAGCATATGGAACATAAACTAACATAGGACAATAAGATAGATCCAATAAGGCATATGGATCATGAACTTTAGGTATGAATCTAAACGATAAGAATTCACCAAACATGATATGATTCATCTTACAGGCATGTTCATATAGTCCAATTCACAAACTTATCACAATTACTTTTAATTAATTATAAGTGAAAGTAACGTGGACTCACAATGGTAGAAGAGAAAATATATCTGAATTATGTATTCTGAGTTTGATTAGCTAAACCATTGTTGTAGAATTTGATTCTTATCTTCCAATATGAATACTCTATTCCGATTTGCTTTAGTGTAGAAGAAAGACTAGTTTAGGTTGTGGCAGCATGGAGGCATATGAATTTGTGTAATGAAATTAGGGTTTGGTCTAGATGCGTTTATATAGGTGTATTAGGTGAATTAGGACCTTTAGATTAGGTTAGGATCCATCCAGACCAGAAAAACACATCACCCAGCCAATCAGAGAACGCCACATAAGCCCTAATTCTCCAAAATTCGTCACTGCCCAGATCTGGCCGATGGGGTCGACCCTTACGGGGGGGGGGGGGGGTCGACACCTATGTTGACACCCCTATAGGGGAGTGGACACCTATGTTGACTCCCCTAAAGGGGGTCGACACCCTAGAGCGGGATAATTCCCGCCCATCCCGCTTCTTGTTGATTTGAATTTCAGATTTGATTTTTAATTATTATTTTAATTCTGGTTTAAACTGAAATCTTCTAAGCTCCATAACTTTTTCATACTGTATCGGTTTTACGCAAACTCAAACTCTATCTCAAGAAGAATTCCGAGATGAACGCAATGGCACAACCCGTTTCCCTTGATTCTTCTTATAAAAATTAAGTATTCCTTAATTTGTAATTCTTAATATTATAAAATTACGGGGTGTTACATAAATAAGTTGAGGTGATAGCCCTTGTGAGGAGGAGGAGTTTGGTGGTTTCAAGGTTGAGAACGGGTGTGTTTGGTGACTAGTTGAACGATTGAAAGAGGGGTGCATCGTTTTCTGGGTTCGTAAATAAAGGGGACGGGATTTGTTTTCCTTAAAGAAAGAATTAGTTACTTTAATAAGTAATTATGGGTTGAAGAGGAGGGATAGTTGAGGTGTCTGCAGATGAATCGACGAAGAGGTAGGGAAGTTCGTTCACCCGTGAGGAAGGAGCAATTTCTGTTTCATGGGCGAGAAAGAAGATTTGTGGCCCAAACATGTTTATATAGAAGGGTTAATGGGTTTAAACGAGATGTAGGTCAAGGACTAATTAATAGTAATGGATAAAAATAAGTGAGAAGGGATGAAAGGTTGAAATGGTTAAAAGTGTGTGTAGCGAGGTACAGAGGTGTCGGGGAAGAAGAATTGATAGTCGACATTATTTTGTTAAGTATATGGTTAAGCTATATAAATAGATTAATAATTAAATTTTGTTTTAATATAGTTAGAAACCTATAACATCAATGACAGATTAATTAGTGGCAGAATTAAGCGAAATCAGTCACATCGGGATCATAACGACAAGATCTACAAAATGGAACTATCGCGGTTGAAAATGAAGTTGCTAGAATTCCATGGTAAAATCAAATGTTGTTTGATTTTAAATGAAATAAAAGCAGAATCATCAACTAGAAAATCAGGCGAGTAAACTCACTAACTCTGACTCATTTATATTTTTATATAGACGAGTTTTAAATTTATTTATAGTAATTTTATACTGTATGATGATTGTTTGGATGATTCGTTGATAAAATTAATTGAAATGGTTGATGTGATCGATTATTAGTTTTGTTTTCCATGGTATTCATATTGATGTGAAATTATTATTATTAATGTTGATTAACGTATGCGGATGCAGCGAAACATGTTGGAGGGATCCAACTGGACTCCTCAACATCTATATTATTGTTTTTCGTTGGTTGTGACAAATGATGTGTTATATGATCTAGGAATGGATATGTGGTGTTTGAATTACCCTGGCCCCAGAAATTTGGTATTTTAAATACAAAAAAAATATTTTCGAATGTGGAGAAGGAAATTAGGATTTAAAAATAGAATTTATTTTCAAAATAGAAATTAAATTTCAAATAGAGTTGAAATGGAAACTTTTTTAAATGAATAAACAAGAATTAGATTATAAACGACAATTATATATTTAGTAAAATATTTACTATTGGATAAACTGAAATATGAAATCAAGTTTAAATTTATATAGAAGGATGGAAATGGGTTTCGAAGCCAATATTTATAATTTGGTTTGGAAATTAACGATTATAAAGGGAATATGAATTCAAATGTAAATTTGAACCGGGAAATCGGTTTTGAAAGAAACGATGAATTTTATTTTATAGCTTGGGATATAAAATAAATTGAGATAACTCCAAAGAGTTATATTTAGAATTTGACTATGTCGAATCGTATTTAACTGATTTAGTTCAAAAAGGATATTTAAACCCTTTTTAGTGTAAATCTGTAATTTAAGTAAAATATGTAAGAAAACTAATATTCCAATGGTTATAAATATGAAAACAAAATTCTATGATTTGAAATGATTAAATATTATTTTAAATCAAAAATTATCAGACGAGAAGGGTATTATAGGAAACCAAATTAAGTTGATTTTCAAACGAACAAAATGTATTGCTTCTAAATATATTATAAAAAGGAAATTGAATTATTTTATATAAGCAAAAAGATATTAGTAACATTTTTGTAAACAGAATTTATAAATGAATTAGAATATGATTTGGGTTTATTAAATGACTCGGTAGCTGAGATTTGAATCTGTACTGATATTTGCAAGTAAAAATCAAATTGATTTGATAAAACAAATCTAGATTCCTGTCTAAGGAATGGTATTAATGTTTGAAAGTGAACAACCATTGAAAGCAAATATTTTGCGAATAGAATTAATTTTTTGGAGATTTGGGTCAACCTTAAGAGATAGATTTATTCCCGTGCTCAGAATATTAATTGAATATAGGTTATTCGAGAAAGTATTATTTATTTAATTCGATTATATCGAATTTAGAAAAAAGTTCTATTTAAGTTCTGTTTAAAATAAAGTTTTAAATATTTAAATTATTAGTTCATTTATTTATTAATTAACTTAATTATCCAAATTAATGAATTAAAATTATATTTTAAATATAAATATTTTGGAAGTAGGTATTTAATGTTATCGTTAAAATAAATGTTATCTGTATAGTGGGTGGATTCTTAAATTGAATCCGTAAGTTTTGTAAGTAATGATTTTGATGGAATTTAAAGTTGTGAGCCTTGATCAATTCAAAGTTGAGAATGTTGTTCAGTTAAGGCCTGAGAGGTAATTATACCCTAACTTGATTGACTTCATCATTGACTAAGGAATGTTAAGGTTCGGTAGCAAGATTGGTTAGTGATATGGTAATGAATGATTTATGAGTTAAATATAGTAACGATGTTTTATATAACATCGGTTTAATCCAATAAAAAGGACTTTAGAAATGTGATCTACATTTAGTTAGAAATGTTTCTAAACATGGAAAATGGAATGGTGTGAATAATATAGAAATTAAGAAATGGAAATTGAAAGATGTTTTCCAGTATTAAAACATATATTTTGAAATATAGATATAAGAAATGTGTAAAGACATAAATGTTAATGACATTAATAACGTATATTTCTTGGGATATGGGAAAATAAAGAGTTAATACAATCTGGAAATGTTTTCCAAAAATATGAAGGCTAAATGAGTTTTATCAAATATCTGGGGAAGATAAGGTGTAACGACCCGACTTTTCGACCCTCAAATGTCGACACTAATACATCCACGGTATTCACGTGCCGAGCACCCAAGTGCCGGAAAGACGAAAAGTTAGGGTGAAATAAAATAAAAAGAAAATAGACTAAGGAAGAAGAGGACACAATATCAGAATCTCACAACGGAACGGTAACATATAATATAATGAATGATCTTTAACAAATAAAACTGTATGATTACAACTATCAGAGAAGACTAACCTATCATCAACTTGGACAGTTATAACAACCCGTCCTCATAAATGTTGATGTACAACATAGAAGGCAGCGGATATAAAAAGTACGGTAAGATGAACTCCAACTCTCTTCCAAAAGCTCCAAGGCATCCAAAGTAAAACCTGCCATACTCAGCCTACTCGAAGGAGTACGTGATGATTTTAAGGAAAACAAAAACCAAGCGTCAGACATCAATCTGGTATGAGAAACTCAAGATACACATTGCATGTAACAACACTGAGGGGACTGTGCAGATAACCGCTCCGGATTTCCCCTCAATTGAAACCAACCATTTATTAGGAGAAGTATAGTTGTATTATAAATAATGTCTAGGGTGTAGAATATAAATAAATTCACATAGAAGGAATGGTTACATTGGTTACATTCGACAACTATTAAGTGTACAAACAAAACCGATAAGGCACGTTCGCATATTGGATTTTCCATCGGAGATCTCTCAATACAGATCCAAACTCCATGCACAAGGGTCAAAAAGTACCTCCGAGCGTCGCATATCTCTAGATAAAATATACCATAAGGTAAACACAACTGGCCCACGCACGAAACACCGAAGTGCACCACGTGGAACCAAATATATCCAACTCCCGCGCGCAACTTCGAGGAGCTCCCGCACAATTCGATAATAAGCATACACTAGATATGGAGTCAATATATCCTGCCGTAGGTTAGAAAAACCCCAGATTGTGCTCCTACTCTGTTTTTAGCCATTTCCGATGTAGAGGTTTCATTCGGCATCTTTCACATGAGTCTTCATCACTCGAACAGAACAAGAATTCCCAGTTGGAATCCCAAAGCTCAATAGTTCTTGGAATCACACATAGACTCCTTCACAGATCTCAGAATCATACATGGATTCCAATACATCAACAGATCTTGGAATCACACATAGATTCTTTCATAGATCTTAGAATCACTATATGTGTTCGAGCATCTCAACAGATCTCGAATCGCCATATGGTCTTCACTTCACAACCGCTTCCAAAACATAGAACCCGTATACTAGTTTTGAAGTGGTTTTCGATAAGTAGAACACTTACCAATCCCGGTCTCCTCAAAACTAGTCGCTAGATTTAAGGTCAAGTTCTATAGTCAATTAACTGACTACAATTCACACAATAGACGATTGTATATGGAAAACAGCCTCGCTTAATTTCCATAACAATTGAATAAACATCCAAGGCACTATCAAGGTTACAAAGCGTGTTAAACAATCAAATCACAATCAAGTCACATAGCATGATAAACAGTTGAAGCACGATTAACTCATATAAACGGCTTCTAATCCCATTCCCATTTAATTAACCTTTCATTAATTAAAACTTCTGTTATTAGTAAAACTCCTTTTATCTAATAAAACTTCATTTGTCAAATATGACTTCGCTTATTAATCAATAACTCATACTCGATTAATATTCCTTTATTAGTATAACTTCTTTTAACTAATAAAACTTCATTTGTCTAACTAGACATCACTTATTAATCAATAACTCATACTCGATTAATATTCCTTTATATACTAGCGTATATATTCAACTTATACATATAAAATGTGTATATGTATATATTCTACGAATTACCTAATCCGTTATAGTCTTACTACCCAAAAAGGGTTTTAATATACATATCCCTCCGGTATAAGTATAATCACAATTCAATTCCAAGATTTCCTATTTAACTTCAATACTACAAAACGAATTCATATACTTATCCCTCCGGTATAAGTATAACCATAATCAATTTATAAGATTTTTCTGAAAATATAATCAAAGAGGTTAAAACCATTGTTTAATAAAGAACCTCTTCTCCATTATAAGTTAAACATCTTATTCAATATCTTTATTCTGAAAGATTTCTATACTTGTTTCTATCTTTAAAATAAATTATTAAAGATCTAAGTATATTCAAAACCATTAAACCGTATATTCCAGTTTAACTACATTCCAAGGATTTAAAACAAGTGTTGCTAAAACAATGTTTACAACAAACCCAAAACAATCCTTTATAATTTATCTTTAAATGTTTGTTTAAAGATTCAATTATATTTACTTCCATGATATAATCTGAGAGGGTTAAAGACTAATGTAATTAACACATTGTCACGACAAACCCAAAACCATTTTATGCTTATAGAAATCACACTTCGTGCACTTAACTCATTTCCGACATTATCAACTTAACTATCCCTCGGTCAAGAGTGAGGCCAGGTAAGTTAGAGCACTGGTTGCATATCACCCCTTGCCTAGACACCCCATTCTTGACACTCATAGATAGATAAGCCTACTCGTCGGCTTATTAGAATTAAGCACAGTAACCATGATATTCAATAAACAAGTAATTAGGAAGTGCACTCATATCACTATTCTAGCTTCACACACTTTCAAACTTACTTCAATTTAACATACAAGTTAAGCAACCATTTTAATATGATAAGAAATCACTAAGGACGTCATCACAAAGTTCCATACAATGTATTGAAAACACAACAATTAAAACTGCATATATAGCGACTATCGCTATAAGTGCACTTTCAAGTTCAAGTCCACAATATGTCAATTCCCTACTAATCCTTATGTGCTTTGTTTCAAGTCCATTCCACTTGTTATACAAGTCAATTCAAGTCCAATTCCAAGTCCATTCAAGTCCATTCCAATCCATTAACATGGATCACATATGTCGCTTACTTTTAAAGTAAGAATCAAGACAACATTTTTAACATAAGTTACCAACATTCAAGCAACTTTAAGCATAGTTGAAAACATGCAAAAGCGTTTATGTTTGTTGTCCTAAATAGTGAGTAAACTCACCTTAATCCTTAGCAAATCCTAGCTCCAAGAATAAGAACCATGATCCAAACTAGCAACCTCCTTTCTTTCCTTCCTTTCCTTGCTTTTCCTTGCTTCCTTCTTGTATATAGCTCACGGCCTAAAATAGAGAATGGAGAGGTTCTTCGATTTTTCAACTTCTAACTAGCTAGAAGATCTTGTAATGGTGTAGGAAGGCTTCACTCAAAGTTTGGCTTGATTTGAAGTTCATTTGAGTGTACTTTGAGAAAGTTAGCAAGGAAGAGGAAGAAGATGAAGATAAGCCATTAAAAGCTTCACTTTTGCTTAGGAATTTTGTGTAAGAAAGAAGTAGGTGTACCCCTCCTTATATAGGAAAAAGAAGGTGGATGGGAAAAGACCAAAATGCCCTTAAAACCCTAAACGTACTCATGAAAGAAGTGAAAGGTGTGTAAGAGAAGTGAAAAAGTGTGTAAGAGAAGTGAAAGATGTGTAAGAGATGGTAAGTTTGCTTTTTTTCAAAGACTTTAAGTAAGCATTCATTTGTATACATATAAGAAGCTTATATGCATACACTTAGGATATTTTATAAACCTTTGATGTGACTAATTATGCATACATTTATGTGTATAAGCATGTATGTGCATATATATCATACAACGTTGCAACGATGTGAAACAACTTCTATTCAACGATATGATGCGAATTTGAAAGTTGAATCTCTATCATATTTTTAGTTCTTTATCGAATGATTTATTTAAGTAAACAAAACTTGGAAATAAATTCATTAACTTATTTAAACAATTAAAACAAGCATACTTAAATTATAAATCACTTATTTGAATATTTAAATACCCAAAATACAAAACTTTCCTTAAATGCTCATTTTTTAAAATGATGACATCATCAAAATAGTTAACCATAAATATGAAAAATAATTTTATTTACTAATTACTTTCGTAATGAATAATTAGACATCCGCTAAAATTTTCAACAACTTTTATTGAGAAAACAGTCATTTATCAATAAAATGATTTTCGGTCATTTTATCAATATTTTTCCAAAAATATATTTTTGAAAGCATTTTTCTAAAATGAGTCTAGTATCATTAATTACTTGTTAAATGATATTTTACAAGGTTATAAAATCACATTTATAACATTTAACAATATTACAAATTGTTACGATATTCGAAGATTAAGTGTTCGATTTTTTGGGTCTTTACATTCTCCCCCACTTAAAATATTTCGTCGTCGAAATTGCAACACGAGTAACCAAAGGAACAATCAAACATCGATACTTAAAAGTATAATACTACTAGAATACAAATCTCATGTTTTGATCAAGTTTAAACCCTCTTATCGTATAAGGATGATAAACAATTCATTAAGCATCACCTTATGCTCAACAGCCTCGGGTTAACACTTAACCAATCATTCACTCTACCTCAAACAATTCAAGGATTCAATTCTCAAATTTTCCACAAGTCAACAACATAACATGAATTGTTTAAAAAGCCCATACGATATACATAAGCCATCCGTACGCAATATCAAATTCAATCACTTATTCGATCACACAATTTCACTTCCAGACTAGTATCGCTCACTCGATCACTCTAGTGCGGACTCAGATCTGGTTTCATGATTAGAAACCGCCATTCTCCTTACATAGCTATACTATGATAGAGAATAACAGAATCAAATCAAGAATCCTGTATCTAACTTCGTCGTCAAGAATCGAGTGAAAAATACCAACTCTGATCGGTATAAGCTACCACAAAATCACACTCGAATCTGGATCAAACCGTAAAGCGAATAAAACAACCTATGTAAATCTTACATATTCCTTCCAATTGGTTTACTATTACTCCAATTATTTTATTCACCTTTGTTCTCATACTTAGTATATTCTTCTATACTAATATTCCTTTGTGAATCATATCATAATACTTCAAGCTATTAACCGTTATATAACTTAAAAGTATATACAAACGACCAATTTGTCTTACTTAAATAAGCATGCTAACAAATTTGGACTTTTCTTACTTAACTTTTGAACTACTCACTATAATGAATACGATTATATTTCCATAGTTCTTTCTTATTAAACTCTTATTATAAACTGGTTCGACTTCATATACGTTTATAATTCATTCAATACTCGAATTCAAATTTCAACATACACTTATATTCGCTTAGTGTACAAATATTAACATTCTCAGTTTACTAAACTGAACTAGTTCAATAATCGCAAAACTAGTTAAAACTTAATAATTCTCAAATTCAATATTTTAAACTTCCTTAAGTTTATAAATTATAAACCAAGTCTCTTACGCTTTCACATAAACTAGTCAAGCATGTAAATTCACTTGGAAACATCGACTATCCAAAACCGTCGAACATTCCATTCCATTAACAAATGAAATCTATCAAACATCATATCAACTGAGATGCAAAATCATACAACTCCAATATATAAACTATATGCATCCATATATAATTTAGTTGAAAACTTCAGGATTGGACTTCCGGGTTTTATACTTCAAATAATCTGTATCCAAAACATAAATCTGTTCAAGTCCAAACTATTATCCATGGGAGCTAGTTCATACTTAGAAACTCGAAAATGAACCTCGATGATGCTGCAGTCATCATCAACATTATTTTCTAGCAACTCGAGTAAGATCAAAGCTTTTCTATCTTTTAAAGTCATTTAAAACCCTAAAACACTTTCAAACCAACTTCAATATGTATTTCAAGCTTTGAAAATCAATTTCAAACTTACCGGAATTCCAAATCCTTTGGTTTTCAACACAAATACATTTCATATTTATAAATCTTGTTTATAAATTTCACTTGCATATTTCTTGTTTAAATTCGTTTTAAACAACTTCCATTCAGATTTAATTCTTACCCAACATCATTACCGAATGCCTTATAGTCAAATTGTGAAACTGAATTCACAAAGTGTTCGTTTCCAATGTTCCCCCAATTATAAATCTACCTAACCCATGCAAGCAAATGGATAAGATTACTCTTATCCAAACACAGTAATCGATACCCATAAACTGGTCCGGGCACAACTAGAAATCAGCCAATAATAGTCAACGCTCCTAAGCGAGCATGACCAATCAATCAACGAATGATAATAATTTAATATCATCCTTCCCTAACAACAACTCATCTATATAACTGATTTAGTTATGAAATCTTTCTTTATATATAAAATATATACTTCTTGGTAACTTATTTCATTTACCAAATTCGAAAACAATATTGAATCAAATGACTTGTTCAAGTGTTTCAGAATCTTCATCAAAACGATGATCAATCGATTGATTCAGATCCAGAATTCAGACTTACAAGTCAAAACACCCAATAAAAAATATTTTGTATTCACTAACAAGTACGCGCTCTCATATATATAATACACTCTACTCATTCTAGGATGTTGCTAACCCCATCTCTAATGAGCCATACCCAACCAAAGCCAAGGTATTCGCTCAACCTTGTGCTCTGATACCAAATGTAACGACCCGACTTTTCGACCCTCAAATGTCGACACTAATACATCCACGGTATTCACGTGCCGAGCACCCAAGTGCCGGAAAGATGAAAAGTTAGGGTGAAATAAAATAAAAAGAAAATAGACTAAGGAAGAAGAGGACACAATATCAGAATCTCACAACGGAACGGTAACATATAATATAATGAATGATCTTTACCAAATAAAACTGTATGATTACAACTATCAGAGAAGACTAACCTATCATCAACTTGGACAGTTATAACAACCCGTCCTCATAAATGTTGATGTACAACATAGAATGCAACGGATATAAAAAGTACGGTAAGATGAACTCCAACTCTCTTCCAAAAGCTCCAAGGCATCCAAAGTAAAACCTGCCATACTCAGCCTACTCGAAGGAGTACGTGATGATTTTAAGGAAAAAAAAAACCAAGCGTCAGACATCAGTCTGGTATGAGAAACTCAAGATACACATTGCATGTAACAACACTGAGGGGACTGTGCAGATAACCGCTCCGGATTTCCCCTCAATTGAAACCAACCATTTATTAGGAGAAGTATAGTTGTATTATAAATAATGTCTAGGGTGTAGAATATAAATAAATTCACATAGAAGGAATGGTTACATTGGTTACATTCGACAACTATTAAGTGTACAAACAAAATCGATAAGGCAAGTTCGCATATTGGATTTTCCATCGGAGATCTCTCAATAAAGATCCAAACTCCATGCACAAGGGTCAAAAAGTACCTCCGAGCGTCGCATATCTCTAGATAAAATATACCATAAGGTAAACACAACTGGCCCACGCACGAAACACCGAAGTGCACCACGTGGAACCAAATATATCCAACTCCCGCGCGCAACTTCGAGGAGCTCCCGCACAATTCGATAATAAGCATACACTAGATATGGAGTCAATATATCCTGCCGTAGGTTAGCAAAACCCCAGATTGTGCTCCTACTCAGTTTTTAGCCATTTCCGATGTCGAGGTTTCGTTCGGCATCTTTCACATGAGTCTTCATCACTCGAACAGAACAAGAATTCCCAGTTGGAATCCCACAGCTCAATAGTTCTTGGAATCACACATAGACTCCTTCACAGATCTCAGAATCATACATGGATTCCAATACATCAACAGATCTTGGAATCACACATAGATTCTTTCATAGATCTTAGAATCACTATATGTGTTCGAGCATCTCAACAGATCTCGAATCGCCATATGGTCTTCACTTCACAACCGCTTCCAAAACATAGAACCCGTATACTAGTTTTGAAGTGGTTTTCGATAAGTAGAACACTTACCAATCTCGGTCTCCTCAAAACTAGTCGCTAGATTTAAGGTCAAGTTCTATAGTCAATTAACTGACTACAATTCACACAATAGACGATTGTATATGGAAAACAGCCTCGCTTAATTTCCATAACAATTGAATAAACATCCAAGGCACTATCAAGGTTACAAAGCGTGTTAAACAATCAAATCACAATCAAGTCACATAGCATGATAAACAGTTGAAGCACGGTTAACTCATATAAACGGCTTCTAATCCCATTCCCATTTAATTAACCTTTCATTAATTAAAACTTCTGTTATTAGTAAAACTCCTTTTATCTAATAAAACTTCATTTGTCAAATATGACTTCGCTTATTAATCAATAACTCATACTCGATTAATATTCCTTTATTAGTATAACTTCTTTTAACTAATAAAACTTCATTTGTCTAACTAGACATCACTTATTAATCAATAACTCATACTCGATTAATATTCCTTTATATACTAGCGTATATATTCAACTTATACATATAAAATGTGTATATGTATATATTCTACGAATTACCTAATCCGTTATAGTCTTACTACCCAAAAAGGGTTTTAATATACTTATCCCTCCGGTATAAGTATAATCACAATTCAATTCCAAGATTTCCTATTTAACTTCAATACTACAAAACGAATTCATATACTTATCCCTCCGGTATAAGTATAACCATAATCAATTTATAAGATTTTTCTGAAAATATAATCAAAGAGGTTAAAACCATTGTTTAATAAAGAACCTCTTCTCCATTATAAGTTAAACATCTTATTCAATATCTTTATTCTGAAAGATTTCTATACTTGTTTCTATCTTTAAAATAAATTATTAAAGATCTAAGTATATTCAAAACCATTAAACCGTATATTCCAGTTTAACTACATTCCAAGGATTTAAAACAAGTGTTGCTAAAACAATGTTTACAACAAACCCAAAACAATCCTTTATAATTTATCTTTAAATGTTTGTTTAAAGATTCAATTATATTTACTTCCATGATATAATCTGAGAGGGTTAAAGACTAATGTAATTAACACATTGTCACGACAAACCCAAAACCATTTTATGCTTATAGAAATCACACTTCGTGCACTTAACTCATTTCCGACATTATCAACTTAACTATCCCTCGGTCAAGAGTGAGGCCAGGTAAGTTAGAGCACTGGTTGCATATCACCCCTTACCTAGACACCCCATTCTTGACACTCACAGATAGATAAGCCTACTCGTCGGCTTATTAGAATTAAGCACAGTAACCATGATATTCAATAAACAAGTAATTAGGAAGTGCACTCATATCACTATTCTAGCTTCACACACTTTCAAACTTACTTCAATTTAACATACAAGTTAAACAACCATTTTAATATGATAAGAAATCACTAAGGACGTCATCACAAAGTTCCATACAATGTATTGAAAACACAACAATTAAAACTGCATATATAGCGACTATCGCTATAAGTGCACTTTCAAGTTCAAGTCCACAATATGTCAATTCCCTACTAATCCTTATGTGCTTTGTTTCAAGTCCATTCCACTTCTTATACAAGTCAATTCAAGTCCAATTCCAAGTCCATTCAAGTCCATTCCAATCCATTAACATGGATCACATATGTCGCTTACTTTTATAGTAAGAATCAAGACAACATTTTTAACATAAGTTACCAACATTCAAGCAACTTTAAGCATAGTTAAAAACATGCAAAAGGGTTTATGTTTGCTATCCTAAATAGTGAGTAAACTCACCTTAATCCTTAGCAAATCCTAGCTCCAAGAATAAGAACCATGATCCAAACTAGCAACCTCCTTTCTTTCCTTCCTCTCCTTGCTTTTCCTTGCTTCCTTCTTGTATATAGCTCACGGCCTAAAATAGAGAATGGAGAGGTTCTTCGATTTTTCAACTTCTAACTAGCTAGAAGATCTTGTAATGGTGTAGGAAGGCTTCACTCAAAGTTTGGCTTGATTTGAAGTTCATTTGAGTGTACTTTGAGAAAGTTAGTAAGGAAGAGGAAGAAGATGAAGATAAGCCATTAAAAGCTTCACTTTTGCTTAGGAATTTTGTGTAAGAAAGAAGGAGGTATACCCCTCCTTATATAGGAAAAAGAAGGTGGATGGGAAAAGACCAAAATGCCCTTAAAACCCTAAACGTAATCATGAAAGAAGTGAAAGGTGTGTAAGAGAAGTGAAAGGTGTGTAAGAGAAGTGAAAGATGTGTAAGAGATGGTAAGTTTGCTTTTTTTTTCAAAGACTTTAAGTAAGCATTCATTTGTATACATATAAGAAGCTTATATGCATACACTTAGGATATTTTGAAAACCTTTGATGTGACTAATTATGCATACATTTATGTGTATAAGCATGTATGTGCATATATATCATACAACGTTGCAACGATGTGAAACAACTTCTATTCAACGATAGGATGCGAACCTGGAAGTTGAATCTCTATCATATTTTTAGTTCTTTATCAAATGATTTATTCAAGTAAACAAAACTTGGAAATAAATTCATTAACTTATTTAAACAATTAAAACAAGCATACTTAAATTATAAATCACTTATTTGAATATTTAAATACCCAAAATACAAAACTTTCCTTAAATGCTCATTTTTGAAAATGATGACATCATCAAAATAGTTAACCATAAATATGAAAAATAATTTTATTTACTAATTACTTTCCTAATGAATAATTAGACATCCACTAAAATTTTCAACAACTTTTATTGAGAAAACAGTTATTTATCAATAAAATGATTTTCGGTCATTTTATCAATATTTTACCAAAAATATATTTTTGAAAGCATTTTTCTAAAATGAGTCTAGTATCATTAATTACTTGTTAAATGATATTTTACAAGGTTATAAAATCACATTTATAACATTTAACAATATTACAAATTGTTACGATATTCGAAGATTAAGTGTTCGATTTTTCGGGTCTTTACATAAGGAAATGGGAATATGATAATTTAATAAGGAATTAATTTAAAAAGGGTCCATTATTGTTTTATGCATGATCGGTCGAATTTCCATTGGGAAATAGGACCGTTGATTGTATGGATGTTCCTTTGATAGTTAAATCACCGACTATCAGAGTTTTGATTTATTTTATACCTCTGTTGTCAATACAGAGAGACTGGTATCAGGTTATTATCTGAAAACCACTCCGTGTGGGCATAAGCGTTACGAATCAAATTATGCTGAAGATGATTGAAGACGGAGTAAAGCGAAAGGGATGTTCTATTAATCCTAAGCATAAATTTTTTGAGATGGATTAGTAGAATGGTGTCTTCGGTTTGTCCAGTCCTAGGACAACATATATGAACGGATCTGACGATGTGGCACTCAACGTAAATGATGGCAATATATTCTAAAAAGGAAATCGTGACCTCAAGCCTCATCACCGGGGAAATGACAGAATCGGGCAGGCATCATGACCAAGTGGTTCATTCCCATTAGGGGTATTATCACCTGATCTAGAGATATTTCATTTGCTTCTTATTATATTCGTTGTTTTATGCTTTCGGTAATGGTTGTTGATCACAACCGTTGGTGATAATATGCTCGGTACACTCAAGTAAATGAGTGGCCAGCCATGTGTGGCCGGGTTGCAAGATGTTCTTGTTGAACCCGAGTGTATCCCCTTTAGAGTATACAGATCGGAAGGTGGTTCCATACCTTGTCATTGTCGGAATCCAATCTCCAACAAGCGCCCTGCTTTTTTTTTATATATATTACATATGGAGCGTGAGATGCAAGCGTTCCACTAGATTGCTATTTATTTGATTTAGACACTATTATAACACCACTTAATTTGATATCAAAATATCTTTTGTTATTGTAAGGTTAAAACCATCCATATTTCTATGTGGATCGGTCTTATGATTATCATTTCTTTTGAAAGGATTTTTGAAAGTTAAACAAGTGGCTGGAGTTTACTCACACCAGTCCCATGACTAACTTAGAGTTTATTTTGTCTTGCTTCACCCTAAACTCTTGGGTGCACAAATTTGCACGGGCAGTCAAGTAGTCAGGATTTTACAGGTTCACTTGGAGGGGCTTGAAGTAGAAGGTTTCATAAATTAGCTATAGACTATCACATATTCCACTTGTACTATGTTTGTATCTGGAAACAAGTATTTATAACTATTCCAGAAATGGTTGTTGTGCTCTAATGATGGTATGTATATACAATTACTAATTTGTATTTCAAAAGTTACGCTACTTATTATATTTTTATTCGTTCCGTTGTTAAATTTTTGTTCTTCATTTTCTTCTATTCTAACTTTTCTTTCTTTCTATTTCTCATCCTCTAACTTCTTTCTATTAATGATTCGTATTTCTGTGCAATTTGGGTTGGACGTATGGTGTGACTAGTCAACTCAAAGGGTATGGAAATTCGGACCATTACATTTTGTATCAGAGCTGAAGATTGAGTAGTAACTTTGGCTTTGTGGCGTAACTCTATAGAGATGGAGTTAGTAATACCCTAGGTTGAGTCTGAGTGTATATATATGAGCGCGTATTTGTAAATTTGATATTAAATTGTTTTATATTGTGTTGGTTAGTTTGTTGAGTGGTTTATGAATTCTGGTCGATATTGAATGTACAACTGTATCGATAGGTGTTTATAAACTCTCCGACAGAGCAATTCGATACAGTATCATTTTGAAATGGGTAAATGAAATAAGCAAAAAGTATTTTTACATAAAAGGAATAATTTTCTGAAATTACTGTTTTGGTTGTTGTTATTATAATCAAATGAGATTATAATATTAAGTCAGGTATATATATGACCAAATGGAATTTGTATATGAATAAGATATACAAATGAGCTTAATTAAAATGGGATTCAGACTTAAATTTGGAATTTAGATCTCGGATATTAAGTAAATATTTTCTGAAGCATTTTAAAAGTAATATAACATCACTTCGAAGGATTTTTGAATAAGAATGGTTTTTAAATGAATTTTGGAAGTGATTAAGCACTGAAATCACTTCAGTGGCGAGAAAATAATTCTGATAATGGATCGCGACATTGTCGGTGTTCATTTTAAAGTTTCTGAGTGACAGATTTCTACCATAACAATTTGTAAATGGAAGATTTGTTTGAGAAAAACAAATTGTTTTAAAAATTCAAATGTTCTGAATTGAATAGTTATAAATATTGTATATGGTCTCTAAATTGATTTGAAATAAAAGCCAAGAATTTGAATTCTAGATTTAAAATTTGACTTATGAAACTAAATAAATTAAAATCAGACGGATTAGAATTTACGTTAAAAGAAATGGAATGACTCCAAGAAAAAAAAAGAAATTGAAGGTAAATAAATTGATTTAAAATCAATTTGGATGACATAGATGTATATTTGTATGGATGGTGAACTAAACATAAGGAAATTGATTGAAAATCATTCCAAACTAAAAAAATGGTGTATAAATCCATTGAAATGAAATTTGGGTGCAAATAAGTGAAAAACACTTTGCCAAATAACTTTATGAAATGATCCATGAGTAAATAATGTGAATTGGATTATCATTTGATATAAACCGAAGTAAATAAATTGATCTAAACCCAAGTTGTAATGAATAGGGATTCAATGCAAAAGCGTTGATGGGAAATTTTGTGTTTGTCTGGACTAAAGGACTGGATGATTAATTAAATATCAATTATTGAAACTTATGTAACAATCAGAAACTCCAGGCAGAAAATATTTAAATATCGAGGTTAATTAAATATATAAATCTTGGATTTAATATTATAAAAATGGTTTTATAACCTTGATTAAATCCCTTTATAAATAATAATTAATAAGGAGAAAACATGTTGTTGAATTTTTGTTTACGAAGATAAGTAGTTCAAACAAATGTCGATAATATGACCGAAAACAATTTTGTCGATAAATGACGTTTACTTGTAAAAAGTTATTAGAAATCATGTGCATGTAGTAACAATATAAGAACACATATATGTATGTACATATCATTTTAATGAAAATACAAATGGCATACGTGTTACATATTCTAAAATGTGAAAA
Organism: Allium sativum; assembly: GCA_030737875.1. Taxonomy (NCBI): domain Eukaryota; kingdom Viridiplantae; phylum Streptophyta; class Magnoliopsida; order Asparagales; family Amaryllidaceae; genus Allium; species Allium sativum. The sequence goes on along the minus strand of CM060911.1, from coordinate 105,765,443 downwards.
ATGGCTAAAAATGATAGGGACACGTGTCATCAAACGAATGGAACACATGTCTTGGAATTAAATAAGATAAGGACACATAAACATGTTAGGTGTCCATGCGTAGAAGCATATAAAGATACCTAAGTAGACATGTGTCTTCATCCTAAAGCTTGCATGAAGATAAGGAGGACAAGTGTCCAAAACTAAATTACCAAACCAGACTTGAAAATTACTATATAAAGGGTGGAAGGTTCATTTCATTTCATGCATTCACAAATGATAAACATAAGTAAAATAAAGAGTAGAAGTTTAGCAGAATCCTAGATAATAAATACAATATCAAGGCACAAGTATAAGGTGGGAAAATCTTTTATGTTCATGTATTCATTTCATATTTTGAACAAAAGTTGTGAAATTTAAGAATGAATGATTGGACTTGAAACCCTGAAAATGGCGTTCGGTATTTTGGGCAAAAATTTTGCAATTATTAATGAAATTTCGACTTTTCTATCAATTTGGAAAGATAATTCAAAGGGATACAACTTTTACCTTTTGCACTTTTTCTAATTAGACCGTCTGTATACCTGAAAACTGGATGCAAATTAGGGTAAAACTTATGACCGAAATGGACATGTTAAAAATGCCTTGTAATGTTGAATGTTTCTTGTCAAACAGATAAATAAATTTAAGGGTTTCTTTTTATGATAATTAAGTAGACTAAGAGAGCTTCTTACTATAGAAAATTTGGAGTCAAAAACTATTTTTATCATAGAGAAATACCATCAAATATTTTGCCAAAAAACTGGCTGAAAACCTAAATTTCGGAACTTTTTGTAGCATTTTAAAATGCTATCTTTTCTCTGAATTAGTTATGAAGCATAATAAGCTACCCAGAACTTTTCATAGCATCCCAGAAATGCTGTAATAAGCTGTTTTTAGTCTAAAATCATTATAAACCACCCAGAACTTGTCATAGCATTTCTGGAAGTGCTGTCTTTTCTCTGAATTGACTATGAAGTATTTTAAAACGAATAGAACTTTTCATAGCATGATAGAAACACTATTATAGATGTTTTGAGCATAAAATCATCGTAAACTATTCCAAATCTATTCAAATTTGGACTTGAGCTTCCTTATAGTATCATAAACAAACTGGCAAAATCGAGGATGTTAAATCAAAGTAAAAGAGAGTCAAAACGTGTCAAAATTGAGCACAAGGAAGGCTAACGAATTTCGATGATTTGAGGAAAATAATTGATTACTTGGGAATAATGATAGGTACTATATGATATTCAACGAGACTTTTGCATAAAGATAGCAAGGAGTACTGTGAGTATACTTATCATCTAATACATTATTATTTTATAAGCTTGTGTTTTAATTTAAAGACGCCTATGACTTCAACATACTATACTGAGTGCAATCTTTGCTTCGGTAAGTAAAGAACATATACGACTGATGACTGGGGACATTGATGACTTAGAGGACCGGCATAAGGTCCTAAAAACAAGAACATAAGGATTAGTAGAGGACTGGGACAGACATAGACTACTTATGGTTTGATAGCCATAATTGCATTATTGTAATGCATTCCTTTGATTAATGTCTTATGTGAATATTATTTTCAAGTATTCCTTTTTTCGATGGTTAGTTTGAAGTTATAATCTATTTTATCGCAAGGAAATTTTTGTATTTAAAAGAGAAGATCTTTTGAAAGGAAGTTATACAAGAAATATTTAGATACTTTACAAAACGAGTATTTGTAGAGCGTTTCTACTTGATATAAAAAATATTTTTGGAAGTAAATATTGATTTTAAATGTTTTGTAAAGAAGAAGTATGTTGGCTTGATCCTGTATCTAATTGCATATCCAATTAGATAAAGATACGTAGCCAGTCACAAGGGGTAGTGATGCAGCTGCTTTATTAATAAAATATTTTTTTGATATTTCACCTTGTGTTGATGCATTTTTCATGTTTATTATTTTAAATATGCTAGCGTGTTTATTAAGTGTGTAGGAATGAATATTGATGTCCATCTCATTAGAGTTGCACAATGGTAGATTTACGGTAATTGTGTTCAATTCATATTTAAACAAAAATAGTTAATTAGATAAGTGGTATTTATTAAAGTTTTATCCAGAGCATTTAGTGATGTTGTATATTTATCGAATAAAATGGTAACTACCATTGTTTGTTTTGGATGGAAGGATTTTCAGCAATTTTGATTGGTTCGAATTTCCGGGGCGTGACAAAGTGGTATCAGAGCTTAGGTTAGTTGCCTAAATAAAATTTCATACAAGATTAGAAAATCATTTTTAGAAATGTTAAAATGAAGTTACCTTAATCTGATGAATAAATCTGGATAAGGTAAGGCACCATTCCTCGGACCAGGTATATGAGTAGTATTTATTTGTTTAAACTTTTGTTTATAGAATAATGTGTTGATTCATTTTCAAGCACCATTTAAAAAGGTTTAATGAAGTTGTAAGTGCATATGATTAGTTATAAAGTAACAAAGGAATGAATGAAGTGGCTTGTAAAGGAAGGAATGTTGCAGCTTGAAATGGATGCAACAGAGTTGCTTAAGAGGAATGAGGTATTACAACTTATCGAGGAATGAATTAAATGAGTTTGGGCAATTAAAATTAGTGAGGAAGATCGAAAGTAGTAAATTGAACAATACATGCAAAACCAAGTTGAGAACGTCTATCTAAATAATTATGTCATTACATAGTATGATATTATAGTTGTTAGCTTAAAGATGCTTCTCAACAATCCAGTCATAACTTTTGATCCCTTGAATTGGGTTTAGTCGAAGTTAATCTTATTGGGAAGCTAGATTAATTATCTAGAATACTTGCATCATATATATTCTAAAATTTTGAAATTTTACTACGTCGAAACATTTTTGCAAACTGAACTATGTGTTTGACAAAAAAAAGGGAGAAGATGTAATAACCCGGAAATCCGAGCCAATTTAAAAATTTTATTTTGGCAATTTTAGCGAATTTTGATTATTTAAAATGAATTATTTTAAATAATAACGACGAAAAATTTAGTTTGAATGGAATTAGAACGTATATATTTATATAGCTCGACGTTCGAATATAAATAATTATTTATAAATATAAAAGGAATTGAAAATGGCGTGGTAGTTCGATAATTCAACTTCAAAGTTCAAATGAACGTACAGGATTCAAAATAAATCGGATTTTAGTGAAACCAAAAATATTTGAATCTAATTGAGAATATCTTTCCAACGAATCCGAAAAATTGAAATTTCATAACGGGAATCAAAAGTTATGCCCAGTTGAAAATTCAGAATAGTCGCTATGGAATTTTGGCCCTTAAAAATGGCCATTTTGCAAACGACCTCGGTTTTCGACGAAACCACTTTTGTTGGATCCGTGATGTCAAATTATTGCTAGGTTTCAAATTTCGTAATTTTTCGATTCAGTATGTAAGCGTGGCAAAAGAAAAAGCGTTTGACCAGTTTCAGTTGATTTTAATCAACTAGAAATTGGCCATTTTTCAAACGGTCTTAGAATTTGATGAAACTAGTTTTGTTAGGACCGTATCGTTAATACGAAGCTAGAAAATATTTTTCGGGAATTTTTAGAGTCAGTATGTGGCCCCAGCAAATTGAAATGTACGTTTGAAATTAAAATATAATGATGTATATTTTAAATTTAACAGAAACTGATCGTAACATTCGAATTAGCTTGTGAAACATATCCCATTGAGTTCATAATGGGGGTATTTAGCTAGGTACGACAGTCGTTGGGTTTGATTTAATGGTCGGACGTGAAAACAAACATTTTTGGAATTTTAAAAAATAAACTAATATTATTATAAATATATTTATATTCCTCATCCCCTCTCCCTCTCAGTTAAAACCGTAAGTCAAACATAACAAAAAAAATAAATCGCTCCTGAACCAATCGCCCCCCTCCCCTCGACCTCGATTTTTCTGCCGGCCCTTCACCACCTTGTCGGCGCCGCACCTCAGGCGGATTCCCCTCCCCCCCACTCTCCTCTGCGCCCTCCTCTCCCTCTCCAACTGATGCTTCAAAGCCCAATCGCCCCAGTCCTCCCCCCCTCATCGAGATCCGCTACTGCCAGCGACGGCGCGAGCCTCGCACCCCTCCCCCTAGCTCCACCACCTATAGCGCCACCATCTGCCACCGTGAGTCGTGAAGCCCACCTCCGCCTCCGAACGCGACAACAAGCCCCCCTTCTCTCGAGTTACACTGTGAGTTTTGATTTTATTTTACTTAGTTATTTATTTTTGTTTATTTACCATAATCAGTTTTTAAAGTAAAGAATAGATTTTTATAAATAAATAAATAAATAAACGAAATCTTTATATGTTTATCATTGTATAGAAAATGTAATCTTTAAAAAGAAATGATTTTTATTATAATAAAAGGATTAGATTTTTATACATGGGAGAAATAGAATTTTTATATATTATAGAAAATATAAAGATATGATTTTGATGGAGTAAAAATACGATATTTACTAAGAAGAGCAATATAAAAATATAATTTTTACATAATGTGGAGACTATACAAAAATGATTTTCATATTATAGAAGTATTAAAAATCCGATTTTTATTATGTAGAAGAGATAGAGATGTAATTTTTATATGATGCAGAGTATAAAAATATAATTTTTATAGTTGTAGCGAAATAAAAACCTGATTTTTATAGCGATGATATAAAGATTTGATCTTTATATTAGAAATAGATGTATATAAAAAAAATTATATAGAGAATAGCGTGATAAAAATATAATCTTCATTATATGAACACCGGTGTAAAAATATAATTTTTATCTATATAGTAGCGGTATAAAAATGTGATTTTTATCCATATAGAGTGAATTAAAAATGTGATTTTTATATACATAGCAACGATATAAGAATGTGATTTTTATATATGTAGTGAATACGGGCAACAAAAGTGACAAAAGGCGAGCGGCGAAGATTGCTACATATGAAGAGTCGGGGTGATTGGTTTAGCTAGTTGGTGAGAATTTCTCACCTTCGATTTTCTTTTTCTAGTTGAAATATATACTAGGATGCAGACGGTGTTTAGTAGCACCCGACACCCGTCGTCCACAGACCATGAACGACTTGTATGCTTGTTTGTTTGATTTTGCTGTGTAGTTGATTGTGTGATGTGATGTGAAATGAAATAAAATATTTATATAGTTAAAATATTTTATAGTTGAAAATAGGATTTTTAATGTGTATTTAAGATGAAGTAAAAATAAACAAATCTTAAACGTGTATTTTTAACGTGTATTTAAGATGAAGTAAAAATAAACAAATCTTAAACGTGTATTTTTAACGTGTATTTAAGATGAAGTAAATATGTGATGTGAAAAGCTCGCTGTAAGTGCAGTTCGATGGCCGTTGATGGAAATCGACTGTACGGGCCTTGATAAAATTATTAAAAATAGTAATAATTTGTGTAAAATCATAAGAAATGATTTGGGTAGAATTAGGATGAAAACTCCATATTTGAAATGATAAAAATAAATTTTTATCGAAATGAACTAGTTTGAACTAGAATTAATATTCTATTTATTTTTAAATAAATAAATTGAATTCGAAAAGGGTTTTAAAAGTAACCAGAATTTCCAATAATTGAATTGGAAGGGATGTGAATCGAAATTGTCTGTGGAATATTTCGATGTTGGATTTCGTGATTATACAGATATTGTTATGGAAATTTGAAAGATATATATTTATATCGTTATTTCCAGTACGATATTTGTTGGTCGTAGAATTTGATATTGAATATAAGCCGATATATTTTCTATTCAGAGCCTTGTATTTAATATCAAATGTGATTTGGGTTTGTCGTGAATGGTGTCTTCATTAACACTGTTCTTAAGCCCAGTTGAGAAAAAGATTAAATCTTTTTATTTAGATTTAATGAAGTGTACCAATTAAATGATATTTAATTGGAATTGAATTGGTATTGATTTTTTGGTTTATCGTGAACAGTGTTTTAAAATAACACTTGTTCTTTAACCCGATAATTAATGGAATGTGATTTTGGGTTTATCGTGAACTGTGTTTTAAATGACACTGATTCTTTAACCCAGTTAAAGATTAAAACTAAGTGGAGTTTTAATGAATCTTTAATTAGATTGAAGAGATCGAGAATGGAGTATCACCAGTTTTACTCCAGGCGATAGTTAAATCTTTAATTAGATTTGAACATGAAATGGTAATTGAATTTACCGATAACACCGTGGTGTTAGATATGAAGTATTACCAGTTTTTACTTCATGGGATGAATAGGTTGGGATTGGGAATTAAATGATTACTTCGGTGTGGTTCGCTAATCCCGACTAGGTGGAATTTATATCCAAAAGAAGATTAAAGAATTAATTTAAAGAATTTATTTTTGATAAAATTAATGGGAACCTTTCCCAAAGTATAAGAATATTGGAATAAAAGAATATTCTGAATTGGAATGAGGCGTATGTTGTGTTTGTGTAACACTTGTTTATTATATACGCGAGTTTTGCAAAAAGACCGGGTTTATCCCATTCTGAATAACTAATTAGACGTGGTGTCAAAGATGAAGACGGTGGTTGAAGACCGGAGGTCTTCACGTCGTTTGGGTGATTACTGATGATCTTTATTGGGTCGTACACCCAAGAGGAGGGAACCAGTTAGTGGTCGTCCAGACGTACTTGGAGATCGATGGATATGCGGGGTACTAGGTGCCTCCGGTTTCGTTCAGACCCAGAACGAACTTGTAAATGAACTGTGTGTCTGACATTGGATTTCAGTCTGTGTGATTGATTTCTATTAAATATATATCTGTTTGGCGGCGGAAAATTTATTCTCTTGCTTAATGCCCTTCTCTAAGACATACAAGCTCAGAGGTTATATATTGATGGATATCCATCGCGTGGAATGAACTGCCTGTGTGGCATGCTTAAGTGGCAATGGATCAAGGCTTCTGTTGAAAAGCAAATCTTGTGGTGATGATCAAAGCACGGCATGTGTGGCATAGCTTTGTGTAACATTGATTCGCGAGCCTCACACCCCGGTTGTGAACCAGAAACGGGAGAGGACCTCAGGTGTGACGGCCGGGAATTTCGCTTGATCCGAATCGATCGTTAAACCGATCTAGACCGTTCGAAACCCCTGATCGTTTGAGGACAGGACAAATCAGAACGCAGACGGAAGAACATTTCATTGTATATTACAACAATTCCATCAGATACAAGAATATATAGAGTATAAATGAATAAATTACATTCGATAAATATCAGAGATTACAATAAATTACATAGCAGCGGAAAATAATGCAAAGCACAACTGAAGGTGATATACAGATACAGAGCTTTCCGGATATCATTCCAGCTGTAAACCAGGATCCTGTGAATATAAATCTGCAAAAGCAAAACTACTAGCTTCCCTTGTCGAAAATAAGGGCACCTAGAGTTTAGGTTAAAACAATAAACTCCAGGTCAGTCATGTGACTGGTGTGAGAACTAAAACAGTTATTAAAACTTTATTTTAAAAGAGAGTAATTCAAGGGACCACGCCGTATAACACGGAACGGGTTTCCTCCCAAGAATACCAGTGCATAGAATAAACAACGCAATGCTTTTTCGAAAAATGAAGCTATTATAAGACCCAGGTCCCATCACACAATGCAACGCAAGCCGGAGGATAGGGTTTTCCCTTATAATAGCCAAACATGCTTGGTACGTTTAAAACAAATCATTTGATACTATAATAAGTGTATAGTGTCAAAACAATTTCAATCATAAATATCAATCATAGACGGCATGGGTACCATATATCATGTCGCCATACTAGTTCTACAATTAAAACCGCAATACACGTATTGGAAATTGGATTTCCGTCATAAGTCGAGGCAAGGGGCAAGCTCCTCTCCGCTTCGAGACACTCTAGCAAATGCCTCAGGACTACACACTCTGGGTAACCCTGGGATCCTCCAAGACCGGTCCTCTCTTACGTTTGAGGATTAGTTATTCCTGAACACACGTTTCCCGACCCTATAGGACCTATAATCGAGGCGCCTCGCATCCAAACCACAAAGGTGAAAAGTATATAAATGTCAGGGCTGGTAGGTCACTGACACCACCCATAGCTAGAAAGAAACGTCGTGCACTCCTTGGGTCCTCATCCCGTTTTTGACTCATACCGAGGTGCGAGGCTCACGAATCCACGCTATACACAAAGCTGCCACGTAGGCCGTGCTTTGATCATCTACCACAAAACTTTGCTTTTCAACAGAAGCCTTGATCCATGCAACTCAGCGTGCCACACAGGCAATTCATGCCATGTGATTGATGTCTATCGATATATAACCTCTAAGCTCGTACGTCTCAGAGAAGGGCGTTAAGCAAGAGAATAAATTCTCCGCCGCCAAAAATATATATATTTAACAGAAATCAATCAACACAGAATAAAATCCAATGTCAGACACACAATCCATTTACAAGTTCATTCTGGGTCTGAACGAAACCAGAGGCACTTTCCTCGCATATGCATCCATCTCCAAGTACGTCTGGACGACAACCAACTGATTCCCTCATCTTGGGTGTACAGCCCAATCAAGATCATCAGTAATCACCCAAATGATGTGAAGACTTCCGGTCTTCAACCACCGTCTTCATCTTCGACATATCGTCGAATCGGTTATTCAGAATGGGTATAAACCCGGCCTTTAGGAACAACCCGCGTATATTAAAAACAAATTTTACACAAACACAACATACGCCTCATTCCAATTCATTAGTCACTAACCGTAAATCAACAAGAGAACAATTTCCCAAAACATTAACCCCGAAGGCCGAAACCAACATCAGATCAATACCCAGGAAACCATTCTTCTTAGCCAACCTACAGCTAGTTTCTAAATTCCACATTCTTAGGGAAAGGTTCCCATTAATTTTGTCCAAGTTAAATTCTTTAAAATTTATTCTTTAATCTTCCTTTGGATGTCGTTTCAAACCAAATTATGGTTTTTCAAACTAGTCTGGATTAGCGAACCACACCAAAGTAATTATTTATTTTATTTCCCAATCCCAACTTATTCATCCCATGAAGCAAAACTGGTAATACTCCATATCTAACACCGGGGTGTTATCGTTAAAATTAATTACCATTTCACGTTCAAATCTACTTAAAGATTTAACTATCGCTTTGGAGCCAAACTGGTGATACTCCATTCTCGCTTACTTTCTAAATTTGATAGTTTAGATTATCAATTCACATTTCAATCTAATTGCAGATTCATCAAAACTCCTTTTACTGGGTTAAAGAACTAGTGTTATTTAAAACACAGTTCACGATAAACCCAAATCACATTTTATTTATTATAGGGTTAAAGCACAAGTGTTGTTTAATATATTGTTCACGATAAACCCACAAATTAATTCTATTTACAACCCATTTCAAATCCAATTTATTTATTTAAAAATAAATGGGTTTTAATTTCAGTTCAAAACTAGTTCATTTCGATAAAAAATTATTTTTATCTTTTCAAATATGGAGTTTTTCATCCCAATTTTTCCCAAATCATTTCTTATGATTTTACACAAATTACTACAATTTTTAATAATTTTATCAAGGCCCGTACAGTCGATTTCCATCAACGGCCATCGAACTGCACTTACAGCGACCTTTTCCAAATTTGATTTGGACGTATCTCCAAATCCAACCATTAGATTTCAAATTTCTAATATTCGTTAGAAAGCTCTTTTCGATACGAACCCAACGGTTCCGGTTTTAGGAGAATCCGACGGTCGGATCTCCCGTAATGTCCGTTTGAAATAAATGATCGAAATTCACGAACTGCCGCGGCGCGGCGCGTTCTATTCAGGCCATTATATTATATATATAATATATATTTCGTCGATTACTATTTAAAACGAATTTTATAAATAGTTTCAAATTTGTTTCAAAAACAATTTCAACTTCCATTTCAATTCAAATCAAAATTGAATTCTTCCTTATAAATTCGTTTTAAAATTCATTTCTATTCAATTCAAATTTCAATTCAATTTGAATTTATTTCAATTCGTTTTCAATTCAATTCGAATTCGTTTTCAATTCAGTTCGGTTCAATTCAAATTGGTTTTCTATTCGGTTCAATTCAAATTGGTTTTTTATTCAATTCAATTTGAATTCCTTTTCTATTCAATTTATAAAAACGAATGTAATCGATATAAATATCTTTCGCGTCAAAATAGCGCATCTCTAATCAACATGGCTTTATATATTTTTCAATAACTCCGTTATTCTATTCAACAAATGAATATTTATTTTTGTCAACACACGACTAATCTCAACGAATGAGTACTGTCCACGTATGACTATTTTTGTTATTTAATATATTTTATAAAAATTAGGGTATCTATCATTTGATTTAAAATCAGACTCCAACCGTAAACTAGTAAGAGAACGATTCCCTGAATATTAACCCCGAAGGCCGAAACCAACATCAGATCAATATTCAGGAGACCACTCATCTTATCTATTTTCCAGTTAGTTTCTGATTTTATATATGATAAAGATGTAAATTTTATTGTTAAAATATTTCGTTCAACACATGACTAATCTCAACGGATGAGTACAGTCAACACATGAACCTTTATTTTATAATATTCTTTATCTTCTAAATTGGAATGAGGCCCAATCAATTACCATATAAAGTTAATTATATGGATTCCATACAACACATGTATATAATAGCAACGATAAATAATCAACCATCATCCAAAGTGCACTACACTGTATAAGCATCAAATATAGATATTTAACGCTTATAACAGCCTGTCAATCAATCGATCGACAAACAACTAATTATTGGGATTAGTGTATGTCGTATTTTATCCCAATACCCGTGTGGGGTTTCAAACAGTCAAACACAGATTTTATTTGTGAAGTTGGGCGATGTGTAAAATTTATCGTCCCAATCAATGTCCTTCAAATAGGTGTACATAAACAAACCGTCTGGTTTGTAAATGAATATTTTATTTTATTCACTTCCACGTTAAAAATTATATTTTTAACGATAAGATATTTTATTTCAACACATGAATTCCTATTCATTTCATTTACACAATAAAAATGATATTTTTATTTTTCTAACATATTTTAGAAAATTTCGGCGGTACAACGGCACGATACTAGAAACAGGACGAGGCCTAGCCTTATCCCCGGTCTAGTGAAGGCCCACGCCATTCACACATCAATCAAATCAATTTCATTTCACCAAACAATTCAATTCAACTCAAATAATCTAACCAACTACACAACTAATCAATTTAACAAACAAGCCATCCATGGTCTGTGGATGACGGGTGTCGGGTGCTGCTAAGCACCGTCTACATCCTAGTATATATATATATATATATAACTAGAAAAAGGAATTGAAGAGTGAGAAGTTCTCACCGAAAGCTATCCCAACTTCACAACACTTCATTTATAGAAATCTTCGTCGTTCTCGCCTTTTTGTCACATTCGTTGCCCGTAGCCACTACATATGTAAAAGTCGAATTTTTACTTTGCTATTCAATATATAAAAATTGAATTTTTACTTCGCTATTCAATATATAAAAATCAAATTTTTACTTCGCTGTCATATTGATAAAAATTCCATTTTTACACCGCTACTATATAGGTAAAAATTCCAATTTTACTACGGTATTCATATAATAAAGGTTATATTTTTATATCGCCAATTATATAAAAATCACATCTTTGCTCCTTCTACGAAATAAAGATCAAATCTTTAACACTTCTATAATGTAGAAATTATATTTTTAATCTTCACATCATATAAAAATTATATTTTTATGTCCTCTACATAACAAAGATTATATTTTTATTCTTCTCGTCTAATAAAAATCATATTTTTATTATCTTCTTTATATAAAAATTATATCTTTATTCTTCCCATGATATAAAAATTATATATTTATTTCGCTAATTTTTTTTTATAAAGGCCTAACCCTTTAATTTTTAAATAAAATCAGTTTTATATAACAAAATAAAAATCAGTTTTAACTAACAAAGAAAATCAGTTTTAACTTAACAAAGAAAATCAGTTTCAACTTAACAAAGAAAATCAGTTTAAAAAACAATCTTGATTAAGTTTTAAACAATTTTGATTCAAGTAAATTTTAGATTTTAATTAACTATATTAATTAATAAACTGATTAATTAAGCTGTTAATTACCTTCCTGGAAGCTCCCGAATGGTTCGAACCCATTTCTCAGAACGAGGGTTCCACCTGGCGCGTCACACGAGACATCGGAAGCGGATCTGAGGTCTCGTCGGTGGGTAGCAGTGGGTGGTGGCATGGGCGACACGGGGGGGGGGGGGTCTACGGTTCTGTTGGGATGTGGGGAGGGGGGGGGGTTTCCGTCGCCCAGGCATCGGAAGGAGGAGAGATGAAGGGAGGGGGGCCGACGATAGTGGGCGGCGCGTCCTTGGTGGCGACGGAGGGCTGGGACGAGGGGGCGATCGGTTTGGGTTCGTTGGTTTTGTCCTTTTTTTTTTCTTTTGCTGATCGAATTTGAAGAGGGGGGGGGCAGATAAAGGAAGGAGAGAGAGAGAGAGAGAAAGCTTTAATTTATTATTTAATTATTTTATTTTCCACCAAAAAGCAACTTTTATTTTCGACCTCAAAACGAGGCCCACCGCCTGTCGTCCATAGCGTTTTACCCCCATTCCGAACACAATGGGATATGTATCGTAGGCTGATTCGATCGTTTCGATCAGTTTCCATTAAAATCAACATATAACTCTATATATTGAATTTGAATGCGCATTTCAATTTACTGGGGTCACATACGAACTCTAAAAATTCCCGAAAAATATTTTCTAGCTTCGTATTGATGATACGGTCCTAGCAAAACTAGTTTCGTCGAATTCAGAGACCATTGGAAAAATGGCCATTTTCCAGTCGATTAAAATCCACTGAAACTGGTCAAACGCGTTTTCCTTTGCCACGCTCACATATTGATTCGAAAAATTATGAAATTTGGAATCTAGCAATAATTTGACACTGCGGATCCAACAAAAGTGGTTTCGTCCAAATCCGAGGTCATTTGCAAAATTTCCATTTTTAAGGGCCTGAATTCCATAGCGACTATTCAGAATTTTCAACTGGGCATATCTTTTGATTCCCGCTATGAAATTTTGATTTTTCGGATTCGTTGGAAAGATATTCTGAAATAGATCCTATTATTTTTGGTTTCACTAAAATCCGGTTTGTTTTGCACCCGGCATGTTCAAATGAAATTTGAAATCGAATTATCGAACTACCGCGCCATTTTCAATTCTATTTATAATTATATATAATTATTTATATTCTAATGACGATGTATATAAATATATACATCGAATTCAATTCAAAATAAATTTCTCGTCGATATTATTTAAAATAATCCATTTTAAATATTCAAAATTTGCTAAAATTGTCAAAATAAAAATTTTAAACTGGCCCAGATTTTCGGGTTATCACAATCTCCCCCACTTAAAACTTTTCGTCCCCGAAAAGTAACAAAGTCGAAAGTGGTTTGATCAATCAACTCTACGTTCGATCTGGCTTCCATTCTCCAACTTTTCAGTTTCTGAGAATTTTCAAATTTTCAAAAATTTGGCTAACACCCTAAATTTTCGAAAAATTTCTCCATAACTCCCCTGCACCGGGAGCCACGGGAAAATCCCGAAATTGCCATATAGGCCTTCTGATCTCAAAAAGAAAAAGAAAAAGCCAAGCGGCTAGCCAATAGGCTCATAAAATCATCATCACCCAAACAAAACATCAAATTATAGTAAACATGTACCTATTTGTCGGGCAAACAAATTTTATTCTCTGCTCTAGCCTCCTTGCTATGACCTGTTCAATGTAAGTACATGTATATGCAAGCAAATGCGTCTAATTTTCAATACAATTCAATATTTGATTCTATTAGGCATAGTGGTTCAAAATTATCAAACAAATAAACAAATAACACAAACATCAATCAATTAGTGAATTAACGTTTCAAATTCATAAATTTGATATATATACAAAAAGTAATGTTATTGATGCCAATTCACAATAATGTATCCTAGCTATAATAGTTTTGGTTCTCACACCAGTCTAATGGAAATATATAGAAATCACACCTTCGTCACTCGAATATAAATTCTGACGATGAGTACTCAACCATCAGAATCATCTTCGGGCCACTAGAGTATGATTCTATATCTATCCAGTATATTAAAACTTCGAATATACGTTCAAGACGCGTATACGCAAAATCTTTATATACTCGATTGTCCATATTCAAAACAAATAAATATTCAAATACGTGTAAAACGATTTAAATTTCAAAACAAAATTGTTTTCATTCGAAAAACATACTCTTCACACTCGTTCTAGGATACTACTGATCCTATCTCTAACGAGTCATTCTGATTGGATATTGCTAATCCAATATCTGATGAATTCTTTCGTATGGTTCTAATGTGTCTTGTTCTCGAGCTCTGTAAACCAAAGCTCTGATACCAAATGTGACGGCCGGGAATTTCGCTCGATCCGAATCGATCGTTAAACCGATCTAGACCGTTCGAAACCCCTGATCGTTTGAGGACAGGACAAATCAGAACGCAGACGGAAGAACATTTCATTGTATATTACAACAATTCCATCAGATACAAGAATATACAGAGTATAAATGAATAAATTACATTCGATAAATATCAAAGATTACAATAAATTACATAGCAGCGGAAAATAATGCAAAGCACAACTGAAGGTGATATACAGATACAGAGCTTTCCGGATATCATTCCAGCTGTAAACCAGGATCCTGTGAATATAAATCTGCAAAACCAAAACTACTAGCTGCCCGTGTCGAAAATAAGGGCACCTAGATTTTAGGTTAAAACGATAAACTCCAAGTCAGTCATGTGACTGGTGTGAGAACTAAAACAGTTATTAAAACTTTATTTTAAAAGAGAGTAATTCAAGGGACCACGCCGTATAACACGGAACGGGTTTCCTCCTAAGAATACCAGTGCATAGAATAAACAATGCAATGCTTTTTCGAAAAATGAAGCTATTATAAGACCCAGGTCCCATCACACAATGCAACGCAAGCCGGAGGATAGGGTTTTCCCTTATAATAGCCAAACATGCTTGGTGCGTTTAAAACAAATCATTTGATACTATAATAAGTGTATAGTGTTAAAACAATTTCAATCATAAATATCAATCATAGACGGCATGGGTACCATATATCATGTCGCCATACTAGTTCTACAATTAAAACCGCAATACACGTATTGGAAATTGGATTTCCGTCATGAGTCGAGGCAAGGGGCAAGCTCCTCTCCGCTTCGAGACACTCTAGCAAATGCCTCAGGACTACACACTCTGGGTAACCCTGGGATCCTCCAAAACCGGTCCTCTCTTACGTTTGAGGATTAGTATTCCTGAACACACGTTTCTCGGCCCTATAGGACCTATAATCGAGGCGCCTCGCATCCAAACCACAAAGGTGAAAAGTATATAAATGTCAGGGCCGGTAGGTCACTGGCACCACCCATAGCTAGAAAGAAACGTCGTGCACTCCTTGGGTCCTCATCCCGTTTTTGACTCATACCGAGGTGTGAGGCTCGCGAATCCACGCTATACACAAAGCTGCCACGTAGGCCGTGCTTTGATCATCTACCACAAGACTTTGCTTTTCAACAGAAGCCTTGATCCATGCAACTCAGCGTGCCACACAGGCAATTCATGCCATGTGATTGATGTCTATCGATATATAACCTCTAAGCTCGTACGTCTGAGAAGGGCATTAAGCAAGAGAATAAATTCTCCACCGGCAAACAGATATATATTTAACAGAAATCAATCAACACAGAATAAAATCCAATGTCAGACACACAATCCATTTACAAGTTCGTTCTGGGTCTGAACAAAACCGGAGGCACTTTCCTCGCATATCCATCCATCTCCAAGTACGTCTGGACGACAACCAACTGATTCCCTCATCTTGGGTGTACAGCCCAATCAAGGTCATCAATAATCACCCAAACGATGTGAAGACTTCCGGTCTTCAACCACCGTCTTCATCTTCGACATATCGTCGAATCGATTATTCAGAATGGGTATAAACCCGGCCTTTCCGAACAACCCGCGTATATTAAAAACAAATGTTACACAAACACAACATACGCCTCATTCCAATTCATTAGTCACTAACCGTAAATCAACAAGAGAACAATTTCCCAAAACATTAACCCCGAAGGCCGAAACCAACATCAAATCAATACCAGGAAACCATTCTTCTTAGCCAACCTACAGCTAGTTTCTAAATTCCACATTCTTAGGGAAAGGTTCCCATTAATTTTATCCAAGATAAATTCTTTAAAATTTATTCTTTAATCTTCCTTTGGATGTCGTTTCAAACCAAATTATGGTTTTTCAAACTAGTCGGGATTAGCGAACCACACCGAAGTAATTATTTATTTTATTTCCCAATCCCAACCTATTCATCCCATGAAGCAAAACTGGTAATACTCCATATTTAACACCGGGGTGTTATCGGTAAAATTAATTACCATTTCACATTCAAATCTAATTAAAGATTTAACTATCGCTTTGGAGCCAAACTGGTGATACTCCATTCTCGCTTACTTTCTAAATTTGATAATTTAGATTATCAATTCACATTTCAATCTAATTGCATATTCATCAAAACTCCTTTTACTGGGTTAAAGAACTAGTGTTATTTAAAACACAGTTCACGATAAACCCAAATCACATTTTATTTATTATAGGGTTAAAGAACAAGTGTTGTTTAATACACTGTTCACGATAAACCCACAAATCAATTCTATTTACAACCCATTTCAAATCCAATTTATTTATTTAAAAATAAATGGGTTTTAATTTCAGTTCAAAACTAGTTCATTTCGATAAAAATCTATTTTTATCTTTTGAAATATGGAGTTTTTCATCCCAATTTTTCCCAAATCATTTCTTATGATTTTACACAAATTACTACCATTTTTAATAATTTTATCAAGGCCCGTACAGTCGATTTCCATCAACGGCCATCGAACTGCACTTACAGCGACCTTTTCCAAATTTGATTTGGACGTATCTCCAAATCCAACCGTTAGATTTCAAATTTCTAATATTCTTTAGAAATCTCTTTTCGATACGAACCCAACGGTTCTGGTTTTAGGAGAATCCGACGGTCGGATCTCCCGTAATGTCCGTTTGAAATAAATGGTCGAAATTCACGAACTGCCGTGGCGCGGCGCGTTCTATTCAGGCCATTATATTATATATATAATATATATTTCGTCGATTACTATTTAAAACGAATTTTATAAATAGTTTCAAATTTATTTCAAAAACAATTTCAACTTCCATTTCAATTCAAATCAAAATTGAATTCTTCCTTAAAAATTCGTTTTAAAATTCATTTCTATTCAATTCAAATTTCAATTCAATTTGAATTCATTTCAATTCGTTTTCAATTCAATTCGAATTCGTTTTCAATTCAATTCGGTTCAATTCAAATTGGTTTTCTATTCGGTTCAATTCAAATTGGTTTTCTATTCAATTCAATTTGAATTCCTTTTCTATTCAATTTATAAAAACGAATGTAATCGATATAAATATCTTTCGCGTCAAAGTAGCGCATCTCTAATCAACACGGCTTTATATATTTTTCAATAACTCCGTCATTCAATTCAACAAATGAATATTTATTTTTGTCAACACACGACTAATCTCAACGAATGAGTACTGTCCACGTATGACTATTTTTGTTATTTAATATATTTTATAAAAATTAGGGTATCTATCATTTGATTTAAAATCAGACTCCAACCGTAAACTAGTAAGAGAACGATTCCCTGAATATTAACCCCGAAGGCCGAAACCAACATCAGATCAATATTCAGGAGACCACTCATCTTATCTATTTTCCAGTTAGTTTCTGATTTTATATATGATAAAGATGATAATGTGTAACACTTGTTTATTATATACGCGAGTTATGCGGAAAGTCCAGGTTTATCCCATTCTGAATAACTAATTAGACGTGGTGTCAAAGATGAAGACGGTGGTTGAAGACCGGAGGTTTTCAAGTTGTTTGGTTGATTACTGATGATCTTGATTGGGCCGTACACCTAAGAGGAGGGAATCAGTTAGTGGTCGTCCAGACGTACTTGGAGATCGATGGACATGCGGGGTACTAGGTGCCTCCGGTTTCGTTCAGACCCAGAACGAATTTGTAAATGAACTGTGTGTCTGACATTGGATTTCAGTCTGTGTGATTGATTTCTATTAAATATATATCTATTTGGCGGCGGAGAATTTATTCTCTTGCTTAACGCCCTTCTCTGAGACGTACGAGCTCAGGGGTTATATATTGATGGATATCCATCGCGTGGAATGAACTGCCTGTGTGGCATGCCTAAGTGGCAATGGATCAAGGCTTCTGTTGAAAAGCAAAGTCTTGTGGTGATGATCAAAGCACGGCCTGTGTGGCATAGCTTTATGTAACGTTGATTCGCGAGCCTCACACCCCGGTTGTGAACCAGAAACGGGAGAGAACCTCAGGGAGGGCATGCGTTTCCTACTAGTTAGAAGTGGCGTCAGTGGTTTTACACGCCCTGACGAGTTTGACTTATGTGGTTGTTGCTACTGCGAACCGCCTCGGTTTGATCGGACGATCCGGGTCCGATGGAGTCATTTGTTGGCTCATTTACACACCAAAGGGCGGGGAAACGCAGTGTTCAGGAATTTTAATCCACATCGGTGGACCGACCATGACGATCCTAGGGTCGATGCGCTCTGACCCTGAGACATGGGCTAGATTGTCTCGAAGGCGGTGAGGACGACTCCTTGCCTCAGTTCACAGATGGAAATCCAATTTCCAAATACGTGATTTTGCGGTTTTAAATTGTAGAACTAGTATGGCGACATGATATATGGTACGCATGCCGTCTATGATTGATACTTTTGATTTGAATTGTTTTGACACTATACACTTATAATAGTATCAAATGATTTGTTTTAAACGTACCAAGCATGTTTGGCTATTATAAGGGAAAACCCTATCCCCCGGCTTGCGTTGCATTGTGTGATAGGACCTGGGTCTTATAATAGCTTCATTTTTCCAAAAAGCATTGCGCTATTTTGTTATATGCACTGTTATTCTTGGGAGGAAACCCGTTCCGTGTTATACGGCGTGGTCCCTTGATATATCTGATTTAAAGTAAAGTTTTAAATAACTGTTTTAGTTCTCACACCAGTCACATGGATGACCTGGAGTTTATTGTTTTAACCTAAACTCTGGGTGCCCTTATTTTGACACGGGCAGCTAGTAGTTTTGGTTTTGCTGATTTATATTCACAGGATCTTAGTTTACAGCCGGAATGATATTCGGAAAGCTTTGTATCCGTATATCTCCTTCAGTTGTGTTTTGTATTTTTTTCCGCTGCAGTGATGTATTTAAATGTAATTTAAATCTATGATATTGTCTGTGTAATATTCATTCATACTCCGTGTATTCTTGTATTCTGATGAATTGTTGTAATAGACAACGAAATGTTCTTCTGTATGCGTTCTTGTAACACCCCACCTCTGTTAAGGTCACTCACAAAGGGAATGCCTTAACTTTGGTGGAGCATTTTAGTAAATAGAAACAGAATGCTACAAGACAGATAAACAGTACTTGAAAAATTATAACTTTATTTCAAACATAATCTTGGTTACATCCTTTCAAATCACAATATCAGAATTCAAGTACAAAATATCAGTCTTATACAAAAGCCTTCAGAATGCATAGTTTAAAATCATAATCCCCACAGAAGAAGACAAGCCATACTTTAAGCACTGCAAGCGGAAGAAATCTGGATCAAGCTAGAGTATTCCCTTCTACAAAACCTGGGGGGAAACGGAAGAAAAAGGGGCGAAACAACAAGGGTCAGACAAAAAAGTCTGGCAAGTCCAGTGATTTTCAGTTATGAACAGATAATAATAACATGACATGAAAATAAAACTGGATGAGAGATAACCGTAACAGATGTAATGGATATAACAGAAGAACAGAATGATATAAGCTATTGCTTTACACTTTTCTGCACTAATACTAGTATAACAGGATTAGGTGTCACCCTAATGTCTAAACTGAAACAGAAACGGGTACAGAATAATTTCCACAGAAGAGAATGCTAATAATGGGCCTTTACCACCCCAACAGAAATAGACAGAAGCAAAATGTTGATAATGGGCCTTTACCACCCGAACAGAAACAGACAGAAACAGAATATTAATAATGGACCTTTACCATCCGAACAGAAATAGTCAGATTAATCCCTACGGAAACAAAATGTAGAATTAGGTGTACACTAGTAAATGGACCTTTACCACACGAACAGACGGTACCACGCAGAAACAGACAGGTGTTACCACCCAACAGAAACAGACGGTACCAACAGAAACAGACAGAACTAAGTGTACACTAAAACCCTACCCCAAGCGATCGGCTCCCTAATACATAAATACCCTGTGCCAGCCCCACCGAAGGGTGTATCATTCCCTAAAGTGGCAACCTTTGAATGACACAGACCTATTTACAGATGTCACGGCGTCTTACATCCTCAGAGGTAGACCAGGATCCATGCACACACATGACTCGGTTGGAACGCACCATCAACACCCCTCGCCATTATCAGAATGAACCGCTTATAATTAGTTTAGTAAGCATGCCCGGACCCTACCTACTGTTGGGTCAAAGTTCTGATACCAGAAAGGGTTACTGACTAATATGGGTCCCAAACAACAGATGACACAAGTATTTCCCCTCCTAACCTTGTGTCCCTAGATTAACGGATTTCAGATTAACTTGTTACAGGTTTCAGACATACAGAGTTCAGATTTACTAGTTCACAGATCAGACATTCAAGTTAACAAGTTTTCAGACTAACTGATCAGATGTACTGTTTTAACAGACTTTTAGATTGTTTAATTTTGTAATTGGGCCTACAGATTCACGAAATGGGTTTGTTAGATTTATCAGTCCAGTTGGTATAACCCTATCCACCCAACACGTATTAGACATCATATTTATCTCAGATTTTCATTAATGCTCAGACCTCTCACATTAGACTGACAGTTTGCGGCCACTGGTTAGGCTGGTTGGTTCCGGGCAGGTTTCTGCCGCAAACTGAGTCTAACCTCGGGTTTTAAGCACGTTATGACTAACTTCTCACATTAGAACCTATTGTTTGCGGCCACTGGAATGTGCCGGGCGGTTCCGAGCAGAATTACGCCGCAAACTCATTCTAACCTCGAGTTAGCCATGTTTTATGTTTAACAAATATGCTCATTCACAGATTTTAACAAATTAACTTCTTTACAAGTTACAGCAGATTATTCGAGGTTCTATTAACAAGTTTTGCTCAATTTTAAATCGAGCCTACAGGATTACATACTTCAAATTTCAGCATTTCAGTTCCAACAGATTACGCCATTCAACAGATTAAACAGATAACAAATCTTGCAGATTAGGCGATTTAACAGATTTAGCAGATGAGGCAAAATTAACATAATTAGCAGATTAGGAAAATCAATCTAATTAGCAGTTTAGGCAATATAACAGAACTATCAGATTAGGCAATATAACAGATCTAGCAGATTAGGCAATATAACAGATCTAGCAGATTATGCAGTATAACATATCTAGCAGATTAGGCAATATAACGGATCTAGCAGATTAGGCAATATAACAGATTTAATTATTCCTTAAAGTTTCATTGACATATCTTGCCTAATTATAAATTTGGCCTAAGTTTGCATGCCTAAATAATTATCATGATTCATAATTATGATTATATACCAAATATAGCCATGCATGTCATATACTCAAAGATCTCCCACTTAGGTGTTATTCACATTTAACAATTATCAAATCTTAATATAGATCTTTACACCTAAGTCATATTCTCTTTTTACCCCAAATCATGAATTTCTATATAAACAATATGCCCAACAATCTAGAACTTTAAATTATAACAGATCCTTAATTCAAAAATATGCGTTATGTCCAATGTCTCAAGTCACATGTTAATATACAATGGTTCCTCTTCTTCCAATTCACAGAATATGCACAAATCTAAATCTAGTTTACAACCTATGTCCTTTTAGTCACAGATTAGCCATGTCCAATTATGCCATCATTCATTATTTATCCCAAAGTTTAACGTTCGTGCGTTAATCTCTTATGAGATTTGGCGCAGGCTCGGGGTAGCCTGGCTATAGAACAGAAAGAAGAAAGAGATATAGAATAAAATAGATCAGAACAGAACATACGCAATCTCAAATTCAGATTTACAATCATGTCACAATTATAATTAAAGTTTATATCAGAAAATAACTGCACTTGCCTTGGTTGGATTCTAAAATAAAAAGGTGTTGTAGTTGTTCCCTTTTAATCCTAATCAGAATTGGAGGAAGAAGAAGCACAAGTCCTAACTTAGGTTTCAGCAAAGTTGAGACGCCATTGATTTATTTTTTTAGAGAGGAAGAGAGCAATGGAGGCTAGAGAATTGTATATGAGATTTAGGTTTAGGTTAGGGATGTATATATAGGTGTAGGAAGTTATTTAGGACCATTAGATTAACCCTGAATCATGAGAACCATTCAAATGCAAAATCTGCATTTGAGCGAATCGGCCCACGGGATGACAGCCAAACACCCTAGATTAACCCTAGTCGACCCAGCGGGGCTTGGGTCGACCTCAAAAATGGGCCGGTTCGGTTTTTTCCCCCTCCCAATTCGTTGTTTTGAACTTTTTTGCATATTTATTTATTTAATTTTTATATATATCTATATATATTTCTCTCATATGCATACAAACTTCAAGGCTTAACTTCTTCATAATTAACCATTTTCACACTAAACCAATCTTTGAACTGCATTCACACTAAGCCACTTTTTAGCCATTCCCCTAAAACAAAAATATGGCGCTGGTGGGGATCGAATTATGTACCTCTTGTATGCAAGTCACATGTTCTAACCAAATGAGCTACTAAATCTTTTGCTTACAAAACTTAGAACAATGCTATCATTCTTTTCTCATTCCTCTTTTTCAAATTAATATTCTTTAATTTGTATTTTTAATATTCTCAGAAAATACGGGGTGTTACATTCTCCCCTCCTTAAAGGATTTCGTCCCGAAATCTTCAAGTTAAGAAGAATGTATCCTAACATCCAACATCCATCTACTCAACCATTCAATCACAGGCATCCATTGTCCTTAAAAGGTTTCTAATGTCGTATGAACATATGCAAAGTGTGTGTATATGTTTCTTATCTAATGCCAAATCATGCGGTCTACTGATCCAGTTGACCTCCTTAATGCGAATCATGTTAGTGCCATGAGTCCAAATATGTATGCAAGAAATCCTATTTGATACACATCATTTCTATATGAGTGCATAACCATTCATCCAAATGCAACATCCATGTGAGGAGTCAATCATTCTGCATCCACAAAAATTGAAAAATGCACACACATCCATATGCAGTATGAGAGTGTTTTTGAGCCGATCTAGTGCCTAGTATGTGTGTATGTATCCACGAGCAACCACTTGCATCCACTTGCAACCATCAAACATAACATGTCTCAAACACATGTTTACACCCATTAGTTTCTACCTAAAGTTCGAAGATTCGATCGATAGGATACAGTCAAACGATAGAAGCGATTACAGATAAAACAAAAACTTGTTTCCCATTAGACATTGGTTAAGAGAATAATTCCCCTAAGTATCAACCCTAAAGACCGAGATCAATATCAGATTGACACTCAGAGGATTACCCTCTTTAGACAATGTCAAAACTGGAAATCTTAACCTTATCGGAGATATTCAGATATTTACAGACTACTAGTATAGATCAGATTACCAAATGATTGTTAGAAAACTAAGCATGATAAAACCCAGAATGTATGCGTCCTGCTTGACGCCTAACACAGATATCTCTCAAACCCCAACCTATCACCAGCAGATGAGTCGTAACCCCTATGGGGTTTGAGACTATAACAAGATCAGAAACAAGACTAGTATTAAAGTGCAGAGACTCGACTACAGAATCAGAATGCCATAATCGGAAATAGTTCTAACTCAATAATCAGATAAGGAAACTAAACTCTTTACAGAAATTTTCCTTCTTATATCCTATCCACCAACTATGAGTGCATTCGCCTGCCTTCCCGAAGTAGGTCATGTCCTCTGTCCTTGCCCCCGTTTCTTCGGGCAGTCCCTAGTGAAGTGTCCCATCTCACCACAGTTGAAGTGAGTGTCCTTCCTCTTTTGGCAATCCTTGTTCAGATGAGTCAAGCTTCCATAAGTAAAGCACATTTCTCCTCCTTTATCATCTAACTTTTCTTCCTTCTTTTGTGTTTCCTTTTTGCCTACTTTGTGAACCAAGTCCATATCCATGAGTTTCTCATCCTTGGGTTGTGCTCCTTAGCCAAACTCCCTCATTCTCATCTTTACTATCTGTGTGTACCACGTTGATAAGTCCCTCGAAAGCGGCCTCCATCGCATGGAAAATCCTACGAAGCTTGGAAGAAAATTAGCCGTAGGTGAAGCTACTGCGGCCACAAATGGAAGTCGGGCGCTTATTTGCCCTTTGACAAGTGTCGTAGTCTTATCAAGCCTACGGAACCATGCTGCGATGAGGTTACCTCCCAGAAAGCCGGGAGCCCCGGAGAAAGAAGGAAACAAAGATTCAAACAGAGGAACAAAAGATAGATATATGGCTTTGGGGATTATGTTCTTCAAAAATAAATTTTCCTTTTGAAAATACTTCCTTTTAAAACCTTTTTGAAAATAGTATTCAAAAACTTTTATCTAATCTGGTAACCTTTAGCTCTGATTCCAAGTGTAACACCCCACCTCCGTTAAGGTCACTCACAAAGGGAATGCCTAAACTTTGGTGGAGCATTTTAGTAAACAGAAACAGAATACTACAAGACAGATAAACAGTACTTGAAAAATTATAACTTTATTTCAAACAGAAGCTTGGTTACATCCTTTCAAATCACAATATCAGAATTCAAGTACAAAATATCAGTCTTGTACAAAAGCCTTCAGAATGCATAGTTTAAAATCATAATCCCCACAGAAGAAGACAAGCCATACTTTAAGCACTGCAAGCGGAAGAAATCTGGATCAAGCTAGAGTATTCCCTTCTACAAAACCTCGGGGGGAAACGGAAGAAAAAGGGGCAAAACAACAAGGGTCAGACAAAAAAGTATGGCAAGTCCAGTGATTTTCAGTTATGAACAGATAATAATAACATGACATGAAAATAAAACTGGATGAGAGATAACCGTAACAGATGTAACAGATATAACAGAAGAACATAATGGTATAAGCTATTGCTTTACACTTTTCTGCACTAATACTAGTATAACAGGATTAGGTGTCACCCTAATTTCTAAACTGAAACAGAAACGGGTACAGAATAATTTCCACAGAAGAGAATGCTAGTAATGGGCCTTTACCACCCCAATAGAAAAACACAGAAGTAGAATGTTGATAATGGATCTTTACCACCCAAACAGAAACAGATAGAAACATAATATTAATAATGGGCCTTTACCACCCGAACAGAAACAGTCAGATTAATCCCTACGGAAACAGAATGTAGAATTAGGTGTACACTAGTAAATGGGTCTTTACCACCCGAACAGACGGTACCATGCAGAAACAGACAGGTGTTACCACCCAACAGAAACAGATGGTACCAACAGAAACAGACAGAACTAAGTGTACCCTAAAACCCTACCCCAAGCGATCGGCTCCCTAATACATAAATACCCTGTGCCAGCCCCACCGAAGGGTGTATCATTCCCTAAAGTGGCAACCTTTGAATGACACAGACCTATTTACAGATGTCACGGCGTCTTACATCCTCAGAGGTAGACCAGGATCCATGCACGCACATGACCCGGTTGGAACGCACCATCAACACCCCTCGCCATTATCAGAATGAACCGCTTATAATTAGTTCAGTAAGCGTGCCCGGACCCTACCTACTGTTGGGTCAAAGTTTTGATACCAAAAAGGGTTACTGACTAATATGGGTCCCAAACAACAGATGACACAAGTATTTCCCCTCCTAACCTTGTGTCCCCAGATTAACGGATTTCAGATTAACTTGTTACAGGTTTTAGACATACAGAGTTCAGATTTACTAGTTCACAGATCAGACATTCAAGTTAACAAGTTTTCGGACTAACGGATCAGATGTACTGTTTTAATAGACTTACATATTGTCTAATTTTGTAATTGGGCCTACAGATTCACGAAACGGGTTTGGTAGATTTATCAGTCCAGTTGTATAACCCTATCCACCCAACACGTTTTAGACATCATATTTATCTCAGATTTTCATTAATGCTCAGACCTCTCACATTAGACTGACAGTTTGCGGCCACTGGTTAGGCTGGTTGGTTCCGGGCAGGTTTCTGCCGCAAACTGAGTCTAACCTCGGGTTTTAAGCACGTTATGACTAACTTCTCACATTAGAACCTATTGTTTGCGGCCACTGGAATGTGCCGGGCGGTTCCGGGCAGAATTACGCCGCAAACTCATTCTAACCTCGAGTTAGCCATGTTTTATGTTTAACAAATGTGCTCATTCACAGATTTTAACAAATTAACTTCTTTACAAGTTACAGTAGATTATTCGAGGTTCTATTAACAAGTTTTGCTCAATTTTAAATCGAGCCTACAGGATTACATACTTCAAATTTCAGCATTTCAGTTCCAACAGATTACGCCATTCAACAGATTAAACAGATAACAAATCTTGCAGATTAGGCGATTTAACAGATTTAGCAGATGAGGCAAAATTAACATAATTAGCAGATTAGGCAAATCAATCTAATTAGCAGTTTAGGCAATATAACAGAACTAGCAGATTAGGCAATATAACAGATCTAGCAGATTAGGCAATATAACAGATCTAGTAGATTAGGCAATATAACAGATCTAGCAGATTAGGCAGTATAACATATCTAGCAGATTAGGCAATATAACGGATCTAGCAGATTAGGCAATATAACAGATTTAATTATTCCTTAAAGTTTCATTGACATATCTTGCCTAATTATAAATTTGGCCTAAGTTTGCATGCCTAAATAATTGTCATGATTCATAATTATGATTATATACCAAATATAGCCATGCATGTCATATATTCAAAGATCTCCCACTTAGCTGTTATTCACATTTAACAGTTATCAAATCTTAATATAGATCTTTACACCTAAGTCATATTCTTTTTTTACCCCAAATCATGAATTTCTATATAAACAATATGCCCAACAATCTAGAACTTTAAATTATAATAGATCTTTTATTCAAAAATATGCGTTATGTCCAATGTCTCAAGTCACATGTTAATATACAATGGTTCCTCTTCTTCCAATTCACAGAATATGCACAGATCTAAATCTAGTTTACAACCTATGTCCTTTTAGTCACAGATTAGCCATGTCCAATTACGCCATCATTCATTATTTATCCCAAAGTTTAACGTTCGTGCGTTAATCTCTTATGAGATTTGGCGCAGGCTCGGGGTAGCCTGGCTATAGAACAGAAAGAAGAAAGAGATATAGAATAAAATAGATCAGAACAGAACATACGCAATCTCAAATTCAGATTTACAATCATGTCACAATTATAATTAAAGTTTATATTGGAAAATAACTGCACTTGCCTTGGTCTGATTCTAAAAGAAAAAGGTGTTGTAGCTGTTCTCTTTTAATCCTAATCAGAATTGGAGGAAGAAGAAGCACAAGTCCTAGCTTAGGTTTCAGCAAAGTAGAGACACCATTGATTTATTTTTTAGAGAGGAAGAGAGCAATGGAGGCTAGAGAATTTTATATGAGATTTAGGTTTAGGTTAGTGATGTATATATAGGTGTAGGAAGTTATTTAGGACCATTAGATTAACCCTGAATCATGAGAACCATTCAAATGCAAAATCTGCATTTGAGCGAATCAGCCCACGGGATGACAGCCAAACACCCCGGATTAACCCCTAGTCGACCCAACGGGGCTTGGGTCGACCTCAAAAATGGGCCAGTTCGGTTTTTCCCCCCTCCCAATTCACTGTTTTGAACTTTTTTGCATATTTATTTATTTAATTTGTATATATATCTATATATATTTCTCTCATATGCATACAAACTTCAAGGATTAATAACTTCTTCATAATTAACCATTTTCACACTAAACCACTCTTTGAACTGCATTCACACTAAGGCACTTTTTAGCCATTCCCCTAAAACAAAAATATGGCGCTGGCGGGGATCGAACTCTGTACCTCTTGTATGCAAGTCACATGTTCTAACCAAATGAGCTATTAAATCTTTTTCTTACAAAACTTAGAATAATGCTATCATTCTTTTCTCATTCCTCCTTTTCAAATTAATTATTCTTTAATTTATATTTTTAATATTCTCAGAAAATACGGGGTGTTACAGTTTTATTTTGTCGTGTTCTCAAAACAATCAGGCGTTTCGAACGGTCTCGGTTGGTTTAACGATCGATTCGGATCGAGCGAAATTGATTGTCGTTACAGAAGAAGAAGAAGAAGAAGAAGGGGGGTTTATACTTAAGATGATTTTCAAAGTTGAAAGTCTGTATTTTCCAAAATGAAATGGTTATCCATATGGAATAATGATTACGAAGTATAAAAGTACTTTGTGAGAATACTTTGTTTAAACTTATAAAAGATTTTTTATGGGTTATTTCATCAGTTATGGATACCTTCGGGTAACGATGACGATGTGTCGTATAAGACAATAGATCTTGGGTAGTGCACTATTACTCTATGTTGGTATCGAGCCGAGTAGAGTACATCCTATTTGATGATGGGATGCCGACCGCAATATGATGGCTACCTTCGAATGATGATGATGTGCAGTATAAGACAATAGATCTTGGGTAGTGCACTATTACTCTATGTTGGTATCGAGCCGAGTAGAGTGCATCCTATTTGATGACAGGATGCCGGCTGCAATAGGATAACATATCCTAAATTGAGTGTGGATCCACTTTGATGAATATAATCATATTATATAAAAAAATTGAGATGTCGATTTTGAAAATATTACTCTCCGGTACATTTTGATGGGTACTGCAACAAGGAGGGTATTAATTATTTGACGAGTTGACTTTAATGAATATGATCCTAGTTTTGACAAAAGATTTTTTTTATAAACTTCTGACTTATTTGAATATATTATTCAGAAGTCTATTTGGAAATTCTTTTAATAAGAATGTCAAGGTTACTCTCTATTACATTTTGAAGGGTACCGCGACAAGGAGAGTACAACATATTTGATGAGTTGATTTTGATGAACATAATCATCCTTTTGGCTAAAGAATTTATTTAACTAAATTAAAGATATTGATTAGAGTCTATCTTATTATTCTCTGGTACATTTTGATGGGTACCGCAACATGGAGAATACATCCTTACATGATGATGAGTCAGATGAGCTGGAGTATGATGAATTTTTGGTACATTTCGATGGTTACCACATAAGAAGAGTATGTCTTTACTAAATGATTTGGCATTGGCTGGAGGCTCTACAATCTATTCCAAATTGAATGTATGCTCACGAGAAGGAGAGTGGGTATCGATGTGGATTGCAAAGAACGTGATACTAAATTTGGGCATTAAAGAAGCTATGGCATGCCTGATTCAGTAATAATTTGTAGGACTGATAAAATGTTGATCACAAAATGAGAAGTTCCAATCATATAATACCCAGGTATGTCTTAAACTCTAAATTTCAAATTATGAAATTGTTTTGAAAGTATACTTTCAAGAATATTCCTTGGATACTTATTTGTGGAATATTTGGTTTTCTTTTGATTAAGTATTACATAGAATTTCGAGGACGAAATTACTTTTAAGGGGAAAAGAATGTAACAACCTGAAACTCCAGGAAGAAAATATTTAAATATCGAGGTTAATTAAATATATAAATATTTGATTTAATATTATAAAAATGGTTTTATAACCTTGATTAAACCCCTTTATAAATAATAATTAATGAGGAAAAAACATGTTGTTGAATTTTTGTTGACGAAGATAAGTAGTTCGAATAAATATCGATAATGTAACCGAAAACAGTTTTGTCGATAAATGACGTTTACTTGTAAAAAGTTGTTAGAATATCATGTGCACGTAGTAACAATATAAGAACACATATATGTATGTACATAGAATTTTAATAAAAATACAAATGACATATGTGTACATATTCTAGAATATGAAAAATGGCTTAAAATGATAGGGACATGTGTCATCAAAGGAATGGAACACATGTCTTGGAATTAAATAAGATAAGGACACATAAACATGTTAGGTGTCCATGTGTAGAATCATCTAAGGGCACCAAAGTAGACATGTGTCTTCAACCTAAAACTTGCATGAAGATAAGGAGGACAAGTGTCCAAAACTAAATTACCAAACTAGCCTTGAAAATTACTATATAAAGGGTGGAAGGTTCATTCCATTTCATGCATTCACAAATGAAAAAAAAAGTAAGATAAAGAGTAGAATTTTGGGAGAAACCTAGAGAATAAATACAAGATCAAGGTATAAGTATAAGGTGATAAAAACTATTTAAGTTCATGTATTCGTTTCATATTTTGAACAAAAGTTGTAAAACTTAAGAATGAATGATTGGATTTGAAACCCTAAAAATGGAATTTGGTATTTTGGGCATAACTTTTTCAATTCATAATGAAATTTAGACTTCTCTATCAATTTGGAAAGCTAATTCAAAAGGATACAACTTTTACCTTTTTCACTTTTTCCAATTAGACCGTTTGTATACCTGAAAACTGGATGCAAAGTAGGGTAAAACTTTGCCCGAAATGGACGTGTTAAAAATGCGTTGTAATGGTGAATGTTTCTTATCAAACAGATAAATAAATTTAAGGGTTTCTTTTTATGATAATTAAGTAGACTAAGAGAGCTTCTTACATTAGAAAATTAGGAGTCAAAAACTATTTTTATCATAGAGAAATAGCATCAAATATTTTACCGAAAAACTGGCTAAAAACCTGAATTTCGGAACTTTTTGTAGCATTTTAAAATGCTATCTTTTCTCTAAACTAGTTATGAAGCATAATAAACTACCCGGAACTTTTCATAGCATCCCAGAAACGCTGTAGTAAGTTGTTTTTAGTCTAAAATCATTATAAACCACCCAGAACTTGTCATAGCTTTTCTGGAAGTGCTTTCTTTTCTCTGAGTTGACTATGAAGTATTTTATAATGAATAGAACTTTTCATAGCATGATAGAAATGCTGTTATAGATGTTTTGAGTATAAAATCATGGTAAACTATTCCAAATCCACTCAAATTTGGACTTGAGCTTCCTTATAGTATCATAAACAAACTGGCAAAATCAAGGATGTTAAATCAATGTAAAAGAGAGTCAAAATGTATCAAAATTAAGAACAAGGAAGGTTGACGAATTTCGATGATTCGAGGAAAATAATTGATTACTTGGGAATAATGATAAGTACTATATGATGTTCTATGACACTTTTACATGAAGATAGCAAGGAGTACTGTGAGTATACTTATCATCTAGTCCATTATTATTTCATAAGCTTGTGTTTAATTTTAAGATGCCTATGACTTCAACATACTATATTGACTGCAATCTTTGCTTCGGTAAGTAAAGAACATGTACGATTGACGACTGAGGACATTGATGACTTAGCATAGCTGACATAAGGTCCTGAAAACAAGAACATAAGGATTAGTAGGGGACAGGGACAGACATAGACTACCTATGGTTTGATAGCCATAATTGCAATTTCGAAATGCATTCCTTTGATTTATGTCTTATGTGAATATTATTTTCTAGTATTCCTTTTTCGATGATTTATTTGAAGTTGTAATCTATTTTATCACAAGGGAGTTTTTGGTATTTAAAAGAGAAGATCTTTTGAAAGGAAGTTTTATAAGAAATATTTAGATACATTTCAAAATGAGTATTTGTAGAGTGTTTCTACTAGATATAAAAAGCAATTTTGGAAGTAAATATTGATTTTAAATGTTTCGTAAAGAAGAACTATGTTGGCTTGATCCTGCGTCTAATTGCTTACCCAACTAGATAAAGGTACGTAGGCAGCCACAAGGGGTAGTGATGCAGCTGCTTTATTAATAAAATATTTTTTTGATATTTTTTCTTG
Organism: Allium sativum; assembly: GCA_030737875.1. Classification (NCBI taxonomy): domain Eukaryota; kingdom Viridiplantae; phylum Streptophyta; class Magnoliopsida; order Asparagales; family Amaryllidaceae; genus Allium; species Allium sativum. The sequence goes on along the minus strand of CM060911.1, from coordinate 105,733,125 downwards.
TGTTGGTGCATTTTTCATGTTTATTACTTAAGCCATGCTAATGTGTTCATCAAGTGTGCAAGAATGAATATCGATGTCCATATCATTGGAGTTGCACAATGGTAGATATACAGTAATTGTGTTTAATTCATATTTAAGCACAAATGGTTAATTAGATAAGTGGTATTTATTAAAGTTTTATCCAGAGCATTTGGTGATGTTGTATATTTATCAAATAGAATGCTAGTTGTCATTGTTTGTTTTGGACGGAAGGATTTTCGACAATTTTTACTGGTCCGAGAATTCCGGGGCATCACAACTTACTTGTTAAATTGAGTGACTACAGGTGCATGGAACTATTGGCTTGATCTTGGCTGCGAAAACATCATATGAATTAAGCGATTTCATTTATAATGCTTATACAACGTACGCCTACATGAAAATACAAAAAATGGTTTTGAATTTTTTTCCGACCGTATGGGTCGATGCATATATATATAATTTTGTTCCTGTGATATCGCAGAAGTCACTCCATACAGGGGAGACTCTGCTAAAATTTTCCAGAAATTTGAGGTGTTAGGAATTATTATTTTCAGTTAAAACTGAAATTTATAAGTAAAACAAATGATTTTTCTTAGTCAATAGGATTGGTAGCACTCCTTCTACCTTAGCAATTTCGGGGACGAAATTCTTTTAAGCGGGATGGAATGTAACGATCGGATTTTTAGTCGTTAATTTTAAAACATTTAAATTGTTTAAATATTGTATTAGAAATATAAATGGAAATTTATATGGAATTTATTAGCAAAAACGACTAGTTGACGTATAATTTATAATTAAATTTAAAACGAGCTCGTAATGTCGCGATAGTTCTCAATATTACATTTTGAACTTCAATTTGAATATACACGATCCATTATAAGTCGGATTTGTTTGAAACAATGGGACGACCCCAAACCCCGTACTGACGGCGGCAAGGGTAATCTGTAGAATATAACACAGAAACAGATAATAGCAGAACAGAATTAGATAAATACATCAGATAATGTACAATAGAATACACTGGATAAACGTAATCATCAGAGTTACACAGTATGCAGGATCATACTTAGTACAAATACAGTTCAGCTATACATAAATGTCTACAGTGGAAACAAACAAAATATGTACAATAGGAGCTGAACAGCATAAAAAGAGATAAATGATAGAATCCATCTCCAGCTCCAGCTATCCAGAAAGAGCCAGCTAAACCTGAATACAAGGCTGCCCGTGTAGAAAAAGGGGCACCCGAGTTTGAAAGTGAAACAAACTACGAGTCAGTCATGGGACTGGTATGAGAAATCTGTTCAACACATTTAATATATGGCTAATCACAGGACCACGCCACTTTCGTGGAACGAGTTTACTCCATCGGATTGCCAGTGTTTTAAAACAAATATTTCTTGTAAACAACGCAATGCATTTTATAAAAAATGAAGCCATTATAAGACTCAGTTCCCATCACACAATGCAACGCAAACCGGAGGGATAGAGTTTTTACCTTATAACGGCCAAGATATGCTTGATACGAATAAAACAAAGGCATTTGATATTATTGCTAGTGTTTATATGTTTTGAAAACAATTTCAAATCATAACTATCAATCATAGACGGCATTAATGCCCCATACCACTATGTCGCCATATATAGGTATACAATCAAAACCGCACAGTCATGTTGTGATGGCCGTGAATTTCGCTCGATCCGAATCAGTCGTTAAACCGATCTAGACCGTTCGAAACCCCTGAACGTTGAGAACAGGACAAATCAGAACACAAACAGAAGAACATTTCATTGCTATTACAACAATTCCATTAGATACCAGAATATACAGAGTATAAATGAATAAATTACATTCGATAAATATCAGAGATTACAATAAATTACATAGCAGCGGAAAAATAATACAAAGCACAACTGAAGGTGATATACGGATACAGAGCTTTCCGGATATCATTCCAGCTGTAAACCAGGATCCTGTGAATATAAATCTGCAAAACCAAAACTACTAGCTGCCCGTGCGGAAAATAGGGGCACCCAGAGTTTAGGTTAAAACAATAAACTCCAGGTCAGTCATGTGACTGGTGTGAGAACTAAAACAGTTATTTAAAACTTTACTTTAAAAGAGAGTAATTCAAGGGACCACGCCGTATAACACGGAACGGGTTTCCTCCCAAGAATACCAGTGCATAGAATAAACAACGCAATGCTTTTTCGAAAAATGAAGCTACTATAAGACCCAGGTCCCATCACACAATGCAACGCAAGCCGGAGGATAGGGTTTTCCCTTATAATAGCCAAACATGCTTGGTACGTTTAAAACAAATCATTTGATACTATAATAAGTGTATAGTGTCAAAACAATTTCAATCATAAATATAAATCATAGACGGCATGGGTACCATATATCATGTCGCCATACTAGTTCTACAATTAAAACCGCAATATACGTATTGGAAATTGGATTTCCGTCATGAGTCGAGGCAAGGGGCAAGCTCCTCTCCGCGTTCGAGACACTCTAGCAAATGCCTCAGGGCTACGCACTCTGGGCAACCCTGGGATCCTCCAAGGTCGGTCCTCACTTACGTTAGAGGATTAATTATGCCTGAACACACGTTTCCCGGTCCTTACAGACCTATAATCGAGGCGCCTCATCCAACAACCACATAGGTGAAAAGTATATAAATGTCAGGGCTGGTAAGTCACTGACACCACCAAAGCTAGAAAGAAACGTCGTGCACTCCTTGGGTCCTCATCCCGTTTTTAACTCATACCGAGGTGTGAGGCTCGCGAATCCACGTTATACACAAAGCTGCCACGTAGGCGTGCTTTGATCATCAACCACAAGACTTTGCTTTTCAACAGAAGCCTTGATCATTGCATCTTAGCGTGCCACATAGGCAATTCATGCCATGCGACTGATGTCCATCGATATACAACCTCTCAGCTCGTACGTCTCAGAGAAGGGCGTTAAGCAAAAGAATAAATTCTCCGCCGCCAAACAGATGTATATTTAATAGAAATCAATCGACATAGAATAAAATCCAATGTCAGGGACACAATCCATTTACAAGTCCGTTCTGGGTCTGAATGAAACCGGAGGCACTTTCCTCGCATATCCATCCATCTCCAGGTACGTCTGGACGACCACCAACTATTTCCATCCTCTTGGGTGTACAGCCCAATCAGGATCGTCAGTAATTATCCAAACGATGTGAAGACTTCCGGTCTTCAACCACCGTCTTCATCTTCGACATATCGTCGAATCGGTTATTCAGAATGGGTGTAAACCCGGACTTTCCGAACAACCCGCGTATATTAAAAACAAATGTTACACAAACACAACATACGCCTCATTCCAATTCATTAGTCAGTAACCGCAAATTAGCAAGAGAACAATTTCCCAAACATTAACCCCGAAGGCCGAAACCAACATCAGATCAATACCCAGGAAACCATTCTTCTTAGCTAACCCACAGCTAGTTTCTAAATTTCACATTCTTAGGGAAAAGTTCCCATTAATTTTATCCAAGATAAATTCTTTAAAATTTATCCTGTAATCTTCCTTTGGATGCCATTTAAAACAAAATTATGGTTTTTCCAACTAGTCGAGATTAGCGAGCCGTAACGAAGTAATTATTTATTTTATTTCCCAATCCCAACCTATTCATCCCATGAAGCAAAACTGGTAATACTCCATATTTAACACCACTGTGTTATCGGTAAAATTAATTACCATTTCACGTTTAAATCTAATTAAAGATTTAACTATCGCTTCGGAGCAAAACTGGCAATGCTCCCTTCTCGCTCAATTCTAAATTTGATAATTTAGATTATAGATTCACATTTCAATCTAATTGCAGATTCGTTAGAACTCCTTTTACTGGGTTAAAGAACTAGGTATTATTTAAAACACAGTTCACGACAAACCCAAATCACATTCTATTTGTTATCGGGTTAAAGAACCAGTGTTATTTAAAACACTGTTCACGATAAACCCATTTCAAATTCAATCAAATATATTAGAAATTCCGATTATTTAAAACCCCTTTTTAAATCTAATTTATTTATTTAAAAACAATTGGGTTTTAAATTTAGTTCAAACTAGTTCATTTTGATCAAAATCTATTTTTATCATTTCAAATATGGGGTTTTTCACTCCAAATTTTCCCAAATCATTTCTTATGATTTTACACAAATTATTTATATTTTTAATAATTTTATCAAGGCCCGTACAGTCGATTTCCAACAATGGCCATCGAACTGCACTTACAACGACCTTTTTCAAATTTGATTTGGACGTATCTCCAAATCCAACCGTTAGATTTCAAATTTCTAATGTTCGTTAGAAAGCTCTTTTCGATACGAACCCAACGGTTCCGGTTTTAGGAGAATCCGACGGTCGGATCTCCCGTAATGTCCGTTTGAAATAAATGGTCGGAATTCACGAACTGCCGCGGCGCGGCGCGTTCTATTCAGGCCATTATATTATATATATAATATATATAATATATATATCGTCGATTTCTATTTAAAACGAATTATATAAATAGTTTTAAATTCATTTCAAAAGCAATTTCAACTTCCATTTCAATTCAAATTAAAATTGAATTCTTCTTTATAAATTCGTTTTAAAATTCATTTCTATTCAATTCAAATTTCAATTAAATTTGAATTCATTTCAATTCGCTTTCGATTCAATTTGAATTCGTTTTCAATTTCATTCAATTCCAAAGTCGTTTTCTATTCGATTCAATTCAAATTGGTTTTCTATTCGATTCAAATTCGTTATATATTCAATTGAAATCAAATTCGTTATATATTCAATTCATTTCGAAATCGTTTTATATTCAATTCATTTCGAAATCGTTTTATATTCAATTCATTTCGAAATCGTTTTATATTCAATTCATTTCGAAATCGTTTTATATTCAATTCATTTCGAAATCGTTTTATATTCAATTCATTTTGAAATCGTTTTATATTCAATTCATTTCGAAATCGTTTTATATTCAATTCATTTCGAAATCGTTTTATATTCAATTCATTTCGAATGTAATCGATATAAATATCGTTCGCGTCAAAATGGCGCATCACTATTCAACACGGCTTTATATATTCTATTTCAAATATTTCTTTTTGTCAACACACAACTAATCTCAACGAATGAGTACCGTCCATGTGTGACTATTTTTGTTAAAATACTACGTTCAACACATGACTAATCTCAACGGATGAGTACAGTCAACACATGAACCTTTATTTTATATTGATAAAGATGTAAATTTTATTATTAAAATATTCGTTCAACACATGACTAATCTCAACGGATGAGTACAGTCAACACATGAACCTTTATTTTATATTGATAAGGATGTAAATTTTATTATTAAAATATTCGTACAACACATGACTAATCTCAACGGATGAGTACAGTCAACACATGAACCTTTATTTTATATTGATAAAGATGTAAATTTTATTATTAAAATATTCGTTCAACACATGACTAATCTCAACGGATGAGTACAGTCAACACATGAACCTTTATTTTATAGTCTTCTTTATTTTCTAAATTGGAATGAGGCCCAATCAATTACCATATAAAGTTAATTATATGGATTTTCATACAACACATGTATATAATAGCATTGAAAAATAATCAAACATCAACCAAAGTGCACTACACTGTATAAGCATCAAATATAGATATCTAACGCTTATAATAGCCTGTCAATCAATCGATCGACATATTTAATTAATCAGGATGAGTGAACTTCATATTTCATCCCAACACCCTAGTGGGGTTTCAAACAATCAAACACAGATTTTATTTGTGCAGTTGGGCGATGTGTAAAATTTATCGACCCAATCAGTGTCCTTCAAATAGGTGTACATAAACAAACTGTCTGGTTTGTAAATGAATATTTATTTTTCACATTCACGTTAAAATTATATTTTTAACGATAAAACATTTTATTCCAACATATGAATTTCTATTCAGTTCATTCTTTAAATAAAATGATATTTTTATTTTTCTAACATATTTTAGAAAATTTCGGCAGCATAACGGCACGATACTAGAAACGGGACGAGGCCTAGCCTTATCCCCGGTCTAGTGAAGGCCCACGCCATTCACACATCAATCAAATCAATTTATTTCACCAAACAATTCAATTTCAAATCAAATCATCCAACTAATCTACGCAACCAAACAAACAAGTCCATGGTCTGTGGACGATTGTGTCGGGTGCTACTAAGCACCGTCTGCATCCTAGTATATATATATATAGCTAGAAAATGAAATTGAAAGGTGAGAAATTCTCACCGATAGCTAATCCATCTTCACAATGCTTCAAAAGTAGAAATCTTCGTCGTTCGCCCTTCTTCACTTTAGTCGCCCGTAGCCACTACATATGTAAAAATCGAATTTTTACTTCTCTATTCAATATATAAAAATCGAATTTTTACTATGTTATTCAATATATAAAAATCATATTTTTAATTCGAAGTTCAACATATAAAAATCACATTTTTAATTCGAAGTTCAACATATAAAAATCACATTTTTAATTCGAAGTTCAACATATAAAAATCACATTTTTAATTCATTTCTAAAAAAAACAAAAGAAATCATATTTTATATTTTAAAATTATTTTATATATATTCCATTTTCAAATATGTATTTTATTTTATTATATATTTTTAAACAAAATATATACTTCATTTTCAGTTTTTCAAAAATCATTTCTATTTTCCTGTTTTAAAAACAATGTAATTTTATTTAAACTGCTAAAATATACTAAAAACTGAAAATAACTTAAAATAAAATAAAATAAATTGTTAAACCTTTCTCTGCAAAACGATCTGCCACCTTCGAACTAGCCTCGTCGCCTAGGGTTAGGAATTGCGCCTCCCTGACATGTTCGGAACCCCATCCAACTCCAGCGATCGGAGCGCCTGAATCCCCTCCACGTCAACCTCCTCGAAGCTGCCTTCCACCGCCTACCTGTCTCGCCACGCTCGGTGGCTTCCTCCAGCCCTGAAGTGCGGTTGAACGCGGCGCCCTTGAGCGCTGATATCGAGGACAACACGCAATGAAATCTGATCACACCAGTACCAATTAAAAGCCCCCACTTTACTCTCGAATTTATGTTTTAAAATCGCCTTTGATTGTGATAATTTTGAAGAATTTAATCGGCTCCTTCTAGCCCTTGAACTCACAGTGGCGGCTGAATAAGGAGATAGGTAGCTAGGGTTTTGTTTTCTGGCTTTTATATAAATTTAATAATAATATTAAATTCTAATATTTACTTTAAAATGAAATTTTTCATCCGAACTCGAAACAAACTCCAACGACTATCGCTCCTAGCTAATTACCCTCATTCCGAACACAATGGGATATGTCACGTTAGCCAATTCGACTGTTACAATCAGTTTTCGTTGAATTTAAAATATGAATCTTTATATATTTAATTTAAACGCACATTTCAATTTACTGGGGTCACATACTAACTCGAAAAATTCACGAAAAATATTTTCTAGTTTCGTATTGACGATACGGTCCTAACTAAACTAATTTCGTCGAATTCTGAGATCGTTTGAAAAATGGCCAATTTCCAGTCGATTAAAATCAACTAAAACTGGTCAAACACGTTTTCCTTTGCCACGCTCACATATTGATTCAGAAAATTATGAAATTTGGAATCTAGCAATAACTTGACACTGCGGACCCAACAAAACTGGTTTCGTCGAAATCCGAGGTCGTTTGCAAAATTCCCATTTTTAAGGGCCTGAATTCCATAGCGACTATTCAGAATTTTCAACTGGACATATCTTTTAATTCCTGCTATGAAATTTCGATTTCCCGGATTCGTTGGAAAGATATTATCAATTTGTGACGGCAACGAATTTCGCTCGGTCCGAACCAGTCGCTAAACCGACCCAGACCGTTCGAAACGCCCTATCGTTGAGAACACGAAAAATAGAACGCATATAAAAAGAACATTTCAATGTTTGTTTCAATTAGGCTAAATGGTTCAAAATTATCAAACAATTAAACAAACAACACAAACATCAATCAATTAGTGAATTAGAGTTTCAAATTCATAACTTTGATACATAGTCAAAAATCAGATTTTTGATGCCAAATCACAACAATAGGCCCTATCTAATTTTGGTTCTCACACCAGTCAATAGGAAATATAGGAATCTCACTTTCGTTACTCGAAAATAAATACTGGCGACAGTGCCCCATCACCAGAATTATCCCCGGGCAACTAGAGTATGATCCTATAACCATCCAGTATATTAAAACTTCGAATACACGTTTGCAAGACGCATATGCAAAATCTTTATATATCGGATTGTCCAAATCAATTTAATAAATAATCAAATACGAATAGTTGATTTAAATTTTCAAAACAAAATTGGTTTTATTTTTATTTTAAAAATTTACTCTTCACACTCGTTCTAGGATACTACTGATCCTATCTCTAACGAGTCATTCTAATTGGATATTACTAATCCAATATCTGATGAATTCTTTCGTATGGTTCTAATGTGCCTTGTTCTCTAAGCTCTGATACCAACTGTGACGGCAGGGAATTTCGCTTGGTTCGAACCAGTCGTTAAACCGATCTAGACCGTTCGAAACGCCCTATCGTTTGAGAACACGACAAATCAGAACGCATACAGAAGAACATTTCATTGCATATTACAACAATGCATCAGATTACAAGAATATACAGAGTATAAATGAATATTACACAGAAATATCAGAGATTTAAATTACATTTAAATACAACGCAGCGGAAAATAATACAATACACAACTCGAAGAGATATACGGATACAAAGCTTTCCGGATATCGTTCCAGCTGTAAACCAGGATCCTGTGAATATAAATCTGCAAAACCAAAACTACTAGCTGCCCGTGTCAAAATAGGGGCACCCAGAGTTTAGGTTAAAAACAATAAACTCCAGGTCAGTCATGTGACTGGTGTGAGAACTAAAACAGTTAATATTTATTCTTAATCATTAGGTAAATCAAGGGACCACGCCGTTTAACACGGAACGGGTTTCCTCCCAAGAATACCAGTGCATAAAACAAACAGCGCAATGCTAAATAAAGAAAAATGAAGCTGTTATAAGACCCAGGTCCCATCACACAATGCAACGCAGCCGAGGATAGGGTTTTCCCTTATAACAGCCAAAGAATGCTTGATACGGTTAAAACAAATCATTTGATACTATTATAAGTGCATAGTGTATAAAACAACTTCAAATCATAAGTATCAATCATAGGTGGCTAGAGCGTCTCGAATCGGTTGAGGACTATCTTTTGCCTCGGTTCATAGACGGAAATCCAATTCCCAAATACGTGACATTTGCGGTTTTATTTGTAAACCTATATATGGCTGACAGGACCCGTAACTTCCCCGTGAAGGAAAGCACGAATACTTTGAGAACAACACACAAAAGGACGCAGATGGAAGAACATTTCATTGTTATTACAACAATTCCATCAGATACAAGAATATACAGAGTATAAATGAATAAATTACATTCGACAAATATCAGAGATTACAATAAATTACATAGCAGCGGAAAAATATATAAAACACAACTAGAAGTAATACACGGATACAGAGCTTTCCGAGCATCGTTCCAGCTGTAAATCAGGACCCTGTGAATATAAATCTGCAAAACCAAAACTACTAGCTGCCCGTGTGGAAAATAGGGGCACCCAGAGTTTAGGTTAAAACAATAAACTCCAGGTCAGTCATGTGACTGGTGTGAGAACTAAAACAGTTATTAATCTTTATTTTTAAAGTTAGGTAAATCAAGGGACCACGCCGCATAACACGGAACGGGTTTCCTCCCAAGAATACCAGTGCATAAAACAAACAGCGCAATGCTAAATAAAGAAAAATGAAGCTGTTATAAGACCCAGGTCCCATCACACAATGCAATGCAAGCCGGAGGATAGGGTTTTTACCTTATAACAGCAAAAGCATGCTTGATACGTTTAAAACACATTATTTGATACTATTATAGGTGTATAGTGTCAAAACAATTTCAATCATAAATATCAATCATAGACGGCATGAATGACCCATACCACTATGTCGCCATACTAGGTTCTACAAATAAAACCGCACTATCACGTATTAGAAATTGGATTTCCGTCATGAGCCGAGGCAAGGGGCAAGCTCCTCTCCGCGTTCGAGACACTCTAGCAAATGCCTCGGGACCGCACACAGCAATCCCTGGATCCTCCAAGGCCGGTCCTCTCTTACTTTTGAGGATTGGCAATTCCTGAACACACGTTTCCCGGTCCTTACAGACCTATATCCGAGGCGCCTCGTATCCAACAACCACACAGGTGAAAAGTACATAAATGTCAGGGCTGGTAGGTCACTGACACCACCCTAGCTAGAAAGAAACGTCGTGCACTCCTTGGGTCCGTATCCCGTTTTTGACTCATACCGAGGTGTGAGGCTTGCGAATTCACGTTATACACAAAGCTACGCCACACAGGCCGTGCTTTGATCATCAACCACAAGACTTTGCTTTTCAACAGAAGCCCTGATCAATTGCCACTTACGCATGCCGCATTGGCAATTCACTCCATGCGACTGATGTCCATCGATATACAACCTCTGAGCTCGTACGTCTCAGAGAAGGGCGTTAAGCAAGAGATTAAATTCTCCGCCGCCAAACAGATGTATATTTAATAGAGATCAATCAACACAGAATAAAATCCAATGTCAGACACACAATCCATTTACAAGTTCGTTCTGGGTCTGAACGAAACCGGAGGCACTTTCCTCGCATATCCATCGATGTCTAAGTACGTCTGGACGATCACCAACTGATTCCCTCATCCTGGGTGTACAGCCCAATTAAAATCATCAGTAATCACCCAAACGATGTGAAGACTTCCGGTCTTCAACCACCGTCTTCATCTTCGACATCTCGTCGAATCGGTTATTCAGAATGGGTATAAACCCGGCCTTTCTGAATAACCCACGTATATAATAAACGAATGTTACACAAACACAACAAACGCCTCATTCCAATTCAGAATATTCTTTTATTCACAAAATCACATTCTTAGGGAAAGGTTCCCATTAATTTTATCAAAGATAAATTCTTCTAAATTTATTCTTTAATCTTCCTTTGGATATCTTTTCAAACTAGTCGGGATTAACGAACCACACCGAAGTAATTATTTAGTTTATTTCCCAATCCCAACCTATATATCCCATGGAGAAAACTGGTAATACTCCATATCTAACACCACGGTGTTATCGGTAAAATTAATTACCTTCTCACGTTCAAATCTAATTAAAGATTTAACTATCGCTTTGGAGCAAAACTGGTGGTACTCCATTCTCGATCACCTTTCAAATTTGATAATTTAAATTATCAATTCACATTTTAATCTAATTAAAGATTCATTAAAACTCCACTTAGTTTTAATCTTTTCAGAAATCGATATCTTGCCTTTAACTGGGTTAAAGAACCAATGTTATCTAAAACATGATTCACGATAAACCCAAATCACATTTGATATTAAATACAAGGCTCTGAATAGAAAATATACCGGCTTATATTCAATATCAAATTATGAAACCAACAAATATCGTATTGGAAATAACGATATAAAATATATCTTTCAAATTCCCATAACAATATCTGTATAGTCATGAAATCCAACATCGAAATATTCCGAAGATAATTTCGATTCAACTCAGTCCAATCCACGTATTGGGAATATTGATTATTTTTAAAATCACTTTCAAATTCAATTTATTTATTTCAAAAATAAATTGATTTTAATTCTAGTTCAAAACTAGTTTATTTCGATAAAAATCTATTTTTATCTTTTCAAATATGGAATTTTTCAGCCCAATTCTTTCCAATTCACATATTATAATTTTACACAAATTATAGATATTTTTAATAATTTTATCAAGGCCCGTACAGTCGATTTCCATCTACGGCCATCGAACTGCACTTACAGCGACCTTTTTCAAATTTGATTTGGACATAATTCCAAATCGAACCGTTAGATTTCAAATTTCTAATATTCGTTAGAAAGCTCTTTTCGATACGAACCCAACGGTTCCGGTTTTAGGAGAATCCGACGGTCGGATCTCCCGTAATGTCCGTTTGAAATAAATGGTCGAGATTCACGAACTGCCGCGGCGCGACGCGTTCTATTCAGGCCACTATATTATATATATAATATATAATATATATTTCGTCGATTTCTATTTAAAACGAATTTTATAAATCGTTTTAAATTCGTTTCCAAACAATTTCAACTTCTACATTCAATTTCAAATCGATTTGATTTCAATTCAACTCGAATTCATTTCAATTCAATTCCGATTCTAATTCGTTTCAATTCAATTCAATTTGAATTTACTTTCCATTTGGTTCAATTCGAATTCGTTTAAAATTGATTTCAATTCGAATTCGTTTAAAATTGATTTCAATTCAATTTCAGTTCGTTTTAAATTTCAATTTCAATTTAATTCAATTTGAATTTCAATTTAATTCAATTTGAATTCATTTCTATTTTATTCGATTTCAAATTCACTTTCTATTCAATTTGAATTCGTTTTCAATTCAATTCATTTCGAAATCGTTTTCAATTCATTTCATTTCGAAATCGTTTTCAATTCAATTCATTTCGAAATCGTTTTCAATTCAATTCATTTCGAAATCGTTTTCAATTCATTTCATTTCGAAATCGTTTTCGATTCATTTCATTTCGAAATCGTTTTCAATTCATTTCATTTCGAAATCGTTTTCAATTCAATTCATTTCGAAATCGTTTTCAATTCATTTCATTTCGAAATCGTTTTCAATTCATTTCATTTCGAAATCGTTTTCAATTCAATTCATTTCGAAATCGTTTTCAATTCAATTCATTTCGAAATCGTTTTCAATTCAATTCATTTCGAAATCGTTTTCAATTCAATTCATTTCGAAATCGTTTTCAATTCAATTCATTTCGAAATCGTTTTCAATTCAATCCATTTCGAAATCGTTTTCAATATTCATTATACAACGAATAAAATCGATATAAATATCGTTCACGTTAAAATGGCGCAAAACTAATCAACACGGCTTTATATTTTTCACAACTTCTTTATTTTATTCAACAAATGAATATTTATCCCATTCAACACATGAATCTATATCTTTTTTCAACCCACGACTAATCTCAACACATGAGTACTGTCAACACATCACTATTTTTGTTAAGTAAAATATTTTATAAAACTATGGTATCTATCGTTTGATTTTAATTAGACTCCACCGTAAAGTAGATTCTAATCGTAAATATGATAAAGATGTAATTTTTATTATTTAAAATATTTCACTCAACACATGAACCTCGTCAACACATGACTATTTTTATTTTCAACACATGAATTTTCTTTTATAATATTCATTATTTTCCCGATTGGAATGAGGCCCAATCAATCACCATATAACGTTAATTATATGGATTCCATACAACACATGAATATAATAGCATTGAAAAATAATCAACCATCAACCAAAGTGCACTACACAACTGCATAAGCATCAAATATAAATAATCGACGCTTACACAGTCTGTCGACCAATCGATCGACAATAATTAAATAATTGGGATTAGTGTACACCAAATATCATCCCAACACCCGTGTGGGGTTTCAAATCAACAAACACACATTTTTGTTTGTGCAGTTGGGCGATGTGTAAAATTTATCAACCCAATCAATATCAGTCAAATCAGTGTAAATAAACAAATCGGCCGATTTGTTTATAAATATTTATTTATTCACTTTCACGTTAAAAATTATATTTTTAACGTCAAAAATATTTTTTTCAACACTTGAATTTCTATTAGTTCATTTACACAATAAAAATGATATTTTTATTTTTCTAACATATTTTAGAAAATTTCGGCGGCATAACGGCACGATACTAGAAACGGGACGAGGCCTAGCCTTATCCCTGGTCTAGTGAAGGCCCACGCCATTCACACATCAATCAAATCAATTTCATTTCACCAAACAATTTCCATTCGATCAAATATTCTAACTAACTACTCAACCAAACAATTTAACAAACAAGCCATCCATGGTCATTGGATGACGGGTGTCGGGTGCTACTAAACACCGTCTACATCCTAGTATATATATATAACTAGAAAAAGAATTTTGAGTGAGAAGTTCTCACAGATAGCTATCCAACTTCACGACACTTCATTGATAGAAATCTTCTTCATCCTCGCCTTTTTATCATCTTCGTTTGCCCGTAGTCACTACATATATAAAAATCACACATTTTTATATTTGATGTCTTTAAAATAAAAATCACATTTTTATTTGTTTACTTTCAATTTAAAAATCATATTTTTATAATCACTTCATATATTTAAAAATCGAATTTCTACTAGGCTGTTCAATATATAAAAATCGAATTTTTACTTCGATGTTCAATATATAAAAATCATATTTTTACTTCGATGTTCAATATATAAAAATCACATTTTTACTTCGTTATTCAATATATAAAAATCATATTTTTATTTCTCTATTTTCAATATAAAGATCTCGCCTTTTTAACTATAAAGACTTCACCCTTACAAAAATATAGATTTCCTCGTTATGAAAATCACTACTTTATTTCAACGTATATAAAATAAAAATCAGATTTTTATTTCGCTACATATACAAAGATGATATTTTTATATTCTCTATCCTATAAAGATTATATTTTTAATACTTTAAAAATATAAAAATCATATTTTTACTTCCACAATATAAAAGATTACATTTTTATAACTTTACAACATAAATAAAAACCAGTTTTTAAGGTAAATAAAAATCAGTTTTTAAGGTAAATAAAATTCCGTTTTTAAGGTAAATAAAATTCACGAATACTCACCGCATCAATTGGAGAAAGGAGGGGCTTCAGGTGGTCGGAGAGCGGTGCTGCGCCTTCAGGTGGTGGCGGCGGCTTGCTGGGCGGAGGCGCGGTGGTTGCGAAGCTCGGATGTGGATTAGGGGCAGGCGGCGGCGGTCTTGAATCGGGGGGGGGGGGGCGGGGGGGTCTCGTCGTCGCCGAAGTGGGAGAGGGGGGGAAGGTCGGCCTCCGGTGGCGGCTTGCTGGGCGGACGGTCCTCCGTCGCGCCTTAGGGCTCCGCCCTCCATTCTTTTTTTTTTTCTGTAAATCGATTATGAACGGGGGGGGGGGGGGGGGGCAGAAGATAAGAAAAAAAAGGGGGGGTTTTATTTTATTTTATTATTTTAAAATTTCCTAAAAGCAACTTTTAATTTCAACCTCGAAACGAAACCCACCGCCTGTCGTCCATAGCTAATTACCCCCATTCCGAACACAATGGGATATGTATCGTAGGCTGATTCGACTATTTGAATCAGTTTTCGTCAAATTTACACTTAAATCGCTATATTGAATTTTAAACGTACATTTCAATTTACTGGGGTCACATACTAACTCTATAAATTCCTTAAAAATATTTTCTAGCTTCGTATTGACGATACGGTCCTAACAAAACTAGTTTCGTCGAATTCTGAGACCGTTGGAAAAATGGACAATTTCCAGTCGATTAAAATCAACTGAAATGGTCAAAACACGTTTTCCTATGCCACGCTCACATATTGATTAGAAAATTTATAAAATTTGAAACCTAGCAATAACTTTACATCACGGACCCAACAAAAGTGGTTTCGTCGAAATCCGAGGTCATTTGCAAAATGTCTATTTTTAAGGGCCTGAATTCCATAGCGACTATTTAGAATTTTCAACTGGACATATCTTTTGATTCTCACTATGAAATCTTGATTTGTCGGATTCGTTGGAAAGATATTACCAATTAGATCCTAAGGTTTTTGGTTTCACTAAAATCCGGATTGTTTTGCACCCGGTACATTCAATTGAAGTTTGAAATCGAATTATCGAACTACCGCGCCATTTTCAATTCTATTTATAATTATATATAAATATTTATATTCTAACAACGACGCGTATAATATATACGTTCGAATTATATTCAAAATAAATTTCACGTCGATTTTATTTAAAATAATTCATTTTAAATATTCAAAATTCACTAAAATTGCCGAAATAAAAATTTTAAACTGGCCCAGATTTTGCGGGTTATTACAACGGCGACATAGTGGCATGGGACGCTCATGCCGCCTATGATTGATACTTATGATTTGAAGTTGTTTTATACACTATGCACTTATAATAGTATCAAATGATTTGTTTTAACCGTATCAAGCATTCTTTGGCTGTTATAAGGGAAAACCCTATCCTCGGCTGCGTTGCATTGTGTGATGGGACCTGGGTCTTATAACAGCTTCATTTTTCTTTATTTAGCATTGCGCTGTTTGTTTTATGCACTAGTATTCTTGGGAGGAAACCCGTTCCGTGTTAAACGGCGTGGTCCCTTGATTTACCTAATGATTAAGAATAAAGATTAACTGTTTTAGTTCTCACACCAGTCACATGACTGACCTGGAGTTTATTGTTTTTAACCTAAACTTTGGGTGCCCCTATTTTGACACGGGCAGCTAGTAGTTTTGGTTTTGTAGATTTATATTCACAGGATCCTGGTTTACAGCTGGAACGATATCCGGAAAGCTTTGTATCCGTATATCTCTTCTAGTTGTGTATTGTATTATTTTCCGCTGCGTTGTATTTAAATGTAATTTAAATCTCTGATATTTCTGTGTAATATTCATTTATACTCTGTATATTCTTGTAATCTGATGCATTGTTGTAATATGCAATGAAATGTTCTTCTGTATGCGTTCTGATTTGTCGTGTTCTCAAACGATAGGGCGTTTCGAACGGTCTAGATCGGTTTAACGACTGGTTCGAACCGAGCGAAATTCCCTGCCGTCACACAATTAGATCCTAATGTTTTTGGTTTCACTAAAATCCGGATTGTTTTGCACCTGGTACATTCAATTGAAGTTTGAAATCGAATTATCGAACTACCGCGCCATTTTCAATTCCTATTATAATTATATATAATTATTTATATTCTAACGACGGCGCGTATAATATATACGTTCGAATTATATTCAAAATAAATTTCTGGTCGATATTATTTAAAAATAATATATTTTAAATAATCAAAATTCGCTAAAATTGCCAAAATAAAAATTTTAAACTGGTTCAGAATTTCCGGGTTATTACAATCTCCCCCACTTAAAACTTTTCGTCCCTGAAAAGGAAAAAAGTCGAAAGTGGTTTGATTAGTCAACTCTATGTTCGATCAGACTTCCATTCTCCAACTTTTCAGTTTCTGAGAATTTCCAAAAATTCAAAAATTTGGCTAACACCTTAAATTTTCGAAAAATTTCGCCATAACCTCCCCTGCACCGGGAGCATCGGGGAATTTCAAATAGCTTCCCCGGTCCTTCAGATCTCAAAAAGAAAAAGAAAAGGCCAAGCGGCTAGCCAATAGGCTCATAAAATCATCATCACCCAGACAAAACAGTAAATTATGTAGTAAACATGTACCTATTTGTCGGGCAAACAAATTTTATTCTTCGGCTCTAGCCTCCTTGCTATGACATGTTCAATGATATATATGTATATGCAAGCAAATGCGACCAATTTTCAATACAGTTCAATATTTGATCCAATTAGGCTTAATGGTTAAAAATTAGCAAACAAATAAACAAACAACACAAACATCAATCAATTAGTGGATTAACGTTTCAAATTGATAATTTGATATATATACAGAAAATCCTGTTTTGGTGTCAATTCACAATAATGGGTTCTAACTATATTAGTTTTGGTTCTCACACCAGTCTAATGGAAATATATCGATACCACACCTTCGTTACTCGAACATGAATACTAATGACGACTAGTCAATCATCAGAATCATCTTCGGGCCACTAGAGTATGATTCTATATCTATCCAGTATATTAAAACTTCGAATATACGTTCATGACGTGTATATGCAAAATCTTTATATACTAGATTGTCCATATTCAAAATAAATAAATATTCAAATACGTAAAAAGTGATTTAAATTTTAAAATAAATTGCTTTCATTTGAAAAATATACTCTTCACACTCGTTCTAGGATACTACTGATCCTATCTCTAACGAGTCATTCTAATTGGATATTACTAATCCAATATCTGATGAATTCATTCGTAAGGTTCTAATGTGCCTTGTTCTCGAGCTCTGTAAACCAAAGCTCTGATACCAAATGTGACGGCCGTGAATTTCGCTCGATCCGAATCAGTCGTTAAACCGAGCTAGACCGTTCGAAACCCCTGAACGTTGAGAACAGGACAAATCAGAACACAAACAGAAGAACATTTCATTGCTATTACAACAATTCCATCAGATACCAGAATATACAGAGTACAAATGAATAAATTACATTCGATAAATATCAGAGATTACAATAAATTACATAGCAGCGGAAAAATAATACAAAGCACAACTAAAGGTGATATACGGATACAGAGCTTTCCGGATATCATTCCAGCTGTAAACCAGGATCCTGTGAATATAAATCTGCAAAACCAAAACTACTAGCTGCCCGTGCGGAAAATAGGGGCACCCAGAGTTTAGGTTAAAACAATAAACTCCAGGTCAGTCATGTGACTGGTGTGAGAACTAAAACAGTTATTTAAAACTTTACTTTAAAAGAGAGTAATTCAAGGGACCACGCCGTATAACACGGAACGGGTTACCTCCCAAGAATACCAGTGCATAGAATAAACAACGCAATGCTTTTTCGAAAAATGAAGCTATTATAAGACCCAGGTCCCATCACACAATGCAACGCAAGCCGGAGGATAGGGTTTTCCCTTATAATAGCCAAACATGCTTGGTACGTTTAAAACAAATCATTTGATACTATAATAAGTGTATAGTGTCAAAAGAATTTCAATCATAAATATAAATCATAGACGGCATGGGTACCATATATCATGTCTCCATACTAGTTCTACAATTAAAACCGCAATATACGTATTGGAAATTGGATTTCCGTCATGAGTCG
Source organism: Allium sativum (assembly GCA_030737875.1). Taxonomy (NCBI): domain Eukaryota; kingdom Viridiplantae; phylum Streptophyta; class Magnoliopsida; order Asparagales; family Amaryllidaceae; genus Allium; species Allium sativum. Next base: position 105,714,025 of record CM060911.1, on the reverse strand, counting down.
AGGCAAGGGGCAAGCTCCTCTCCGCGTTCGAGACACTCTAGCAAATGCCTCAGGGCTACGCACTCTGGGCAACCCTGCGATCCTCCACGGCCGGTCCTCACTTACGTTAGAGGATTAATTATGCCTGAACACACGTTTCTCGGTCCTTACAGACCTATAATCGAGGCGCCTCATCCAACAACCACATAGGTGAAAAGTATATAAATGTCAGGGCTGGTAAGTCACTGACACCACCAAAGCTAGAAAGAAACGTCGTGCACTCCTTGGGTCCTCATCCCGTTTTTAACTCATACCGAGGTGTGAGGCTCGCGAATCCACGTTATACACAAAGCTGCCACGTAGGCGTGCTTTGATCATCAACCACAAGACTTTGCTTTTCAACAGAAGCCTTGATCATTGCATCTTAGCGTGCCACATAGGCAATTCATGCCATGCGACTGATGTCCATCGATATACAACCTCTCAGCTCGTACGTCTCAGAGAAGGGCGTTAAGCAAAAGAATAAATTCTCCGCCGCCAAACAGATGTATATTTAATAGAAATCAATCGACACAGAATAAAATCCAATGTCAGGCACACAATCCATTTACAAGTCCGTTCTGGGTCTGAACGAAACCGGAGGCACTTTCCTCGCATATCCATCCATCTCCAGGTACGTCTGGACGACCACCAACTATTTCCATCCTCTTGGGTGTACAGCCCAATCAGGATCGTCAGTAATTATCCAAACGATGTGAAGACTTCCGGTCTTCAACCACCGTCTTCATCTTCGACGTATCGTCGAATCGGTTATTCAGAATGGGTGTAAACCCGGACTTTCCGAACAACCCGCGTATATTAAAAACAAATGTTACACAAACACAACATACGCCTCATTCCAATTCATTAGTCACTAACCGCAAATTAGCAAGAGAACAATTTCCCAAACATTAACCCCGAAGGCCGAAACCAACATCAGATCAATACCCAGGAAACCATTCTTCTTAGCTAACCCACAGCTAGTTTCTAAATTTCACATTCTTAGGGAAAAGTTCCCATTAATTTTATCCAAGATAAATTCTTTAAAATTTATCCTGTAATCTTCCTTTGGATGCCATTTAAAACCAAATTATGGTTTTTCCAACTAGTCGAGATTAGCGAGCCGTAACGAAGTAATTATTTATTTTATTTCCCAATCCCAACCTATTCATCCCATGAAACAAAACTGGTAATACTCCATATTTAACACCACTGTGTTATCGGTAAAATTAATTACCATTTCACGTTTAAATCTAATTAAAGATTTAACTATCGCTTCGGAGCAAAACTGGCAATGCTCCCTTCTCGCTCAATTCTAAATTTGATAATTTAGATTATAGATTCACATTTCAATCTAATTGCAGATTCGTTAGAACTCCTTTTACTGGGTTAAAGAACTAGGTATTATTTAAAACACAGTTCACGACAAACCCAAATCACATTCTATTTGTTATCGGGTTAAAGAACCAGTGTTATTTAAAACACTGTTCACGATAAACCCATTTCAAATTCAATCAAATATATTAGAAATTCCGATTATTTAAAACCCCTTTTTAAATCTAATTTATTTATTTAAAAACAATTGGGTTTTAAATTTAGTTCAAACTAGTTCATTTTGATCAAAATCTATTTTTATCATTTCAAATATGGGGTTTTTCACCCCAAATTTTCCCAAATCATTTCTTATGATTTTACACAAATTATTTATATTTTTAATAATTTTATCAAGGCCCGTACAGTCGATTTCCAACAATGGCCATCGAACTGCACTTACAGCGACCTTTTTCAAATTTGATTTGGACGTATCTCCAAATCCAACCGTTAGATTTCAAATTTCTAATGTTCGTTAGAAAGCTCTTTTCGATACGAACCCAACGGTTCCGGTTTTAGGAGAATCCGACGGTCGGATCTCCCGTAATGTCCGTTTGAAATAAATGGTCGAAATTCACGAACTGCCGCGGCGCGGCGTGTTCTATTCAGGCCATTATATTATATATATAATATATATAATGTATATTTCGTCGATTTCTATTTAAAACGAATTATATAAATAGTTTTAAATTCGTTTCAAAAGCAATTTCAACTTCCATTTCAATTCAAATTAAAATTGAATTCTTCTTTATAAATTCGTTTTAAAATTCATTTCTATTCAATTCAAATTTCAATTAAATTTGAATTCATTTCAATTCGCTTTCGATTCAATTTGAATTCGTTTTCAATTTCATTCAATTCCAAAGTCGTTTTCTATTCGATTCAATTCAAATTGGTTTTCTATTCGATTCAAATTCGTTATATATTCAATTGAAATCAAATTCGTTATATATTCAATTCATTTCGAAATCGTTTTATATTCAATTCATTTCGAAATCATTTTATATTCAATTCATTTCGAAATCGTTTTATATTCAATTCATTTCGAAATCGTTTTATATTCAATTCATTTCGAAATCGTTTTATATTCAATTCATTTCGAAATCGTTTTATATTCAATTCATTTCGAAATCGTTTTATATTCAATTCATTTCGAATGTAATCGATATAAATATCGTTCGCGTCAAAATGGCGCATCACTATTCAACACGGCTTTATATATTCTATTTCAAATATTTCTTTTTGTCAACACACGACTAATCTCAACGAATGAGTACCGTCCATGTGTGACTATTTTTGTTAAAATACTACGTTCAACACATGACTAATCTCAACGGATGAGTACAGTCAGCACATGAACCTTTATTTTATATTGATAAAGATGTAAATTTTATTATTAAAATATTCGTTCAACACATGACTAATCTCAACGGATGAGTACAGTCAACACATGAACCTTTATTTTATATTGATAAGGATGTAAATTTTATTATTAAAATATTCGTTCAACACATGACTAATCTCAACGGATGAGTACAGTCAACACATGAACCTTTATTTTATATTGATAAAGATGTAAATTTTATTATTAAAATATTCGTTCAACACATGACTAATCTCAACGGATGAGTACAGTCAACACATGAACCTTTATTTTATAGTCTTCTTTATTTTCTAAATTGGAATGAGGCCCAATCAATTACCATATAAAGTTAATTATATGGATTTTCATACAACACATGTATATAATAGCATTGAAAAATAATCAAACATCAACCAAAGTGCACTACACTGTATAAGCATCAAATATAGATATCTAACGCTTATAACAGCCTGTCAATCAATCGATCGACATATTTAATTAATCAGGATGAGTGAACTTCATTTTTCATCCCAACACCCGTGTGGGGTTTCAAACAATCAAACACAGATTTTATTTGTGCAGTTGGGCGATGTGTAAAATTTATCGACCCAATCAATGTCCTTCAAATAGGTGTACATAAACAAACCGTCTGGTTTGTAAATGAATATTTATTTATTCACATTCACGTTAAAAATTATATTTTTAACGATAAAACATTTTATTCCAACATATGAATTTCTATTCAGTTCATTCTTTAAATAAAATGATATTTTTATTTTTCTAACATATTTTAGAAAATTTAGGCGGCATAACGGCACGATACTAGAAACGGGACGAGGCCTAGCCTTATCCCCGGTCTAGTGAAGGCCCACGCCATTCACACATCAATCAAATCAATTTATTTCACCAAACAATTCAATTTCAAATCAAATCATCCAACTAATCTACGCAACCAAACAAACAAGTCCATGGTCTGTGGACGATTGTGTCGGGTGCTACTAAGCACCGTCTGCATCCTAGTATATATATATATATAGCTAGAAAATGAAATTGAAAGGTGAGAAATTCTCACCGATAGCTAATCCATCTTCACGATGCTTCAAAAGTAGAAATCTTCGTCGTTCGCCCTTCTTCACTTTAGTCGCCCGTAGCCACTACATATGTAAAAATCGAATTTTTACTTCACTATTCAATATATAAAAATCGAATTTTTACTATGTTATTCAATATATAAAAATCATATTTTTAATTCGAAGTTCAACATATAAAAATCACATTTTTAATTCGAAGTTCAACATATAAAAATCACATTTTTAATTCGAAGTTCAACATATAAAAATCACATTTTTAATTCATTTCTATAAAAAACAAAAGAAATCATTTTTTATATTTTAAAATTATTTTATATATATTCCATTTTCAAATATGTATTTTATTTTATTATATATTTTAAACAAAATATATACTTCATTTTCAGTTTTTCAAAAATCATTTCTATTTTCCTGTTTTAAAAACAATGTAATTTTATTTAAACTGCTAAAATATACTAAAAACTGAAAATAACTTAAAATAAAATAAAATAAACTGTTAAACCTTTCTCTGCAAAACGATCTGCCACCTTCGAACTAGCCTCGTCGCCTAGGGTTAGGAATTGCGCCTCCCTGACATGTTCGGAACCCCATCCAACTCCAGCGATCGGAGCACCTGAATCCCCTCCACGTCAACCTCCTCGAAGCTGCCTTCCACCGCCTACCTGTCTCGCCACGCTCGGTGGCTTCCTCTAGCCCTGAAGTGCGGTTGAATGCGGCGCCCTTGAGCGCTGATATCGAGGACAACACGCAATGAAATCTGATCACACCAGTACCAATTAAAAGCCCCCACTTTACTCTCGAATTTATGTTTTAAAATCGCCTTTGATTGTGATAATTTTGAAGAATTTAATCGGCTCCTTCTAGCCCTTGAACTTACGGTGGCGGCTGAATAAGGAGATAGGTAGCTAGGGTTTTGTTTTCTGGCTTTTATATAAATTTAATAATAATATTAAATTCTAATATTTACTTTAAAATGAAATTTTTCATCCGAACTCGAAACAAACTCCAACGACTATCGCTCCTAGCTAATTACCGTCATTCCGAACACAATGGGATATGTCACGTTAGCCAATTCGACTGTTACAATCAGTTTTCATTGAATTTAAAATATGAATCTTTATATATTCAATTTAAACGCACATTTCAATTTACCGGGGTCACATACTAACTCGAAAAATTCACGAAAAATATTTTCTAGTTTCGTATTGACGATACGGTCCTAACTAAACTAATTTCGTCGAATTCTGAGATCGTTTGAAAAATGGCCAATTTCCAGTCGATTAAAATCAACTGAAACTGGTCAAACACGTTTTCCTTTGCCACGCTCACATATTGATTCAGAAAATTATGAAATTTGGAATCTAGCAATAACTTGACACTGCGGACCCAACAAAACTGGTTTCGTCGAAATCCGAGGTCGTTTGCAAAATTCCCATTTTTAAGGGCCTGAATTCCATAGCGACTATTCAAAATTTTCAACTGGACATATCTTTTAATTCCTGCTATGAAATTTCGATTTCCCGGATTCGTTGGAAAGATATTATCAATTAGATCCTAATGTTTTTGGTTTCACTAAAATCCGGATTGTTTTGCCCCTGGTACATTCAATTGAAGTTTGAAATCGAATTATCGAACTACCGCGCCATTTTCAATTCCTATTATAATTATATATAATTATTTATATTCTAACGACGGCGCGTATAATATATACGTTCGAATTATATTCAAAATAAATTTCTGGTCGATATTATTTAAAAATAATATATTTTAAATAATCAAAATTCGCTAAAATTGCCAAAATAAAAATTTTAAACTGGTTCAGAATTTCTGGGTTATTACACACGTATTTGGAAATTGGATTTCCGTCATGAACCAAGGCAAAAGATAGTCCTTACCGAATTCGTGACTCTCTAGCCCGAGCCACAGGATCAGAGCTCGAGTGAACATAGGAGCGACAGGGCCGGTCCACCGATGTGGATTAAAATTCCTGAACAATACGTTTCCCCGCCCTTTGGGGCGTAAACGAGCCAACGATTGACTCCATCAGACCCGGATCGTCCGATCAAACCGGGGCGCCTCGCAACAGCAACAACCACATAAGTCAAACTCGCCAGGGCGTGTAAAACCACTGACGCCACTTCTAACTAGAAAGAAACGCATGTCCTCCCTGAGGTCCTTCCTCCCGTTTTTGGTTCATACCGGGTGTGAGGCTCGCGATTTCACGTTATACACAAAGCTAAGCCACACAGGCGGTGCTTTGATCATCACCACAAGACTTTGCTTTTCAACAGAAGCCCTGTTCATTTGCCACTTAGGCATGCCACACTAGCAATTCATGCCATGCGACTGATGTCCATCGATATAGAATCTCTGAGCTCGTGCGTTTCAGAGAAGGGCGTTAAGAAAAAGAATAAATTCTCCGCCGCCAAACAGATGTAAATTTAATAGAGATCAATCAACACAGAATAAAATCCAATATCAGACACATAGTCCATTTACAAGTCCGTCCTGGGTCTGAACGAAACCGGAGGCACTAAATACCTCGCAAACCCATCGATCACCACGTAGGTCTGGACGATCACCACTCATTATCCATATTTTGGGATGCCTCCCAATCAGGACCTCGGTTACCATCCAAACGAGGTGAAGATCTCCGGTCTTCGACCACCGTCTTCATCTTCTATTTCTTATCGTCGATTTAGTTATTCAGAATGGGATAAACTCGGTCTTTCTGAGCAACTCGCGTATATAATAAACAAGTGCAACACTAACATACACACGCATTATTTCAATTCATTAGTCACTAACCGTCAATCAGTAAGAGAACAATTTCCCAAATATTAACCCCGAAGGCCGAAACCAACATCAGATCAACACCCAAGAAACCATTCGACTTAGCCAACCTTCAGTTAATTTCTAAATCACACCCATATCATTTTATAATATTTTACAACGATTTATCGCTATTTTTATTTATTTTAAAATAGCCAATTTATTCAAAACGACGCTTCGGGCCATAACGCGATTGTGGCGCTGTTTTTCTTCAGATTTGATTTACACATATCTGAAAATCTAACCGTAGGATCTTCACAAAATTTACATCATTAGAAAGATCCTTTCAAAACGAATCCAACGGTTCCAGTTTCGGGAAAATCCGACGGTCGGATCTCCCGGTATAATCGTTTGAAGTTTCGATTTCAAAATACGAACTACAGCATCGTTATTCGATTAAATATAATTATATATATATATATAAATATAATCGATTTTGGCGTTGTTTTTCTTCAGATTTGAATTAAGCATTCCATACAATCCAACCGTTGGATTTTTACAAAGTTGATGGCATTGGAAAGATTTTTCCAAAGCGAACCCAACGGTTGCGATTTTAGGAAAATCCGATGGTCGGATCTCCCGGTATAATCATTTGAAATCATGGTTTCAAAATACGAACTGCAGCATCGTTATTCGATATATTTTAACTCTATTTCTATATATCGATTCTTCGATTTCAAAGCTATATTCTTTTCATACATTTGATAAAAATGATATTTTTTTCTAACTGTCTTCTATTTCAACACTTCACTATTTTTAACAATTCATTTATATAATAAAAATGTGATTTTTATTGTAAAAAATTCATTTCAAAACTCTATTATTTTATACAGTTCATATAGGTAATAAAAATAGGATTTTTATTATAAAACAATTTCTTTCAAAACGGGATCATTTTATACATTTCATATAGATGATAAAAATGTGATTTTTATTATAAAACAATTTATTTCAAAATATGAATACCATTCAACACATGAATTTCAATTCAACGAATGAATATCAATTCAACACATGAAGGTTTCCTATAGTTTATATAAATAGATAAAAAGGTGATTTTTATATTTAAAACACGAATACCATTCAACACATGAATTTCAATTCAACGAATGAATATCGATTCAACACATGAAGGTTTTCTATTCAACGAATAAATATAGTTTTAACAAATGAAAATAATTCAAACACATGAATATTATTCAAAATTTTGGCAGCATAACGGCAGGGTAGTTAAAACCGGGACCGTCCCTAGTACGGCTCCTTGCTCTACCTTAAAACCTCGCGGTTTTTGACAATGGGGATCATGCATCTAGTTCGCACGCAGGCGGCATATATATATTTATTTCATTTCCACAAACTAATCCTATGTGGTTTCAACCAAATATTTCTCAACCACAAATGGGTATTTTTCAACCACAATCAATCAATATCAACCACAAACAATTCCAATCAACCATTCGCTATCAATCAATTTTCACACCAATCACAACCAATAAATATCGTCCATGGTTTGTGGACGAGGGGCGTGTATATATATATATATATATATATATATATATATATATATATATATAGCAATTCACTTCTATTTCAACACATATATAATTTTTACAACGCATATATAACTTATACATCGAACGTACAACTTATACAACGCTTATACAAGAGGTGTACAATGCTTATATAACTCATACATCGACTATATAATTTATACATCGCCGTTTTCCATATCGTTTATAAATTAGAAATCTCACATTGGTTTCCACTCCACCAAAAATAGCAGAAGGCTCAAAAAAATATGCGGTCTCTTCTAGAAGGTAGAAGACGTCCACACGGTCACGATGTTTCCTGTTTCATCGAATTTCGTCAAGAAACGAGAAAGATATGATTTTTCAAAGTTTGCAACGGTTTAAAGGTGTTAAAACTGTTGAAAATATATATAGCCGTACCTCAGCTGAAAGGTTCAAAACCAGGTTTGGATTTTTCGATCAATCCATATAATGGTTCCACGATCGGGTTGCATGAGGTTGAAGAGGGAGGAGGGGCGCTGGTTCGCCGGAGGTGGGATCCAGCTCGGCGGTCTGACGTGGCCACGGCGGAGCTTCAAAGCTCTGAACTTCCCACTCGCGGTTCTCTTCAGATACACTTCGAAAAAATGCAAATCCTATATGGATTTGACGCTTGAGAGGTGCTCTGCAAAATCCTTAACTGGAGCACTTGATTTTATTGAGTGTGGAAGGAGGAATCGAGGAGAGAAGGGGGCAAGCGTATTCCGCCGTGCGTCGCAGGGTATACGGGGAGAGAGAAAGATAATGGGCCAATAGAATTTTTTTATTTTATTTTATAATTTTTAAAATCTATAAAATACCCCTTGTCACAGATGAACACCAATTCAAACCCAACGACTGTCGTCCCTAGCATTTTACCCCCATTCCGAACACAATGAGATATGTTTCGTAGGCCCATTCGACTGTTTCAGTCAGTTTTCATTCAATTTAAAATATATAACATTCAATATTCGATTTGAACGTACATTTCAATTTGCCAGGGCCACAAACTGATTCGAAAAATTCCAGAAAAATAAATCTGGCTTTGTTTTGACGATACGGTCCCAACAAAACTAGTTTCATCGAATTCTGAGATAGTTTGCAAAAAGGCCCATTTCTGGTCGATCCAATTTAACTGTAATTGACCAAAACACGTTTTCCTTTTCCACGCCCACATACTACCTTCAAAAATTATGAAATTTGAAACCTAGCAATAACTTCACATCCCGGATCCAACAAAAGTGGTTTCGTTGAATTCCGAGGTCGTATGCAAAATGGCCAATTTCACGGGCTATATAAATTCCATAGCGACCTTTCTGAAAATTCATTTGGCCATAACTTTTGCTTTCCACTATGAAAATTCGATTTTTCAGATTCGTTAGAAAGGTATTCACTAACTGATTTAAATATTTTTGGTTTCGCTCAAATCCGTTTTGTTTTGCACCCGGTACAGTCCGACAAAGTTTGAATTCAATTTTTGAAACTACAGCGCCATTTCAGGCCTTGTTTATATTTAAAATTAATTATTTTCGTTTTCAATTGTCGATTCAAACTCAGTTTTCATTGCTATTATTTAAAATATTTATTTTAAATATTTTAAATATTTATTTTAAATATTTAAAATCCATTATTTTAGCCAATTTAAAAATTTTAAATTGGTTCAGATTTTCTGGGTCGTTACAATCTCCCCCAATTAAAACTTTTCATCCCCGAAAAGGAACAAAGTCGAAAGTGGTTTGATTAGTCAACTCTACGTTCGATCTGGCTTTAATTCTCTAACTTCTCAGTTTCTGAGAATTTTCAAATTCTTCAAAAATTTGGCTAACACTCGGAATTTTCGAAAAATTTCGCCATAACCTCCTTTGTACGGGGAGGGGTTTGGAAATTTATTGAGCCGTATTAGGTACCCAATAAATCCTAATAAGCATACACATATTTATAGTGATATATTCTGGTGTTTACAGGGGAGCGTATACTGATAATAACTCCAAAGAATAAATTCTCGTCACCTTGTCAAAGCCTGAGGAGTGTGTATTTTAAATGCTTCAGAGGATAAATCCTCGTCACCTCGTCCCGTGTGGGAAATAAATAGTCCATATGTCGTAACTAATAACTAGAGAGACGTGATTATTGTCAACTCCAGACCCGTGTGGGGTTTTTATTAATCTAGCAATTTTATCGTTACAATTTAAATAGTCCATATCAGTCATCAGTTCAACCTGTAAAATATAGTCATCGCCATGCAAGCCTCTCGCTCGTATGGTAAATCTTCCACCTCGTCACACAAGCTCCAAATGCTTATGTGGTATATGATGAAGTATGCCTATCTCCAGAAGTATGCCATGTAATGTAGTTCAAAATTAATTGTTACTATCCTATGGCAATATTTATTATTTTCACACAGAAAAACCAGCACTCCGCGTCCAATGGCATTCACAGGAGTTGATATAATAATATTTCGCATCCAACTCATTAAGGTTTACCTATTTGTCGGGCACGCAAATAAAATCTTTACTCAACAGCTAATCCATTTACATGTTCAAACATATATAATACACATGTATATATATTTCTATTTATTTTCTAATCAGTTCAATGTGTGATTTAATCGAATAAATTTTACCATTATTCTATTGTTGATTAAATTAACTATCGTTTCAATAATTTAATCAATCAAATCTACAATCACACAACACAACCAACAATCAAATTGTTTTTAACTTTTCAAAACCCTACAAATTAATTCCTATTTTCTTTTAAAATCATTCAGACTATAGAGTTAAAAGTGCACATCCATGGAAAGAAAATAACAGCAGAGTAGAGAATTAAATGGTAATGCAAAGTATGGTAAATATACCTTGCACCGCAGTCAATCAGAGATATCTACTCGGCATCTGGGATAGGCTTTCTGAATGCTCTCCTCAGTTTCCCAAGTACAATCTCATGGATCTCCACTCCATTGCACTTTGACTAAGTGAACCTTCTTGTTCCTCAGCTCTTTGGTTTCTTTGCCGATGATCTTTAGCGGCTCTCTTCTCACAGCTAATTCAGGGGTAATTCCAATATCCTGTTGAGCTGCTTCCTCCACGATTAAGTCTGGATCATGAACGTGCTTTCGAAGTTGAGATATATGAAATACATCATGAACTCCAGGCAACCAGTCAGGCAATTTGACCTTATAAGCGAGAGTTCCGATCCGTTCCAGAATAGGAAACGGACCAATGAATTTGGGCGCCAACTTTCCAGTTTTACCGAACCGGATAACTCCTCTCATCGGCGATACTTTCAAATATACATAGTCGCCAACAGTAAATGATATATCCCTTCTTCTCCTATCGGCATAGCTCTTTTGTCGGCTTTGAGCAGCCAGTAATCGTTTCTTAATAAAGTCGACTTTGTCGGCAGCTTCTCGGATCATATATGGCCCTAACACAAGTCTATTTCCAGGTTCAACCCAACAAGCAGGAGATCGGCACGGTCTACCGTACAATGCTTCGATTGGCGACATTGTCAGACTTGCCTGGTAGCTGTTGTTATATGAGAATTCAGCCAAATGCAGATGGTCTTCCCACGATCCACCAAAATCTAGAACACAAGCCCGCAATAGATCTTCTAAAATACGATTCACCCTCTCAGTCTGACCGTCTGTCTGAGGATGATAAGCGGTGCTCAAGTTCAACTTCATTCCCAGCTCGACTTGAAATGCCTACCAGAATTTGCTAGTGAATATTGTGTCTCTATCACTAACTATACTGAGCGGTACTCCATGTAGTCTAACTATTTCCTTGAAGTATATCTACGTCAGACTTTGAGCAGTTCTGTTTGATGTGACAGGTATGAAATGGGCGGTCTTCGTGAAGTGATCTACGATCACCCAAATACTATCATTCCCATTTCTAGTTCTGGGCAGACCATCAATGAAATCCATAGAAATATGTTCCCACTTCCAACTAGGAACGTCTAGCGGTTGTAACAATCCAGCCAGCTTCTGTTGGTCGCTCATGAAATCCATAGAAATATGTTCCCTTTGCTAGAGTGTCTCGAACGGAGAGGAGCTTGCCCCTTGCCTCGACTCATGAAGGAATCCAATTTCTAGTACGAAATATGCGAATGTGATTGTATTACTAGTATGGCGACATGATACATGGTACCCATGCCGTCTAGGATTGATATTTATGATTGAAATCGCTTTTGAAACATATATGCACTAGTAATAATATCAAACACTTTTGTTTAATTTGTATGAAGCATTTTTGGCCATTATAAGGTAAAACTCTATCCTCCGGCTTGCGTTGCATTGTGTGATGGGACCTGAGTCTTATAATGGCTTCATTTTATAAAAAGCATTGCGATGATTTAATCATTTACTTTGTTTCATGCACTAGCACTCATTGGAGTAAACCTGTTCCGCGAAAGTGGCGTGGTCCTTTGATTTGCCTTATTATTGTTGTTAATAAGTTAAGTAGATTTCTCATACCAGTCTCATGACTGACTCGTAGTTTGTTTCACCTTGCAAACTCGGGTGCCCTCATTTTCACACGGGAAGCCTAGTTACAGGTTTCTGACGCACTTTTGGCTCATGGTGAGGCTTGACTACACCGTGCTGACTTGGATTTTCTCCGCCATTATTGTATCTATATTATGTTTCGCCATTGGCGATGTAGACTGATAATTATTTTGTGTACTCTTTATGTATGATTCCGCCTCAGGCGATGGTGACTGATTATGTATCATTATGCACTAAGTTGTATCATGTACTGTGCTTCTCTAATGTGATGATATCTATATGATTCCGCTGTCATATGTGTGTAAATTATTCTATTCTCTATTTATGCTATTATCTGTGATCTGCTAATGATGATTAATGTGTTATATTCCAATGATTATCCTTAACACCGTGTAACGGGGTTTTGGGATCGTCACAGCTTGTATCAGAGCTTTGGTTAACCTTAGTTCTGGAGTCTAACACATTAAACACTTCGTCAAAATAGAATCAGTAGTATTCTAAGGCGAGTCGCTCATTAGAGATAGGACTAGTAAAGTCCTAGAATGAGCCGAGCAGAATAGCAAAAACAATTTGATCAGTCCATCGTTATCTTTCCGTAAATTTTCTGCTTAACTATGCAATAAACTATCATTTCTGTTAGCTGACTCTTTCCTTGCTTATACAGAACTTGAGAAATGGCAACCAGAGCAGCCGCCGCTAGAGGAGGCCGTGCCGGCCGAGGCCGAGGAAGGGGAGAAGCCCCAGTTCAAGAAGGACCTTTGATACAACCTCCGGCCGCTCAATTCTTCGAGCTAGACCTTGTAGCTAAGAGATACAAAAACTTAGGAGGCAAGACCTTCTCGGGAACTGGCACCGTAATAGAGGCCCTTGCATGGCTCAAAACATGCGAGAAAATTCTTGAAGGCCTAAGGCTTGGAGACGAAGATAAAGCTATTATGGGTGCCTGGCTTATGCAAGAACAAGCTGTACTATGGTGGAAATCTCTCACCGCCGGGAATAGAGAAGCTGGAAGAACATGGGATGGATTCAAAGAACTCTTCAAGGAGAAATATGTCCCAGAACAAGCTCTAGAACGAATGCACGATGACTTTGCCAACCTCCAGCAGGGGGATCTTTCCGTGCAGGATTATCTGAATAAATTTACACTGTTGTCGCCCTATGCTCCGGAGCTCGTCGCCACTGCAAAGTCCAAAAATAAGAGGTTTATCCTTGGGCTAAGGCGATAGTATCATGATAGAGCCATGGCCCATGTCAAGCTGGAATTTAACGAACTGGTGGAAATGACATGCAACTACGAAGACCTTGACCATAGACATCTGGAGCAGGATCACGCTAGAAGCCAAGCCGGGAACAAACGCAAGCCTGCTGCGAATCAAGCCGAGTCAAGCCAAGCAGCATCTTCCAAACCTCAGACTGGCAAGCCACCAAGAGGAAGTTGCTTTAACTGTGGCAAAGTGGGGCACTACTCCAATGTGTGCACTGCCCCGAAGAGGCAGAAGACAAATTCACAAGGTTCAAGCCAGGGTTCTCAGAACCCTTGCTCCTGCTTTAATTGCCGCAAGACTGATCATCTAGTCAAAGACTGTCCTTTGCTGAAGAAGGCCATAGTAGCTCACGTATATGATGGGTCGAGCCCGCCAGCTGCTTCCGATGGAGCAGGTAAACCCGATGTTTTGGGAGGTACCCTTACCATTAAAAATATTCCTGTCTCTGTATTGTTTGACACAGGTGCATCACGTAGTTTTATTGCTAGTAACACAATGCACAAATTAAAGTTAAAACAGAGAAAGCTCAAAGAATCGGTTGAAGTACATAATCCGATAGGAGGATCTATCATTCTCAGTTCATATTGTAAAGTACCTGTTTCTTTTTCTCGATACAAGTTTTCCTTTGATTTAATCATCATGGACTTTCCCGAATTCGATATGATTCTCGGGCTTGATTGGTTAACGAAGTATGAAGCTGAGGTAAATTGTGTAGAAAGAATCGTTAAAATTCGAACGAAGCTTGGATATATTACGGTACCCTGTCATGGTTTGAATCCAGATAGAAAAGAATTTTGGTCGGCATTAGAACTTATCCCCACTTCCCTAGAAAAGATTCCTATTATTAGAAACTATGCGGATGTGTTTGAAGAAGTTGAAAACTTACCTCCACAAAGAGAAATAGAATTCCGAATCGATCTAATTCCCAATGCCAGACCAGTGGTACATCCAATTCGCAGAATGACTCCGAAGGAAAAAGAAGAATTGGGCGATCAAACTCGTCAACTGTTGTGGAAGGGTCTAATCAGACCTAGTTTTTCTAATTGGGATGCAGCTGTTCTGTTTGTCCCAAAGTCAGACAGTACTCTTAGATTATGTGTTGATTACCGAGACCTCAACAAACAGACGCTCAAAAACAAGTATCCATTACCCCGCATAGACGATTTGCTAGACCAATTGAATGGGGCGAAAGTATTTTCCCGAATGGACCTAGCTACAGGGTTTCATCAATTGAGAATAGCAGAAGAGTGTGTTCCTTTGACAGCTTTCAGAGGTCCAGACATATTTTATGAATTGTTAGTAATTCCGTTCGGCCTGTGCAACGCTCCAGCATACTTTGTCGATCTAATGAATAGAGTGTTCAGGGGAGTTCTGAATAAATTTGTCCTCGTATTCATCGATGATATTTTAGTCTACTCCAAATCAAAACCCGAGCATGAAAAACACTTAGAACAAGTATTGGAGATTCTAAGAAAGAACGTCTTCAAAGCCAAATTCTCTAAATGTGTCTTCTGGCAAGAAGAAGTCAAATTTCTTGGCCATGTCGTGTCAGAGAAAGGAATTTCTGTTGACCTAAGCAAAATAACAGCGATTCAAGACTGGAAACAACCCACTACTCCCACAGAAGTTAGAAGTTTTATGGGGTTGGCTAGTTATTATCGAAAGTTCGTTAAGGATTTTTCAAAGATATCCGGTCCGTTAACGAAGCTCACGAAGAAACATGAGAAATTTAAGTGGACTTCCGACTGTGAAGAAGCTTTCCAGGAATTGAAATCGAAACTGACCACTGCTCCAATGTTAACTATTATTGATGGCAATCAGGATTTAACGGTTTGGACAGATGCTTCTATTAGGGGTCTTGGTGCAGTGTTAATGCAAAGAGGCCAAGTAGTCGCTTATGCAAGCCGCCAACTGAAACCGCATGAGAAGAATTATGTGACTCATGATCTTGAGTAGCTAGCTATCGTTTTTGCCTTGAAAATCTGGAGGCATTATTTATTGGGCGAGAAATTTATACTGTATACAGATCATCAATCATTGAAGTATTTATGCACCCAAAAAGATCTGAAGTTGAGACAGCAGCGTTGGCTAGAATTTCTTGCAGCGTATGATCTAGATATCCTGTATACGCCGGGAAGGCTAACGTTGTAGCGGATGCGCTTAGTAGAAAAACCGCAATCATTGCCAATCTTATAATTACCCCTAGCTTGATCGATAAGATATGTGCTCTCCAGAGGAATAATTATTTCATTCAAAGGATCAAAGGGAGAATCCAGAAGGGAGAGCCCTCAAGTTTTCAGGTAGATAAAGAAGAAGTTCTGAGACTGAATGGGAGAATATGTGTTCCCAACCTTCCTGAGCTCAAAAGAGAAGTGTTAGACGAATGCCATAAATCCAAATTTTGCATCCATCCTGGTGTGAGTAAAATGTACCACGATATCAAACGCACTTTCTGGTGGAGGGCAATGAAAAGGGATATTTCTTTGTATGTTAGCAGATGCCCTACTTGTCAATTGGTCAAGAGTGACCAACAGAAGCTAGCTGGATTGTTGCAACCGTTGGAAGTCCCAGGTTGGAAATGGGAACAGATTTCCACGGATTTCATAGAGGGCTTGCCGCGAACCAGGAAAGGTAATGACAACATTTGGGTAATAGTAGATCGCTTCACGAAGACTGCCCATTTTGTACCTGTCAGATCCAATAGAACCGCTCAAAGTCTAGCACATATATATTTCAAAGAAATCGTTAAGCTGCATGGAATTCCCATCAGCATAGTCAGTGATAGAGACCCGATATTTGCTAGCAAATTCTGGGTGGCTTTCCAGACAAAATTGGGAACGAAACTGAATATGAGCACCGCTTATCACCCTCAAATAGATGGCCAAACTGAGCGGGTGAATAGAATTCTAGAAGATTTATTGCGGGCTTGTATAATTGATTTTGGTGGGTCATGGGAAGATCATTTGCATTTGGCAGAATTCTCATATAACAATAGCTATCAAGCAAGTTTGTGAATGTCGCCATTTGAAGCATTATATGGCAGACCGTGCAGATCTCCAGCATGTTGGGTAGAACCTGGCAACAGACTTGTGTTAGGACCCAATATGATTAGAGAAGCATCTAATAAAGTCGACTTCATCAAAAAGCGTTTGAGAACCGCGCAAAGCCGATAGAAAAGTTATGCAGATTCTAGAAGAAGAGATTTGACATTTGCTGTTGGTGACCATTTTTATTTGAAGGTTTCTCTGATGAGAGGAGTAACCAGATTTGGCAAAACTGGGAAGTTGGCACCGAGATTTATTGGTCCCTTTCCTATACTTGAACGAATTGGAACTCTTGCTTATAGGGTTCAATTACCATATTGGTTGCCTGGAGTGCATGATGTATTTCACATATCTCAACTTAGAAGACATGTGCATGATCCGGTTCTTGTTGTAGAAGAAGCAGTGCAACGGGATATAGACATAACTCTAGAATTAACACTCAGAAGAGAGCCATTAAAGATTGTTGGCAAAGAAACTAGAGAACTAAGGAGCAAAAAGGTTCATTTAGTTAAAGTGCAGTGGAGCGGTAATCCTAGAGACTGTACTTGGGAGATTGAGGAAAGCATTAAGCAAGCTTAACCCAAATGCAGAGTGGACATCTCTGACTAACTCCGGTGCAAGGTACCTTTACAATACTTTGCTTTTACATTTTGTTTCCTAATTTACTGTCGTTTCCTTTTCGAGGACGAAAAATTTTAAGTGGGGGAGATTATAATAACCCGGAAAATACGAGCCAATTTAAAAATTTTAAATTGGTGATTTCAAAGGAATTTGAACAATTGAAATAGAATATTTCAATAAAATAGTGAATTAGAAATAGTGAGTCAGTTTGAAAATTTGAATTCAAACTTTGACTAACTGTGCAGCGTGGAAAATATAACGGATCTTAGTGAAACTAAAAATAATTAAATCTGTTTATCAATACCTTTCTAACGAATCTGAAAAATCGAAGTTTCATAACGGGAATAAAAAATTATGGCAGAATGAATTTTCAGAATGGTCGCTATATAGAATATATAGCCCTGGAAAATTGATATTTTGCAAACGACCTCAGAATTCGATGAAACCACTTTTGTTGGGTCCGGGAAGTCAAACTATTGCTAGGTTTCAAATTTCAAAATTTTTGAAGCTAGTATGTGAGCGTGGCAAAAGAAAATGTGTTTGGTCAATTTCTCTTAAATTGGATCGACCAGAAAATGGCCATTTTTCAAACGATCTCAGAATTCGACGAAACTAGTTTTGTTGGGACCGTAGCGTCAAAACATGGCTAGATTTATTTTTCTGGAATTTTTCGAATCAGTTTGTGGCCCTGGCAAATTGAAATGTACGTTCAAAGTTAAAAATTAAATGTTTTATACTTTAATTTGAAAAATAACTGACTGTAACAGTCGAATTGGCTAACGAAACATATCCCATTGTGTCCGGGATGGAGGTATTTAGCTAGGGACGACAGTCGTTGGTTTTGAAAAGGAGTTCGTTTGAGAAAACACTATTTAAAAATTTAATAAAACCTTCGACCAATCATATTTCTCCATTCATAATAAAAATATATATATATATCAGAAAATCCCGACCCCCCCCCCCCCACTCGACATCGACGGAACCGCCTTCCTCCCTTCCATGGCGATTTCCGATCGCCACAGCCCGAATCAGCCCCTCCCCCAGTTCAACTTTTTGTAGTTCTCCTTCCCCTCTTCAAATCCATATAAGGAGCTCCCCCTATCGTTGCTCCTACGTCGAGATATCTCCCTCCGAAATCCCGACCTTCCAGCCGCCGCCGCGAGTTCTGGGCCCCACCGAGTCGCCTCCAACCGCCGCGCGCCTGTAGCCCTCTCCTCCCACTTCCACGTCCAACCCGCTGATCATCCCCTCGTGCCTCGGTTCTCGCAAAAACCGCAAACCTAGTTTTGAACCATCGTGAAAGGTGAGTCCTTTTTGATGTCTGCACTTTGAAAAATCATATCTTTTTGGTGTGTTGACGAAATTCGATGAAACAGGAAACATCGGGACCGCAAGGAAGCTCTCTACCACATAGAAGAAGCCGCGGATTTTTCTGAGTCATCTACGATTTTTAGCACTCCGCAAACCAATGTGAGAAATCTAAATTATAATAAATTTGAATGGAAAATGTCGTGTATAAATTATATTAGCGAAATATAAATTACACACGTGTTGTATTCCTCATGTACATGCGTAGTGTAAGCTATATAAGCGAAGTATGAATTATACATGCATAGAATAATTGATATATGTGTTGAAATGCAAG
Organism: Allium sativum; assembly: GCA_030737875.1. Lineage (NCBI taxonomy): Eukaryota > Viridiplantae > Streptophyta > Magnoliopsida > Asparagales > Amaryllidaceae > Allium > Allium sativum. Next base: position 105,694,721 of record CM060911.1, on the reverse strand, counting down.
TGAAATATAGCAATAATATATATATACATATATATTCCCCTCGTCCACAAACCATGGACGATATTTATTGTTGTGAATTGATGTGAAATATTGGATGAAAAATATGAATGGTTGAATAATTGTTTGTGGTTGATATTGTTTGGTTGTGGTTGAAAAATACCCATTGGTGATTGAAATGAATTGGAAATATTTGTGGAAATAAAAATAAAACATGCCACCTGCGTGCGAATTAGATGCATGAATCCCCATTGTCAAAAACCGCGAGGTTTTAAGGTAGAGCGAGGAGCCGTACTAGGGACGGTGCCGGTTTTAACTACCCTGCCGTTATGCTGCCGAAATTTTGAATAATCTTTATGTGTTAGAATTATTTGCATATGTTGAAATTATCTTCATGCGTTGAAATTAAAGTCATGTGTTGAAAAATATCCATGTGTGGAAATGTTCATGTGTTGAAAAGTGATGTGTGAAAATTAAATTCATTTGTGAATGAATGAAGTGTATAAACAATAAAAATCACCTTTTTATAATATATATGAAGTATGAAAAATATTCGCCTTATATATAAATAGTTTCAATAATAAAAATTCCATCTTTCTAATATGAACAACATAAATAAAATATCCATGTGTGGAAATGCTCATGTGTTGAGAAGTGTGTGTAGTGGAAAAGTTCATATGTTGAATAAAAAGATCGAACAATAAAAATTACATTTTTATTGAAAATATGAAGTGTTGAAAACATCCATTTGTCGAATAAATATTTTAAATGATAAAAATATCATTTTTATCATATATGTGATATGCTAAAGATATGCGGACGTTGAAATAAATATTGGTGAAGAAATATTATTTTTAACATGCATAGGAACTAAATAAAATAGTCATGTGTTGAAATCTATTTTCGTTCGCCGAAATTATCATCTTTGAAATATGAAGTGTTAAAAATAGCCACTTGTTCAAATAAAATATGCATGAGTTGAAATATACATTAATTAGCTAACGATATGATTTTAGCCTATGCATGCAACATTAGAATGAATGGTGCTTTTAAACCAAAGTAAATCAAATATGAAGTTGAATGGAAAATGATAAGTGACAAAAATTGTATATATGTACATGCATATTTATTGAACATGTTATAGCAAAGGGGCTAGAGAAGAGGAATAAAATTTTGTGCCCGACAAATAAGTACACATTTACTGTTTTGTTTGGGTGATGATTTTATGAGCCTGTTGGCTAGCCGCTTGGCTTTTTTTCTTTTTCTTTTTGATATGAGACGCACATGTGGCTATTTGGGAATTTTCCCAGACCCCCCCCCCCTCGTACAAAGGAGGTTATGGTGAAATTTTCCAAAATTTAAAGGCGTTAGTGAAATAATTGAAGTGAAAACGATACAGGAATTTTTGAATAAACTATTTTTATATAAATATATAAATATAAATAAAATTAAAATGAAACATGGCCGTGCAATTCGTGTTTTGAAATCGTGATTTCAAACGACTAGTGTCAGAAATCCGACCATTGGATTTCCCCGAAACCGCAACCGTTGGGTTCGCCTTGGAAATATCTTTCCAACGGCACCAACTTTGTGAAGATCCGACGGTTGGATTGTCTGGAATGTTTAATTCAAATCTGAAGAAAAACAGCGCCAGAAACGATTATATATATATAAATACAATTAAATTAAATCGAATAACGACGCTGCAGTTCGTATATTGAAATCGTAACTTCAAATGACTAGTGTGGAAAATCCGACCGTCGGATTTTCCCGAAACAGAAACCGTTGGATTCGTTTTGAAATGACCTTCCTAATGATATAAAATTTGTGAAGATCCAATGGATAGATTTTCAAATATGTGTAAAACAAAATTAGTGAAAAACAGCGCCAGTGCATCGACACGACCTGAAACGTCGTTTAATTAAATTTGGCCGTTTTAAATTAAATAAAAATGGCGATATATTGTTATAAAATACTATAGACGATATAGAGTGGAAATAAACCAATTTCATTGTGTTTGCTTGATATGTGATGGTTGAATGTGTTTAACATGAGAATTATAACTAAAGAACTGAAATGTGAATGTTGAATAGTCCAACCTTGTGAATAATTGATTTGAAAATCTAAATATACGTGGGTTATTTGAAAAGGCCGAGTTCATCTCATTTCAAATAATCGATCGACGTTGAGAAGTCGAAGAGTCGAAGACGGTTGAAGACCGACGATCTTCACATTGGATGGATGGGCACTACTGATGCTCGTGACTGGAGTAGCTACCATGAAGGAACTGAAGTAGTAGCCGTCCAAACATACTGTTGATTGTACGGATATGCGAGGAATTGGTGCCTCCGGTTTCGTTCAGACCCAGAACGGACTTGTAAATTGACTGTGTGTCTAACATTGGATTTTGTTATGTGTTGATTGATCTCTGTTAAATATATATCTGTTTGGCAGTGAAGAATTTATTCTCTTGCTTAACGCCCTTCTCTGAGACGTACGAGCTCAGAGGTTATGTATTGATAGAAATTAGTCGCATGGAGTGGATTGCCTGTGTGGCACGCCTAAGTGGCATATGATCAAGGCTTCTGTTGCAAAGCAAAGTCTTGTGGTTGATGATCAAAGCATGGTCTGTGTGACGTAGCTTTGTGTATGACGTGAATTCGCTAGCCTCACACCTCGGTATGAGTCAAAAACGGGAGATGGACCGCTGGGAGTGCATGACGTTTCTTTCTAGCTATGGTGGTGTCAGTGACCTACCAGCCCTGACATTATATATACTTTTCACCTGTGTGGTTGTTAGAATGCGAGGCGCCTCGATTATAGGTCTGTAAGGACCGGGAAACGTGTGTTCAGGAATTGCCAATCCTCAAAAGTAAGAGAGGACCGGCCCAGCCGATTCCAAGGATCATAGTGGGGTCCTGGGACATTTGCTAGAGTGTCTCGAACGGAGAGGAACTTGCCCCTTGCCTCGACTCATGAAGGAATCCAATTTCCAGTACGAAATATGCGAATGTGATTGTATTACTAGTATGGCGACATGATATATGGTACCCATGCCGTCTAGGATTGATATTTATGATTGAAATCGCTTTTGAAACATATAAGCACTAGTAATAATATCAAACACTTTTGTTTAATTCGTATGAAGCATTTTTGGCCATTATAAGGTAAAACTCTATCCTCTGGCTTGCGTTGCATTGTGTGATGGGACCTGAGTCTTATAATGGCTTCATTTTATAAAAAGCATTGTGATGATTTAATCATTTACTTTATTTCATGCACTAGCACTCATTGGAGTAAACCCGTTCCGCGAAAGTGGCGTGGTCCTTTGATTTGCCTTATTATTGTTGTTAATAAGTTAAGTAGATTTCTCATACCAGTCCCATGACTGACTCGTAGTTTGTTTCACCTTGCAAACTCGGGTGCCCTCATTTTCACACGGGCAGCCTAGTTACAGGTTTCTAACGCACTTTTGGCTCATGGCGAGGCTTGACTACACCGTGCTGACTTGGATTTTCTCCGCCATTATTGTATCTATATTATGATTCCGCCATTGGCGATGTAGACTGATAATTATTTTGTGTACTCTTTATGTATGATTTCGCCTCAGGCAATGGTGACTGATTATGTATCATTATGCACTAAGTTGTATCATGTACTATGCTTCTCTGATGTGATGATATCTATATGATTCCGCTGTCATATGTGTGTAAATTATTCTGTTCTCTGTTTATGCTATTATCTGTGATCTGCTACTGATGATTAATGTGTTATATTCCAATGATTATCCTTAACACCGTGTAACGGGGTTTTGGGATCGTCACAGAAAAGCAAATTACAGGTCAGTCATGGGACTGGTGTGAGAAACTCTAAACAGTTATAATTAATTTATTTAATAATATGGCATATCACGGGACCACGCCGCTAACGCAGAACGGGTTTACCCCCATGAATGCCAGTGTATAAACAATAATCAATAGAGATATATGGATCTACTATGCATCAATCAACATGCAATATCCCAATCTACCCATTTAGATTAATCACCACACTTAGATTTTCCAAATGCAATTCAATTACAGAAGTTATTCCTTTGGACTTTATTCCCGATTTCTTATTTCAAATCATTTGAAATACATATCTAACTTTCTATATCAAAGTAGATTTCACTTCGGGATCTCAAATCAAATCATTTGGAAATATGAATTCCAAAACATAACAATGCATACAAACAAATATGCAACCAAATATCGTACTCCCCATCGACAAGGCAAAGGGTACGCACCTCACAACTCGATATATATAAATGTGCACCTACCCCACATAGGAGCAGGCTACACCGACGCTGCACCTCCCACACATGGAGAGCATACACCACCCTCTCACCCATACTTTTAGTCTCAGGGTTACCTGAATCTTTAGCCACATACTAAATCATTTCATATCCCGAAGTAGGGAAAATCATTTCACAACATAATAATCACAAGTACTTTCAAAATATAGTACTTCACATCAGTAATTCACACATATGATCAGTCACTATTAATCACATAAACTTTGAGCTCGTACGTCTCAAAGAAGGGTGTTAAGCAAGAGAATAAATTCTCTGCCACCAAACAGATACATCATTAATAGCAACTAATCAAATATGTGATGAACCACAATGTAACACATAATACATTTCAAAATCTCTTCGATAATATCGGGTTTAGACCTCGAAATCCTTTCTGTTTTATAAAACATTTTTATAAAACATTCCCTGTCCAAAATCGGGAATACATTTCTTTTCACTTAAGAAAAATATGACATTTCATAATCATTCATTAAATTTGAAATGAACACAACATCGCTAAACACCTTATCGTCAAATGATGAAGTGTTTCACAAGGCGTTAGCACACAGATATCTTTACCCAACCCAATGCTAAATGTAAAGGCATATTCTGCTCATAAACTGGTCGAGCACCATCCAAACAATCAATCAACCACAATCAATATCAACAACAAAGTAAATTTGGTTTTATCACATCATGTGTTTTGGTAAATTTAATCACCATTCATTCATCCAAATCTAATTAAAGATTTATTCGAACCCCAATTAGTTTCATCTCTAAAATCATTTCATATTGATTGTTCTACTTTATGGAAATTAATCATGCTTTTACGCGGGTTAAAGAACTAATGTCATTTAAACACAGTTCACGACAAACCACAATTCCAATTTGATATTAAACACAAGGCTCTGAATAGAAAATAGTATCGGCTTATATTCAACATCAAATTCTAAAACCAACAAATATCGTATTGGAAATAACGATATTAATATATCTTTCAAATTTCCACAACCATATCTGTATAATCACGAAATCCAACATCGAAATATCCCGAAGATAATTTTGATTCAAATCCATTCCAATTCATATATTGGATATTCTGGTTATTTTTAAAACCATTTCAAATCCAATTTATTTATTTAAAAATAAATAAATTATTATTCTAGTTAATAACTAGTTCATTTCGATAAAAATCTATTTTTATCTTTTCAAATATGGGATTTTTCAGCCCAATTCTTTTCAAATCATTTATTATGATTTTACACAAATTATTGATAATTTTTAATAATTTTATCAAGGCTTGTACAGTCGATTTCCATCAACGGCCATCGAACTGCACTTACAACGACCTTTCCCAAATTTGATTTGGACATGATTCCAAATCCAACTATTAGATTTCAATTTTCTCATATTCGTTAGAAATCTCTTTTCGATATGAACCCAACGGTCTCGGTTTCAGGAGAATCCGACGGTCGGATCTCCCGTAATGCCCATTCGAAGTTAATGGTCGAAATTCGCGAACTGCCGCAGCGCGGCGTGTTCTATTCAAGCCATTATATTATATATATAATATATATATATATCGTCGTTTTCCTTTTTAAAACGTATTTTATAAATCGTTTTAAATTCGTTTTCGAAACGATTTCAACTTCATATTCAATTTCTAATCAAAATTGAATATTCCATATACACGACAATTTTATGCAGTGTATATATATGTTAAAAATTATATTTTTAACAATCAAATCATTTTCACATTTCATATATATATTTATCGTTTTCATTTCGTATATACATCGTTTTCACTTTTCATATATATAATATTTTCACTTTTCATGTATATAATATTTTCACTTTTCTATATACAATGTTTTCACTTTTCTATATACAATGTTTTCACTTTTCTATATACAATGTTTTCACTTTTCATATATATAATATTTTCATTTCACATCATATATATTTTATTCAACATATATATATATATATATATTCATCTCATATATATATATATATATATATTATTTCACATCGTATATATATTTCATACACTTCTAATATATATAATTCATTTCACATCACGATCAATTTTCACATAGAATACAACCAAACAAACAAGTCGTCCATGGTCTGTGGACGATGGGGAACAGTTCATATATGCAGTTATGAAATAAATAACTGAACAGAAAATTTTAATGAGAGAATCCTCACCTTGACTGGTTTTGAAATCATTTAAATAACGACTGTTTTTTATTGAATTAAACCGTGAATTTAATTCAATCAAATTTTCCAACGGCTCCTGTTTTTGTTCTGGTCTGCTTCTTGTTGTAGAACTCGTTGAGAGGATCCTAGCACAAGTGAAATCGCGAAATTCTGATGTCATATGAGGAAGTTATACAATTTTAATCAGTGGTTACATTTATAACATTAATAATATAATTAATTTCACTAATTTAATTACCCTTCACTAATTACATTCCTAATCCCTTTCAAGCTGTCGTCTCCCTCGTTTGTTCCTGACCCAAGAAACCCAAACCCTCCCAGCTAGGGTTGACCACCGCGCGCCAACGGGTTGACCTGGACTCGATCGGATGTCGGCGCATCGACGACCTGTAATAACCCGGAAAATGTGAACCAGTTTAAAATTTTTAAATTTGGTTATTACCAAAGAATTGAATAGTTGAAATAGCATATTTCAATAAAATATAGAATTGGGTATAGTATTGCAGTTTGAAATTTTGAATACAAACTTTGTCTGACTGTACCGGGTGGAAAATATAACGAATTTTAGCGAAACTAAAAATATTTAAATCTGTTTATGAATACCTTTCTAACGAATCTAAAAAATCGAAGTTTCATAGCGGGAATCAAAGGTTATAGCCAATTGAATTTTCAGAAAGGTCGCTATATAGCATATATAGCCCTTGAAAATTGATATTTTGCATACGACCTCGTAATTCGACGAAACCACTTTTGTTGGGTCCGGGATGTCAAATTATTGCTAAGTTTCAAATTTCATAATTTTTGAAGCTAGCATGTGAGCGGGGCAAAAGAAAATGTGATTGGTCAATTTCTGTTAAAATGGGTCGACCTAAAAATGGCCGTTTTTCAAACGAGCTCAGAATTTGACGAAACTGGTTTTGTTAGGACCGTATCGTCAAAACAAAGCTAGATTTATTTTTCTGGAATTTTTCGATTCAGTTTGTGGCCTTGGAAAATTGAAATGTACGTTCAAATTAAATATTAAATGTTTTATATTTTAATTTGAAAAATAACTGACTGTAACAGTGGAATTGGCCAACGAAACATATCCCATTGTGTCCGGAATGGGGGTATTTAGCTAGGGGCGACAGTCGTTGGGTTTGATTTCGAGTCTGTTTGCAAAGACACTATTTAAATTTTCCTATAAAGCTTCGACCAATAGGATTTTTCCATTATATATAAAAAAAATCTCAAAACCCTAGCCGCCAGAGACGAAACCGACGATCCTCGTTGCTCCCCTCGTCCACAGACCATGGACGATATTTATTGCTTGTGATTGACGTGATATTATATGGTATGACGAATGGTTGGAAATAATTGTTTGTGGTTGATTTGATGGTTAAAAAATACCTTTGTGGTTGAAAAATACCCTCTTGTGGTTGAAACAAATTAGAATAGGATTGTGGAATTGAAAATAAAACATGCCGCCTGCGTGCGAACAAGATGCATGATCCCCATTGTCAAAAACCGCGAGGTTTTAAGGTAGAGCGAGGAGCCGTACTAGGGACGGTCCCGGTATTAACTACCCTGCCGTTATGCTGCCGAAATTTTCTGAAATATTCATGTGTTAGAATAATTTTCATTCATTAAAATAAATTACATATGTTGAAACCAATATTCATGTGTTGAGTTGAAATTCATTCGTTGAGTTGAAATTCATGTGTTGAATATTATTTGAATTTAAACCAATAGCTTAAGCGATAAAAATCACATTTTTATATATATACAAACCATAGCGAATATTCATGTGTTGAGTTGCAATTCATTCGTTGATTTGAAATTCATGTGTTGAATATTATTTGAATTTTAACCAATAGCTTTAGCGATAAAAATCACATTTTTATATATATACAAACCATAGCGAATATTCATGTGTTGAGTTGCAATTCATTCATTGAGTTGAAATTCATGTGTTGAATATTATTTGAATTTAAACAAATAGCTTTAGCGATAAAATCACATTTTTTATATACATGCGAACTATATAGAATATTCATGTGTTGAGTTGCAATTCGTTCGTCGATTTGAAATTCATGTGTTGAATGTTATCGTATGTTAAAATAAAATGAATAGACAATAAAAACTACACCTTTATTGTAAATATGAAGTGTTAAAAACATTCACGTGTTGAATAAATATATTTTTGATGATAAAAATATTTCTTTTGTCATGTATACGCTTTGATAAAAATACACACGTGTTGAAATAAATAATAGTTGCTAGAAATATTATTATTAGCTTTGTTCTGCATATATATACATGTGTTGAACAGGAAAAATGGATTAGCTGTAGAGTAAAGAAATTATTTGCGTGCCCGACAAATAGGTAAACCTTGATGAGTTGGCTGCGCAATTTTATTTATATATCAACTCCTGTGAATGCCATTGGATGCGGAGTGCTGGTTATTCTGTGTGAAATAATAAATATCGCCATAGGATAGTAACAATTAATTTTGAACTACACTGCAAGGCATACTTCTTGACGATAGACATACTTCATCATATTCCACATAAGCAATTGGAGCTGGTGTGACGAGGTGGAAGATTTACCATACGAGCGAGAGGCTTGTATGGCGATGACTATATACTACAGGTTGAACTGATGATTGATATGGACTATATAAAATATAACGATAAATCGCCAGATTAATAAAAACCCCACACGGGTCTGGATTTGACAATAATCACGTCGCTTTAGTTATTAGATACGGCACATGGACTATTTATTTCCACACGGAAACGGGGTGACGAGAATTTATTCTCTGGAGGGATTATCTATACATGCTCCCCCGTAGACACCAGAATATATCACTATAAATATGTGGATGCTTTTTAGGATTTATTGGGTACCTAACACGGCCCAATAAATTTCCAAACCCCTCCCCGTACAAAGGAGTTTATGGAGAAATTTTTCGAAATATTAAGGCATTAGTGAAATATTTGAAGTGAAAACGAAGTTGAAAATATAGAATGAACTATAGTTGGAATTATAGAATGAACTATATTTATATATATATATATAAATAGAAATATAATTAAAAGGAATCGAAGCCGTGCAGTTCGTGTTTCGGAATCGTAATTTGAAACGATTAGTACGAGAAATCCGACCATCGGATTTTCCCGAAACCGCAACCGCTGGGTTCGCCTTGGAAATATCTTCCCAACGGCACCAACCTTGTAAAAATCCAACGGTTGGATTGTCCGGAATGTTTAATTCAAATATGAAGAAAAACAGCGCCAGAATCGTTTATATTGCTATATACATATAATTAAATTAAATCGAATAACGACGCTGCAGTTCGAATTTTGAAACCGTAACTTCAAACGACTAGTGTGGGAGATCCGACCGTCGGATTTTCACGAAACTAGAACCGTTGGGTTCGCTTTGGGAATATCTTCCCACTGATATAGACTTCGTAGAAATCCAACGGTTAGATTTTCCGATATGTGTAAAACAAATTAGGGAAAAAACAGCGTCAGTGCCACGGCACGACCTGAAACGTCGTTTAATTAAATATGGCCATTTTTAAATAAATAAAAATGGCGAAAAATCGTTATAAAATATTATAAGCAACATAGATTGCAAATAAACCAATTGGGCTTGAATTGTTTGATATTTGATGGTTGTATGTGCTTGACACAGAAATAACACTAAAGAACTGATAGATGGTTGTCGAATAATATAACCATGGAAAGAATCGATTTAAATTCTAATGACGTGAATTATTTGAAAAGGCCGAGCTAACCCTCATTTCAAATAATTTATCGAGCGATTCGAATTGGAAATTGCAAAGACGATTCAAGACCGACGATCTTCATATCGGTTGGATGGGCGCTGCTGAGGTTCCTGACCGGAGTAGCTACTGTGAAGGAACGGAAGTAGTAGTCGTCTGAACGTATGTGTTGATTGGACGGATATACGAGGAATTTGACGCCTCCGGTTTCGTTCAGACCCAGAACGGACTTGTAAATGGACTGTGTGTCTGACATTGGATTTTGTTCTATACTGGTTGATCTCTGTTAAATATATATCTGTTTGGCGGCGGAGAATTTATTCTTTTGCTTAACGCCCTTCTCTGAGACGTACGTGCTCAGGGGTTATATATCGAAGGAAATCAATCGTATGGAGTGGACTGCCTATGTGGCATGCCAAGATGCTGTGATCAAGGCTTCTGTTGCAAAGCAAAGTCTTGTGGATGATGATCAAAGCACGGTCTACGTGGCCTGGCTTTGTGTATAGCGTGGATTCGCGAGCCTCACACCTCGGTATGAGTTAAAAACGGGATACGGACCGCTGGGAGAGCACGACGTTTCTTTCTAGCTATGGTGGTGTCAGTGACTTACCAGCCCTGACATTTATATCTATTTTTCACCTATGTGGTTGTTGGAATGCCAGGCGCCTCGATTATAGGTCTGTAAGGACCGGGAAACGTGTGTTCAGGAATTGCCAATCCTCAAACGTAAGAGAGGACCGGCCCAGCCGATCCAGGGTTACCCAGAGTGTGTAGTCCTGAGGCTTTGCTAGAATGTCTCGAAGCGGAGAGGAGCTTGCCCCTTGCCTCGACTCATGACGGAAATCCAATTCCCAATACGAGATAACGGACTTGATTGTAACTTATATATGGCGACATAGTGGCATGGGACGCTCATGTCGCCTATGATTGATATTTATGATGCTATTCATTTTTGAAACATATATGCACTAGTAATAATATCAAATGATTTTTGCTTTACACGTATCAAGCATATTTGGCCATTATAAGGTAAAACTCTATCCTCCGGCTTGCGTTGCATTGTATGATCGGACCTGAGTCTCATAATGGCTTCATTCTTTTAAAAGCATTGCGTTGTTTTAAAAAATTTACTTTGTTTTAAATGCACTAGCAATCACTGGAGTAAACCCGTTCCGCGAAAGTGGCGTGGTCCTATGATTTGCTTATTACTGTTGTTTAAACTGTTAAATAGATTCCTCATACCAGTCCCCATGACTGACTCGTTGTTTGTTTCACTTTGCAAACGCGGGTGCCCTTATTTTCACACGGGCAGCCTAGTTCACAAGTGACAGGTTGTTTTTGGCTCTGCACTGTTGCATAGAGTGCATTTTGGCTCATGGCGAGGCTGACTCCACAGAGATGACTTTGACATTTTCCGCCATTATTGTACTTATATTATGATTCCGCCATTGGCGATGCAGACTGATTTACTTTCAGTATTTATTCTCGTATGTATATGTACCGCCTTCGGCGATGTAGACTGATACTCTTATTATGTCTCACTGCATGTATGTATTCCGCCTCTGGCGATGATGACTGATCACTTCCCTTTTATTTACTAAGTTATATCCTACGCTGTGCTATTCTGATGTTGTTACATGTTGTGATTCCGCTGTCATATCCATGTAAAATTATTCTATTTATTGTTTCTGCTATTATCTGTACTCTGCTATGATTATTAATGTGTTATATCCCAATGATTATCCTTAATACCGCCCCTCGGATTTTGGGATCGTCACAGTTGGTATCAGAGCTTTGGTTAACCTTAGTTCCGGGATCTAACATATTAAACACCTCGTCAGAATAGAATCAGTAGTGTTCTAAGGTGAGTAGCTCGTTAGAGATAGGATTAGCAATGTCCTAGAATGAGCTAAGCAGATTAGCAAAACAATTTGATCAGTACATCATTTCCTTTCCTTATGTTCCCCTGCTTTATCATATATGAAAATTTTCAAATCTGTGAGCTTGACTCTTTTCTTGCTTATACAGTACTCTCTTTGATGGCTTGCCTCGAACTAAGAAAGGAAACGACAGTATATGGGTAATCGTAGATTGCTTCACGAAGACAGCCCATTTCATACCTGTCCGATCCAACAGAACGGCTCAAAGTCTAGCACAGATTTACTTCAAAGAAATAGTTAAACTACATGGAGTGCCGCTCAATATAGTCAGTGATAGAGATCCCCTGTTTACTAGCAAATTCTGGGAAGCATTCCAGATAGAATTGGTATCCAAATTGAATCTAAGCACCGCATATCACCCTCAGACAGATGGCCAAACGGAGCGGGTGAATAGAATTCTAGAAGATTTACTACGGGCTTGCGTTATTGATTTTGGAGGCTCATGGGAAGATCACTTACATTTAGCCGAATTCTCTTACAACAATAGCTATCAAGCAAGTTTGGGAATGTCCCCATTTGAAGCATTATACGGTAGACCGTGCAGATCTCCCGCATGTTGGGTAGAACCTGGCAACAGACTTGTGTTAGGGCCCGATATGATTCAAGAAGCATCGGATAAAGTTGATTTCATTAAGAAGCGATTGAAAACCGCACAAAGCCGACAGAAAAGTTATGCTGATGCGAGAAGAAGGGATATATCGTTTTCCGTTGGCGATTATGTTTATTTAAGAGTTTCTCTAATGCGGGGAGTAATCAGATTTGGCAAGACTGGGAAGTTGGCACCGAGATTTATTGGTCCCTTTCCTATACTTGAACGGATTGGAACTCTTGCATATAGGGTTTCATTACCTGATTGGTTGCCTGGTGTGCATGATGTGTTCCACGTGTCTCAACTCAGAAAACATGTTCATGATCCAGATCTTGTTGTAGAAGAAGCAGCGCAATAGGATATTGACATAACTCCAGAATTAGCACTCAGAAGAGAGCCATTAAAGATAGTTGGCAAAGAAACTAGAGAGCTAAGGAGCAAAAAAATTCATCTAGTCAAAGTGCAGTGGAGTAGTGATCCTAGAGACTGTACTTGGGGACTGAGGAAAGCATTAAACAAGCCTACCCCAAATGCAGAGTGGACACCTCTGACTAACTCCGGTGCAAGGTACCTTTACAATACTTTGCATTTACATTTTATCTCCTACTTTGCTGTTATTTCCTTTTTGAGGACGAAAAGTTTTTAGTGGGGGAGATTGTAATAACTCGGAAAATGTGAACCAGTTTAAAAATTTTAAATTTGGTTATTACCAAAGAATTGAATAGTTGAAATAGCATATTTCAATAAAATATAGAATTGGGTATAGTATTGCAGTTTGAAATTTTGAATACAAACTTTGTCTGACTGTACCGGGTGGAAAATATAACGGATTTTAGCGAAACTGAAAATATTTAAATCTGTTTATGAATACCTTTCTAACGAATCTGAAAAATCGAAGTTTCATAGCGGGAATCAAAAGTTATGGCCAAATGAATTTTCAGAAAGGTCGCTATATAGCATATATAGCCCTTGAAAATTGATATTTTGCATACGACCTCGGAATTCGACGAAACCACTTTTGTTGGGTCCGGGATGTCAAATTATTGCTAAGTTTCAAATTTCATAATTTTTGAAGCTAGTATGTGAGCGGGGCAAAAGAAAATGTGATTGGTCAATTTCTGTTAAAATGGGTCGACCTAAAAATGGCCGTTTTTCAAACGAGCTCAGAATTCGACGAAATTGGTTTTGTTAGGACCGTATCGTCAAAACAAAGCTAGATTTATTTTTCTGGAATTTTTTGATTCAGTTTGTGGCCCTGGCAAATTGAAATGTACGTTCAAATTAAATATTGAATGTTTTATATTTTAATTTGAAAAATAACTAACTGTAATAGTGGAATTGGCCAATGAAACATATCACATTGTGTCCGGAATGGGGGTATTTAGCTAGGGGCGACAGTTGTTGGGTTTGATTTTGAGTCTGTTTGCAAAGACACTATTTAAATTTTCCTATAAAGCTTCGACCAATAGGATTTTTCCATTATAAAAAAAAATCTTAAAACCCTAGCCGCCAGAGACGAAACCGACGATCCTCGTTGCTCCGCGCTTCTCCTCCCTTTTCCGACTGCCACAGGCGATGCTAGGCCGCGCCGCCACCACCAGTCGACAGCCCTTCGCCTCCTCTCCACATCCGACCAAGCGCCGCCCTCTATCATCAGCTCCTCCGCCTGAATCGAAGCCAGGAAGTCGTTGACTTCCCAGCGCCGCCCCGATTCGCCATCGCAACCCCTCAAACCACCAACGTCGTGAAGCCCTCGCCGCCCCCTTCCACGTCAGCACCGCCGATCATCCCCATACATCACGGATTTCGCAAAAATCCCAAACCTAGTTTCGAAGCAAAAATAAAGGTACGACCTTTATTATTCAGAAATGAAAATAACACTATAAAGCATTGCAAAACTTTGAAAAATAATATCTTTTTCGTTCTTTAACGAAATTCGATGAAACATGAGACACCGTGACCGCAAGGAGGCTCTCTACATTCTAGAAGAAGCCGCGGATTTTTCTGATCTTCCTACGATTTTTAGCACTGCAGAAACCAATGTGAGGAATCTAAACTAATTGTGTGAATGAAATCGCGTTGTATAAATTATATAAGCGAAGTGTAAATTATATACGCATTGTATACCTCATGTACATGTGTGGTATAAGTTATATTAGCGATGTATAAATTTTACAAGCGTTGAATGAAACATATATGCTTTGAATTGTGATGAAATGCAAGTGAATTATAATAATATATATATACTCCCCTCGTCCACAGACCATGGACGATATTTATTGCTTGTGATTGACGTGATATTATATGGCATGACGAATGGTTGGAAATAATTGTTTGTGGTTGATTTGATGGTTGAAAAATACCTTTGTGGTTGAAAAATACCCTCTTGTGGTTGAAACAAATCAGAATAGGATTGTGGAATTGAAAATAAAACATGTCGCCTGCGTGCGAACTAGATGCACGATCCTCATTGTCAAAAACCGCGAGGTTTTAAGGTAGAGCGAGGAGCCGTACTAGGGACGGTCCCGGTTTTAACTACCCTGCCGTTATGCTGCCGAAATTTTCTGAAATATTAATGTGTTAGAATAATTTTCATTCGTTGAAATAAATTACATATGTTGAAACCAATATTCATGTGTTGAGTTGAAATTCATTCGTTGAGTTGAAATTCATGTGTTGAATATTATTTGAATTTAAACCAATAGCTTTAGCGATAAAAATCACATTTTTATATATATACAAACCATAGCGAATATTCATGTGTTGAGTTGCAATTCATTCGTTGAGTTGAAATTCATGTGTTGAATATTATTTGAATTTAAACCAATGGCTTTAGAGATAAAAATCACATTTTTATATATATACAAACCATAGCGAATATTCATGTGTTGAGTTGCAATTCATTCGTTGAGTTGAAATTCATGTGTTGAATATTATTTGAATTTAAACAAATAGCTTTAGCGATAAAATCACATTTTTTATATACATGCGAACTATATAGAATATTCATGTGTTGAGTTGCAATTCGTTCGTCGATTTGAAATTCATGTGTTGAATGTTATCGTATGTTAAAATAAAATGAATAGACAATAAAAACTACACCTTTATTGTAAATATGAAGTGTTAAAAACATTCACGTGTTGAATAAATATATTTTTGATGATAAAAATATTTCTTTTGTCACGTATACGCTTTGATAAAAATACACACGTGTTGAAATAAATAATAGTTGCTAGAAATATTATTATTAGCTTTGTTCTGCATATATATACATGTGTTGAACAGGAAAAATGGATTAGATGTAGAGTAAAGAGATTACTTGCATGCCCGACAAATAGGTAAACCTTGATGAGTTGGCTGCGCAATTTTATTTATATATCAACTCCTGTGAATGCCATTGGATGCGGAATGCTGGTTATTCTGTGTGAAATAATAAATATCGCCATAGGATAGTAACAATTAATTTTGAACTACACTACATGGCATACTTCTTGACGATAGACATACTTCATCATATTCCACATAAGCAATTGGAGCTGGTGTGACGAGGTGGAAGATTTACCATACGAGCGAGAGGCTTGTATGGCGATGACTATATACTACAGGTTGAACTGATGACTGATATGGACTATATAAAATATAACGATAAATCGCCAAATTAATAAAAACCCCACACGGGTCTGGAGTTGACAATAATCACGTCGCTCTAGTTATTAGATACGGCACATGGACTATTTATTTCCACACGGAAACGGGGTGACGAGAATTTATTCTCTGGAGTGATTATCTATACATGCTCCCCCGTAGACACCAGAATATATCACTATAAATATGTGGATGCTTTTTAGGATTTATTGGGTACCTAACACGGCCCAATAAATTTCCAAACCCCTCCCCGTACAAAGGAGGTTATGGCGAAATTTTTCGAAATATTAAGGCGTTAGTGAAATATTTGAAGTGAAATATTTGAAGTGAAAACGAAGTTGAAAATATAGAATGAACTATAGTTGGAATTATAGAATGAACTATATTTATATATATATAAATAGAAATATAATTAAAAGGAATCGAAGCCGTGCAGTTCGTGTTTCGGAATCGTAATTTGAAACGATTAGTACGAGAAATCCGACCATCGGATTTTCCCGAAACCGCAACCGCTGGGTTCGCCTTGGAAATATCTTCCCAACGGCACCAACCTTGTAAAAATCCAACGGTTGGATTGTCCGGAATGTTTAATTCAAATCTGAAGAAAAACAGCGCCAGAATCGTTTATATTGCTATATAAATATAATTAAATTAAATCGAATAACGACGCTGCAGTTCGAATTTTGAAACCGTAACTTCAAACTAGTGTGGGAGATCCGACCATCGGATTTTCACGAAACTGGAACCGTTGGGTTCGCTTTGGGAATATCTTCCCACTGATATAGACTTCGTAGAAATCCAACGGTTAGATTTTCCGATATATGTAAAACAAATTAGGGGGAAAACAGCGCCAGTGCCACGGCACGACCTGAAACGTCGTTTAATTAAATATGGCCATTTTTAAATAAATAAAAATGGCGAAAAATCGTTATAAAATATTATAAGCAACATAGATTGCAAATAAACCAATTGGGCTTGAATTGTTCGATATTTGATGGTTGTATGTGCTTGACACGGAAATAACACTAAAGAACTGATAGATGGTTGTCGAATAATATAACCATGGAAAGAATCGATTTAAATTCTAATGACGTGAATTATTTGAAAAGGCCGAGCTAACCCTCATTTCAAATAATTTATCGAGCGATTCGAATTGGAAAATGCAAAGACGATTCAAGACCGACGATCTTCGTATCGGTTGGATGGGCGCTGCTGAGGTTCCTGACCGGAGTAGCTACTGTGAAGGAACGGAAGTAGTAGCCGTCTGAACGTGTGTGTTGATTGGACGGATATACGAGGAATTTGACGCCTCCGGTTTCGTTCAAACCCAGAACGGACTTGTAAATGGACTGTGTGTCTGACATTGGATTTTGTTCTACACTGGTTGATCTCTGTTAAATATATCTGTTTGGCGGCGGAGAATTTATTCTTTTGCTTAACGCCCTTCTCTGAGACGTACGAGCTCAGGGGTTATATATCGATGGAAATCAATCGTATGGAGTGGACTGCCTATGTGGCATGCCAAGATGCTGTGATCAAGGCTTCTGTTGCAAAGCAAAGTCTTGTGGATGATGATCAAAACACGGTCTACGTGGCCTGGCTTTGTGTATAGCGTGGATTCGCGAGCCTCACAACCCGGTATGAGTTAAAAACGGGATACAGACCGTTGGGAGAGCACGACGTTTCTTTCTAGCTATGGTGGTGTCAGTGACTTACCAATCCTGACATTTATATCTATTTTTCACCTATGTGGTTGTTGGAATGCGAGGCGCCTCGACTATAGGTCTGTAAGGACCGGGAAACGTGTGTTCAGGAATTGCCAATCCTCAAACGTAAGAGAGGACCGGCCCAGCCGATCCAGGGTTACCCAGAGTGTGTAGTCCTAAGGCATTTGCTAGAATGTCTCGAAGCGGAGAGGAGCTTGCCCCTTGCCTCGACTCATGACGGAAATCCAATTGCTAATATGAGATAACGGATTTGGTTGTAACCTATATATGGCGACATAGTGGCATGGGACGCTCATGTCGCCTATGATTGATATTTATGATGTTATTCATTTTTGAAACATATATGCACTAGTAATAATACCAAATGATTTTTGCTTTACACGTATCAAGCATATTTGGCCATTATAAGGTAAAACTCTATCCTCCGGCTTGCGTTGCATTGTATGATGGGACCTGAGTCTTATAATGGCTTCATTCTTTTTAAAAGCATTGCGTTGTTTTAAAGAATTTACTTTGTTTTAAATGCACTAGTAATCACTGGAGTAAACCCGTTCCGCGAAAGTGGCGTGGTCCTATGATTTGCTTATTACTGTTGTTTAAACTGTTAAATAGATTCCTCATACCAGTCCCCATGACTGACTCGTTGTTTGTTTCACTTTGCAAACGCGGTTGCCCTTATTTTCACAAGGGCAGCCTAGTTCATAGGTGACAGGTTGTTTTTGGCTCTGCACTGTTGCATAGAGTGCATTTTGGCTCATGGCGAGGCTGACTCCACAGAGATGACTTTGACATTTTCCGCCATTATTGTACTTATATTATGATTCCGCCATTGGCGATGTAGACTGATTTACTTTCAGTATTTATTCTCGTATGTATATGTACCGCGTTCGGCGATGTAGACTGATACTCTTATTATGTCTCACTGCATGTATGTATTCCGCCTCTGGCGATGATGACTGATCACTTCCCTTTTATTTACTAAGTTATATCCTACGCTGTGCTATTCTGATGTTGTTACATGTTGTGATTCCGCTGTCATATCCATGTAAAATTATTCTATTTATTGTTTCTGCTATTATCTGTACTCTGCTATGATGATTAATGTGTTATATCCCAATGATTATCCTTAATACCGCCCCTTGGATTTTGGGATCGTCACAGTTGGTATCAGAGCTTTGGTTAACCTTAGTTCCGGGATCTAACATATTAAACACCTCGTCAGAATAGAATCAGTAGTGTTCTAAGGCGAGTAGCTCGTTAGAGATAGGATTAGCAATGTCCTAGAATGAGCTAAGCAGATTAGCAAAACAATTTGATCAGTACATCATTTCCTTTCCTTATGTTCCCCTGCTTTATCATATATGAAAATTTTCAAATCTGTGAGCTTGACTCTTTTCTTGCTTATACAGTACTCTCTTTGATGGCTTGCCTCGAACTAAGAAAGGAAACGACAGTATATCGGTAATCGTAGATCGCTTCACGAAGACAGCCCATTTCATACTTGTCCGATCCAATAGAACGGCTCAAAGTCTAGCACAGATTTACTTCAAAGAAATAGTTAAACTACATGGAGTGCCGCTCAATATAATTAGTGATAGAGATCCCCTGTTTACTAGCAAATTCTGGGAAGCATTCCAGATAGAATTGGTATCCAAATTGAATCTAAGCACCGCTTATCACCCTCAGACAGATGGCCAAACGGAGCGGGTGAATAGAATTCTAGAAGATTTACTACGGGCTTGCGTTATTGATTTTGGAGGCTCATGGGAAGATCACTTACATTTAGCCGAATTCTCTTACAACAATAGCTATCAAGCAAGTTTGGGAATGTCCCCATTTGAAGCATTATACGGTAGACCGTGCAGATCTTCCGCATGTTGGGTAGAACCTGGCAACAGACTTGTGTTAGGGCCCGATATGATTCAAGAAGCATCGGATAAAGTCGATTTCATTAAGAAGCGATTGAAAACCGCACAAAGCCGACAGAAAAGTTATGCTGATGCGAGAAGAAGGGATATATCATTTGCCGTTGGCGATTATGTTTATTTAAGAGTTTCTCCAATGCGGGGAGTAATCAGATTTGGCAAGACTGGGAAGTTGGCACCGAGATTTATTGGTCCCTTTCCTATACTTGAACGGATTGGAACTCTTGCATATAGGGTTTCATTACCTGATTGGTTGCCTGGTGTGCATGATGTGTTCCACGTGTCTCAACTCAGAAAACATGTTCATGATCCAGATCTTGTTGTAGAAGAAGCAGCGCAACAGGATATTGACATAACTCCAGAATTAGCACTCAGAAGAGAGCCATTAAAGATAGTTGGCAAAGAAACTAGAGAGCTAAGGAGCAAAAAAATTCATCTAGTCAAAGTGCAGTGGAGTAGTGATCCTAGAGACTGTACTTGGGGACTGAGGAAAGCATTAAACAAGCCTACCCCAAATGCAGAGTGGACATCTCTGACTAACTCCGGTGCATGGTACCTTTACAATACTTTGCATTTACATTTTATCTCCTACCTTGTTGTTATTTCCTTTTCGAGGACGAAAAGTTTTAAGTGGGGGAGATTGTAATAACTCGGAAAATGTGAACCAGTTTAAAATTTTTAAATTTGGTTATTACCAAAGAATTGAATAGATGAAATAGCATATTTCAATAAAATATAGAATTGGGTATAGTATTGCAGTTTGAAATTTTGAATACAAACTTTGTCTGACTGTACCGGGTGGAAAATATAACGGATTTTAGCGAAACTGAAAATATTTAAATCTGTTTATGAATACCTTTCTAACGAATCTGAAAAATCGAAGTTTCATAGCGGGAATCAAAAGTTATGGCCAAATGAATTTTCAGAAAGGTCGCTATATAGCATATATAGCCCTTGAAAATTGATATTTTGCATACGACCTCGGAATTCGACGAAACCACTTTTGTTGGGTCCGGGATGTCAAATTATTGCTAAGTTTCAAATTTCATAATTTTTGAAGCTAGTATGTGAGCGGGGCAAAAGAAAATGTGATTGGTCAATTTCTGTTAAAATGGGTCGACCTAAAAATGGCCGTTTTTCAAACGAGCTCAGAATTCGACGAAACTAGTTTTGTTAGGACCGTATCGTCAAAATAAAGCTAGATTTATTTTTCTGGAATTTTTTGATTCAGTTTGTGGCCCTGGCAAATTGAAATGTACGTTAAAATTAAATATTGAATGTTTTATATTTTAATTTGAAAAATAACTGACTGTAACAGTGGAATTGGCCAACGAAACATATCCCATTGTGTCCAGAATGGGGGTATTTAGTTAGGGGCGACAGTCGTTGGGTTTGATTTTGAGTCTGTTTGCAAAGACACTATTTAAATTTTCCTATAAAGCTTCGACCAATAGGATTTTTCCATTATAAAAAAAACCTCAAAACCCTAGCCGCCAGAAACGAAACCGACGATCCTCGTTGCTCCGCGCTTCTCCTCCCTTTTCAGACTGCCACAGGCGATGCTAGGCCGCACCGCCACCACCAGTCGACAGCCCTTCGCCTCCTCTCCACATCCGACCAAGCGCCGCCCTCTATCATCAGCTCCTCCGCCTGAATCGAAGCCAGGAAGTCGTCGACTTCCCAGCGCCGCCGCCGCCCCGATTCGCCATCGCAACCCCTCAAACCACCAACGTCGTGAAGCCCTCGCCGCCCCCTTCAACGTCAGCACCGCCGATCATCCCCATACTTCACGGATTTCGCAAAAATCCCAAACCTAGTTTCGAAGCAAAAATAAAGGTACGACCTTTATTATTTAGAAATGAAAATAACACTATAAAGCATTGCAAAACTTTGAAAAATAATATCTTTTTCGTTCTTTAACGAAATTTGATGAAACATGAGACACCGTGACCGCAAAGAGGCTCTCTACATACTAGAAGAAGCCGCGGATTTTTCTGATCTTCCTACGATTTTTAGCACTGCAGAAACCAATGTGAGGAATCTAAACTAATTGTGTGAATGAAACCGCGTTGTATAAATTATATAAGCGAAGTGTAAATTATATACGCATTGTATACCTCATGTACATGTGTTGTATAATTTATATTAGCGATGTATAAATTATACAAGCGTGGAATGAAACATATATGCTTTGAATTGTGATGAAATGCAAGTGAATTATAATATTATATATATATATATATATACTCCCCTCGTCCACAGACCATGGACGATATTTATTGCTTGTGATTGACGTGATATTATATGGTATGACGAATGGTTGGAAATAATTGTTTGTGGTTGATTTGATGGTTGAAAAATACCTTTGTGGTTGAAAAATACCCTCTTGTGGTTGAAACAAATTAGAATAGGATTGTGGAATTGAAAATAAAACATGCCGCCTGCGTGCGAACTAGATGAATGATCCCCATTGTCAAAAACCGCGAGGTTTTAAGGTAAAGCGAGGAGCCGTACTAGGGACGGTCCCGGTTTTAACTACCCTGCCGTTATGCTGCCGAAATTTTCTGAAATATTCATGTGTTAGAATAATTTTCATTCGTTGAAATAAATTACATATGTTGAAACTAATATTCATGTGTTGAGTTGAAATTCATTCGTTGAGTTGAAATTCATGTGTTGAATATTATTTGAATTTAAACCAATAGCTTTAGCGATAAAAATCACATTTTTATATATATACAAACCATAGCGAATATTCATGTGTTGAGTTGCAATTCATTCGTTGAGTTGAAATTCATGTGTTGAATATTATTTGAATTTAAACCAATAGCTTTAGAGATAAAAATCACATTTTTATATATATACAAACCATAGCGAATATTCATGTGTTGAGTTGCAATTCATTCGTTGAGTTGAAATTCATGTGTTGAATATTATTTGAATTTAAACAAATAGCTTTAGCGATAAAATCACATTTTTTATATACATGCGAACTATATAGAATATTCATGTGTTGAGTTGCAATTCGTTCGTCGATTTGAAATTCATGTGTTGAATGTTATCGTATGTTAAAATAAAATGAATAGACAATAAAAACTACACCTTTATTGTAAATATGAAGTGTTAAAAACATTCACGTGTTGAATAAATATATTTTTGATGATAAAAATATTTCTTTTGTCACGTATACGCTTTGATAAAAATACACACGTGTTGAAATAAATAATAGTTGCTAGAAATATTATTATTAGCTTTGTTCTGCATATATATACATGTGTTGAACAGGAAAAATGGATTAGCTGTAGAGTAAAGAAATTATTTGCATGCCCAACAAATAGGTAAACCTTGATGAGTTGGCTGCGCAATTTTATTTATATATCAACTCCTGTGAATGCCATTGGATGCGGAATGCTGGTTATTCTGTGTGAAATAATAAATATCGCCATAGGATAGTAACAATTAATTTTGAACTACACTACATGGCATACTTCTTGACGATAGACATACTTCATCATACTCCACATAAGCAATTGGAGCTGGTGTGACGAGGTGGAAGATTTACCATACGAGCGAGAGGCTTGTATGGCGATGACTATATACTACAGGTTGAACTGATGACTGATATGGACTATATAAAATATAACGATAAATCGCCAGATTAATAAAACCCCACACGGGGCTGGAGTTGACAATAATCACGTCGCTCTAGTTATTAGATACAGCACATGGACTATTTATTTCCACACGGAAACGGGGTGACGAGAATTTATTCTCTGGAGTGATTATCTATACATGCTCCCCCGTAGACACCAGAATATATCACTATAAATATGTGGATGCTTTTTAGGATTTATTGGGTACCTAACACGGCCCAATAAATTTCCAAACCCCTCCCCGTAGAAAGGAGGTTATGGCGAAATTTTTTGAAATATTAAGGCGTTAGTGAAATATTTGAAGTGAAAACGAAGTTGAAAATATAGAATGAACTATAGTTGGAATTATAGAATGAACTATATTTATATATATAAATATAAATATAATTAAAAGGAATCGAAGCCGTGCAGTTCGTGTTTCGGAATCATAATTTGAAATGATTAGTACGAGAAATCCGACCATCGGATTTTCCCGAAACCGCAACCGCTGTGTTCGCCTTGGAAATATCTTCCCAACGGCACCAACCTTGTAAAAATCCAACGGTTGGATTGTTCGGAATGTTTAATTCAAATATGAAGAAAAACAACGCCAGAATCGTTTATAATGCTATATAAATATAATTAAATTAAATCGAATAACGACGCTGCAGTTCGAATTTTGAAACCGTAACTTCAAACGACTAGTGTGGGAGATCCGACCGTCGGATTTTCACGAAACTGGAACCGTTGGGTTCGCTTTG
The DNA here is from genome assembly GCA_030737875.1 of Allium sativum. Taxonomy (NCBI): domain Eukaryota; kingdom Viridiplantae; phylum Streptophyta; class Magnoliopsida; order Asparagales; family Amaryllidaceae; genus Allium; species Allium sativum. Next base: position 105,670,177 of record CM060911.1, on the reverse strand, counting down.
GGAATATCTTCCCACTGATATAGACTTCGTAGAAATCCAACGGTTAGATTTTCCAATATGTGTAAAACAAATTAGGGGAAAAACAGCGCCAGTGCCACGGCACGAACTGAAACGTCGTTTAATTAAATATGGCCATTTTTAAATAAATAAAAATGGCGAAAAATCGTTATAAAATATTATAAGCAACATAGATTGCAAATAAACCAATTGGGCTTGAATTGTTTGATATTTGATGGTTGTATGTGCTTGACACGGAAATAACACTAAAGAACTGATAGATGGTTGTCGAATAATATAACCATGAAAAGAATCGATTTTAATTCTAATGACGTGAATTGTTTGAAAAGGCCGAGCTAACCCTCATTTCAAATAATTTATCGAGCGATTTGAATTGGAAAATGCAAAGACGATTCAAGACCGACGATCTTCGTATCGGTTAGATGGGCGCTGCTGAGGTTCCTGACCGGAGTAGCTACTGTAAAGGAACGGAAGTAGTAGCCGTCTGAACGTATGTGTTGATTGGACGGATATACGAGGAATTTGACACCTCCGGTTTCGTTCAGACCCAGAACGGACTTGTAAATGGACTGTGTGTCTGACATTGGATTTTGTTCTATACTGGTTGATCTCTGTTAAATATATATCTGTTTGGCGGCGGAGAATTTATTCTTTTGCTTAACGCCCTTCTCTGAGACGTACGAGCTCAGGGGTTATATATCGATGGAAATCAATCGTATGGAGTGGACTGCCTATGTGGCATGCCAAGATGATGTGATCAAGGCTTCTGTTGCAAAGCAAAGTCTTGTGGATGATGATCAAAGCACGGTCTACGTGGCCTGGCTTTGTGTATAGCGTGGATTCGCGAGCCTCACACCCCGGTATGAGTTAAAAACGGGATACGGACCGCTGGGAGAGCACGACCTTTCTTTCTAGCTATGGTGGTGTTAGTGACTTACCAGCCTTACATTTATATCTATTTTTCACCTATGTGGTTGTTGGAATGCGAGGCGCCTCGATTATAGGTCTGTAAGGACCGGGAAACGTGTGTTCAGGAATTGCCAATCCTCAAACGTAAGAGAGGACCGGCCCAGCCGATCCAGGGTTACCCAGAGTGTGTAGTCCTGAGGCATTTGCTAGAATGTCTCGAAGTGGAGAGGAGCTTGCCCCTTGCCTCGACTCATGATGGAAATCCAATTCCCAACACGAGATAACGGATTTGATTGTAACTTATATATGGCGACATAGTGGCATGGGACGCTCATGTCGCCTATGATTGATATTTATGATGCTATTCATTTTTGAAACATATATGCACTAGTAATAATATCAAATGATTTTTGCTTTACACGTATCAAGCATATTTGGCCATTATAAGGTAAAACTCTATCCTCCGGCTTGCGTTGCATTGCATTATGGGACCTGAGTCTTATAATGGCTTCATTCTTTTTAAAAGCATTGCGTTGTTTTAAAGAATTTACTTTGTTTTAAATGCACTAGCAATCACTGGAGTAAACCCGTTCCGCGAAAGTAGCTTGGTCCTATGATTTGCTTATTACTGTTGTTTAAACTGTTAAATAGATTCCTCATACCAGTCCCCATGACTGACTAGTTGTTTGTTTCACTTTGCAAACGCGGGTGCCCTTATTTTCACACGGGCAGCCTAGTTCACAGGTGACAGGTTGTTTTTGGCTCTGCACTGTTGCATAGAGTGCATTTTGGCTCATGGCGAGGCTGACTCCACAGAGATGACTTTGACATTTTCCGCCATTATTGTACTTATATTATGATTCCGCCACTGGCGATGTAGACTGATTTACTTTCAGTATTTATTCTCGTATGTATATGTACCGCCTTCGGCGATGTAGACTGATACTCTTATTATGTCTCACTGCATGTATGTATTCAGCCTCTGGCGATGATGACTGATCACTTCCCTTTTATTTACTAAGTTATATCCTACGCTGTGCTATTCTGATGTTGTTACATGTTGTGATTCCGCTGTCATATCCATGTAAAATTATTCTATTTATTGTTTCTGCTATTATCTGTACTCTGCTATGATGATTGATGTGTTATATCCCAATGATTATCCTTAATACCGCCCCTCGGATTTTGGGATCGTCACACGACCTCTTCCCGTCCCTCCTGCGCCTGGAAGCGCAGGCACTTCGGTGGCCCACTGGTGGAAAAAAAGCCTCCGACCGGCGATTCTTCTTGGCTCGATTTCTTCTAATCCTCGAAGTTAACAATGATCATAGCCATTAAACTTCTAGAGTTCGAAGAGCACTTCGATTTCATTCAAGAATCATTGACTAATTTGATTTATTTTGAGCGATTTTAGAGGAAGATTGAGGGAGTGGTTCAGCCTTTGAAAACGGAAGTGGCGGCAGAATTCTTTCTGGAAGGGGAGTTAGGTTTAGAACATTATATATATATAATATTAATATATAATTCAATTTATTACATTATTTGAAGTTCTAGCATTCGAACTCCAAATGAACCCCAACAACTGTCGCCCGTAGCCAAATACCACCATTCCGAGCACAATGGAATATGTTTCGTAAGCCAATTCGACTGTTACGATCAATTTTCTTTTAAAATCAAAATATAAATCAGTATATATTGAATTTAAACGTACATTTTAATTTACCGGGGCCACATTCTAACTCTAAAAATTCCCGTAAAATTATTTCTAGCTTCGTATTGACGATACGGTCCTAAAAAAACTAATTTCATCAAATTCTAAGACCGTTTGAAAAATGGCCATTTTCTAGTCGATCGAAATTGACTGAAACTGTCAAAACACGTTTTAATGTGCCACGCTCACATATTGATTCAGAAAATTATGGGAATTTGAATCTAGCAATAATTTGACATCCCGGATCCAACAAAAGTGGTTTCGTCAAAAACAGAGGTCGTTTGCAAAATGGCTATTTTCAAGGCCTTTATATATATTAATATATATATATATATATATATATATATATTCCACAGCGACTTTTCTGAATTTTAAACTGGACATATCTTTCAACTTCTAAAGTGAAATCTCAGTTTCTTACATCCGTTAGAAAGATATCGTCAAACAGATTTAGATATTTCTGGTTTCGTCCAATTCCGACTTAAAACGAATTCTGTATATTCATTTGAAATTCGAAATCGAAATTTCAAACTACCGCGCCATTTCAGGCTCGTTATATAATTGAAATAAATTTATTCGTTTTAACTTCATCGAAAATAAATTTTTCGTCGTTATTATTTAAAATAATCCATTTTAAATAACCAAAATCCTTAAAACTTTCCAAAATAAAAATTTTAAATTAGCTCGGATTTCTGGGTTGTTACAATCATCGCAGTTCAGACGATGTTTCATACTCTACTTTCCCTTTTTAAATTATTCCCTTATGTTTAATTAATCCTAAGTAATTTAAATTAATTATTCGCTTGTTGTTTAAATTTCAAAATTGATCAAACTTCTACAGTAGAATTTTTCGTTTTGATCTTCTGCTTCTTCTTTCCACTTGCCTTCGACTAACTAAATAAAAATTCTCTTTTTATTTAATTAATTCATTTATTCCTAAATTGTATTTATTTTCAAATTTAAAATTTAAAACTTGTTTAAATTTAAAATCTCGTTCAGATTTGCCAAAGTACCGGTTTCTGCTAAAGTTCCAGTTACAGGCTCAAAAAATCCTTGCCACAACTACCGTTCACTTCGAAAATCACCTGCTCCGCATGGATTTGTAAAGTACCACTTTTGAATATCGGAAGTACCACTTTCCAAAGTGCCAGACCCCCATGCACATGCCGTTCCCATCAGTTTCCCCTTACGCCGCTCCATTTGCCAACTACCCTGGTACTTTGCCAAAATTAAAATCGGAAATACCACCCTAAAGTACCAGACCCCCAGCGCATGACCGTTCACCTCATTTCACTATGTGTCGCTCCATTTGCCAAACATCCCAGTAATTTGCCAAAGTACCTCATCGGAAGTACCACTCCTAAAGTACCACCCCCCTGTTACCATGCGCACCACTTGAAAATCACCCTGGCACTCGAGATTTCCACCGTGCCAAATCCTGATGCATGCACCTCCATGTGTGCACGTGTACAACCGCCGCAGCCACCCTGGACCACCGCCGACCACCTCTGCATGTAGCTCGCCACCACCAGGTCATGTCGTAGCCCCTGGGTCCCACCATCTCGTGGTGTACAGTGTTTTCACCGTGCTCTCCTTTTTCTGTCTAATTGGGTTCATCGGAGAATCCATCTCGTTCTCTCCCCTCAGTCCATCGGAACGCCTCCAGCTCCAACCATATTAAGTCGACGTCCACCTCGGCCGATTCCCCCAATACCGCACCCACCAAACTTTGCCGTCGCGATGCAGTTCCGTCGTGAATACAGCCCAAAATATATGAACCCAAAACCCTATTTTCCTCTTGTTTTCAAAAACTATGAAATGGAAAAATCCCGTTATATTTTTCCTATGATCTAGTAGCCTAAACGCTATCTTCCTCCCTGCGTCATGAACTCCATCTTCCTTAATCACCGGAAATTGATCGGAATTCATTTTCTAATCACTCCCTTGTTTCTCGAATTTTATATCATTTAAAATCATGAAATTTACTTTAAAAATCATGGATTGATATCGTGATTCCATTTATGAATTCAAAACCTGGTTTCATCGTGTTTGAATTTTTGGGTTTACAGGGAGTCATCAGAGAGTTTACTGTGTTCTGTTTTTGATCATATAGGATTTTCAATACTTCTTCTTTGATCTTATTTGCTAATGTGTGATATGTATATACTATATCCTAGAATTTTCATCAATCTATTGTGAGAATTCTGGTTTCTATTTACTTTAAAGGATCAGGTGTACATGTTCTGTGTTTTACAGAAACACAGTACAGATTTAACTAAGGTCCTTTAATCATCAACCAAACTTGCACAAACATCCTTGTATGTTTTCTACGTGAAATATCAGTTTATACAGATGTGAATCAAAGTGTTTTAGCATCAGGCATGGTGTGTAGACAGTAAACATACGATGATCATAACAGGACTTGCAACAGAGTATTCAAAAACTGATCAAAGAATTTTAACTATACAGTAGGTGTTTCCTCACCTTAATGCTTTTCAAAATCCCAGTAGAATGATCTTCAGATTTAAATGTGAACTCAGTTTTGTTGTGAGTGAAAAAGTGAGAGTTTTGAGATGTATTTATAGTTGAGCTCAAGTTTTTAAAAATCATTTTCCTGCACATGCTTCTACAGTAAAATTCAGATTTTGCTTTAACCCTTACCCTTTAGTTCCTACGGCTACTATGCATGAAGAAGTTTGTTTTATTAAGGTGCTTATCCAATAGACTTGTAATAGGTTGGTTCTTCTAGAAGCTTGAGCATGCTTTCATTAAATGCATGTATCCTTCTTAGATTTTAAAGAATTATAAAAACTTGTTTTTCTTTGTCTCTTTCTTGCTGATATTTTCTCTCCTACAAGTCGTGCACATGCAAACTTAAACTGAGAATTTTTAGGTGCTTTTAGGGAATGGTTTCCATATCTTAGTTTCACTATTCATAGTATCATTAATTAAATAGTTTTGTCTTACTATGTGACTTCTTTTTGTCTCTTGTAACAAAGATATTTGTTTTGGTTTAAAAGAGTCAAATGTTTTTGTGTGCCATGTGTTCATATACATAAGTGCTATGGCCGAATTGTTCTCTTGCCATATGCATATTTGTTTTGTTGTTTTGTTCTAAGGTCCTCCTTTATTTTTAAAGTAAACAAAATACTCTTTATAATTTATGTCATATGAACAAGGCTTTTGTTAATAAATTCTTGCTTTGTTAAATCTATACTATATTATAATTACTGAGTTCACAATGAAGCTCTCTCAGGCCTCCTCACAATCTGAATCTCAACCGTCTTAATCCTGAGCTCTAAAGCCCTCTGACTATTCTGGAAACCAAGAGTCCTGCATGTGATAATCTCTGTGGCCCTTTATTTTTTCTCATTCGCTTCCTCCACCTGTGTCAAAAACGCCCTACCACTTTCCCTGTATTTCTTTCTTCCTTCTCCTGTTCTCGACCTAAAGGTAAATCCTCTCTCCCCTAGGTCACCGCTCTTTTCTATTTTCATACGCGTAAATTACTCATGTCTCAATGAATATTGCGTGATCAATCATCGCTTGGTATAGAGTACTAGGTTGAGGGCCTTCTAGCTCCATAATCAATCATCGTTGTTTCTTCTGAAATTGCGTGCTTTTTTATGCTTCCTCTGCTGAATTGGGAGGCTAGGGCTTCTCATGAATCTTATGTAAGTTGATTTGTATGCTAAATAGGGTTTTCTGTTCGATTTTCTATAAGTTTGCTAAGATTGGAAAAAAATACAATGATTTCTAAAATTGAGAGTACATGTTACCTATTTTATGTGTTTATTTTCTTCTGATTTTAGTATTTTACGATGAAGGGGAGTGCCCAGGATCGTTTTTATGGGAAATCCAAAGGTCCTGTCGAAGGCCACAGGTATATTATTCATAAACCTCAATCAACTTTGATGCATAAACTTTTTTAGAAAAGGGGGATTTTCCCATAAAATTTGATCTGTCATGGTTTCATTCGCATACCTAATTTTTATAGGGCATTGAGTTGAAAAAGCATCTTTCTTCAGTCCTACAGGTCCGGCATATGAAGCTATAAAAATAGCAAATTTCTCGCAAATTTTATAACTGTCTTAGCATTCAGGTTATTTCCAGGTCCTCTGTATTACGGTTTTTGAATTTGTGCTTTGTAGCAATGTATTTTGTTCACGCTTGAAGTTTTTGTTTATTTTACAAATGATTTAAATGGATATCCTGTAACTTTTTAAACTGGGTTGTTTATTTTGTGCTTTGCTACAATACTTGTTTTTCTGGTTTTATGTATTTAACCTTTTAATAATGTTTAGAATTTTTATTTTTGTGATTTTTGAACCTTTCACCCTGCATTAAGATCATCGTATAACATGATTATACAAAATTATAATACTAGGACGATCTACATTATATCTGTATGCAATACTGACATGTTATTCCTCTAACAACTAACTCACATTCTTTAATTTAAGCTTTATTCCACCAATTGAAACGTCGTACAATTTCTGAATTTGTAGGCCTTTTGGTTGCAAAAATCAAACACTTTAAGCGTGTTGCTTATTTTCTGATAAATTAACAGTCATTGTTCACCATTCCCCCAACCAACGCTGGTGACCCTATTCAAATCAGAAAGTCTAAATCAGTCCATAATCTCAATCAGTACGATACCTATTGCCTCTGCAACTGCTCAATTTTTCGGAGTTGCACACAGTCCACGGCCGCTACAGTTGCTTTAGAAGTTGGTCTTCCTACAAAAGGTGAAATCCAAAAGTAGCAAATCCAGAGGTCCTGTCAAAGGACACGGGTATATTATTCATAAATCTCAAACTATTTTGATCCATAAAGTTAACTTCAATAAAAAGGAGGATTTTCCCATAAAATCTAATCTGTTGTGGTTTCATTCATGTTACTAATTTTGATAGGGCATTGAGTAGGAAAAGCATCTTCTTCAGTCATATTGGTCTGAGATACAAGGCTTTAAGAAGAACGAACTTCTCATAGAGTTTTATAATTTGACTTCAGATTCGGGTAATTTTTTGGTCTTTTATGTTACACTTCTAGAATTTGTGTTCCTAGCAATGTATTTTGTTCATGCTTGATGTTTTTGGTTATTTTAGAAATTATTTAAATGGGTATTCTGTAATTTTTAAACTGGGTTGTTTAATTTGTGCATTGCTACAATACAATTTGTTCTGTTTTATGTATTTAACCTTTTTAATAATGATTAGAATTTTTATTTTTGTGATTTTTTAACCGTTCACCCTATGCTAAGATCATCGTATATAACATGACCATACAAAAATATAATAGTAGGATGATGATGATCTACATTATATTTATATATGTTTGAGTGACATGTTATTTCTCCACCTAACTTACGTTCTTTCGTCACCAGTTGTAACGTCGTACAGTTTCTGAATTTGTAGACCTTTTCGTTGCAAAAATTAAACCGTTATAGTGTTTTGCTTATTTTCTGATTAGTTATTAGGCTTGATTCAAATGTTGCATAAGACATATGCACAGAGATTTACTAACCAACTCTGGCTTTTATTTCAGAAATAAAATAAAATGGTACTAAATGAGACTTGATGCTTATATAACAAAGTTTGTTATAAGTTTTGTAATGCAGTGTTTTATACACACACACACACATGTGTGAATATATACATGTATATATGTGAAAGTGTTTGTTTGCCTTCTAATAAATCATTATACGTGAGAAATTTATTTAAATATTAAAACAATTTTTAAGTTCGCTTACAGAACTAATATCATACTTCGTTCCAAAATGTAAACTCAACCGTTATCAATTTCATGCTAGTTTCTAGGATATATTTCATGCTTAAATCGAGGTAAATCAGGTTATGGTGATTTGGTTGGGTTTCAAAATATGATATTTGTGAATTAAGTTTTCTTCCTTATGTTGCAGTATTTTTCAATTTGTAAAAATAATTAGCACAAATATTTTATTTAGTTCTGTTTGCATTCGAATCACCATGGGAATTGTAACTCAGACAAGTTAACTGTTCACTGTTCGAACAGTGTGACTTATCATCATCATTGAGTTATGTAAAGGGTTAAGATAATCACCTTCGGTGGTTATAACTGTAATAGAAGTTTCAGCAAATTCTCTTTTGTTGAATTTTTTTTTACTATTTTTTGTTATTAAATGGAATTTAATGATATAATTAAACGAGATGATTGGATATTCTTCTTCCTGTTTGCGTTATCTTTAATCCAGTTAGAAGGAAAATGTTGTTATTCCTTCAAACTCAGACTACCATCCTTCAAATGGCTTTCCTATCGTAATATGTACAAAATTGCAGATATGATACATTAATTTTAGCCATTTTCCATGCTTCTAATTATAGTATAAGTCTGAATTTGAAAATTGGACAAGCATGTTATAATTTTTCTTGGAAAACAGATAATGTTATTTTGGTTACTCAAGATAGAACTTTAATTTTTAGTGTTAAAAATGGTAATGTGCCACCCAAACAATTTGAGAGACAATATTAGTAGGAAAATGATAAACAGTCTTGCTAACACATAAGTAAAATTATTTATATAATATATACATATATTTATGGAGCGTTTATTGTTCCATTATTTTTCTTTTTTTAGCAAATATTATTTAATTTTGTTTGCATTCGAATCACCCTGTTATTGTAACTCAGACAGGTTAACTGTTCACGGTTCAAACATTGTGACTTATCATCATTATTGAGTTATGTAAAGGGTTAAGATAATCACCTTCGGTCATTATAAATGTATTAGAAGATTCAGCAAATTCTCTTTTGTTGATTATTCTTTTTTTAATACTATTTTCTGTTATTAAATGGAATTAATGATATAATTAAACAAGATGATTGGATATTCTTCTTCCTGTTTGCGTTATCTTTAATCTAGTTAGAAGGAAAATGTTGTTATTCCTTCAAACTCAGACCACCGTACTTCAAACGGCTTTCTAGTCCTAATACGTATAAAATTGCAGATATGATACATTAGTTTTAGCCATTTTCCGTGCTTCTAATTATAGTATCAGTCTAAATTTGAAAATTGGACAAGTATGTTATTATTTTTCTTGAAAAATAGATAATATTATTTTGGTTACTCAAGATAGAACTTTAATTTTTAGTGTTAAGAATGGTAATGTGCCACTCAATCAATTTGAGGGACAATATTAATGGGAAAATGATAAACAATCTTACTAACACATAAGTAAAATTATTTATATACATATATTTATGAAGCGTTTATTGTTCCATTAATATCAAGGAAGTTTATAATGTCCGTTTTCAAAACTTGATAAAGAAAAGTTGCATAGCTGGTTTTCTAAACTCAAATGTACACTAAATATCTAATTGATTCTTTTATTAGGTTCTATTTTAGTAATTTAAAATGAAATTTATGTATTATATATGATCTCTAATTTTGTATATTCTATTATATATATCCAGAGTGTCAACCTTTTAAATAACTGCCCATTGGTAATAGAGGAATAGTTTAGCAGCTTCTGCTAATCGAAGAAAAGGACAAAGTATGTTCATTGAAGGAAAATGTGCAAAGTTCACAAAGGTTTATTTGACTACTATTGGTAAGTGAAAGAGATATGTCTATATTCTCTTTAGTTCAGATATTACAGCATGAGAAAATGGGTTATCGCCCATTAACTTTAGGAATGGTCCTGTCTGCATTAACTGGATGGTTTATTTCCTATTTACTTTAAGAATTGTCCTGTATGGATGAACTGGATGGTTAATTGCCTATTTATTTTAGGAATGGCATGTATGACTCTGGATATTATAACAAGATTTTGAAACTCAAATAATTCTTACGAGACGTATAGGCATGCGCTTCGCGCGTGGTCATGCCACGCGCTTCGTGCATGACTATGGCACGATATGTTCTTTCTAGTATGCTAAAAAAACAATTTTTTAGAGTAAAGATATGCTAAAAAAAACAACATTGCAGAGAGTAAAGAATAAACTTACAATTTATAGATATGGTAGAGGTGGTTCCTATATAAAATTGTATAAACTGGTAAATACGCCTGGAAAGGTCGAAGTGGAGAAGAACTTCAAATCATAATGCTTCCCATTCCTATTCACAAACCCTAGGCGTCATCGAAACTCGCAAATTACAAACCGTCGAGAAAATTAAAACTGAGGAGCCTGAAGCTTTGAAATATTCCCAAAGTTTAACAACTAAACAATAAGAAAGAACTAAAAATAAATGACTAACCATACAATATTTACTAATTAACGTGCATTAATTTCTTTATTAACAAACATTAATTAAAATTGCAACGTACATTAATTTACTATTAAATATCTCATTAGTTTTCTCCTTTTCTATGTATGCGCTCGTATATAAATATATATTATATGTATAGACACACACTTGTTTCCAATAAACTTTATTTTCAATTTAAATTATAATTATATTAAGTTACTAATTTCATATTAATTAATTAATCAATCAATTGTTTTGCGACTACAATTTATGGTTAAAAATATCAAATGAACAAACTTTTAGGATTTTAATTTTTTAAATATTCTATTTAAATGTTAAGTTTTGATAATATATATAGAGAAGCGGTTAAAATTTGTAATGAAAGCCTATTTACAGATCCTCTTCTTGAGTGATATTAGCGGGGTAATTTGAATTTGTTGAAAAAGTTTGTTATATCCTAATTTAAATGACATTGAATGTCTAATTTATTAGGGAGATTATGTTAAATAACAATTTAGTATATTTTAATATTCATACATAAGGATTTTGGGAAGTTCATAGTCGGACCAAAACTTTGCGCTTCAAAGAGAATTATTAACAAAAGATAATGATATAAATACATATTATATGTATAGACATACACTTTGTTTCCAATAAACTTTATTTTCAATTTTAATTATAATTAATTTAAGTTACTAATTTCATATTAATTAATTAATCAATCAAATAATCAATTGTTTTGCGACTACAATTTGTGGTTGAAAATTTCAAATGAACAAACTTTTAGGATTTTAATTTTTTTAAATATTCTGTCTACTATTAAGTTTTGATAATACATATAGGGAAGTGGTTAAAATTTGTAATGAAATCCTATTTACATATCCTCTTTTTGAGCGATATTAGCGGGGTGATTTGAATTTGTTGAAAAAGTTTATTGCATCCTAATATAAATGAAATAAATGTCTAATTTATTGGGAAGATTAGGTTAAATATCAATTTAGTATATTTTAAAATTCATACATAAGGGCATTTTGGGAAGTTCATGGTCGGACCAAAACTTTGAGCTTCCAAGAGAATTATTAATAAAGATTTTCATTTTATTTGCCATATAAGCTCGCAACAAACACCATCTTCCTTTTTCTCATTATAAAAAGAATACGATGAGAAATGGCTCATCATACAAACTTTAAGCATGCTTACTAATAGTTTCAAAATTGATCAAAATAATCTATCATATGTAGAACATGATCTCTAGTTGATTTTAACTATTTGTACCGGTATCGAACATACAATGTTGTGAACTCTTAACAAAGGTCTTTTTGAAAGAAAAAAAACCACTACAAAAATCACTAACTTAACAAATTTGTTGTATTAATAGTGCACTAACTGTAAAATACAATTATTTTTTTTGTGTTTTTTATCAGCAATAATAGGTGGGTTGATGTCAGTATTAGACAATAGTCATACATGACTAATAAGCTGTCTTTCTTAAAATTAACACAGGAATATCCTACCATATAAAACCTGGATCCGCTTAGACGAATTCAATTCCCTTTCGTATGTGGAGATATAACCACGTTTTCTTTTATGGCAACCTTGCAATTTACTTTGGATTTATCTCTACCCTTGAGTTGTCCATTGAAATTCAAGTGCTTTAGTGTCATTATATTTATAGAGCTTTATATTTCCAAATACTGCATATAATTTTAGTGGTCATTTATATTATTAATTCATATTATTATAACCAATTATTTTTTACTATAGCTTCTTTAATTGGTAACAAATAAGCACTATAATATATTATTTTTAATTGCAATATATTTATAATTGTTTAACTCCAACACAAATTATGAAATTATTATTTGGTTAATTATATAAAGCATGTATGATTTGTAGTAATTTTAATACAAACCACATTATGAAATTATAATGCAAATTTCATATGCATGCACGTATGGAAATTATTAATTGCAAAGGTTTATTATAGGTGATCTCATGTTTTTTTCCTCTTTTACTACATTCCTATTTGGAAATGGAATGATACAACATGAATAGAAAAATGAAAACAACCATACATGCGATGCCTTCAGCTAATGACCAACCTCCAATGATAAAGTCATTCAACATATACTCATCGTGTAAACATCAATAGCGATATTCGACCTAAAACTAAACGATCCTTAAAGTCATTTTCAGACAATCCAAGGGAATTCAATTCAGGTAACCATGAACATAGCTGCATGACACATCGTCAACAAAAACGTCTTATCCTTCGGAAAGTCCAAGGGAATTCAATTTAGGTAACTGTGAACATAGCTGCATGACACATCGTCAACAAAAACGTCTTCATCCTTCGGAAAGTCCTTTACTATCTTTCGGTTCGAGCTCAATGCCTCAATCTTACTTTCCTTCTATCGTGAATTCTAATATACTTTCATCTGTTCATGCCTCAGGAAACACCAACCAAACCAACTAGACATGTGTTTTATGATTTGGTGTATTTGACAACCTTTGTCATTCCGCTTCTTTTCAAAAACAACTACTATTAATTTTTTTGTACGAAATTCAATCATCATTCACCTTACGTGCCATTTAATAATGCCTTTACTGTTTTCCTCTTTACCCTATTGCTCCGTTTAGGTTGTGAACTAACATTGACCACTGTTTTGCGATACTTCGATACGTCCATTGTTTTGTAAAATGAGCATTCAATAAAATAATTAATTAAACATTATTTTCAATTATTTTTCCACTTAAAAATATATGAATGAAATTTTAGGAAAATAACAAAAAGCAAGCGTTGGGAAATTGTAATTATGTTTCTATTTCTTAGACATGTTTGCAATTTTTCAACAATTCGATGAATGTACTGAAATGTGATGACATAAATGGAATTAAACATCTCTACTATAACATGTAGTAAGAATATATTAATCTTGATGACATAGATGACGTAGATGAAGTAACATCTCTATTCAAGCTTCGTTGTAATAATTTGACCGAACTCCCTCAATTCTCACAGTAGCACATTTCTCCATTTTATATCTGACCTGCAAAAGCAATAAACGAAGCTGCTTTAACTATATATAAAAACCATAATGTTTCAGGTTATTACCAATGTTACATAGGTAATACATTGGTAATAACAAATATTTGACAAATAACCAGTTATGTATCATACTGTCAGATAAGTACCTAATTTTTCCTTTTTTTACATTGATCCTAACCTCATGCAAGTTTGGCGTTTTTTCCCACTTGGGTGCATCTAGACAATTACAAGCCATCATATTCAATTATCATCACTAATATAGCAGAATAATTAGGTACATTTTCCATTTATTTAGTAGATTTAAGCCTAAGTTGATTTCACAAAGTTGTTGACAAACTATTTTTGCTATTTATTCTAAAGTGCTCTAAAGTCATGTAATAAATGCCTAAAGTCTTTGTTTATAATTACTATCTTTGCCTAAAATCATGTGCATCAACAGGTCAAATGCCAAAAGCTGACTCCTTGGAATATGGTTGATGCTACTTTGCTCTCTATCTGCAATGTTCTCCCATTCAGCTATTGCTTTAGTGTAATTTTAATTGTGCTCATAATAAAGACCTCAAGGTTTTAGGTTGTTGAATTTAGCTAAGTTTGTTTTACTTTGATTCATCTCCGCTTTGTTGGATATTGCACAATAACCCGTTCATGTAATTGTAATAAAGATGTTTTCTTCTGCCTGCTTGCTTTTGAGATAATATTTCACTCCTTCACATGTGTTTATTTTAGTCATGTTACTGTCCTTTGCAAGTTCTGATAAACGGAAAACATCACAACAATTGAGGGAAGAAGCAATTGTGAAATTTTGTGTTGTGAGGGAAGAAGCAATTGTGAAATTTTGCTTCGTTATGCTTAAAATGTAATATGATATTCCACGGTTTGCCTAAACTTCCATGAACACAAAGGAATGCGGTTTATTAAGGTCAACTATTTGAACTGTTGGGACAACCATGAATTGCTTTAGCTTCTATTTGGAAAATATGTTATTTTGATAATTCCCCTATGGTGCGTATTTAAATATCATGATGCACACCATGTGTCCAATCTTTAGGAAACACAGATTTTGCATTATTATGCAAATTTCAATATACTTTTCAACAATAATATTTCGGTACTAAAATGTTTATAATTAACATTCAAATAATTTTACCCTTTGGCTATTGTTTCATGTATATTTCATTGAGCAACTTTTCATTATCAATCACTGTAACATGCTTACTATAATTGACTGTAACTCACATATTTAACTTTCCCTTCATTTATTGTATACCCACATTATTTTCGCAACCCCGTGTGCGAAGCACGAGTACACACTTGTTGTTAAACTATGAACTATTTATCTTTATATGTATTATCACTTATGGTTTCTCTTTGAATGTTGTATACATGTTTTATACTTTCAAATCCTAAGATATAACAAGTATATACATTATTCTCTCTATTTATACATACATATTTTTTACATATATATCAAAAATCACTTTAGTTTTGTTTTAAATAGCATTTCTCATTTTAATTCCTTTAAAATGATTTGTTGAAAACTAGAAAAGAAATGGGAAATTACAAATACTTAATTCCTTGACTCCACAACGGGATCACAAAACATTGGCAATTGAGCCAATAATGACGGTGAAATAAAGATTGAGTAGCTGATTGGAAATTTGATGTCGTTCGAAGTTCAATTACATAAAATGAAGGAAAATAAGCCTATAGAAAAGAAATCTATAGCATTCAAAGCGAACAATTGGTATTGATTCAAGCAGTGAGGATGACGAAGAAATTGCTTTAATGACAAGGAATTTCAGAAATTTCTAAGATATAAAAGGAGAAATAATTTTCAGAGAAATAATCAAGGGAGTACGGGAAGAAACGATGGTAGATGTTATAACTTCAACAAACCAAGTCATAAAAAGAGAATGTGTCCATATCCAGATAAACTAAATCAACAAACAGACAATAGTAATGAAGAGCCAGAAACATTAGATGATTCAGATGCATCATCAAGTGATGAAGAGCTAGAAACCGGAAATTCAAATATGTGTTTCACATTTCAGAATTCAGAAAACATCAAAGAAATGGATCTAAAAACCAGGTACACCTTAATTAATTTTTTGGTTGATTTGGATGAATGGATGTTTTGTTTGTTTGCCTTGTTTGAATTTGAAATTTAAACTTTAAAATCCAAACTTAAACTTTAAAATTCAAATTTGAAATTTGAATTTTAAAATAATAATAAAATAAAAAATTAATTTTAGATGCTTATTAGGATTAATATTATTTCAGAAAATAATAAATATAAAATATAAAACATTAAATATAATAAAACAAAAGTCAAATCAACAAGTCTCTTGAAAATCAACATGTATGTTGACATACATAAGTCGACATGTCGACATATAGGCCAGAAAATGAAATTCAAATTTTGAATTTCAAGAGTTTGAACTTTCAAATGTCTCCAACTTTTCATCAACTCCCAAGGCCTGAAAAGGTGTCATTAATTTCAGAAAAGTTGTGCCCATTTAATCTCTATTTATTTATCTATTCAATCTAATTCTTTCTACCTCTCATTCCAATTTCAAACAACTTTCTTCATATTTATACTCTTCAAAAACAACTATTTAATGGCTTCCTCAAGCACACATCAAATAATTAGATTAAATAGAAACACCAAAGGTTATCTCTACAATGACAAAGAAGCAATCAATACCTATGTTGACTACTTAGCAAACACAAAAGTCAATACGGGAGCTTTTGTCATCTTTGAGAATTTTCCATCTTACGATCTTCCTTCTCTTTTCAATCAAAATGAAGTTTTAAGCTTAGTTGATGCTCTGGATAACAATGAAGTATGTTATCCGAAACTCGTCAAAATGTTCTATGTAAATTTGAATCGTGGCTTTTACGAAGGAGATGAAAATCAAGTATGGAGTAGCGTAAAAGGCACTCAAATCGTTTTGGATTGTGAAATTTTGGGCACTATCTTAAATTCTAAGTGTACAGGCTCGGATATTTCGGATTTCGAAATTGATGAAATAGATTTGGAAACCTTTCATCACATATTTGAAATGACGATCATTTAGAATTCATAATCGCTTTTTCCGCCCAAAAGCAAGAATCATCAACCTCTTCCTTCAACTTACCATCACTCCTTGTTCCGAAAATTTCAACAACCTTACCCTTAAAGTTCAAAAAGCTTTCTTTGCTATTCCTAGAGTTTATGATATTAATTAGGCCGATATGATTTTAAAAGAATTTAGGTCCAAAGAAACGTCCACAAGAGAAATTACTCTTTATTACAGAGTTTATCTTACTCGATTTTTTAAATATTTTTGAGTGTATATTAAAGGAGAAGAATTTGTGTCAAGAAAGATATTTAACTCGACAATTATGCATCGAGGAAGGAGAAACCTCTTTGGAAAGTAAAGAGTGTCCATCTAATACTAGAACTATATCCAAAGAAATGCTTGTCCAAAATCAAGTCAAGTTAGCCAAGAACCAAAAAAAAATCAAATAGACTCTTACCCATATGTCTAAGTTCATTCGCAAAATAGGAAGAAAACTTGGAATATCATCTTCCTCATCATCATCCACTGAAATCTAAGCTTATCTAGTTTATGTTACCTTTTGTATTTGCTTGTATTTGCTTTCGAGTCTCGTATTTAGTATCTTGAATTAGTTGAATGTATTTGCTTTCAAGAAGTAATGGATGATGTTTATTTCTGTCAAAACAGTCTTTAATTTATAGTAAAAACATATTAGAATTAAATAAATTAAAATAATATAATAAGAATTAAGTAAAAATTGAAAATTTCCAAAAAAATACTAAAGTATGTCAATAAACATTCTTCATCATGTCGACACATAACTGCCAGTTTTTCAAACTTGTTCAAAATTTAAATTTTAAATAACCAACTACTGTCTATTCAATTCTCACGAATTCCAGACCTTATAAATACTTATTTCTTCCATAAAAAATTATTCTAACTTTTCTCCTTCTTCTCTATTCATTTCTTTTCTATAATATCAAATTATGGCAAATCCTATTCACAGTTTGAGTGAGATTCTTGAAGAAACATTGAATTCATTCAAGAATATCTATCTATAATACTATGAAATGAGTGTCATCTCAAATTGAGTCAAATAAAGATATTTGAACATCAAGAGAAGCACTTTGATACCATCCGTTGGCTAATATCTTCTCTTTTCAGAGACGAAGACAACAAACTTGCTAAAGCACCACCCACAAAAGAAGATGAAGATTGGGAAGTCATCAAGAAGGATCCAATCTTTGGAGGAGACAGATGGGTGGAAGCTCCAACAGATTTTTGAATTGTTTGGTATGATTTGATTGGTTTGTTTGACAGAGTTTGTCTGTAAATATTGCTTGGTTTGGATTGCTTGGATTTAAAACTTATATATGTATGGATTGAAATATTTGTAAATATTAACTATAATACTTGGATTAATGGATTTGTTTATACTTTTATAATTAGGATAATGAAGGCATGAATTTATAGGGAGTCATGTATATTAAGTACTTTAGTATAGAATCAAGTATTATAATCTTAGAATATTTAGATAGATATAGGTAATAGTATTTATGGTATAAATTTAGGGGGAGTACATTTGGAATTTCTTTTTTTTTATGACAAAGGGAGAGAAATTATAAAATAAGGATTAGTTAGGCTTAGTTTAAGGGAGAGTGTGCAGGATTCATGGTGAAAGGGTGAGTATTCAAAGGACCAGATCAAAAAGTATCAACATGTATGAATATTTATAAATCAAGGTTGTCATCGTCAAAAAGGTGGAGATTGTTAGAAAATGGAGTTTTAGTGACAACAACCTTATTTCAATTATTATTATTATTTGATTATAAAATATATACTAACATATCTATCTAGAATACATATACATATACATATACATATACATATATATATATATGCAGGGTTTGGATACAAGACTTAAATACTGAAGACTGTACAGTTTTAGAGTTCCAAGAGATTCAGGATTCAAAAGAGATTCAAGACTCATGAGTTATCAAGTTATCAAGATTTCAAGAGTTCGAGAAAAATATAGCAATTGAGTATAGTTTATATGTAAGACTCTAAATAGCACTCCAGTTTCAAATACTGAATTTCAAATTCTGATTTTCAAATTCTATCCTGATTTTCAAATTCTATCCTGATTTTAAATTATTTCAAACTATTATCTTACTTATGATTTAAAACATATATGTTTATAAAGTTTTAATATATATATATATAAGTTTATAATATATATACATATATAAATAGTTTTTATAGTTTTAAATCTTGTATCTTTATAAATATGTTTATATAATATATTACTATGTTTCCATATTATTTTACACTTTAGAATATTCATTTAAATTATTAATCTTTGATTCGAGAATTTCTAAAATAATATATATGTTTAAACACTTGAAAAATAGTTTTTAAAAATCAAAATATAAGACATATGTCGACATACATTTTTGACTATGTCGACATACAACTGTCATGATTTCAATTTTCAAAGGAAGTTTTTTTCCACTATTTGTAACGTTTTTGAAACATGGCAACCATTGGTACATTATAAATAGGGGTTAATTTCGAACTTTTTAATCGTTCTTCTTCTCCATCTTCACCCCTTTACATACCATAATTAACATACACCATTTTCTTGATTTCTACACTTACACTTTGCTGATTTCTACTAAATTATATAAAACTTCTTCTCTTCTCAATCTCTATCTACTGCTAACAATTTGGAAGTGCTATTGAAGAGTTATAGGGCTACGATAATCATTTGGTAATTTTTTGGGAAAGGTCGTGTTCCTTGTAGCCCCGATATCATGGAAAGGGAGCGGTGTTAAGCTTGTAGCTGTGAAATCAAAGGTGTTTGGAGTGGTGTTAACCTTGTAGCCGTGAAATCAAGGGGTTGTACATGTATATTGATAATAATAAAACTCTGCGCAATCCAGCATTGTGTATCCGGTGCGTTCTTTCCTTTACTGCATTTAATACTAACTTATATTTGATTTTGTGTTTGTGATCATCTCTGGTGTGATAATCGTTGTGTGATTCATATAGTAGATCAAATAAGTTGAAGATTTTTCATAAATTCCTTACAAACACTATTCACCCCCTCTAGTGTTTGTTTTTCCTTAAGATCCACATTTCGCATTCCCTAACATTCAACAAAAAGAAGTGATTACTACTTCAAATCCGTTAGAATACTTCATATGGTCCATCTCAAACACAATGTGACACCCTTAAGTCCCACATCGTGAAAGCCTGTGTGAAGTGGGTACTTATATAGTAGAGCCCATCTCTTACTAACGCCGAGGCCTTTTGAGGAACAAAACTCCACACCTATACGATGGCTAAGTTGGGGACAATATCTTGCATGAATGGAGGTGCGGGTTGTTACAGTGGTATCAGAGAAAATACCCAGCCGGAATTGTGGCTCATGTGTGGATCACAGCGCCGGGTGAGGTGTTTGTGAGCCAACGAGGACGTTGGACTCTGTAGGAGGGGAGAATGTAACACCCCTAAGTCCCACATCGTGGAAGCCTGTGTGAAGTGGGTACTTACTTATATAGTAGATCCCATCTCTTACTAACGCCGAGGCCTTTTGAGGAACAAAACCCCACACCTATACGGTGGCTAAGTTGGGGACAATATCTTGCATGAACGGAGGTGCGAATTGTTACACACAATCAATAAACCATAGTAAATATGTTTCCGTAATTATCGATGATTTATCAAGACTTATGTAACACCCCGTGTATTCTATAACAGTGAAATTCACAAATTAAAGTATAATTAATTTCAAATCAAAGAACTAAGGGAAACGGGATGCGCCATTGCGTTCGTCTCGGAAAAATACGCGAAATAGAGTCCGAGTTTTCGAAAATCGGAGTCCGTATGACCAAGATATGTCCTCCAGAAGTTTCAGAATTCAGTTTAAAATTCAAACAGACAAAAACAGATCATAAAAACAAATTTAAAATTCAAAATCGGGACCAATTGGCCAAGGCGGGAAAATCCCCGCCTAAGGCACCTAGGTCGACTTGGCAGTCGACCTGGGTAACCCGTGTCAACTGCCAAGTCGACACGGTGTCGACTGGGGTGTCGACCTGGCCCCTGAACCAGGTCGAACCCAGCCCACCCTGGCTGGCTTGGTCTGTGTTTGGTCGATTTTCTGAGCCTTGCCTTGTCACTAGGGCTAGGTGTCAGCTCCTGGTTGGTCTCTCCTTCAAACGAACGGCTATTATTAAACCAAGCTCCATCGACGGTCTAAATCAGCTTGCAAACATTATAAAAAGGACCTAAGACCTAGCCTAAATCATACTATTTCATTTTAGCCTCATGCAGCCGCCATTAAACCTAGAACTCTAAATTTAAAATACAAAGAACAAAAGTATAGAAGACGAAGGACGATTCTTGAAGGCTACAACTAGAAGCTACAACAACTACGACGCTTTAGACAACGAATTTGGGGCTATTTCATTTGGGATTTTTATTTGGATTATTTGCTTCATATTGTAAGTTCTATGTCACTTTTTAGGCAAAAACGCTAAAATAACATGGACATGCCATGAATTGAAACCGGATTTAGGAACTATTATTAATCCATGTTTATATTGTTTAACTTTGAATCATAATTTGGGAATATTGCTATGTCAATGTTGCAAGTTAAACTTATCATGATTTTGATGTTGTTATGAATCACTTGGGCTTAATTGTATGGCAAGTTGGATTAGTACATGTCCATGGAATCACTATGTTTATTGAAATCTTTATGTTGGTTAAACCATGCCTATGATGCTAATTAAACCATGTCTATGATGTTGATGGAACTATGCCCATGATGTTAATATACCTATCGTGTTAATGACAAATTGGGAATTGCTAGGTTATGATGAAAAGTTGGAATCATTATGTTTATAATGCTAGATGAGAATCATTATGTTAAAAATACTAAAGTGGAATCCACTATGCCTAGTAGAATTACCATGCCTTTAATGTTTCATGTTTCTAATAAAATTATTATTATGCCCGCAATGATTATTATGCCTATGATGAAATCATCATGTTAAACTAAGTTGGAACCATTACTATGCCAAGTTATCATCATGCTAGTATTGAAACCATGTGATATGTTATAGCCTGTTTATTATGCAAGTGATGTTGGAATTGTCACATACGCCTATCACATGTTTGGTGTTATTCCCCTTTATCTCTTGAATTGTTTATGCTTGTGAACGAAGTACGTTTATATACGTTGGGGATACGATTGTGTAGAATAGGCAAAACTTGAATTAATTGTAATCATAAACCGTGAAATTTGGCATAAGTAGACCTTGAAATATGGCACGAAAACTTGACTTGAACATGCCATAACTTGACATGAAACATGCCTTAGTTGGGCACGAAGTTGACATATGAACATGGTATGGAAATAGCACGAATTTGCTAAGAACATGGGCATGACTTTAGAAAACAAGAAAGTGGCCAACTCGAGGTTGGGTTGAGTTTGTAGTGTAAATCTGCCCGGAACCACCCGGCAAATCCAGTTGCTACAAACAATAAGATCCAATGTGGGTAGTTGGTCACATCGCGCTTGAAACCCGAGGTTGGGTTGAGTTCGTAGCGTAAACCTACCCGGAACCACCCGGCAAATCCTGTGGCTACGAACAACAGGATCCAATGTGTGGTTCGGTGCATTAACGAATCAATTAATGCCAATTAGGGTTAAGTCATGAACATGAAAAGACAACTTAACCAACTTGAAGGGCTAAGTCATGAACTGGAAACGACAACACTTAGCCAACTTGACACGACACGTAGGCGGGTTAAGTCGCGAACTTAAATGACATACTTAACCACCTTGACATGACTAGACTGGAAAAGGATTAAGTCACGAATTACATGACTTAATCGGTTAGGCGGGTTAGGTCACGAATTACATGACCTAATCTGTTAGGCAAAACCCTAGACACGACCCTTTTCAGCAGTAACCCTCTAGATGTATCAAGGTACCCTGGGGCTAGGCCGGGTGGGGCACGATTACTGGGCTGATTGTAAGAGGTGAACGACGGCAGTGGGGTACGCCAGTGTAGGTTCGGTGGACTACGGTCGTGCACGTATTCCGGGGCAGACACTGGGTATCAGTAGATTTATCTGTGCATCTTGAATCGTGTCAGGGGTTGACACCCTAGGGCTGATACACCCGAAGGTGGACCCAACACAAGCGACTACATTCGTGATTAGCCGTATGACACGGACACTTGACGAGCTAGAACTTGTAGGGAGCCGATCGACTAGATAAGCGCTCCGTAGGACCCCGTACTTGGGTCAGACCCCGTTTCAGGGTCATTTCATGATATTGGGCCGTGGGATTTATTTCGTGATTAACTTGTGACCTGGGCTTAGTATACTAGTACAGTTGATGCAACGAATCTTGAACATATGATGCTTTATTTGACTTGTCTTGACTTATCATGATCACCTTAGTCTATCTTATCCACCTTGACCCCATTCTTAAGTTTAGTTCCAGTTCATACATGACATGTTGTTTTAAACCGTTTTTACACTGAAAGTCACTAGGACTTACTTAGTCTTTATGACTGACCCTTTTCCTTTCGCCTCTTTTTCTTTCGTTTCTCCCCCCAGGTTCTCAGGGAGGGAATACCGCAGCCTGACCAGTTTTCACTTCCAGCTTGAAGAGAAAGAATGTATTGCTTGGATCTTTTCCGTTTTAGACTATGGCTTTGGACAACAATTATGGGACTTATGCAGTTTATTTATGTTTTCTTTATGCTTCTTTAAATAAGATAATCAAGACAGTTATGAAGATGTTATGTTATTGGAAGAATTGTAAGACAATTTTGGCATGGTTCGTGTAACACGTATTTTGATGAAATAAAAGTTGTTGTTTTCCGCTGTTCAAAAACATGTGTTATTATATCTGTCTTGTATATCTGTGACTTATACTTATAAACCTCCACCAAAATTAGGGCATTCCCTTTTAGAGTGACCCTAACGGAGGTGGGGTGTTTCACTTGGTATCAGAGCATAGGTTTATCAGATAAGATAAAAAGTTTTGAAAATTTATTTTCAAAAGAAAATTTAAAGAAGCATTTTTAAAAGATAAAATATTATATTTTAAAAAAGGCAAAGTCCCCCAAAGCCATAGGTACTATCTTTTGCCCTTCGTTTTGAATCTATCCTTTTTGTTTCAACATGTCCGAAGAACTTAACTTGCCAGAGGGTATACCCATACCTGGTTGGTTTAGACGATTCTTAGAAGCAAGGGCCACTCAGCCAGGTCCCACCGTTCCTCCTCCCCCAGCTGCAGGAAATCAACCAGCTGCAGCAGCACCTCTTCCTCCACCTCCTCCGCGAGGAAATACCTTTGCTAAGATATGTAAAGATTTTAAAGCTATGGGAGGAAAGGACTTTCATGGAACTGAGTCCTTCGTGGCAGCTAGGAATTGGTTAAAGGAAACCGAGGACTTATTCATCATCTTTGAGGTAGAAGATAGGCAGAAGGTACAACTGGCAGTATGGCTACTTAAAGGCGAGGCTTCCTACTGGTGGGAAGTCACCAATGCAGAAAGACCAGTGGAAACATGGGAGGACTTTAGGGCAAGGTTTGAGGCTAGATTTCTCTCAGAAGCTGAAAGGAGTCTTCAGTTGGAAAATTTCTTATTTCTTAAGCAAGGGAACATGACAGTCAAAGAATATGTTAATCTGTTCGATGAGCTGGCTAGGTTCGGACTGGACCTAGTCAACACCCCGCACAAGAAGGCTCTCCGCTTTGTCAAGGGGCTGAATGAGCCATTACACAGTTTGGCCATGACCCATATACCCATGGGAGCTACGTATGAAAGGTTGGTGCAGATGGCATTGTTGAACAAAGAAGATAAGGGCAAGAAGGAGACAAAGGCAGAAAACTCTCAAGAGAAGAAAGAGGTCAAGCCCAACGATTCTCAGAATAAGAAGGTAGACTCCAAGAAAGGAGGCAAGAACGACAACTCACGTGATAAAAGGAAATGCAATTTCTGTGGTACGGAAGGGCACATAGCCAAGGATTGTAGAAAGAGGAAGAGAAAGCAAGGTGAATGTTTTCATTGTGGAGAGACTGGACACATCAGCAAAGACTGCCCTAAGAAGCAGACCGGACC
Organism: Allium sativum; assembly: GCA_030737875.1. Classification (NCBI taxonomy): domain Eukaryota; kingdom Viridiplantae; phylum Streptophyta; class Magnoliopsida; order Asparagales; family Amaryllidaceae; genus Allium; species Allium sativum. Next base: position 105,645,070 of record CM060911.1, on the reverse strand, counting down.
TTCTGGGGGTACATCGTTAACTTCTTCTAGATACTTTGTTTTATCTTGTTTCTCTCCTCGATCCTATCTTGAGAACCATAGGTAGAATCTTTTTGGATGTAAACATGTAATTGAAACATGTTATGATTGCGAAATGGTTGCAAGTGGTCGCAAGTGGTTGCTCGTGGATGCATGAATACACATTAGGCACTAGATCGGCTCAGACACATTTTCATGTTGCATATGCATAAATGTATTTATTCGTATATGGATGAAGTTTAGTGTGTTGTCATATGGATATTGCATTTATGTATGAATGGTTGTGCACTCATGTAGAATCATGAATAGGAAAATTTGCATACATAATGGATTCATGGCACTTACATAATTCGCATTAAGGAGGTCAACTGAATCAGTAGACCGCCTGATTTTGCATTAGATAAGTACATGCACACACCCACTTCGCATATGATCATGAAGCATTAGAAGTCTTTTAAGAACAATGGATGCTCGTGTTTGATGGATGAGTAGATGGACGTTTGGATGATAGGATATACATTCTTCCTAAAGATTTCGGGGACGAAATCCTTTTAAGTGGGGGAGAATGTAACACCCCGTGTATTCTATAACAGTGAAATTCACAAATTAAAGTATAATTAATTTCAAATCAAAGAACTAAGGGAAACGGGATGCGCCATTGCGTTCGTCTCGGAAAAATACGCGAAATAGAGTCCGAGTTTTCGAAAATCGGAGTCCGTATGACCAAGATATGGCCTCCAAAAGTTTCATAATTCAGTTTAAAATTCAAACAGACGAAAACAGATTAGAAAAACAAATTTAAAATTCAAAATCTGGCCCAATTGGCCAAGGCGGGAAAATCCCCGCCCAAGGCACCCAGGTCGACTTGGCAGTCGACCTGCGGCTAGCCAGGTCGACTGGGCAGTCGACCTGGGTAACCCGTGTCGACTGCCAAGTCAACACGGTGTCGACTGGGGTGTCGACCTGGCCCCTGAGCCAGGTCGAACCCAGCCCACCCTGGCTGGCCTGGTCTGTGTTTGGTCGATTTTCTGAGCCTTGCCTTGTCACTTGGGCTAGGTGTCAGCTCCTGGTTGGTCTCTCCTTCAAACGAACGGCTATTATTAAACCAAGCTCCATCGACGGTCTAAATCAGCTTGCAAACACTATAAAAAGGACCTAAGACCTAGCCTAAATCATACTATTTCATTTTAGCCTTATGCAGCCGCCATTAAACCTTGAACTCTAAATTTAAAATACAAAGATAAAAAGTATAGAAGACAAAGGACGATTCTTGAAGGCTACAACTAGAAGCTACAACAACTGTGACACTTTAGACAACGAATTTGGGGCTATTTGATTTGAGATTTTTATTTGGATTATTTGCTTCATATTGTAAGTTCTATGTCACTTTTTAGGCAAAAACGCTAAAATAACATGGACATGCCATGAATTGAAACCGGATTTAGGAACTATTATTAATCCATGTTTATATTGTTTAACTTTGAATCATAATTTGGGAATATTGCTATGTCAATGTTGCAAGTTGAACTTATCGTGATTTTGATGTTGTTATGAATCACTTGGGCTTAATTGTATGGCAAGTTGGATTAATACATATCCATTGAATCACTATGTTTATTGAAATCTTTATGTTGGTTAAACCATGCCTATGATGCTAATTAAACCATGTCTATGATGTTGATGGAACTATGCCCATGATGTTAATATACCTATCGTGTTAATGACAAATTGGGAATTGCTAGTTTATGATGAAAAGTTGGAATCATTATGTTTATAATGCTAGATGAGAATCATTATGTTAAAAATGCTAATGTGGAATCCACTATGCCTAGTAGAATTACCATGCCTTTAATGTTTCATGTTTCTAATAAAATTATTATTATGCCCGCAATGATTATTATGCCTATGATGAAATCATCATGTTAAACTAAGTTGGAACCATTACTATGCCAAGTTATCATCATGCTAGTATTGAAACCATGTGATATGTTATAGCCTGTTTATTATGCAAGTGATGTTGGAATTGTCACATACGCCTATCACATGTTTGGTGTTATTCCCATTTATCTCTTGAATTGTTTATGCTTGTGAACGAAGTACGTTTATATACGTTGGGGATACGATTGGGTAGAATAGGCAAAACTTGAATTAATTATAATCATAAACCGTGAAATTTGACATAAGTAGACCATGAAATATGGCACGAAAACTTGACTTGAACATGCCATAACTTGACTTGAAACATGCCTTAGTTGGGCACGAAGTTGACATATGAACATGGTATGGAAATAGCACGAATCTGCTAAGAACATGGGCATGACTTTAGAAAACAAGAAAGTGGCCAACTCGAGGATGGGTTGAGTTTGTAGTGTAAATCTGCCTGGTACTGCCCGGCAAATCCAGTTGCTACAAACAATAGGATCCAATGTGGGTAGTTGGTCACATCGCACTTGAAACCCGAGGTTGGGTTGATTTCGTAGCGTAAACCTGCCCGGAACCGCCCGGCAAATCCAGTGGCTACGAACAACAGGATCCAATGTGAGTGGTTCGGTGCATTAACGAATCAATTAATGCCAATTAGGGTTAAGTCATGAACATGAAAAGACAACTTAACCAACTTGAAGGGCTAAGTCATGAACTGGAAATGACAACACTTAGCCAACTTGACACGACACGTAGGCGGGTTAAGTCGCAAACTTAAATGACATACTTAACCACCTTTACATGACTAGACTGGAAAAGGATTAAGTCACGAATTACATGACTTAATCGGTTAGGCGGGTTAGGTCACGAATTACATGACCTAATCTGTTAGGCGAAACCCTAGACACGACCCTTTTCAGCAGTAACCCTCTAGATGTATCAAGGTACCCTTGGGCTAGGCCGGGTGGGGCATGATTACTGGGCTGATTATAAGAGGTGAACGACGGTAGTGGGGTACGCCAGTGTAGGTTCGGTGGACTACGGTCGTGCACGTATTCCGGGGCAGACACTGGGTATCAGTAGATTTATCTGTGCATCTTGAATCGTGTCAGGGGTTGACACCCTAGGGCTGATACACCCAAAGGTGGACCCAGCACATGTGACTACATTCATGATTAGCCGTATGACACGGACACTTGACGAGCTAGAACTTGTAGGGAGCCGATCGACTAGATAAGCGCTCCGTAGGACCCCGTACTTGGGTCAGACCCCGTTTCAGGGTCATTTCATGATATTGGGCCGTGGGATTTATTTCGTGATTAACTTGTGACCTGGGCTTAGTATACTAGTACAGTTGATGCAACGAATCTTGAACATATGATGCTTTATTTGACTTGTCTTAACTTATCATGATCACCTTGGTCTATCTTGTCCACCTTGACCCCATTCTTAAGTTTAGTTCCAGTTCATACATGACATGTTGTTTTAAACCGTTTTTACACTGAAAGTCACTAGGACTTACTCAGTCTTTATGACTGACCCTTTTCCTTTCGCCTCCTTTTCTTTCGTTTCTCCCCCCCAGGTTCTCAAGGAGGGAATACCGCAGCCTGACCAGTTTTCACATCCAGCTTGAAGAGAAAGAATGTATTGCTTGGATCTTTTCCGTTTTGGACTATGGCTTTGGACAGCAATTATGGGACTTATGCAGTTTATTTATGTTTTCTTTATGCTTCTTTAAATAAGATAATCAAGACAGTTATGAAGATGTTATGTTTTTGGAAGAATTGTAAGACAATTTTGGCATGGTTCGTGTAAAACGTATTTTGATGAAATAAAAATTATTGTTTTCCGATGTTCAAAAATATGTGTTATTATATCTGTCTTGTATATCTATGACTTATACTTATAAACCTCCACCAAAATTAGGGCATTCCCTTTTAGAGTGACCCTAACGGAGGTGGGGTGTTTCAATTTACTTGGACTCTTTTTCTCAAACCTAAAAGTGATGTTTCTGATCTATTTAAAAAATTTGCTAAAAGGATTCAAAATCTATTATCTTTAAAAATTAAAACCATACGTAGTGACCACTGTAGAAAATTTGAAAATGAAAATTTTGAGAATTTCTATAATATTAAGGGAATTACTCAAAAAAATTCATTTCCAAGAGCTGCATAACAAAGTGGAGTAGTTAAGCATAAAAATAGGACGATTCAAGTGTGTGCGAGAATATGCTTTCTAATAATAATTTACCAAAAAGATTTTGGGCAGAAGCAACTGCAACAGCTTGTTATATTTTAAATAGAATTTTAATAAGACCATTAACCAACAAAACTCCATACGAACTTTTTTATAATTAAAACCAAAGGTATCTTATTTTAGAATTTTTGGAAGTAAATGTTTTATTTTAAATACTAAAGAAAATCTAGATAAATTTGATCTTAAATCAGATAAAGGAATTTTTATTGAATATTTCAAATAAAAGTAAAGCATATAGAGTTTTTGATTTAAAGACTAATACTATTGAAGAAACTCTAAATGTATCTTTATAAAGATTTAAATAAAAAACATAATAAAGATGAATGTGATAATGATAATGATAATGAACTAAATGAAATAAATAATAAAATTAACCAATCCAATAAAAGAATTAGACTTTTAAGAGATCATCCTATAGAAAATATACTAAGAGATATTGAATTTGTAGTTAAAACTAGAAATCTATTAAATAACATGAGTAGTATAGCTTTTATATCAACTATTGAACCTAAAATTTCAAAGAAAGCATAGTATGATAATTCATGGATACTTGATGTGCAAGAGGAATTGAATCAATTCACTAAAAATGATGTATGAGAACTTATTCCTAGACCAGAGGATAAAACAATAATGAGAACTAAATGGGTTTATAAAAATAAAATGAATGAACATGGTGATGTCGCTAGAAATAAAACATGATTAGTTGCTCAAGGATATTGTCAAGAAGAAGGAAAATATTATGATGAAACCTTTACCCCCGTAGCAAGATTAGAAACTATTATAGTTCTTCTTGCTTTCACTAATCATAATAATTTCAAACTATTTCAAATGGATGTAAAAAGTGCTTTTCTAAATGGATTCGTTTAAGAAGATGTTTATGTTGAACAACCCCCATTATTCGAGGATGAAAATTTCCAAAACTACGTTTATAAATTAAAGAAAGGCTAATATGGATTAAAACAAGCTCCTAGATACCGGTATGTTAGATTAAGATCTTATTTGTCACAAACAAATTTTGAAATTGATAAAGTAGATAATACACTATTTATTAACAGAAACGAAAATGATATTCAATTAGTACAAATCTATGTATACGATATTACTTTTGGTTCAACAAATAATACAATGAATTAAAAAATTTATGAAATTATGACGTATGAATTTGAATGAGTCATATAGGAGAACTCGCTTTCTTTTTAGGATTACAAATAAGACAATTAGATAATGGAATATTTATTAATCAAGAAAATTATGTTTGGCATTTAATTAATAAATTCAATATTGATCTTATTTAAACTCTTCACTTCGATTTTTTTTTTCTCTTCCCACTCATTTTCTCTGTAATAAATTTTTTGAAACAAATAAACGATGGCTTCCACTTCAGATAACAACCAAACCAGCTCCTTTTCGTTTCCTATGCCTACTCCTGGCCCGTTTCAACAATATACTCTGGCAAGGGCTATCAAATTAGAGGAATCTTTGAAAGATACCTTGCAATTGCTCACTGAAATACAACTTCGGATGGAAAAAGAGCAAGAAAAGCAAGTGTAGATTGTTAGGAATCTTCAGAATTACATAATGGATAACCAAAATAATATAATTATTATTGAAGATGATTCCTCCAATATTCAAATCCATATGGAAGAAGATGAAGAAGAAGATCAAGAAATGGAAGAAGATGATCAAGTTATTTGTGTTGGTGAGGATTGTTTTGATAAGGAAGAAAATGTGATTGAACAAAATAGAGAATTCTGCCTCTATTACCCAAATTGTCCCATTCACAAGTCCTTAGTTATCAAAAACAATTAATAGTGAGGTATCGTATATTAGTGTATTCGCTATTGTACATTAAATGTTCTTATATATTTGTGACAACAATTCACAATAATAGAAGTTTGTATTCATTTATAGTAGTTTCCTAGTTTATTTACTCAGGAATAGTATTAGAAATTAGGATTTGTTCTAGATTAGATTAGTTTAGCAAATAGAATCATATTAGTCTTAGTTTTAGAACTTATTCCTAATTTTAGGGGGACTATTATTGCCTAATTAGGAACATATAATTTTAGTTGATGATAAAGGGGAAGAATTATAAAATAGAGCTTGGAATAAGGGGGAGTTAGCAGTTGTAGAAGGAGTTAATTGAGTAAGGGGAGTAATTGGAGAATCAAGACATCAGGTATGAATATTTCATAAACCATGGTTCTCATCATCAAAAAAGGGGAGACTACTAGGGATTGAGATGTTGATGATGATGGTTTTGATGACAACAAACTTGTTTCGATTATTATTGTTACAAAATATATACTAACATTATTATCTAGAACATATACATACAGGAAAATCTACGGAGGTACTGATTATTGAAGACTGTACAAATTAAAGGATAAAGATTTCAAAGTAGAAGATTTCAAGATATAAGACTCATGAGTATAAAGAATTCAGGAGTTGAAGAAATATAAAGTAATTGTGTCTAGATATTTTGTTAAAACTCAGGATAACACTAAATTTTGGTTTCAAACTTTTTCTCTCTATTTTAAAATGATTTCAAAATTACTTCCTTGTTTTTAAATCTATTTTCAAAATAATTTCAAAATTACTTCCTTATTTTGAATCTATATACCTTTGTTCTTAAATTTATTTTAACTTCGAAAATTTATTTTAAGTCCTATTTTAAAAATTATACTTTGTTTTTTTAACTCCTAATTCAAATATTTCTTACTTATATATTTAATACTAATTTTATCATAATTAATTATGTTTTCAATTACCTTACTTATTAATTTCTAAAACATTTCTTATATTTATAGCTTTATATATATATACTTTTATATCATTTTATATTTAGTTTTTAATCATTTTTTAATATATATTTTTACTTGAAAAACTCTATTTTAATGTAAAGGAATATAGTTTGTTTTAACTCAACAATCATCATAACTTATTTAAATGTTATTTGGTTTAAATTCAAATATCATGTTTTTGAAAAATTCCCTAAGGGATGTCAATATATATAAAAAAAGATATGTCGACATGTATGCCATTGACTTTTATTTCATATTTTGAAAATTTGTGTCTTTTGAATTAGAAACTATTCTGAAATGTTTCGACTGTTGGTGGACTATAAATAGGCTTCTAAATTGAATTTTTTAACTAACTTTTCATTATCTTCTTCCTTTCTTCTCTCCATTATTCTTCTTAAATTCTTAATATCTATACTTATACTCTACCGATTTTCAAAGAGAATTACATCATTCTCTTCCTTTTTCAATTCTCCTTCAAACTCTCTCTGAAATTCAAGTGCTACTCAAGAGTTATAGCCTATTTGTAATCAAAGATCATAAGATAAAGTCTATCGAGTCAATACTTCAAAACTAATACTGAGAAAGGTATGATTGTAGCCTAGAAATCAACTATGTGTGATTGTATCCCGGAAATCAATTGGGTGTTGGTTGTGGCTCGGAAATCAACTGGGTCACATTGTGCTTTGAAAATCATATGGGTTGTTCTCTTGTAGCCTTGAAATCAAGGATTGTAATATTGGGTATTATTTGAACAGAAATCCACATTAACCCTACGTTGTATGGGTCTGGATGTAGTGTAACTCTGAACCAGTATAAAATCTCAGTGTGTGCTTTCCCTTTACTGCTTTTTATTTTTATTTTCTGCATTTGGGATTGATTCTGTGATTATTGATATCTGTGATTTGCATAATATTATGTAAACATAAAAATATTTTAAGAAACTAATAAAATCCATAAAATATTATTCACCCCCTCCGGTGTTTAGTTTGTCTTAAGATCCTAAATCTGCATCCCCAATACTGGTATCAGAGCATTGGTTTCCAAAGTTGTCATAATCTGAATTTTTGAAAAGTTTAAATGGCAATTTTTGAATATTTTTATAACATAGAGTCAAAAATGTACATTTCATCATTGCTCCATAAGTATGCGTTTAATTTTATTAAAAAAACTCAATTTATCTATGGAATCGGTTGAGACGACCCTAAACCCCATACAGATGGTGGCAAGGGTAATCCGTGGAATATAACACATAAACAGATAATAGCAGAAAAGAATTAAATAAATACACCAGATAATGAACAATAGAATATACTGGATAAAAGTAATCAACAGAGTTTGTAACGACCTGCATTCTACGCATCAGAAGATCGTATCTTTTTCTTAGTAAGTCGTATGGTCGTGTTCTTTTGGGAAACGACTAGTAGGGTCATTTCCCATGTTCATGATTTTTATCGATTTTTAAATGACCGTTTTGCCCCTAGTTGTACTTGTTTTGACCATAACTTTTGACTAGAAATGAATTTTAACCTGAAACCACTTCCCTTGGATCCGGATGATGGTTTACAATTCCGTAGAGTGGTCATATTAGCCAAACGGACTCACCGTTTGGGAGATATGGCTGAAACAAGTTTCAGATGGTGAAAAACAACTTAATTGGGCTTAACCGGGTGATTAACAGCTAGGCCCAAAGGGGAATTTCGGGATTAGGAGTTTAAAAGGGCTGTTAGGGTTTGGAGAATACCTTTTTCTCATTTTTCAGCCGTCACTATTCATTCCTCTTAACCTAGCCATGGCCTCCACCCTCTAAATCTCTTCAAAACACCTCTTAATCACTTTCTAATTGAAGATTAGGCTTAGCAAACATCAAATCAAGGAGTATTAGCACGAGAACCGAGGTAGAGTTGCTGTGTAAGATTGGGAACAACGCCAAATCAGAGAATATTTCAGTTTTGGGGTTTTAGTGGTGGCAAAGGTGAGTGATTAGCTTGCTTTTACACTAATTACGGTTAATTATGGGTAATTAGTGAAGATTAGCGAATTTATACATTAATAAATTCTGGAAAAATTCCTAAAATTCTATAATGATGTTTTATGGCTCTGATAAAAATTTGGGCTAATTTGGATAAGTTTTGCTAATTGTATGCATAATCACGGTTAAGAAGGATTAAGGGGAAAACATGGGTTTCTGGGTATGTTTGATCTAAAGTATTTCATGTAAATGATGTTTTAATGTTTGTGATTGATTCTATATGTTGTTACTGCTGTTTGGAATGTTTTGTAATGTCATAGGAAGTTTAGAATGGTTGAAAACGCCGTCGTTCGGCGAAAATAGCTTGCTGAAAAAAGTTGCAGATTTTCAGAACCGGTTAGGAAGAACACCCGATCCGAACCGGATAGGAGGAGGAGATCCGATCCGAACCGGATAGAAGGAGGAGATCCGATCCGAACCGGATAGGAGGAGTAGATCCGATCCGAACCGAATAGAAGGAGGAGATCCGAACCGAACCGGGTAGGAGGAGACACCCGAACCGAACCGGATAGGAGGAGACACCCGAACCGAACCGGATAGGAGGAGGAGATCTGATCCGAACCGAATAGAAGGAGGAGATCCGAACCGAACCGGATAGGAGGAGACACCCGAACCGAACCGGATAGGAGGAGGAGATCCGACCCGAACCGGATAGAGGAGGAGACCCGAACCGAATCGGATAGGAGGAGGATGCCCGAACCGAACCGAATAGGAGGAAGAGACCCGAACCGAACCGAAGAAGACCATAACCCGAGATGCAAAGGTAGTCCAAATGGGAAGTTTGTACCAAGGATTCAGATGGGAATCAACGAGTTAACTTCATGATTGGGCTTTGCTGCGGGACGTGTGCTAAGGGGCTGTCGATGTCTGTAACTTTGGATCACTATGTATAGGGGGTACATGAACGGATTCAGGGCCACAGTGGTCTAGGTACGACTAAAAGAGCTATAGACCAATGAAGTGGGGTCATTTGTAAAGGTTTAGTCATGACTCCATGGGGTAAGCTTGGTGGTAGCAGTAGTTGTACAAGCCGAACTCCGTCACTACTTCGATGGGTCTAGTGGTTGAAAGCGGTATACATCGTATGCTTTATGCACTGAGTGACAGATGTGAGGATGGTTGCCATGATTGAATTGTTTGCTATCCCTATGACATGCACACCCCCACCCCCGTATTTCTTTACACCATATGTTGATGGCACCTTAGAGTATTGTACAGTATGTAGTGCTAACTCTTTGGTTGCAGGTCCAGGTTCAGGTATGGTTTAGTATACCTGTTATTGTTCTGTTTAGCTGCTTATCGCTTATACCAGACTTTTTGTCTGACCCAGAGTTTTATGTCTCTTCTTATTACTCTGGGTGCTCACACGAGCAGACTAGAGACAGGTTAGCTGGTGATGTACGGGTAGATGATCCGGAGACGAGCAGGAGGCTTCCACGTAATATATATATATAGTATTCTCCCTGTGTTGTCGAAGATCACTGCTTGGGCATTGGTGGTGCATCTTCCACTTTAGCTTTCTTTTGTTTAGAGACAGTAGATTTTGAAAAGTTGTAATAAGCTGTATTTGGATTTCCGCTGCTCTGATGTTGACATTTATTATTAGTTATCAGCTTATGCACTGTCTCACCTGTTTTATGTCAAGTATGTTATTATTATATTTTATTCCATGCGCTATGAGACATTCTACAGGTTTCTTGATTAGTTCATTCTCTTCTTTCTTTTCTTATGACGACCGTTCCGTGCCAGTTGGAGATGTGTACAGCGCACACTTGGAGGAAGTGTCGGTTGGTGCGGGGCGGGCCGTCACACTTGGTATCAGAGCTCTAGGTTGCGTAGTTAACCTAGGGAAATTATCAGGGAGAGATAATATACATATACGAGAGAGCGTATTTGTGGTTATTTTGGTTTTCAAAAGCTATATATATACTATTAGTAGTATAAGAATGAAGTCGTACTGCACTAGCACCACTATGGAATCGTTAATCGTTTCCTTTTTCAGATTGACGATGAGCCGAGATACTAGAGGTGCTGGTAGGGGAGCCAATAATGGGAATGCTACTGACATGAGGACGATGTTTACTGACCTCATGAGAGAGATGCTTAGAGATGTACGGAGGGCAGCTCCCAACGGTGGAAATGGTGGTGGTCCAATAGTGCAGGCGCCAAGAGTCGACTTCGCCAAGCTGAATAAGGATTATACTAGCCTTGGTGGGAAGCCGTTCCACGGAACGGAGTCGGCCACAGATGTTCAGGATTGGTTGGATAGTTGCGAACGTATCTTCGAGGATTTGGGTATCGAGGATGTGATGAAGAGAAAGCTAGCGTCCCGTCAGCTGCAAGGGCGGGCAATGAATTGGTGGAATGCTATAAAGGCAGCTACTCCCGAAGATCAGATTACTTGGGAGCAGTTTAAAGCTCGCTTTAGCGAGAAGTTCATTCCAGCTGCTCAGAAGTCAGTGCTGTTTAAGAAATTCTTGGAGCTCAAGCAGAATGGCAGAGTTGTCTCGGAGTACATTGCTGAATTCGACACTTTGTCAAAGTATGGGTTATCTCTTATTGATACTGCCGAGAAGAAGAATGAGAAATTCATAACTGGGTTAGATCAGTACTTAGGGGAAAGGCTTATTAACCACATCGATGAGACGTTTGAGTCGATTGTGGGGAAAGCATTAAGATCAGAGAGTCTCTACCCTAAGCCGAAGACTGAGGTTGCATCTGCAGATGAGCCAAAGCCACAAGCAAGTGGTGGAGGCAAGGGTGGTTCCCAGAATAAAAGAAAGCCGAGTCAGACTAAGGATGGCTAGAAGAAAAAGAATAAACAAGATGTTGAGTGCTTCAGCTGTGGTAAGAAGGGCCATTATGCTAGTAATTGCCGGCCAAGCCAGCGGATAGGAAGTGCTTCAACTGTGGCCAAATGGGACATCACAAGGACAAGTGTCCGCAACCCCCTAAAGAAAAGCAAATGGTGAAAGCATACGCCCTTAATGCTATTCCTTCTTCGTCGAATGCCCCAACTGCGGCGGAGAAGGGAAAGAATGTCGTCATTCAAGGTATGCTTTCTGTTTATGATGTTCCTGTTAGAGTTTTGTTTGATACCGGAGCTTCCAGTTCTTTCATATCTAGTGACCTGGTAGATAGGTTGGGATTGGAGCCCGAGATTGTCGATAGACCTTTAGTAGTGACGAACCCGATTGGTGGTTCTACTAGCCTTAGCATGATTTGTCGTAATGTGGTCTTATCGAGTCATGGATGCATGTTTGTTTGTAATTGCTTTGTTTTGGGCTTTACTGGGTTTGGCATTATTTTGGGAGTAGATTGGCTCCGAAGATATGGGGTGGTGGTAGACTGTGAGGGCTTTTTGGTGACAGCTAGAGCGGATGATGGGCGGAGGATAGTGTTTGGTGGTCTACCCAGTGAGGGGGTATTGGCTAGTTTTCTAAACTCCCTCGACATTACGCATAGTGAGTTGTCAGGTTTGCCCGTGGTTGGCCAGTATCCGGATGTTTTCGAAGAAGTGACCGGACTTCCACCACACCGAGAGATTGAGTTCCGTATTGATTTGGTAAAAGATGCCAGACATATAGTGATGCCACTTCGTCGTATGGCACCAAGGGAGCAGCGAGAGCTCGAGGTGCAAGTCAGCGATCTTTTGAAGAAGGGATTTATCAGAAGGAGTGTCTCTGAATGGGGAGCACCAGTTGTGTTTGCTACCAAGGCAGATGGTTCCCTTCGTTTGTGTGTAGACTACCGCAAGTTGAACAAGGTGACGAGGAAGAATAAGTATCCTCTCCCGCGGATAGATGATTTTTTCGATCAGTTGAGTGGCGCGAGAGTGTTCTCCCAGTTGGATCTCACGACAGGTTTTCATCAGCTTAGAGTGGAAGCTAAGAGTATAGCTAAGACGGCATTTCGAACGCCGTCTGGATTTTATGAATGGTTGGTTATGCCATTTGGGCTGACTAATGCCCCGGCATATTTTGTGGATCTTATGAATAGGGTATTCAGAGATCAGTTGAATAAGTCTGTTCTTGTGTTCGTGGATGATATTTTGGTTTACTCAAGGAACGAGGAAGAACACAAGGAACATTTGAGGACAGTGATGGAGGTGTTGAGGAAACACCAATTGAAAGCAAAGTTTTCTAAGTGTCACTTCTGGAGGAAGGAAGTGAGATTCTTGGGCCATGTTGTTTCAGAAAATGGTATCGCCGTGGATCCTGCTAAGGTGGCTACGGTGCAAGATTGGTCTACGCCCAAGAATGCAACAGACGTAAGAAGTTTCTTGGGATTAGCGGGATATTATCGTAAGTTTATCCAAGGCTTCTCCAAGATAGCAGCACCGTTGACTCAGTTGACAAAGAAGAATCAAGCTTTTGTTTGGAACGAAAGGTGCGAGGATGCATTCAAGAGTCTAAAAGAAAAGTTGACAAGTGCACCAGTGTTAGTCATTCCCAAGGGGAGTGAAGAGATGACGGTATATACAGATGCTTGTGGTACCGGACTAGGTGCTGTGTTGATGCAGGGTGGTAGGGTTGTAGCTTATGCAAGCAGGCAACTGAAACCGCATGAGAAGAGGTATCCTATCCATGATTTGGAATTGGCAGCGATCGTATTCGCATTGAAGATGTGGAGACATTATCTCTTGGGAGAAAGATTCGAGCTGTTTACTGATCATAAGTCGCTGAAGTATCTTTTCTCTCAAAAGGATTTGAATCTTCGTCAGCGAGGTGGTTAGAGTTCTTAGCTTCATATGATTTCGACATCGCATATACACCGGGAAAGGGCAATGCCGTAGCCGATGCGTTGAGTCGAAGACATGCCAGTTTAGGGGCTATGTTCCTTGAATGGAAGCAACTGGAGTATATCGCGGGGTTTGATTTCAGACCAAAGTGCGAATTGGACCCAGAAATGTTAGCAAGTTTGACGATCAGACCCACTTTAATTGAGCGGATCGGCTCTAGTTAGAGGGACGATCCTAACCTTTTGGAAATCATCTCCAAGTTAGAGATGGGTATCGATGAGGAGATGAGCAAGTATGGGCTTGATCAAGATGGATGGCTTAGAAAAAATGGAAAGCTCGTTGTACCCAATGTCAATGGATTGAGAGATGAAGTGCTTAGAGAATGTCATCACTCAAAACTGACTATACACCCCGGTGGTAATAAGATGTATCGAGACATGAGACAGACTTACTACTGGGAAGGAATGAAAAGAGACGTTGGGGAGTTTATATCCAAATGCATGAATTGCCAGCTAGTTAAAGCCGAGCAAAAGAAGCCTAGTGGGTTGTTACAGCCATTAGAAATTCCCGAATGGAAATGGGAGCAAGTCTCGATGGATTTCATTGATGGTTTACCAAGGACTAGATCGGGACATGATAGCATTTGGGTGATTGTGGACCGATTAACCAAAAGTGCAAGATTTATACCAGTCAGATCGACCAGAACGGCAGCTAAGTTAGCAGAATTGTATATGAAATGGGTAGTGAGATTCCATGGAGTACCTAAAAGCATTATGAGTGACCGAGACCCGTTGTTCACTAGTGGGTTTTGGAAGAGCTTACAAGAAGCTCTAGGGTCAGAGTTACATCTCAGTACCGCATATCATCCTCAGACCGACGGTCAGACGGAGAGGGTGAATCGTATTTTGGAAGATCTCTTGAGAGCATGTATATTGGATTTTGGTGGATCATGGGATGACCATTTGCATCTAGTAGAGTTTGCATATAATAATAGCTACCAATCCAGTATCGGTATGGCTCCGTTTGAAGCTTTGTACGGAAGACCATGCAACTCACCATCATGTTGGATAGAGACTGGCGAGAAGTTTATGCTTGGACCAGATGTGGTGAGGGAAACTTCAGATAAAATCAAGACCATTCAACAACGAATGAAGGCTGCCCAAGATAGGCAGAAGAGTTATGCCGATAAGAGGAGAAGAGACTTAAAATTCTCCGTTGGCGACTTGGTGTTTGTCAAGATTTCTCCGTTGAAGAGCGTAATACGATTTGGCAGGAGAGGAAAGTTGGCACCAAGATTCATTGGCCCATTCCCTGTTCTTGAACTAGTCGGGAATTTGGCATATAGAATTGACTTACCAGACAAGATGGCGGGAGTTCACAACGTATTTCATGTTTCCCAATTAAGGAAGTTTGTGCACGACCCTAATGTGGCTATTTCACCTGATCAGTTGGACGATATCGAGGTTGAACCTGAGGCGGTTGGGAACCGTAGGCCTATGCGTATCATTGGGAACGATACGAAGCAACTTCGAAGGAAGGCGGTGAAATTAGTCAAAGTCCAGTGGGGTGAGGATGAGAAAGACTGTACTTGGGAAACAGAGGAGGACATAAGGAAGAAGTATCCAGAACTCTTTGCCTGGTAAGATTTAATTAGCGATTTAGTTTTCCGCATGCTAGGTTATGTTTGTTTTGCTTGTTTTGCATGTTTGGTTGCTGTGAATGATTGTTAGGCATGCGGGATTCATTGTTTGTTTCTTTGTTAAGGAATTTCGGGGGCGAAATTTCTTAAGTGGGGGAGAATGTAACGACCTGCATTCTACGCATCAGAAGATCGTATCTTTTTCTTAGTAAGTCGTATGGTCGTGTTCTTTTGGGAAACGACTAGTAGGGTCATTTCCCATGTTCATGATTTTTGTCGATTTTTAAATGACCGTTTTGCCCCTAGTTGTACTTGTTTTGACCATAACTTTTGACTGGAAATGAATTTTAACCTGAAACCACTTCCCTTGGATCCGGATGATGGTTTACAATTCCGTAGAGTGGTCATATTAGCCAAACGGACTCACCGTTTGGGAGATATGGCTGAAACAAGTTTCAGATGGTGAAAAACAGCTTAATTGGGCTTAACCGGGTGATTAACAGCTAGGCCCAAAGGGGAATTTCGGGATTAGGAGTTTAAAAGGGCTGTTAGGGTTTGGAGAATACCTTTTTCTCATTTTTCAGCCGTCACTATTCATTCCTCTTAACCTAGCCATGGCCTCCACCCTCTAAATCTCTTCAAAACACCTCTTAATCACTTTCTAATTGAAGATTAGGCTTAGCAAACATCAAATCAAGGAGTATTAGCACGAGAACCAAGGTAGAGTTGCTGTGTAAGATTGGGAACAACGCCAAATCAGAGAATATTTCAGTTTTGGGGTTTTAGTGGTGGCAAAGGTGAGTGATTAGCTTGCTTTTACACTAATTACGGTTAATTATGGGTAATTAGTGAAGATTAGCGAATTTATACATTAATAAATTCTGGAAAAATTCCTAAAATTCTATAATGATGTTTTATGGCTCTGATAAAAATTTGGGCTAATTTGGATAAGTTTTGCTAATTGTATGCATAATCACGGTTAAGAAGGATTAAGGGGAAAACATGGGTTTCTGGGTATTTTTGATCTAAAGTATTTCATGTAAATGATGTTTTAATGTTTGTGATTGATTCTATATGTTGTTACTGCTGTTTGGAATGTTTTGTAATGTCATAGGAAGTTTAGAATGGTTGAAAACGCCGTCGTTCGGCAAAAATAGCTTGCTGAAAAAAGTTGCAGATTTTCAGAACCGGTTAGGAAGAACACCCGATCCGAACCGGATAGGAGGAGGAGATCCGATCCGAACCGGATAGAAGGAGGAGATCCGATCCGAACCGGATAGGAGGAGTAGATCCGATCCGAACCGAATAGAAGGAGGAGATCCGAACCGAACCGGGTAGGAGGAGACACCCGAACCGAACCGGATAGGAGGAGACACCCGAACCGAACCGGATAGGAGGAGGAGATCCGATCCGAACCGAATAGAAGGAGGAGATCCGAACCGAACCGGATAGGAGGAGACACCCGAACCGAACCGGATAGGAGGAGGAGATCCGACCCGAACCGGATAGAGGAGGAGACCCGAACCAAATCGGATAGGAGGAGGATGCCCGAACCGAACCGAATAGGAGGAAGAGACCCGAACCGAACCGAAGAAGACCATAACCCGAGATGCAAAGGTAGTCCAAATGGGAAGTTTGTACCAAGGATTCAGATGGGAATCAACGAGTTAACTTCATGATTGGGCTTTGCTGCGGGACGTGTGCTAAGGGGCTGTCGATGTCTGTAACTTTGGATCACTATGTATAGGGGGTACATGAACGGATTCAGGGCCACAGTGGTCTAGGTACGACTAAAAGAGCTATAGACCAATGAAGTGGGGTCATTTGTAAAGGTTTAGTCATGACTCCATGGGGTAAGCTTGGTGGTAGCAGTAGTTGTACAAGCCGAACTCCGTCACTACTTCGATGGGTCTAGTGGTTGAAAGCGGTATACATCGTATGCTTTATGCACTGAGTGAGAGATGTGAGGATGGTTGCCATGATTGAATTGTTTGCTATCCCTATGACATGCACACCCCCACCCCCGTATTTCTTTACACCATATGTTGATGGCACCTTAGAGTATTGTACAGTATGTAGTGCTAACTCTTTGGTTGCAGGTCCAGGTTGAGGTATGGTTTAGTATACCTGTTATTGTTCTGTTTAGCTGCTTATCGCTTATACCAGACTTTTTGTCTGACCCAGAGTTTTATGTCTCTTCTTATTACTCTGGGTGCTCACACGAGCAGACTAGAGACATGTTAGCTGGTGATGTACGGGTAGATGATCCGGAGACGAGCAGGAGGCTTCCACGTAATATATATATATAGTATTCTCCCTGTGTTGTCGAAGATCACTGCTTGGGCATTGGTGGTGCATCTTCCACTTTAGCTTTCTTTTGTTTAAAGACAGTAGATTTTGAAAAGTTTTAATAAGCTGTATTTGGATTTCCGCTGCTCTGATGTTGACATTTATTATTAGTTATCAGCTTATGCACTGTCTCACCTGTTTTATGTCAAGTATGTTATTATTATATTTTATTCCATGCGCTGTGAGACATTCTACAGGTTTCTTGATTAGTTCATTCTCTTCTTTCTTTTCTTATGACGACCGTTCCGTGCCAGTTGGACATGTGTACAGCGCACACTTGGAGGAAGTGTCGGTTGGTGCGGTGCGGGCCGTCACAGAGTTACACAGTAAACAGGATCATACTTAGTACAAATACAGTTCAACTATACATATATGTCTACAGCGGAAAAACAAACATAATGTACAATAGGAGCTGAACAACATAAAAAGAGATAAATGATAGAATCCATCTTCAGCTCCAGCTATCCAGAGAAAGAGCCAGCTAAACCTGAATACAAGGTTGCCCGTGTAGAAAAAGGGGCACCCGAGTTTGAAAGTGAAACAAACTATGAGTCAGTCATGGGACTGGTATGAGAAATCTACTCAACACATTTATAATATGGCTAATCACAGGACCATGCCACTTTCGTGGAACGGGTTTACTCCATTAGATTGCCAGTGCTTTAAAACAAATTTTCCTTTTAAACATCGCAATGCTTTTTATAAAAATGAAGCCATTATAAGACTCAGTTCCCATCACACAATGCAACGCAAACCGGAGGATAGAGTTTTACCTTATAATGGCCAAAATATGCTTGATACGAATAAAACAAAAAGCATTTGATATTATTGCTAGTATTTATATGTTTTGAAAACAATTTCAAATCATAACTATCAATCGTAGACGGCATTAATGCCCCATACCACTATGTCGCCATATGTAGGTATACAATAAAAACTGCACAAACACGTATTTGGAAATTGGATTTCCATCATGAACCAAGGCAAAAGACAGTCCTTACCGAATTCGAGACGCTCTAGCCCGTGTCTCAGGATCAGAGCTCGAGTGACCCTAGAATCGTCAGGGCCGGTCCACCAATGTGGATTAAAATTCCTGAACACTGCGTTTCCCCGCCCTATGGGGCGTCAATGAGCCAATGAATGACTCCATCGGTCCCGGATCGACCGATATAACTGAGGCGCCTCGAAATCCATCATCCACATAAGTAAAATGTCAGTCCGTGTAAAAACACCGACACAACTCCTAGCTAGAAGGAAACGCATGCCCTCCCTGAGGTCCTTCTCTCGTTTCTGGCTCATACCGGGGAGTGAGGCTCGCGAATTCACGTTATACACAAAGCTACGCCACACAGGCAGTGCTTTGATCATCACCACAAGACTTTGCTTTTCAACAGAAGCCCTGATCATTCGCCACTTAGGCATGCCACACTAGCAAATCATGCCATGCGACTGATGTCCATCGATATACAACCTCCAAGCTCGTGCGTTTCAGAGAAGGGCGTTAAGCAAAAGAATAAATTCTCCGCCGCCAAACAGATGTATATTTAATAGAGATCAATCAACACAGAACAAAATCCAATGTCAGACACACAGTCCATTTACAAGTCCGTTCTGGGTCTGAACGAAACCGGAGGCACTATATACCTCGCCAACCCATCGACCACCACGTACGTCTAGACGATCACCACTCATTATCCATATTTCGGGATGCCTCCCAATCAGGACCTCGGTTACCATCCAAACGAGGTGAAGATCTCCAGTCTTCGACCATCTCTTCATTTTCGACTTTCAATCGTCGGTCAATTATTTGAAATGAGAATTGACTCGGGCTTTTCAAATAATTCACGTATATTTAGAATTTCAAATCAATTTATTTCAATGGTTAAATCACTCGACAACACCAATTTTGTTCTTTAATGTAATTTTCACACCAAACACATTCAACCATCAAATACCACATAAATCGAGCAAATTCAGTTTATTTCCATTCCATATCGTTTATGATGTTTTATAACGATTTATCGCTATTTTTATTTATTTTAAAATAGCCAATTCATTCAAAACGACGCTTCGGGCCATAACGCGGCCGTGGCGCTGTTTTTCTTCAGATTTGATTTACACATATCTAAAAGTCTAACCATTGGATCTTCACAAAATTTGCATCATTAGAAAGATCTTTTCAAAATGAATCCAACTGTTCCAGTTTCGGGAAAATCCGACGGTCGGATCTCCCGGTATAATCGTTTGAAGTTTCGATTTCAAAATACGAACTGCAGCGTCGTTATTCGATATATTTCAATTCCACTTATATATATATATATATATATCGATTCTTCGATTTCAAAGCTATATTCTTTTCATACATTTGATAAAAATGATATTTTTATCTAACTGTCTTCTATTTCAACACTTCACTATATTCAACAATTCATGTATATAATAAAAATGTGATTTTTATTGTAAAACAATCCATTTCAAAACACTATTATTTTATATAGTTCATATAGGTAATAAAAATAGGATTTTTATTATAAAACAATTTCTTTTAAAACAAGATTATTTTATATAGTTCATATAGGTGATAAAAATGTGGTTTTTATATTTAAAACACGAATACCATTCAACACATGAATTTCTATCCAACGAATGAATATCGACTCAACACATGAAGGCTTTCTATTCAACGAATAAATATAGTTTCAACAAATGGAAATAATTCAAACACATGAATATTATTCAAAATTTCGGCAGCATAACGGCAGGGTAGTTAAAACCGGGACCGTCCCTAGTACGGCTCCTCGCTCTACCTTAAAACCTCGCGGTTTTTGACGATGGGGAATCATGCATCTAGTTTGCACGCAGGCGGCATGTATATTTATTTCATTTCCACAACTAATCCTATGTGGTTTCAACCAAATATTTCTCAACCACAAATGGGTATTTTTCAACCACAATCAATCAATATCAACCACAAACAATTCCAATCAACCATTCGCTATCAATCAATTTTCACACCAATCACAACCAATAAATATCGTCCATGGTTTGTGGACGAGGGGCGTATATATATATATATATATATATATATATATATATATAGCAATTCACTTCTATTTCAACACATATATAATTTTTACAACGCATATATAACTTATACATCGAACGTACAACCTATACAATGCTTATACAAGAGGTGTACAACGCTTATATAACTCATACATCGACTATATAATTTATACATCGTCGTTTTCCATATTGTTTATAAATTAGAAATCTCACCTTGGGTTCCACTCCACCAAAAATAGCAGAAGGCTCAGAAAAATATGCGGTCTCTTCTAGAATGTAGAAGACGTCCACACGAGTCCACTGTCTCTTGTTTCACTGAATTTCGATAACACAGCAAAAAGATATGATTTTTCAAAGTTTGCAACGGTTTAAAGGTGTTAAAACTGTTGAAAATATATATAGTCGTACCTTCACAGTTTCGTTCAAAACTAGGTTAGGGATTATCACCAAATCCGAGCAACTAGGGGATAATCGGCCGATGCCACGACGTAGGGCTTCGAACGGCGCACCAGGGGTGGGGACCGCGTCAGGCGCGATGGGGGGTGCTGATCGTGGCGGCGCTCCAAAGGTGACGACTTTTGAGGTCCCTAACTCGAGAAATACGAAGCAGTTGAAGGTGATGTTGACATGGATTTGAAGAGAGCGAGAAGCTCTGCAAAAACTTCAACAGGACGGAGGTCCAATTCTTCGCGTGGAGGGAGAAATCAGAGGAGGAAGCGATGAAGAGGGAGCCGCCGTTGATACGGGTTCTTCGTGGAGAGAGAAGCTGATGTGGACCAGTTGGGGATTTCTTTTATATTTATAAATTTTTAAAATCCGAAAATACCCCTTGCCACACACGAACACCAATTCAGACCCAACGACTGTCGTCCCTAGCGTTTTACCCCCATTCCAAATACAATGGGATATGTTTCGAAGGCCCATTCGACTGTTTCAGTCAGTTTTCCTTCAAATTAAAATATAGCACATTCAATATTTGATTTGAACGTACATTTCAATTTGCCAGGGCCACAAACTGATTCAAAAAATTCTAGAAAAATAAATCTGGCTATGTTTTGATGATACGGTCCCAAAAAAACTAGTTTCGTCAAATTCTGAGACCGTTTGCAAAAAGACCCATTTCTGGTCGATCCAATTTAACTGTAATTGACCAAAACACGTTTTCCTTTTCCACGCTCACATACTAGCTTCAAAAATTATGAAATTTGAAACCCAGCAATAACTTCACATCCCGGATCCAACAAAAGTGGTTTCGTCGAATTTCGAGGTCGTATGCAAAATGGCCAATTTCACGGGCTATATAAATTCCATAGCGACCTTTCTGAAAATTCATTTGGCCATAACTTTTGCTTTCCGCTATGAAACTTCAATTTTTCAGATTCGTTAGTAAGGTATTCACTAACAGATTTAAATATTTTTGGTTTCACTCAAATCCGTTTTGTTTTGCACCCGGTACAGTCCGACAAATTTGAATTCAATTTTTGAAACTGCAGCGCCTTTCCAGGCCTTGTTTATAATTAGAATTAATTATATTCGTTTTCAAACATCGATTCCAACTCACTTTTCATTGCTATTATTTAAAATATTTATTTTAAATATTTAAAATCCATTATTTAGCCAATTTAAAAAATTTAAATTGGTTCCGATTTTTCGGGTCGTTACATCAGTGTGTTGTACAGGAATAGATGTGTTACATGGTTATTGATGATTCAAAACTTAATGGACAAATGGTTCAAATAAAGAGAGATAAATGGATACTAGATAGTGGTTGTTCGAGACATATGACAGGAAATCCTGACATAATGGAGGAATGGTCAATTTTGGTGATAACTCGAAAGGATATATGATTGGCATCAGCAATGTCAGTAATTCTAAAACTCCTACTATTTCTGATGTTTTATTAGTTAAGAATTTAAAACATAACCTGCTTAGTATAAGTCAATTATGTAATAAAGATTATAAAATTAAATTTGAAAAAAAATAAGTGTTTTATCGAAGATAATAATTTAAATATAATTTTTGAAGGAATAAGAAAGAAAAATATTTACATCTTGTAACAAACCGAAAAATCTGAACCAGTTTAAAAATTTTAAATTGGCTATTTTAGTGAATTTTAAATATTTAAAATAAATATTTCAGATAACAAGGAGGAAAAAGTAGTTTGAATCGATGTTTGAAATTAAATATAATCACTTTGAATTATAAACATGGCCTGAAATGGCGCGGTAGTTTCAAAATTTGAATTCAAACTTTGACTGACTATACCGGGCACAAAATAAAACGGATTTTAGTAAAACCAAAAATATTTAAATCTGTTAGTGAATATCTTTCTATGAATCTGAAAAATCGAAGTTTCATAGCGGGAACCAAAAGTTATGGCCAAATGAATTTTCAGGAAGGTCGCTATAGAGAATATATCGACTTTGAAAATAGACATTTTGCATACGACCTCGGAATTCAACGAAACCACTTTTGTTGGATACGAGATGTGAAGTTATTGCTAGATTTCAAATTTCATAATTTTTGAAGCTAGTATGTGAGCGTGGCAAATGAAAATGTGTTTTGGTCAATTACAGTTAAATTGGATCGAACAGAATATGGCCATTTTTCAAACGGTCTCAGAATTCGACGAAACTAGTTTTGTTGGGACCGTATCGTCAAAACATAGCTAGATTTATTTTTTTGGAATTTTTCAAATTAGTATGTGGCCCCGGCAAATTGAAATGTACGTTCAAATTAAATATTGAATGTTTTATATTTTAATTTGAAAGAAAACTGACTGAAATAGTCGAATGGGCCTACGAAACATATCCCATTGTGTTCGCAATGGGGGTAAAACGCTAGAGACGACAGTCGTTGGGCTTGAATTGGGGTTCGTGGGTGAAAGAGGGTATTTTCGAAATTTAAAAATATATAAATTAATAAAAAAATATCATTGGTCAAAGGTCCTTCTCTCTCCCCGATCTTCCTCTCGACGAACGGCGGAATAGCTTCAAAACTTCCCCCTCCGATTCCTCCTCCCACACGCACCGATAGCCACCGCCGCAGTTAAGGTTTTTGAAGTACTCATCGTCCTCTTCAAATCAAAACAAACCCCACCTCCTATTGTGCAGCCTATCGCGAGAACGAACCCTCCAAAGTTCGCCAGTTTCGCACCGATTTCCGGCCAGGGTTGGGGTTCGAGCTCCACCATCGGCGCAGAGGCGCCTCTCGAGGCCCGTCAACGTGGTGCAGTTGGATTTCGACGAAGTGCAGCGGATTTGATTTTAATTCGAACCCTAGTTTCGAAGATTCAAGATAGGTAACGACAGTTCAAAATTATTTTATATTTTAATAGCACTTCTAAGCGCTACCGTTTATGATTTCACTGTAAAAATCATATCTTTTTCGTTTGTTGACGAAATTCAGTGAAACAAGAGACAGTGGACCCGCGAGGACGTCTTCTACATTCTAGGAGAGACCGCATATTTTTCTGAGCCTTTTGCTATTTTTGGTGGAGTGGAACCCAATGTGAGATTTCTAATTTATAAACGATATGGAAAACAACAATGTATAAATTATATAGTCGATGTATGAGTTATATAAGCGTTGTACACCTCATGTATAAGTGTTGTATAAGTTGTATGTTCGATGTATAAGTTATATATGCGTTGTAAAAATTATATATGCGATGAAATGGCATTGAAATGAATTGAAGTGAATTGAAATATATTTATATACGAATATATATATACACTCCCCTTGTCCACAGACCATGGACGATATTTATTGGTTGTGATATTGTTTGGATTATTTGGTTGGTGTGAAATTTGGTGAATAATGCGAATGGTTGATGTAAATTGTTTGTGGTTGAGAATGGTTGATTGTGGTTGAAAAATACCCATTTGTGGTTGAAACAAATTAGAATAGGATTGTGTAAATAAAAATAAAACATGTCGCCTACGTGCGAACTAGATGCATGAATCCCCATTGTCAAAAACCGCAAGGTTTTAAGGTAGAGCGAGGAGCCGTACATCGATACGGTCCCGGTTTTAACTACCCTGCTGTTATGCTGCCGAAATTTCCTAAAATCTTTCTGTGTTTGATTTATTTTCATTGGTTGAGACTATATTCATTTGTTGAATAGAAATTCATGTATTGAAAAATAATCGTGTTTTGAAATAAATTGTTTTACAATAAAAATCACATTTTTATTATATATACAAACTACAGAGAACATTCATGTGTTGAATAGAAATTCATTCGTTGAATAGAAATTCATGTGTTGAATGGTACTCGTATTTAAAATAAATTGTTTTACAATAAAAATCACATTTTTATTATATATACAAACTATAGAGAACATTCATGTGTTGAATAGAAATTCATTCGTTGAATAGAAATTCATGGTTTGAATGGTACTCGTATTTTAAATAAATTGTTTTATAATAAAAATCATATTTTTCTCATCTATATGAACTATATAAAATAGTCTTGTTTTTGAAATAAATCGTTTTACAATAAAAATTACATTTCTATGATATGCCTGAATGGTTAAAAATAGAGAAGTGTTGAAATAGAAGTCAGTTTGACAAAAATATCATTTTTATCAAAGATATGAAAATAGTGTGGTTTTGAAATCGAAGAATTGATTATATTTATATATAAATATAAATATAATTAAAATAAATCGAATAACGACGCTATAGTTCGTATTTTGAAACCGTGATTTCAAACGATTAGTGCGGGAGATCCGACCATCGGATTTTCCCGAAACCACAACCGTTGGGTTCGCCTTGGAAATATCTTTCCAACGGCACCAACTTTGTAAAGATCCAACGGTTGGATTGTCTGGAATGTTTAATTCAAATATGAAGAAAAACAGCATCAGAATCGATTATATATATATAATTAAAATTAATCGAATAACGACGCTGTAGTTCATATTTTGGAATCATAACTTCAAACGATTAGTGCGGGAGATCCGACCATCGGATTTTCCCGAAACTGAAACCATTGGATTCGTTTTGAAAAGATCTTTCTAATGATATAAGATTTGTGAAGATCCAACAGTTAGATTTTCAGATATGTGTAAATCAAATCTGGGGAAAAACAGCGCCACGGCCGCGTTATGGCCTGAAGCGTTGTTTTGAATATATTGGCCATCTTTAAATGAATAAAAATAGCAATAAATCGTGATAAAATATTATAAACGATATGGAATGGAAATAAACTGAATTTGATCAGTTTACGTGATATATGATGGTTGAATGTGTTTAGCGCGAAAATTACACTAAAGAACAAAATTAGTGATATCGAATAATTTAACCATTGAAATGAATTGATTTGAAATTCTAAATATACGTGAATTATTTGAAAAGGACGAGTTAATTCTCATTTAAAATAATTGATCGACGTTCGAAAGTCAAAGATATGAAGATGATGCAAGACCGATGATCTTCACGTCGAATGAAGGGGTGCTACTGATGCTCATGATAGGAGTAGCTACCTAGAAGGGGTTGAAGTAGTAGCCGTCCGGACGTACAAGTTGATTGTACGGATATGCGAGGAATAAAGATTCTCCGGTTTCGTTCAGACCCAGAATGAACCTGTAAATGGATTGTGTGTCTGACATTGGATTTTGTTCTGTGCTGATTGATCTCTATTAAATATATATCTGTTTGGTGGCGGAGAATTTATTCTTTTGCTTAACGCCCTTCTCTGAGACGTACGAGCTCAGAGGTTACATATCGATAAGAATCAGTCGCATGGAGTGAATTGCCTGTGTGGCATGCCTAAGTGGCAATATAATCAAGGCTTCTATTGAAAAGTAGAGTCTTGTGGTTGATGATCAAAGCACGGCCTGTATGGCATAGCTTTGTGTAGCGTAGATTCACGAGCCTCACACCCCGGTTGTGAACCAGAAACGGGAGAAGGATCCAGGGAGGACATGCGTCTCTTTCTAGCTAGAAGTGGCGTCAGTGGTTTTACACGCCCTGACGAGTTTGACTTATGTGGTTGTTGATGTTGCGAGGCGCCTCGGATATATCGGTCATTCTCTAACCGATAGAGTCATTCGTTGGCTCATTTACGCCCCATAGGACGGGGAGACGAAGTGTTCAGGATTTCGTCTAATCCACATCGGTGGACCGGCCCTGTGGCTCCAAGGGTCGATGCGTTCTGATCCTGAGGGGCGGGCTAGATTGTCTCAAATTCGGTAAGGACTATCCTTTTCCTTGGTTCATGGCGGAAATCCAATTTCCAAATACGACATCGTGCGGTTTTGATTGTATACCTATATATGGCGACATTGTGGTATGAGGCATTAATGCCGCCTATGATTGATATTTATGATTGTATATAAAGTTAGAAACTAATTGGAAACGAGCTAGGACGGATGGTTTCCTGGGTATTGGTCTGATGTTGGTTTCGGCCTTCGGGGTTAATACTTAGGGAATCGTTCTCTTACTAGTTTACGGTTGGAGTCTGATTAAGAATTAAACGATAAAATTTGCATTTCAAATGATTTGTTTCCTCGTATCAAGCATATTTGGCCATTATAAGGTAAAACTCTATCCTCCGGTTTGTGTTGCATTGTGTGATGGGAACTGAGTCTTATAATGGCTTCATTTTTATAAAAAGCATTGCGATGTTTAAAAGATTTATTTGTTTTAAAGCACTGGCAATCCAACGGAGTAAACCCGTTCCGCGAAAGTGGCGTGGTCCTGTGATTAGCCATATTTGAAAATATGTTAAGTAGATTTCTCATACCAGTCCCATGGCTGACTCGTAGTTTGTTTCACTTGCAAACTCGGGTGCCCCTTTTTCTACACGGGAAGCCTTGTATTCAGGTTTTAGCAGGCTCTTTCTGGATAGCTGGAGCTGAAGATGGATTCTATCATTTATCTCTTTTTATGTTGTTCAGCTCCTATTGTACATATTTTCCGCTGTAGACATTTACGTATAGCTGAACTGTATTTGTACTTAGTATGATCCTGTACTGTGTAACTCTGATGATTATATTTATCCAGTGTATTCTATTGTACATTATCTGGTGTATTTATTTATTTCTGTTATGCTGTTATCTGTTTATGTGTTATATTCCAAAGATTACCCTTGCCACTGTCTTATCGGGTATGGGGTCGTCACACATCTTAAGCACGAAAATTTCAAACGATATAATTTATGTATTTTGGCTAATAAAGGTAACCCTTGGATTTGACATAAAAGATTTAGCCATTTAAATTTCAAACACCTATCTAGAATTTTCCAACCAGATTTAGTTAGGGGATTACCCAAAATGAATTTTAAACTAAATAATTTATGTGATGCTTGTCAATTAGGGAAATTAAGAAAAAGTTCATTCAAGTAAAAAGATGTGATTACTACTTCAAATCCATTAGAATTACTTCATATGGATTTATTTGGTCCATCTCAAACACAATCAATAAACCACAGTAAATGTAACGACCCGCATTCTACGCATCATAGGATCGTAGAATATTTATTTCTGTCACATACGAAGTCGTATGGTCATGTAACTTTGGGAGACGACTATTAGGGTCATTTCCCATGTCCATGATTTTTCCCGATTTTTAAATGACCATTTTACCCCTAGTTGGTACTGTTTTGGCCATAACTTTTGACTGGAAATGAATTTTGACTTGAAACCACTTCCATTGGCTCCGGATGATGGTTTCTCTTTCCATAGAGTGGTCACATTAGCCAAACGGACTCACCGTTTGGGAGATATGGCTGAAACAAGTTTCAGATGGTGAAAAACAGCTTAATTGGGCTTAAGCGGGTGATTAGCAGCTAGGCCCAGAGGGGAATTTCGGGTTTAGGGGTATATATGGGCTGATTAGGGTTAGAAAACATTTCTTTAGACATTTTCCAGCCGCCACTTTCATCTTTAGACACTCTAACAATGGCCTCCTACATCTAAAATACCCCAAATCACTTTCTAATTGAAGATTAGGCTTAGCAACATCAAATTAAGAAGAAAAAGCACCAAAGCAAGGTTAGAGCTGCTGTTGGACATCAGTATTCGTCCCAAATCAGAGAAGTTTCAGTTCTGAGAATTTTATTTGTGGCCAAGGTGAGTGATTTGCATAGTTTTTGCACTAATTACGGTAATTAAGGGTAATTAGTGAAGATTAGCGAATTTATACACTACTAAATTCTGGAAAAATGTTTAGAAATTCCTAAATGATGTTTTATGCCTCTGGTTGAAATTTGGTTCGATTTGACTAAGTTTTGTTAACCCTATGATCAGTTTTACTTAAACATGCTTAAGGGAAAATAAGGAGTTTTGGCCACTTTTGATCCATTTTGATTCATTTGAATGGTTGTTTGCTGTTGTGGTTGCTATTACATGTTGCTATGACTCTATGGTGTGTTTTATGATTGATTAGAAGTGTTAGATTTGTCAAAAACGCCGTCGAATGGCGTAAACTGCTCGTTGGAAGAACTGCAGGAAATCATCCGAACCGGACCGGATCGGTGGGAGTGAGGGCGATCCGATGGCGCGACCCGATCCGCCGATGGCTGAAGACCCCGATCCGATGGTGCCGATCCGATCCGATCAAGACTTCGCGAAACGACCAGTGTTGCTTCATGAAGAGGTGACCCGATCCGCCCCTACCTTTCACGAACCATTCCAGCTTGGGTGTCACGATCCGTCTGAAGGAACACATCACGAACTCAGCAAGGTGGCACGACCCGAACCGATGGGTATTCACGATCCGATCCGGAGCTCGTAGGGCGACCCGATCCGGTGCACTTGAAGCGATGGTTGATCCGATCCGATGGGGTTTCTACGACCCGATCCGCGTAGGTCATTCCGATCCGATCCAGTAAGGGATGGTGAGAGCCGATCCGAACTGATGCAGCGCCACGATCTGATGCTGTGGGACATGCACGACCCGAATGATGGAGACCGATCCGGATGAAGATGATGACCAAAACCCGAGATGCAAAGGTAGTCCAAATGAGAAGCTAGAGCTCAAGATCCAGATGGGAATCAACGAGTTCGCTTCATGATTGGGCTTTGCTGCAGGACGAGTGTTAAGGGGTTATCGATGTCTATAGCTTTGGACCACTATGGTAGGAGGTACGAAGGCGGATTCAGGGCCATTATGACATTGGTAGGACCAAGGGCTATGACTAATGTGGTGGATCATTGAAATGTTTGGTCATGACTCCATATGTTTAGCTTGGTCACAGCAGGGTTTCTACAAGTTGGGATCCGTCGTTACCTCAATTTGTCTAGTGTTCCAAAGTGGTAGATATCGTACGCTTTACGCACTGAGTGAGAGACATGAGGATGTTTGCTATGGTTGACTTGGTTGCTATCATTATGACATACACTATTTACTATGGCGCCTTAGGGTATTGTACGGTATGTGGTACTAACTCTTTGGTTGCAGGTCCAGGTTCAGGTATGGTTTAGTATACCTGTTATTATTCTGTTTAGATGCTTATCGCTCATACCAGGCTTTATGTCTGACCCAGAGTTTTATGTCTCCTCTTATTACTCTGGGTGCTCACACGAGCAGACTAGAGACAGGTTAGTTAGTGATGCACGGGTAGATGATCCGGAGACGAGCAGGAGGCTTCCACGTAATATATATAGTATTCTCCCTGTGTTGTTGAAGATCACTGCCTGGGCATTGGTGGTGCATCTTCTACTTTAGTTTTCTTTTGTTAGAGATAGTAAATTTGGAAAGTTGTAATAAGCTGTATTTGTATTTCCGCTGCTCTGATGTTGACATTGATTATTAGTTATCAGCTTATGCACTGTCTCGCCTGTTTTATGTCAAGTATGTTATTATTATATTTTATCCCATGCGCTGTGAGACATTCTACAGGTTCCTTGATTAGTTCATTCTCTTCTTTCCTTTCTCCTGACGACCGTCCCATGCTAGTTGGGCATGTGTACAGCGCACTTTCGGAGGAAATGCAGGCTGGTGTGGGGCGGGCCGTCACACTTGGTATCAGAGCTCTAGGTTGCGTAGTTAACCTAGGGAAGTTATCAAGGAGAGATAATATACGTATACGAGAGAGCGTATTTGTGATTACTTTGGTTTTTAAAAGCTATATATATACTATTAGTAGTATAAGGATTAAGTCGTACTGCACTAGCACCACTATGGAGTCGTTAATCGTTTCTTTTTTCAGATTGACGATGAGCCGATATACTAGAGGTGCTGGTAGGGGAGCCAATAATGGGAATGCTGCTGACATGAGGACGATGTTTACTGACCTCATGAGAGAGATGCCTAGAGATGTACAGAGGGCAGCTCCCAATGGTGGAAATGGTGGTGGTCCAATAGTGCAGGCGCCAAGAGTCGAATTCGCCAAGCTGAATAAGGATTATACTAGTCTTGGTGGGAAGTCATTCCACGAAACGGAGTCGGCTACGGATGTTCAGGATTGGTTGGATAGTTGCGAACGTATCTTCGAGGATTTGGGTATCGAGGATGCGATGAAGAGAAAGCTAGCGTCCCGTCAGCTGCAAGGGCGGGCAATGAATTGGTGGAATGCTATAAAGGCAGCTACTCCCGAAGATCAGATTACTTGGGAGCAGTTTAAGGCTCGCTTTAGCGAGAAGTTCATTCCAGCTGCTCAGAAGTCAGTGCTGTTTAAGAAATTCTTAGAGCTCAAGCAGAATGGCAGAGCTGTCTCGGAGTACATTGCTGAATTTGACACTTTGTCAAAATATGGGTTATCTCTTATTGATACTGCCGAGAAAAAGAATGAGAAATTCATAACTGGTTTGGATCAGTACTTGGGGGAAAAACTTATTAACCACATCGATGAGACGTTTGAGTCGATTATGGGGAAAGCATTAAGATCAGAAAGTCTCTACCCTAAGCCGAAGACTGAGGTTGCATCCGCAGATGAGCCAAAGCCACAAGCAAGTGGTGGAGGCAAGTGTGGTTCCTAGAATAAAAGGAAGCAGAGTCAGACTAAGGATGGCCAGAAGAAGAAGAATAAGCAAGATGTGGAGTGCTTCAGCTGTGGTAAGAAGGGCCATTATGCTAGTAATTGTCGGGCCAAGCCAGCGGATAGGAAGTGCTTCAACTATGGCCAAATGGGACATCACAAGGACAAGTGTCCGCAACCCCCTAAAGAAAAGCAAATGGTGAAAGCATATGCCCTTAATGCTATTCCTTCTTCGTCGAATGCCCCAACTGCGGCGGAGAAAGGAAAGAATGTCGTCATTCAAGGTATGCTTTCTGTTTATGATGTTCCTGTTAGAGTTTTGTTTGATACCGGAGCTTCCAGTTCTTTCATATCTAGTGACCTGGTAGATAGGTTGGGATTGCAGCCCGAGATTGTCGATAGACCTTTAGTAGTGACGAACCCGATTGGTGGTTCGACTAGCCTTAGCATGATTTGTCGTAATGTGGTCTTATCGAGTCATGGATGCATGTTTGTTTGTGATTGCTTTGTTTTGGGCTTTACTGGGTTTGGCATTATTTTGGGAGTAGATTGGCTCCGAAGTTACGGGGTGGTGGTAGACTGTGAGGGCTTGTTGGTGACAGCTAGAGCGGATGATGGGCGGAGGATAGTGTTTGGTGGTCTACCCAGTAAGGGGGTATTGGCTAGTTTTCTAAACTCCCTCGACATTCCGCATAGTGAGTTGTCAGGTTTGCCCGTGGTTGGCCAGTATCCGGATGTTTTCGAAGAAGTGACCGGACTTCCACCACACCGAGAGATTGAGTTTCGTATTGATTTGGTAAAAGATGTCAGACCTATAGTGATGCCACTTCGTCGTATGGCACCAAGGGAGCAGCGAGAGCTCGAGGTGCAAGTCAGCGATCTTTTGAAGAAGGGATTTATCAGAAGGAGTGTTTCTGAATGGGGAGCACCAGTTGTGTTTGCTACCAAGGCGGATGGTTCCCTTCGTTTGTGTGTAGACTACCGCGAGTTGAATAAAGTGACGAGGAAGAACAAGTATCCTCTACCGCGGATAGATGATTTGTTCGATCAGTTGAGTGGCGCGAGAGTATTTTCTCAGTTAGATCTCGCGACAGGTTTTCATCAGCTTAGAGTGGAAGCTGAGAGTATAGCTAAAACGGCATTTCGGATGCCGTCTGGGTTTTATGAGTGGTTGGTCATGCCATTCGGGCTGACCAATGCCCCAGCATATTTTGTGGATCTTATGAATAGAGTATTCAGATATCAGTTGAATAAGTTTGTCCTTGTGTTCGTTGATGATATTTTGGTATACTCGAGGACAGAGGAAGAACACAAGGGGCATTTGAGAATAGTGATGGAGGTGTTGAGAAAACACCAATTGAAAGCAAAGTTTTCTAAGCGTCACTTCTGGAAGAGGGAAGTGAGATTCTTGGGCCATGTCGTATCAGAAAATGGGATTGTCATGGACCCGACGAAGGTGGCTACGGTACAGGATTGGCCTACGCCCAAGAATGCAACAGATGTAAGAAGTTTCTTGGTATTAGCTGGATATTATCGTAAGTTTATCCAAGGTTTCTCCAAGATAGCAGCACCATTGACCCAGTTGACTAAGAAGAATCAAGCTTTTGTCTGGGATGAAAGGTGCGAGAATGCATTTAAGGGTCTAAAGGACAAGTTGACAAGCGCACCAGTGTTAGTCATTCCTAAGGGGAATGAAGAGATGACGATATACACGGATTCCTGTGGTACCGGACTGGGTGCTGTATTGATGCAAGGCGGTAGGGTTGTAACTTATGCAAGTCGGCAGTTGAAACCGCACGAGAGAAGATACCCTACCCATGATTTAGAATTGGCAGCGATCGTGTTCGCATTAAAGATGTGGAGACACTATCTCTTGGGAGAAAGATTTGAGCTGTTTACAGATCATAAGTCGCTGAAGTATCTCTTCTCCCAGAAGGATTTAAATCTCCGTCAACAGAGATGGTTAGAATTCTTGGCTTCCTATGACTTTGACATTGCATATACACCGGGAAAAGGCAATGCGGTGGCTGATGCATTGAGTAGGAGACATGCCAGCTTAGGCGCTATGTTTCTAGAATGGAAGCAACTGGAGTATATCGCGGGGTTTGATTTCAGACCAAAGTGCGAATTGGATCCAGAAATGTTAGCAAATTTGACGATCATACCCACTTTGATTGAGCGGATCGGCTCTAGTCAGAGGGACGATCCTAACCTATTGGAAATCATCTCCAAGTTAGAGATGGGTATCGATGAGGAGATGAACAAGTATGGGCTTGATCGAGATGGATGGCTTAGAAAGGATGGAAGACTAGTCGTACCCAATGTCAATGGATTGAGAGATGAGGTGCTTAGAGAATGTCATCACTCAAAACTGACTATACACCTCGGTGGTAACAAGATGTATCGGGATATGAAGCAGACTTAATACTGGGAAGGGATGAAAAGAGACATTGGGAAGTTTATATCCAAGTGCATGAATTGCCAGCTAGTTAAAGCCGAGCAAAAGAAACCTAGTGGGTTATTGCAACCACTAGAAATTCCCGAATGGAAATGGGAGCAAGTCTCGATGGATTTCATCGATGGTTTACCAAGGACTAGATCGGGACATGATAGCATTTGGGTGATTGTGGACCGATTGACTAAGAGTGCAAGATTTATACCAGTCAAATCGACCAGGACGGCAGCCAAGTTGGCAGAATTGTATATGAAGTGGGTAGTGAGATTTCATGGAGTACCCAAAAGCATTGTGAGTGACCGAGACCCGTTGTTCACTAGTGGGTTTTGGAAGAGCTTACAAGAGGCTCTAGGGTCAGGATTACATCTTAGTACCGCATATCATCCTCAGACCGACGGTCAGACGGAGAGGGTGAATCGTGTATTGGAAGATCTCTTGAGAGCTTGTATATTGGATTTTGGTGGATCATGGGATGACCATTTGCATCTAGTAGAGTTTGCATATAATAATAGCTACCAATCCAGTATCGGTATGGCTCTGTTTGAAGCTTTGTACGGAAGACCATGTAACTCACCATCATGTTGGATAGAGACTGGCGAGAAGTTTATGCTTGGACCAGATGTGGTGAGGGAAACTTCAGATAAGATTAAGGTCATTCAACAACGAATGAAAGCTGCTCAAGATAGGCAGAAGAGTTATGCCGATAAGAGAAGAAGAGACCTAAAATTCTCTGTTGGTGACTTGGTGTTTGTCAAGATCTCTCCGTTGAAGAGCGTGATCTGATTTGGCAGGAGAGGCAAGTTGGCACCAAGATTTGTTGGCCCATTCCCTGATCTTGAACTAGTCGGGAATTTGGCCTATAAAGTTGGCTTACCAGAGAAAATGGCGGGAGTTCACAATGTATTTCATGTTTCCCAACTAAGGAAGTTCGTTCACGACTCAGATATGACTATTTCACCTGATCAGTTAGAGGACTTCGATGTAGAACCCGAGGCGGTTGGGAACCGCAAGCCGGCCCGTATTGTCGAGCACGACATGAAGCAACTTCGAAGAAAGGCGGTGAAGCTAGTCAAGGTTCAGTGGGGCGAGGACGAGAATGATTGTACTTGGGAGACAGAGGAGAACATTAGGAAGACGCACCCAGAACTCTTTGCCTGGTAAGATTTTGACTTCGATTTAGTTTTCCGCATGCTAGGATAGGTTTGTTTTTCTTGTTTTGGATGTTTGATGGATGTATGCGGTTGTTAGGCATGCGGGATCATTTGTATGTTTTGGGTTAAGGAATTTCGGGGACAAAATTTCTTAAGGGGGGGAGAGTGTAACGACCTGCATTCTACGCATCATAGGATCGTAGAATATTTATTTCTGTCACATACGAAGTCGTATGGTCATGTAACTTTGGGAGACGACTATTAGGGTCATTTCCCATGTCCATGATTTTTCCCGATTTTTAAATGACCATTTTACCCCTAGTTGGTACTGTTTTGGCCATAACTTTTGACTGGAAATGAATTTTGACTTGAAACCACTTCCATTGGCTCCGGATTATGGTTTCTCTTTCCGTAGAGTGGTCACAATAGCCAAACGGACTCAACGTTTGGGAGATATGGCTGAAACAAGTTTCAGATGGTGAAAAACAGCTTAATTGGGCTTAAGCGGGTGATTAGCAGCTAGGCCCAGAGGGGAATTTCGGGTTTAGGGGTATATAGGGGCTGATTAGGGTTAGAAAACATTTCTTTAGACATTTTCCAGCCGCCACTTTCATCTTTAGACACTCTAACAATGGCCTCCTACATCTAAAACACCCCAAATCACTTTCTAATTGAAGATTAGGCTTAGCAACATCAAATTAAGAAGAAAAAGCACCAAAGCAAGGTTAGAGCTGTTGTTGGACATCAGTATTCGTCCCAAATCAGAGAAGTTTCAGTTCTGAGAATTTTAATTGTGGCCAAGGTGAGTGATTTGCATAGTTTTTGCGCTAATTACGGTAATTAAGGGTAATTAGTGAAGATTAGCAAATTTATACACTAATAAATTCTGGAAAAATGTTTAGAAATTCCTAAATGATGTTTTATGCCTCTGGTTGAAATTTGGTTCGATTTGACTAAGTTTTATTAACCCTATGATTAGTTTTACTTAAACATGCTTAAGGGAAAATAAGGAGTTTTGGCCACTTTTGATCCATTTTGATTCATTTGAATGGTTGTTTGCTGTTGTGGTTGCTATTACATGTTGCTATGACTCTATGGTGTGTTTTATGATTGATTAGAAGTGTTAGATTTGTCAAAAACGCCGTCGAATGGCGTAAACTGCTCGCTGGAAGAACTGCAGGAAATCATCCGAACCGGACCGGATCGGTGGGAGTGAGGGCGATCCGATCCGATGCCGCGACCCGATCCGCCGATGGCTGAAGACCCCGATCCGATGGTGCTGATCCGATCCGATCAAGACTTCGCGAAACGACCAGTGTTGCTTCATGAAGAGGTGACCCGATCCGCCCCTACCTTTCACGAACCATTCCAGCTTGGGTGTCACGATCCGTCTGAAGGAACACATCACGAACTCAGCAAGGTGGCACGACCCGAACCAATGGGTATTCACGATCCGATCCGGAGCTCGTAGGGCGACCCGATCCGGTGCACTTGAAGCGATGGCCGATCCGATCCGATGGGGTTTCTACGACCCGATCCGCGTAGGTCATTCCGATCCGATCCAGTAAGGGATGGTGAGAGCCGATCCGAACTGATGCAGCGCCACGATCTGATGCTGTGGGACATGCACGACCCGAATGATGGAGACCGATCCGAATGAAGATGATGACCAAAACCCGAGATGCAAAGGTAGTCCAAATGAGAAGCTAGAGCTCAAGATCCAGATGGGAATCAACGAGTTCGCTTCATGATTGGGCTTTGCTGCGGGACGAGTGTTAAGGGGTTATCGATGTCTATAGCTTTGGACCACTATGGTAGGAGGTACGAAGGAGGATTCAGAGCCATTATGACATTGGTAGGACCAATTGCTATGACCAATGTGGTGGATCATTGAAATGTTTGGTCATGACTCCATATGTTTAGCTTGGTCACAGCAGGGTTTCTACAAGTCGGGATCCGTCGTTACCTCAATTTGTCTAGTGTTCCAAAGTGGTAGATATCGTACGCTTTACGCACTGAGTGAGAGACGTGAGGATGTTTGCTATGGTTGACTTGGTTGCTATCATTATGACATACACTATTTACTATGGCGCCTTAGGGTATTGTACGGTATGTGGTACTAACTCTTTGGTTGCAGGTCCAGGTTCAGGTATGGTTTAGTATACCTGTTATTATTCTGTTTAGATGCTTATCGCTCATACCAGGCTTTATGTCTGACCCAGAGTTTTATGTCTCCTCTTATTACTCTGGGTGCTCACATGAGCAGACTAGAGACAGGCTAGCTGGTGATGCATGGGTAGATGATCCGGAGACGAGCAGGAGGCTTCCACGTAATATATATAGTATTCTCCCTGTGTTGTTGAAGATCACTGCCTGGGCATTGGTGGTGCATCTTCTACTTTAGTTTTCTTTTGTTAGAGACAGTAAATTTGGAAAGTTGTAATAAGCTGTATTTGCATTTCTGCTACTCTAATGTTGACATTGATTATTAGTTATCAGCTTATGCACTGTCTCGCCTGTTTTATGTCAAGTATGTTATTATTATATTTTATCTCATGCGCTGTGAGACATTCTACAGGTTCCTTGATTAGTTCATTCTCTTCTTTCCTTTCTCCTGACGACCGTCCCGTGCTAGTTGGGCATGTGTACAGCGCACTTTCGGAGGAAATGCAGGCTGGTGCGGGGCGGGCCGTCACAGTAAATATGTTTTTGTAATTATCGACGATTTATCAAGATTTACTTGAACTCTTTTTCTCAAACATAAAAGTGATGCTTTTGATCTATTTAAAACTTTTGATAAAAGGATTCAAAATCTATTATCTTTAAAAATTAAAACCATACGTAGTGACCACGGTGGAGAATTTGAAAATGAAAATTTTTAGAATTTCTAAAATAAAAAGGGAATTAACCATATTTTTCTTTTCCAAGAACTCCTTAACAAAGTGGATCAGTTGAGCATAAAATAGGATGATTTAAGAGTGCACGAGAATACGCTTTCTGATAGTAATTTAGCAAAAAGCTTTTGGGCTGAGGCAGTTGCAACAGCTTGTTATATTTTAAATATAATTTTAATAAAACGATTAACCAACAAAACTCCATATGAACTTCTTTATAATAAAAAACAAAGGTATCTTATTTTACAATTTTTGGAAGTAAATGTTTTATTTAAATACTAAAGAAAACCTAAATAAATTTGATCTTAAATCAGATAAAGGAATTCTAATTGGATATTCAAATAGAAATAAAGCATATAGAGTTCTTAATTTAAAGACTAATACTATTGAAGAAACTCAAAATGTATCTTTATAGAGATTTAAATCAAAAACATAATGAAGATGAATGTGATAATGACATTGAATTAAATGAAATAAATAATAAAATTAATCAATCCAATAAAAGAATTAGACTTTTAAGAGATCATCCTATAGAAAATATACTAAGAGATATTGAAACTGTAGTTAGAACTAGAAATCAATTAAATAACATGAGTAGTATAGCTTTTATATCAACTATTGAACCTAAAAATCCAAAGAAAGCATAGTCTGATGATTCATGGGTACTTGATGTGCAAGAGGAATTAAATCAATTCACCAGAAATGATGTATGGGAACTTGTTCCTAGACCAGAGGATAAAACAATAATATGAACTAAATGGGTTTATAAAAATAAAATGAATGAACATGGTTAGATCACTAGAAATAAAGCACGATTAGTTACTTAAGGATATTATCAAGAAGAAGGAATAGATTATGACGAAACCTTTGTCCCCGTAGCAAGATTAGAAACTATTATAATTCAACTTGCTTTCGCTAATCATAA
Organism: Allium sativum; assembly: GCA_030737875.1. Taxonomy (NCBI): domain Eukaryota; kingdom Viridiplantae; phylum Streptophyta; class Magnoliopsida; order Asparagales; family Amaryllidaceae; genus Allium; species Allium sativum. The sequence continues at coordinate 105,605,894 of CM060911.1, read as the reverse complement.
TAATTTCAAACTATTTCAAATAGATGTAAAAAGTGCTTTTCTAAATGGATTCATTTAAGAAGATGTTTATGTTGAATAACCCCCAATATTTGAGGATGAAAAATTTCCAAACCAGGTTTATAAGTTAAAGAAAGCCTTTTATGGATTAAAACAAGCTCCTAGATCCTAGTATGTTAGATTTATAACTTATTTTGTTACAATTAAATTTTGAAATTGATAAAGTAGATAATACACTATTTATTAAAATAAATGAAAATAATATTCAATTAGTAAAAATTTAAGTAGACAATATAATTTTTGGATCAAAAATAATAAAATGAATCAGGAATTTTCTGAAATTATGACGAAAGAATTTGAAATGAGTCACATGGGAGAACTCGCTTTCTTTTTAGGATTACAAATAAGACAATGGAATATTTATTAATCAAGAAAAATATGCTAGGGATTTAATTAATAAATTTAACATGGCTAGAACTAAATGAAAGCTCACATCTATGGCAACCAATGAAGCCTTAAGTAAAGACGACTCTTTAAAAGATATAGATCAGAAATATGTAGAGGTATGCTTGGTTCTTTATTATATATAGCTGCAAGTAGACCAGACATAATGCATAGTGTTTGTCTCTGCGCTAGTTATCAATCACAACCTAAGGAAACTCACTTAAAAGTCGTAAAAAGTATTCTACGATATGTTAAACATACATTAGACTTTGGTTTATTTAATCCTAAAAGCGATTCATTTGGATTAATTTCATATTGTGATGCTGACTATGCTGGTTGTAAATCAGACCGAAAAAGTACAAGTGGAACTCGTCTCTTTTTTGGTTATTCTCTGGCTTTCCTAATTTAGTAGAAAGCAAAATACCGTTTCCTTGTCAACAACTGAAGCAGAATATATATCTGCTGCTTTGGCTTGTCTCACGTAATATATATGCAAAAAACTCTAACAGATTTCAAATTAAATATAAGTAAATCACCAATCTACTGCGATAATACGAGTGCTATAAATATATCCAAAAATCCTGCATATCATGCAAGAACAAAACATATTGACGTGAGACATTATTTCCTTAGAGATAATGTAAATAAAGGAAATATTTCACTAGAATTTATTAAAACATAAAATCAAATTGCGGGTATATTAACTAAACCACTGAACGAAACAACGTTTACTAAATTAAGAAGAGAACCTGACAATTGTTTATTAACTAAAGTAAAATAATTAAATATATTATTTAAAAACAAAAATTGGATACTTACATTACATAAAACAACATACATAGGAAAGTTCAAGCTGGTAATAAAATACAACACCACACAAAAACAAATACTATACATAACAAACATATACCAGTTCGAACCAAAAAAACACCTAAGAACATAGACATTACAACATAAAAGACACAGAGAGACACAGAAGACCAACAAAAAAGAAGCCCAGAAGATTTCATCAAGCGTAAGCCGAATTAAACACCATGTAATATAAGCTGCAGCGATAGATTATCTCCAAATAGCCATTACTATAAGCCCATAACAGTCCCAAAGTCCAGACAAAATCTTCCACCAGAAATACATAATACAAGCAGCAGCATCATCAAGATACCAATGGCAGAAGAAATTGAACCTCATCAAACTAAAGCAGCTTCAACAACTAACACGACTTAAGAAAACAAAAAGTCAACAAACTACTAACAAGAATAAAACATACCAAGAACAGCAACAACAAAGCTACCAAATGGACAGTCCAGAAAAAAACTACCGGAACCAAAAGCAGAACATAATCAGGGAACTACCTTTTTGAAATTCCTCCATGCATCACTCCACCAGTAATACCGCCTTCCTCTTTTGCTTTCTTTGACTTTGACCTTGTCTTATATTGCGACACAAGCTTATCCCATTCAGGATTCTCTTCAACTAAGGGTTCTTCTCCAAGAAATACATTATCTCCTTTTAATTTACCACCCTTGATTTTACTTCTTCTTTTAATGCTACTAGTAGATGAAAAATTTGATTCTTCAATCATGTTATCTTGTATATCATTAAAATCAACCTTATGATGACCAATTATAAAGGCCATAGGATCTAAATCATCTATCATATTGGTTTTATCAGAAGAAACTACATGAATCACTGTCTTCTCCACATTACCCTCCATCTGATTATCTGACTGTTTTTCAAGACTATTATCTGACATCCTAGCATCATTAAAATCACCAACTGTTTCTTCACCATTTCCTACATTACTAACAGTAAGACCATTAAAAGGATTACAGTTTCTACCTTCTATATTCAGATTTCATGACAGGTTATCTTTTGTAAATATATCGACTTTCTTTACCTCTGCCTTTGTTGACACCATTTTCGTATATCTTACATCAATCTTTGAATTATACTTATAAGAAATTCCTTGATCTTTCATAGACACATCAACCTCTATACCACAGGCTGCAACACTACTATCTTTAGGTACCCATATCTTAGATACCTTACAAACTGAATTATCATGTCCAAAAAATTTGCAACTGGAACAAACATCAGGAATCCATTCATATACAACTTTTTTTGCATCACTATTTCCCCATTAAAACATTGGATAGGAATATATTCAAGGAATTGAAAATTTATATCTACTTCCACTAACACTCTGGCATAAGCAATTCTAGCAATCTCATCTATTACAGTATCTAAATTGATCGGGTGACCTAAAATAGAAACAATCGTACTAATGGCCTCCATGGTCCAGAAATCTAAATCTAGATTGGGTAGATGAATCCAAAAGGGAATTGAGTGCAGAAATTCACGAGTTAACTTAATACCTAGAAATCATTTTCTCATAAAGATTAATCGTTTGTTATAATAGTAGAGTCCCAAATCTAAAATTCATTGACAATCATCTGCAGATTCAAGTTTGATAATATAGAATCCATTATCCCTAGAAAAAAATTAATACTACCCGTTTATTCTCCAATTTCTATCTATATAATCTTTCAGAAATTGAAAGTAAGGTTTTCTTTCTTATACATAAAACAATATAGAATTGGACCATCTCTCTCTTGCTTTACTGACCAATTTTTCATCTACAATTGTCATTCTGACGTTATCTTTAATCGTAGGCTCATAATAATTAAGTTGGATAGACGACTGATGAGATTTATTTTTTAAAATAATGTATTTCCAAGCTTTCAATTTCAAAGTACCAACTCTATTTAATTCATTCAAATCTTTTGAAATTAAACTTGGAAACTCAGGTCTACAATCTAAATTGGGGAAACGAGATTTACCTTCTATATTAGTATCCATCAGCTTTGCATGTCGAAGATGAGATTGTAGATCAGGTGGAAAAGCAGATCAATGATCAGAATCGGAAATTAAAATAACCTTTGTCTTTGATTTCGAATTTGAAGGAGGTGAGATCGCCATGAGCGTCTCTACATTGCAGTAATATATTAGTATAAATGTAAAATAAAATATAAGAAAAATTGAAAATTTCAAAACTTCAATATATATGTCGACATACACAAAATTATATGTCGACGTATAACTGAAAAAATTTAAAATTTGAATTCCCTCCAAATTTAGTTATTGGTCTTATTTAAACTCTCCACTTCAAAAATTCCTCCCTTCCCACTCATTTTCTCCATAATAAAAGTTCTGAAAAAAATAACCAATGGCTTCCACTTCAAAAAACAACCAAACCAACTCCTTTTCTTTTCCTACACCTACTGCTGGCCCATTTCAACGATCTACTCATGCAAGGGTTATTAAATTAGAGGAATTTATCAAAGGTACCTTGCAATTTCTCGCTGAAATACAACTTCTGCAACTTTGAATGGAAAAAGAGAAAGAAAAGCACGGGAAGATTGTTACGAATCTTCAGAGTTACATAATGGATAACCAAAATAATCCAATTATTATTGAAGATGATTCCTCCAATATTCAAATCCATAAACCTATGGAAGAAGATGAAGAAGAAGTAGAACAAGAAGATCAAGAAATGGAAGAAGACGATCTGGTTATTTGTGTAGGCGAGGTTTGTTTTGAAAACGAAGGAAATATGATTGAACGAAATGGAGAATTCTGCCTTCATTACCCAAATTGTCCAATTCACAAGTCCTCGGTTATCAAAAATAATTAATAGTTAGGTATCGTATATTCCTGTATTCGCTATTGTACGTTAAATGTCCTCGTACATTTGTGACAACAATTCACAATAATAAAAGTTTGTATTCATTTATAGTAGTTTTCTAGTTTATTTACTTAGGAATAGTATTAGAATTAGAATTTGTCCTAGATTAGATTAGTTGTAGGAAATAGAATCATATTAGTCTTAGTTTTAGAATTTTGCCCTAATTTTAGGTGGATTATTGTTGCCTAATTAAGAATATATAGCTTTTGTTGATGAAAAAAGGGAGAATTATAAAATAGAGCTTAGATTAAGGGTGAGTTAGTAGTTGTAGAAGGAGTTAATTGAGTAAGAGGAGTAATTGGAGAATCAAGACATCAGGTATGAAATTTCGTAAATAGGAGTCCGTATGACCGAGATATGGCCTTTAGAAGTTTCACGAAAAATCAAAAAACAAAAACAATTCGAATTCAAAATTCAAAATCAGCTCAAAACAGATTGGGTGGGAAAATTTCCTGCCCTACCCCAGGTCGACTGGGGGGTCGACTGGGGAGTCGACCTCCCCCCCCCCCCCTCAGGTCGACTGGGGTGTCGACCTGGGGGTCGACCTCCCTGGTCGGCCATCTTGACTTGGTGCACCTGTTTGCTCCTCTGGGTCTGCTCAGCTAGCCTGTGACGAGATTTAAGGGTTCAGATCTAAACTAGGGTTAATCCTATGGCCTAAACTAGTCCTAACTTCTATAAAAAGACCCTAAGACCTAGCCTAAACCACCACAAATCATTCTAACAACGAAGTGCTGCCAAAATGTCTCTTGATCATGGCCTCCATCCCCAACTTCAAAGGCTTGAGCTTTCAAACTAGATCCATGACAAAGGAGCAAGCTTTCTACATCAAATCAAGGAAGTAGAGCACCATCTCAACACCATTCTATGACGATTCTTGCTCTTAATCCTCTAGCCACGATTTGTAAGTTCTAGATGCTTTTAGATTGAAATGATAACATGAATATGACATGTGATAAAGTTGAAATTGGGTCTATGCATGATATTCAATCCATGTTCTTTCTTGTTCATTTTTGATCTTGACCTTTGGGGATGTTGCTATAGCATTAATTTGAACCTATGCATGTTGCAAATCACTCTTTCATATCCTTATCATGCATGAAATGATGTTTTTCTCTCGGATCTTGTTTATGCAAAGTTTCTACCTTCCCTTATTTATTTTCTTTTGATGAACCTTGGTCGATTTCGGACCTAAACCTAAATTATCATTTACATGCGATTTGTATATGGGGAAATTTGGGGTATTGCCAATGTAATTTGCAAGTTTGGGCATACATGAATTGGCATACGAATTAAATCACGGGTTTCGAGACTATGCAAGTTAAATCAAGGGATTAGGCTTATGTAAATTATGCATAAGTGGGATTGGGAACATGAACCATGATGTGGGTTTATTTGGGCATGAACTTGACAACATGTAACTTTGGATAGAACTTGGTAGGGTTGGGATGTCATAAACTTGGCATACATGCAAATAGGCGAGAATTGGACATATGTGAAGTGTCTAGAATTGGGTACACATTTTCATGGGCATGTAAGGTGGAACTTGGGCATATGCTTAGTAATATGTAAAGTGGGGATCTTGACTTAGATGACACATATGTAATTAACAATCTAACAGATGCCTTCGACATGAGGTTAGACTTGAGTTGTGGTGTAATTCTGCCCGGAACCGCCCGGCATATCCAGTGACCACAACAATAGTAGTCTAATGTGAGAGATCGTAGGCAAAGATTAGATTGTGTTAATGCATGAACCCGAGGTTGGAATGGATTTGCGGTGTAATTCTGCCCGGAACCGCCCGGCATATCCAGTGACCGAAAATAAGTCCAATGTGAGAGGTTGATGCATTAGTAAATAATAAAAGAATATGACATGGACGGGTGGGTTAAGTAACTTGATTAGACTAATAACACTTAAACAATATGACATGGACGGGTGGGTTAAGTAACTTGATTAGACTAATAACACTTAACCAATATGACATGGACGGGTGGGTTAAGTAACTTGATTAGACTAATAACACTTAACCAATATGACATGGACGGGTGGGTTAAGTAACTTGATTATACTAATAACACTTAACCAATATGACATGGACGGGTGGGTTAAGTAACTTGATTAGACTAATAACACTTAACCAATATGACATGGACGGGTGGGTTAAGTAACTTGATTAGACTAATAACACTTAACCAATATGACATGGACGGGTGGGTTAAGTAACTTAATTAGACTAATAACACTTAACCAATATGACATGGACGGGTGGGTTAAGTAACTTAATTAGACTAATAACACTTAACCAATATGACATGGACGGGTGGGTTAAGTAACTTGACTAGACTAATGACACTTAACCAATATGACATGGACGGGTGGGTTAAGTAACTTGATTAGATTAATGACACTTAACCAATATAACGTGGATTGGTGAGTTAAGTAAAACCGGACTTGATTTCTAGATGACACTTAACCATATAACACGATTAGAGGATGGGTTAGTTTAACCTGAATGGGTCGATAACACCCGACTAGTATAACGCGAGGCATGGTAAGGTTAAGTAAACTCACGAGGGTAACACTTAACCATTATAATTTGACTAGTGGACGGGGTTAAGTCATGAATCTCTTGAATATACTTAACCAATCTAACATGATAACTTGATAGGGTTAAGTCATGAATCGCTTGAATATACTTAACCAATCTAACACGATAACTTGATGGGGTTAAGTCATGAATCGCTTGAATATACTTAACCAATCCTACACGGTAATTTGATGGGGTTAAGCTTAAATATACTTAACCAATTTGACACGATGACTTGGATAGCGTTAAGTCATGAACCGTTGGAATACGCTTAACCAACTTGACACGTGATTCGTAGGGCTAAGTCATGAACGTGAGTGACAACACTTAGCCAATCTTGACATGACATGTAGACGGGTTAAGTCACGAACTTGAATGACCACACTTAACCAACTGGACATGCTAGACTGATAGGGGGTAAGTCTTGAATTTAGATGACAACGCTCAACCTGCTGGACGGAAACCCTAGTTGCGCGGTCCTTTTCAGCAGTAACCCTCTTGGATGTATCACGATACCCTAGGGACTAGGCTGGGTGGGGCACGATTACTAGGCTGATTGTAAGCGACCAATACGACGGTTAAGTTTGGTGCGCCATCGTAGGTTCAGGCGGGCTATGGTCGTGCACGTAGTCCGGAGTTGAAAAAGCAGGCATGGGCACCAGTAGTTGTACACTGTGCGTGCTTGGAATGGTGTCAGTGGTTGACACCCTAGGGCTTGATACACCCTAGGGTGGACCTAGCACAGAGTAGCTACATTCGTGATTGGGCCGTATGACACCCGACACACAACGAGCTAGGATTTGTAAGGAGCCGATCGATTAGATCGTTACGAGGAAAAAGGGCGTAGTCGATAGGTAGCATAATCCCTAGTGGACCTAGGTGGCATAAACCCGGATCGAATCTAGAAAACGTCCAATAGGTAGCATAATCCCTAGGGGTCCTAGGTGGCGTAAATCCTAAGATGAACACGCAATAATTCATGATAAGGGAATCTGGCCAGAACAAGGATGGCAGTCTGAGCGACTTCAAGGATGGTGACACTACATTGTAGTAGTATAGAATAACGTGATGGAACCCGTACGATGTACGGCAAGGGACTATACATGGAAGGGATGATACGAGTTAGGATGCTGGTACGGTTGGTGCAGAGGACGTTAGACATGCGATGCTATCCCGAGTTTACCTTTGTTATCCTGTTACCTTGGTTATCTTGTTACTTGAGTTTATCCTGTTATCTTAGTTTGATCTGTGTATCTTGTCATCATGCTTATATTTACTTTCGGTTTATACATGTCATGTTACTCTTACCTGTTTTTAGGCTGAAAGTCACTAGGACTTACTCAGTCTTTATGACTGACCCGTTTTGTTTCGCCTCTTTTTCTTCCGTTCCCCCCCCTCCCCAGGTTTACAGGGAGGAAATGTTGCTACTTAGTGCGGATCTTTCTGCTTCAAGATTATCATCTATGGCTTGGACTTTTCTTGGCTATGGCTATTTTACTGTTTTACTTGGGGAAAAATTTATGACTATGGTTTTATGCTTCTTTATTGTTGCAAGACAGGTTTCGATGTAAGTAATTTAATGGCACTTTGACGTAAAAGGTTTTAGACCTTATTAATGTTATAAAGAAATGAAACCATGTTTTCTTCCGCTGTTTGTATATGTTCTGTCTTGTAATATTTCTGTGCATGTTTACCTAGATAATACTCCACCGAAGCTAGTGCATTCCCTTTGTGAGTGACCCTAACAGAGGTGGGGTGTTACAATTTCATAAACCAGGGTTGTCATCATCAAAAACGGGGAGATTGTTAGGGATTAAGAAGTTGATGATGATGGTTTTGATGACAACAAACTTTTTTCGGTTATTATTGTTATAAAATATGTACTAACACTATTATCTAGAATATATACAACAAATCTATGGAGTTATTGATTATTGAAGACTGTACAATTCAAAGGATCAAGATTTCAAAGTATAAGAGTTCAAGATACAAGACTCATGAGTATCAATAATTCAAGAGTTCAAAAAAATATAAAGTAATTGTGTCTGGATATTTTGTTAAAGTTCTGGCTAACACTGAATTCTGATTTCAAAATTTTTCTCTCTATTTCAAAATGATTTCAAAATTACTTCCTTGTTTTTAAATCTATGTTCAAAATGATTTCAAATTTGCATCCTTATTTTGAATTTATATCTCTTTATTATTAAATCTATTTTAACTCTGGAAATTTATTTTAGGGTCAGTTTGTCACAGGTCCCTAATAGGTTTCGAAATTCACGTCACACCCCTCCCTTAAAAGTTTATAAATTAGGTCCCTATTTTTTGGAAGATCATAAAAAAATCAACAAAATAAATCACGAAAATTCATAATTAAATACAACAACTAATCGTCATCAAATTCAGGCATTAAAACCACCAAAAAAACGCATCAAAAACAAAAAAAAAACGATCTCCGATATATTGCATCAAACGATGCACTTAATTGCAATTGCTGCATACATTTCTACAACAATTGCAGTTGTGCACCAGTAGAAATGTATGTAGTAATACTGCAATAAATGCATTGTTTGATGCAATAATTCAATGCTCGCTTGTTTTCACCATTTTTATGGATTGTTGCTTACATTTCAACATTTATAAGCAATAAACTCATACATATCAACACACACTAATAATCCTTCATCCATTTTAATATTGTTGCATACATTTCAGCAGTTATACAGTACAAGTGCATACATTTCTATAATAATTCATAAGCCATGAAAAATTGTTCATCTTTATATGCATACATATCAACACGAATATACAATAACTGCAAACATGTATGCAGTTATTCATCCATATTTTCAAAGTAAACTCATGATGAATAGTTGCATACATGTATGCAGTTATTGCTTATAATTGCTGACTTTGCCCTTTTTTGTTTATTTCAGCATGCTTCTTCGAATATTTGCAATTTTTTGAATTTTTTTATGTACCAGCACATTTTTTTTAAAAAACATGCAAGTGCCCAAAATAGGAACCCGCTTTGAATGGAAAGTTAGGGGGATGTCGTTTACATTACAAAACATTTAGGGACGTGTGGCTTATTTTCACTTAATTTTAACTCCTAATTCAAATATTTCTTGCTTATATATTTTATTATAATTACTTATGTTTTCAATTTCCTTACTTATGTTTAATAAGTCCTAAAATATTTTACATATTTATTGTTTTATATATATACACACTTTTATATCATTTTACATTTAGTTTTTAATCGTTTTTAATATTTTTAACTGAAAAGCTCTATTTTAATATAAAGGATTATAATTAGTTTTAACTCAAGAATCATCATAATTTATTTAACTATTATTTATTTTAAATTAAAATTTCATGTTTTTGAAAAAATCCCAAAGGGAATTCGATGTATATAAAAAGATATGTTGACATATGTGTGACGGCCCGCCCCGTACCAACCGACACTTCCTCCAAGTGTGCGCTGTACACATGTCCAACTGGCACGGAACGGTCGTCATAAGAAAAGAAAGAAGAGAATGAACTAATCAAGGAACCTGTAGAATGTCTCACAGCGCATGGAATAAAATATATTAATAACATACTTGACATAAAACAGGTGAGACAGTGCATAAGCTGATAACTAATAATAAATGTCAACATCAGAGCAGCGGAAATCCAAATACAGCTTATTACAACTTTTCAAAATCTACTGTCTCTAAACAAAAGAAAGCTAAAGTGGAAGATACACCACCAATGCCCAAGCAGTGATCTTCGACAACACAGGGAGAATACTATATATATATATATATTACATGGAAGCCTCCTGCTCGTCTCCGGATCATCTACCCGTGCATCACCAGCTAACCTGTCTCTAGTCTGCTCGTGTGAGCACCCAGAGTAATAAGAAGAGACATAAAACTCTGGGTCAGACAAAAAGTCTGGTATGAGCGATAAGCAGCTAAACAGAACAATAACAGGTATACTAAACCATACCTGAACCTGGACCTGCAACCAAAGAGTTAGCACTACATACTGTACAATACTCTAAGGTGCCATCAACATATGGTGTAAAGAAATACGGGGGTGGGGGTGTGCATGTCATAGGGATAGCAAACAATTCAATCATGGCAACCATCCTCACATCTCTCACTCAGTGCATAAAGCATACGATGTATACCGCTTTCAACCACTAGACCCATCGAAGTAGTGACGGAGTTCGGCTTGTACAACTACTGCTACCACCAAGCTTACCCCATGGAGTCATGACTAAACCTTTACAAATGACCCCACTTCATTGGTCTATAGCTCTTTTAGTCGTACCTAGACCACTGTGGCCCTGAATCCGTTCACGTACCCCCTATACATAGTGATCCAAAGTTACAGACATCGACAGCCCCTTAGCACACGTCCCGCAGCAAAGCCCAATCATGAAGTTAACTCGTTGATTCCCATCTGAATCCTTGGTACAAACTTCCCATTTGGACTACCTTTGCATCTCGGGTTATGGTCTTCTTCGGTTCGGTTCGGGTCTCTTCCTCCTATTCGGTTCGGTTCGGGCATCCTCCTCCTATCCGGTTCGGTTCGGGTCTCCTCCTCTATTCGGTTCGGTTCGGATCTCCTCCTCCTATCCGGTTCGGTTCGGGTGTCTCCTCCTATCCGGTTCGGTTCGGATCTCCTCCTTCTATTCGGTTCGGATCGGATCTCCTCCTCCTATCCGGTTCGGGTGTCTCCTCCTATCCGGTTCGGTTCGGGTGTCTCCTCCTATCCGGTTCGGTTCGGATCTCCTCCTTCTATTCGGTTCGGATCGGATCTACTCCTCCTATCCGGTTCGGATCGGATCTCCTCCTCCTATCCGGTTCGGATCGGATCTCCTCCTCCTATCCGGTTCGGATCGGGTGTTCTTCCTAACCGGTTCTGAAAATCTGCAACTTTTTCCAGCAAGCTATTTTCGCCGAACGACGGCGTTTTCAACCTTTCTAAACTTCCTATGACATTACAAAACATTCCAAACAGCAGTAACAACATATAGAATCAATCACAAACATTAAAACATCATTTACATGAAATACTTTAGATCAAACATACCCAGAAACCCATGTTTTCCCCTTAATCCTTCTTAACCGTGATTATGCATACAATTAGCAAAACTTATCCAAATTAGCCCAAATTTTTATCAGAGCCATAAAACATCATTATAGAATTTTAGGAATTTTTCCAGAATTTATTAATGTATAAATTCGCTAATCTTCACTAATTACCCATAATTAACAGTAATTAGTGTAAAAGCAAGCTAATCACTCACCTTTGCCACCACTAAAACCCCAAAACTGAAATATTCTCTGATTTGGCGCTGTTCCCAATCTTACACAGCAGCTCTACCTCGGTTCTCGTGCTAATACTCCTTGATTTGATGTTTGCTAAGCCTAATCTTCAATTAGAAAGTGATTAAGATGTGTTTTGAAGAGATTTAGAGGGTGGAGGCCATGGCTAGGTTAAGGGGAATGAATAGTGACGGCTGAAAAATGAGAAAAAAGTATTCTCCAAACCCTAACAGCCCTTTTAAACTCCTAATCCCGAAATTCCCCTTTGGGCCTAGCTGTTAATCACCCGGTTAAGCCCAATTAAGCTGTTTTTCACCATCTGAAACTTGTTTCAGCCATATCTCCCAAACGGTAAGTCCGTTTGGCTAATGTGACCACTCTACGGAAAGAGAAACCATCATCCGGAGCCAATGGAAGTGGTTTCAGGTCAAAATTCCTTTCCAGTCAAAAGTTATGGCCAAAACAGTGATAACTAGGGGTAAAATGGTCATTTAAAAATCGGGAAAAATCATGAACATGGGAAATGACCCCAATAGTCGTCCCCCAAAGTTACATGACCATACGACTTCGTATGTGACAGAAATAAATATTCTACGATTCTATGATGCGTAGAATGCGGGTCGTTACACTCTCCCCCCCTTAAGAAATTTCGTCCCCGAAATTCCTTAACCCAAAACATACAAAGGATCCCGCATGCCTAACAGCCACGTACAACAATCAAACATGCAAAACAAGCAAACAAGCCTATCCTAGCATGCGGAAAACTAAATCGAAGTCAAAATCTTACCAGGCAAAGAGTTCTGGGTGTGACTTCTTAATGTTATCCTCTGTCTCCCAAGTACAATCATTCTCGTTCTCGCTCCACTGTACCTTGACTAGCTTCACCGCCTTCCTTCGAAGTTGCTTCATGTCGTGCTCGACAATACGGACCGGCTTGCGGTTCCCAACCGCCTCGGGTTCTACTTCGAGGTCCTCCAACTGATCAGGTGAAATAGTCATATCTGAGTCGTGAACGAACTTCCTTAGTTGGGAAACATGAAATACGTTATGAACTCCCGCCATCTTCTCCGGTAAGTCAATTCTATATGCCAAATTCCCGACTAGTTCAAGAACAGGGAATGGGCCAACGAATCTTGGTGCCAACTTGCCTCTCCTGCCAAATCGTATTACGCTCTTCAACGGAGAAATCTTGACAAACACCAAGTCGCCAACGGAGAATTTTAAGTCTCTTCTCCTCTTATCAGCATAACTCTTCTGCCTATCCTGGGCAGCCTTCATTCGTTGTTGAATGATCTTAATCTTATCTGAAGTTTCCCTCACCACATCTGGTCCAAGCATAAACTTCTCGCCAGTCTCTATCCAACATGATGGTGAGTTGCACGGTCTTCCGTACAAAGCTTCAAACGGAGCCATACCGATACTGGATTGGTAGCTATTATTATATGCAAACTCTACTAGATGCAAATGGTCATCCCATGATCCACCAAAATCCAATATACATGCTCTCAAGAGATCTTCCAAAATACGATTCACCCTCTCCGTCTGACCGTCGGTCTGAGGATGATATGCGGTACTGAGATGTAACTCTGACCCTAGAGCTTCTTGTAAGCTCTTCCAAAACCCACTAGTGAACAACGGGTCTCGGTCACTCACAATGCTTTTAGGTACTCCATGGAATCTCACTACCCACTTCATATACAATTCTGCTAACTTAGCTGTCGTTCTGGTCGATCTGACCGGTATAAATCTTGCACTTTTGGTTAATCGGTCCACAATCACCCAAATGCTATCATGTCCCGATCTAGTCCTTGGTAAACCATCAATGAAATCCATCGAGACTTGCTCCCATTTCCATTCGGGAATTTCTAATGGCTGTAACAACCCACTAGGCTTCTTTTGCTCGGCTTTAACTAGCTGGCAATTCATGCATTTGGATATAAACTCCCCAACGTCTCTTTTCATCCCTTCCCAGTAGTAAGTCTGTCTCATGTCTCGATACATCTTATTACCACCGGGGTGTATAGTCAGTTTTGAGTGATGACATTCTCTAAGCACTTCATCTCTCAATCCATTGACATTGGGTACAACGAGCTTTCCATTCTTTCTAAGCCATCCATCTTGATCAAGCCCATACTTGCTCATCTCCTCATCGATACCCATCTCTAACTTGGAGATGATTTCCAATAGGTTAGGATCGTCCCTCTGACTAGAGCCGATCCGCTCAATTAAAGTGGGTCTGATCGTCAAACTTGCTAACATTTCTGGGTCCAATTCGCACTTTGGTCTGAAATCAAACCCCGCGATATACTCCAGTTGCTTCCATTCAAGGAACATAGCCCCTAAACTGGCATGTCTTCGACTCAACGCATCGGCTACGGCATTGCCCTTTCCCGGTGTATATGCGATGTCGAAATCATATGAAGCTAAGAACTCTAACCACCTCTGCTGACGAAGATTCAAATCCTTTTGAGAGAAAAGATACTTCAGCGACTTATGATCAGTAAACAGCTCGAATCTTTCTCCCAAGAGATAATGTCTCAACATCTTCAATGCGAATACGATCGCTGCCAATTCCAAATCATGGATAGGATACCTCTTCTCATGCGGTTTCAGTTGCCTGCTTGCATAAGCTACAACCCTACCACCTTGCATCAACACAGCACCTAGTCCGGTACCACAAGCATCTGTATATACCGTCATCTCTTCACTCCCCTTGGGAATGACTAACACTGGTGCACTTGTCAACTTTTCTTTTAGACTCTTGAATGCATCCTCGCACCTTTCGTTCCAAACAAAAGCTTGATTCTTCTTTGTCAACTGAGTCAACGGTGCTGCTATCTTGGAGAAGCCTTGGATAAACTTACGATAATATCCCGCTAATCCCAAGAAACTTCTTACGTCTGTTGCATTCTTGGGCGTAGGCCAATCCTGTACCGTAGCCACCTTTGCCGGGTCTACGGCAATACCATTCTCTGATACAACGTGGCCCAAGAACCTCACTTCCCTCTTCCAGAAGTGACACTTAGAAAACTTTGCTTTCAATTGGTGTTTTCTCAACACCTCCATCACTATTCTTAAATGTCCCTTGTGTTCTTCCTCTGTCCTCGAGTAGACCAAAATATCATCAACGAACACAAGGACAAACTTATTCAACTGATCTCTGAATACCCTATTCATAAGATCCACAAAATATGCTGGGGCATTGGTCAGCCCGAATGGCATGACCAACCACTCATAAAACCCAGACGGCGTCCGAAATGCCGTTTTAGCTATACTCTCAGCTTCCACTCTAAGCTGATGAAAACCTGTCGCGAGATCCAACTGAGAAAATACTCTCGCATCACTCAACTGATCAAACAAATCATCTATCCGCGGTAGAGGATACTTGTTCTTCCTCGTCACTTTATTCAACTCGCGGTAGTCTACACACAAACGAAGGGAACCATCCGCCTTGGTAGCAAACACAACTGGTGCTCCCCATTCAGAAACACTCCTTCTGATAAATCCCTTCTTCAAAAGATTGCTGACTTGCACCTCGAGCTCTCGCTGCTCTCTTGGTGCCATACGACGAAGTGGCATCACTATAGGCCTGGCATCCTTTACCAAATCAATACGGAACTCAATCTCTCGGTGTGGTGGAAGTCCGGTCACTTCTTCGAAGACATCCGGATACTGGCCAACCACGGGCAAACCTGACAACTCACAATGCGGAATGTCGAGGGAGTTTAGAAAACTAGCCAATACCCCCACACTGGGTAGACCACCAAACACTATCCTCCGCCCATCATCCGCTCTAGCTGTCACCAAAAAGCCCTCACAGTCTACCACCACCCCGTATCTTCGGAGCCAATCTACTCCCAAAATAATGCCAAACCCAGTGAAGCCCAAAACAAAGCAATCACAAACAAACATGCATCCATGACTCGATAAGACCACATTACGACAAATCATGCTAAGGCTAGTAGAACCACCAATCGGGTTCGTCACTACTAAAGGTCTATCGACAATCTCGGGCTCCAATCCCAACCTATCTACCAGGTCACTAGATATGAAAGAACTGGAAGCTCCGGTATCAAACAAAACTCTAACAGGAACATCATAAACAGAAAGCATACCTTGAATGACGACATTCTTTCCCTTCTCCGCCGCTGTTGGGGCGTTCGACGAAGAAGGAATAGCATTAAGGGCGTATGCTTTCACCATTTGCTTTTCTTTAGGGGGTTGCGGACACTTGTCCTTGTGATGTCCCATTTGGCCACAGTTGAAGCACTTCCTATCCGCTGGCTTGGCCCGACAATTACTAGCATAATGGCCCTTCTTACCACAGCTGAAGCACTCAACATCTTGTTTATTCTTTTTCTTCTGGCCATCCTTAGTCTGACTCTGCTTTCTTTTATTCTGGGAACCACCCTTGCCCCCACCACTTGCTTGTGGCTTTGGCTCATCTGCGGATGCAACCTCAGTCTTCGGCTTAAGGTAGAGACTCTCTGATCTTAATGCTTTCCCCACAATCGACTCGAACGTCTCATCGATGTGGTTAATAAGCCTTTCCCCTAAGTACTGATCTAACCCAGTTATGAATTTCTCATTCTTCTTCTCGGCAGTATCAATAAGAGATAACCCATACTTTGACAAAGTGTCGAATTCAGCAATGTACTCCGAGACAGCTCTGCCATTCTGCTTGAGCTCCAAGAATTTCTTAAATAGCACTGACTTCTGAGCAGCTGGAATGAACTTCTCGCTAAAGCGAGCTTTAAACTGCTCCCAAGTAATCTGATCTTCGGGAGTAGCTGCCTTTATAGCATTCCACCAATTCATTGCCCGCCCTTGCAGCTGACGGGACGCTAGCTTTCTCTTCATCGCATCCTCGATACCCAAATCCTCGAAGATACGTTCGCAACTATCCAACCAATCCTGAACATCTGTGGCCGACTCCGTACCGTGGAATGGCTTCCCACCAAGGCTAGTATAATCCTTATTCAGCTTGGCGAAGTCAACTCTTGGCGCCTGCACTATTGGACCACCACCATTTCCACCATTGGGAGCTACCCCCCGTACATCTCTAAGCATCTCTCTCATGAGGTCAGTAAACATCGTCCTCATGTCAGCAGCATTCCCATTATTGGCTCCCCTACCAGCACCTCTAGTATCTCGGCTCATCGTCAATCTGAAAAAGGAAACGATTAACGATTCCATAGTGGTGCTAGTGCAGTACGACTTCATTCTTATACTACTAATAGTATATATATAGCTTTTGAAAACCAAAATAACCACAAATACGCTCTCTCGTATACGTATATTATCTCTCCCTGATAACTTCCCTAGGTTAACTACGCAACCTAGAGCTCTGATACCAAGTGTGACGGCCCGCCCCGTACCAACCGACACTTCCTCCAAGTGTGCGCTGTACACATGTCCAACTGGCACGGAACGGTCGTCATAAGAAAAGAAAGAAGAGAATGAACTAATCAAGGAACCTGTAGAATGTCTCACAGCGCATGGAATAAAATATATTAATAACATACTTGACATAAAACAGGTGAGACAGTGCATAAGCTGATAACTAATAATAAATGTCAACATCAGAGCAGCGGAAATCCAAATACAGCTTATTACAACTTTTCAAAATCTACTGTCTCTAAACAAAAGAAAGCTAAAGTGGAAGATACACCACCAATGCCCAAGCAGTGATCTTCGACAACACAGGGAGAATACTATATATATATATATATTACGTGGAAGCCTCCTGCTCGTCTCCGGATCATCTACCCGTGCATCACCAGCTAACCTGTCTCTAGTCTGCTCGTGTGAGCACCCAGAGTAATAAGAAGAGACATAAAACTCTGGGTCAGACAAAAAGTCTGGTATGAGCGATAAGCAGCTAAACAGAACAATAACAGGTATACTAAACCATACCTGAACCTGGACCTGCAACCAAAGAGTTAGCACTACATACTGTACAATACTCTAAGGTGCCATCAACATATGGTGTAAAGAAATACGGGGGTGGGGGTGTGCATGTCATAGGGATAGCAAACAATTCAATCATGGCAACCATCCTCACATCTCTCACTCAGTGCATAAAGCATACGATGTATACCGCTTTCAACCACTAGACCCATCGAAGTAGTGACGGAGTTCGGCTTGTACAACTACTGCTACCACCAAGCTTACCCCATGGAGTCATGACTAAACCTTTACAAATGACCCCACTTCATTGGTCTATAGCTCTTTTAGTCGTACCTAGACCACTGTGGCCCTGAATCCGTTCACGTACCCCCTATACATAGTGATCCAAAGTTACAGACATCGACAGCCCCTTAGCACACGTCCCGCAGCAAAGCCCAATCATGAAGTTAACTCGTTGATTCCCATCTGAATCCTTGGTACAAACTTCCCATTTGGACTACCTTTGCATCTCGGGTTATGGTCTTCTTCGGTTCGGTTCGGGTCTCTTCCTCCTATTCGGTTCGGTTCGGGCATCCTCCTCCTATCCGGTTCGGTTCGGGTCTCCTCCTCTATTCGGTTCGGTTCGGATCTCCTCCTCCTATCCGGTTCGGTTCGGGTGTCTCCTCCTATCCGGTTCGGTTCGGATCTCCTCCTTCTATTCGGTTCGGATCGGATCTCCTCCTCCTATCCGGTTCGGGTGTCTCCTCCTATCCGGTTCGGTTCGGGTGTCTCCTCCTATCCGGTTCGGTTCGGATCTCCTCCTTCTATTCGGTTCGGATCGGATCTACTCCTCCTATCCGGTTCGGATCGGATCTCCTCCTCCTATCCGGTTCGGATCGGATCTCCTCCTCCTATCCGGTTCGGATCGGGTGTTCTTCCTAACCGGTTCTGAAAATCTGCAACTTTTTCCAGCAAGCTATTTTCGCCGAACGACGGCGTTTTCAACCTTTCTAAACTTCCTATGACATTACAAAACATTCCAAACAGCAGTAACAACATATAGAATCAATCACAAACATTAAAACATCATTTACATGAAATACTTTAGATCAAACATACCCAGAAACCCATGTTTTCCCCTTAATCCTTCTTAACCGTGATTATGCATACAATTAGCAAAACTTATCCAAATTAGCCCAAATTTTTATCAGAGCCATAAAACATCATTATAGAATTTTAGGAATTTTTCCAGAATTTATTAATGTATAAATTCGCTAATCTTCACTAATTACCCATAATTAACAGTAATTAGTGTAAAAGCAAGCTAATCACTCACCTTTGCCACCACTAAAACCCCAAAACTGAAATATTCTCTGATTTGGCGCTGTTCCCAATCTTACACAGCAGCTCTACCTCGGTTCTCGTGCTAATACTCCTTGATTTGATGTTTGCTAAGCCTAATCTTCAATTAGAAAGTGATTAAGATGTGTTTTGAAGAGATTTAGAGGGTGGAGGCCATGGCTAGGTTAAGGGGAATGAATAGTGACGGCTGAAAAATGAGAAAAAAGTATTCTCCAAACCCTAACAGCCCTTTTAAACTCCTAATCCCGAAATTCCCCTTTGGGCCTAGCTGTTAATCACCCGGTTAAGCCCAATTAAGCTGTTTTTCACCATCTGAAACTTGTTTCAGCCATATCTCCCAAACGGTAAGTCCGTTTGGCTAATGTGACCACTCTACGGAAAGAGAAACCATCATCCGGAGCCAATGGAAGTGGTTTCAGGTCAAAATTCCTTTCCAGTCAAAAGTTATGGCCAAAACAGTGATAACTAGGGGTAAAATGGTCATTTAAAAATCGGGAAAAATCATGAACATGGGAAATGACCCCAATAGTCGTCCCCCAAAGTTACATGACCATACGACTTCGTATGTGACAGAAATAAATATTCTACGATTCTATGATGCGTAGAATGCGGGTCGTTACATATGCGCCGTTGACTTTTATTTCAAATTTTGAAAAGTTGTGTCTTTTGAACTCAAAACTATTTTGAAAGGTTTTGACTGTTGGGAGAGTATAAATAGAATTCTAAATTCGGTTTTAAACTAACTTTTCATTATCTTCTTCTTCCTTTCTTCTATCTCCATTATTCTTCTTAAATTCTTAAAATATATACTTATACTTTGTCGATTTTCAAGGACAGCTATATCAATATCTTTCTTCAATTCTCCATCAAACTCTCTTTGAAATTCAAGTGCTACTCAAGAGTTACAAGCTATATGTAATCAACGATCGTAAGATCAAGTTTAATCGAGTCAATACTTCAAAACTGATGCTGAGAAAGGTATGGTTGTAGCCTGGAAATTTACTGGGTGTTGTTTGTGGCCCGGAAATCAATAGTCTCACTATAATTCGGAAATTAGTTGAGGTGTTCCCTTATAACCCTGGAATCAAGGATTGTAATATTGCATATTAGTTGAATAGAAATCCACATCAACCCAGCGTTGTGTGAGACTGGATGTAGGGTAACTTTGAACCAGTATAAGATCCTGGTGTACTTTCCTTTTACTGCTTATTATTTTTTGCATCTGTGATTGTTGATATATGTGATTTGCATAATATTCTAATAAACTTAAAAAGATTTCAAGAAACTAATAAAATCCATAAAACACTATTCACCCCCCTTCTCTAGTGTTTAGTTTGCCTTAAGATCCTTAATCTGCATTCCCAACATCTCTATACACATAGGCTTAAGGTTGAAATTTTGAAGTTCCACTTTAGGGAGGTAAGGTTCGCTTTTTTGGGGAATATTATCTTAGAGAGTGATTTGGTGGTGGATTCGAGTAAGGTGGCTCGATTTAGCATTGCATGTTTCTAAGAATGCCACATAGGTGTGGAGTTTTCATTGTCTCACATATTATTATATGAAGTTAATTAAGTACTCGCAAGAATTTTTGCTCTACCAATCCCCCTCACCAAAAAGAATTGTTTTCTCTTCATGGGATGTTAGGTTTGAGGAGACTGTCATTAGATTGACTGAGGAACTGACCAACAATCCTGTATTAGTGTTTGCAAATGAAACTAATCCCTTTACAGTTTATACTGATGACTGTGGCATGATCCAGGCACAATTCTAATGTAGAAGGGTATGATAGTGTGTTCTGTGAATAAGTAGCTGAAAAATCCATAGGAAATCTGACTTATGAACTTGGGTTGGCGACCATAGCTTTTACGCTCAAGTCTTGTAGGCATTAACTTTTGGGGAAAGCTTTGAGCTTTTCACTGTTCACAAGTCCTTGAAGTACTTGTTCTCTCAAAAGGACTTGAGCTTCAGATAGCATAGATGGATGAAGTTCTTAACATCGCTTAACTTTGAGATTTCTTATACCATGTGTAAATGCATGCATACATATTTATTTTATATAAATGTGGATACCGTAGGAATTCTAGAAATAAACATACATCTAAATTGAAAAATTAAGTACATCATAAAGGAAAATAAGTCAAGTAATAATAAGTAACTTAAGGAAAACATTAATGTTATATAAATAACAATATAAGCATAAACGATCAAGAATAGGATTAAATCAGAATTAGGGCCACGCGTTTTAATAAACACGTCTTGACCCATGCATGTTAACCCTTAATGGGTCGAGTCAACCTATCGGTCGATCACCCAAGGGTATGGGTCGATCCGAACACAAGCCAAAACGCATTTTCATGGTCACTTGAACACAGATCAATTCCACTTTCGATCGTACGGACATACAGTTCTGAACCCTTATATATAAATGTGCAAGGCTAGCCTCTAAATTCATTTTATTCTAAATGGGTGTGAAATCCCTATCACTTTTTTTCCTCCAATTCTTTAGAAAACTATATAATTTAGATTTAAGCCATCTGATTCATAAATTGGAGGAAGAAATTGTAGATCTAAGGTAGGATTCATTCAAATGGATTGTTCGTAAGAGGTAAGTTACATATCTAATTTTATTTTATTTTTGAGGAAAAGGTAGCGGAAACTCAAACATGAGTTCCACGCCATTTCATTCCATAACTACAAATCTAATTTTATGTTTAGTTAATTTATGTTATTTAAATCCAGATTTGCAGTTTTGTGTAAATTCCAGTTTGCGGTTCCAAATAGGGATTGCAAAAGGGAAGATTACGTATAATATGGCTGAGTTTGGATCATATTTGAAATTTAGAGTGTGTTTTTTAGGTGAGTTGATTAAATTGTGTATCTTTTATGATAATAATACATGATATCGTTATATTTCCATTTAGATCGTTGAAACAAAAATTGCTATGTTTAGACTGATTACATAAATTAATTTATTCACATAAAACTGTAAATTTCAAATGAATTGTGCATAGTTGTAAAAGTTACTCTAACAGGAATGAAACTGAACCCATAAGCAAGTTTGGCCTAAATATAGAAGAAAAGGCATAAGCTTAAATATGAGAAAATTTACAGTAACTGCTTCAAATATACAAAGTGAATAAAAAAGGGGTTTAATGAAACTTGGATTGGGAAAATAGCAATAGTTTATTCGGTTAGGAAGAATAGATTTCCATATTATAGTTTTATAAAGAAGCAGCGGACATAATTGCAAGAATTAGGATAGAAGAAAAAAGGATTAGTATAAGATAGAGGTACTATATTCTGTACAACCTCCCCAAAAGAGAAGAATATAAATGATATCTTGTAATTACAGATCACTGCGCAAGGAACTATTGTATGGTAAATATGGAAATATATTTTAGGGTGCGTTTTTTACAGGTCCCTATTAACTATTAAAATATAAGAAAAGTCCAGCCGTAGAAATTATACAAATTTCATCTCTATTTTCAAAATGCGGCATATCAAATTCCAATTTTATCCTTTAAACCCTAAAAAATAGTCAGTCCACAAAGCTGTATCATTTCACTAATCGCATCATTGATTTATTGCAGAGGAGAAGAAAATTTCCGAATTCAAAGTCGGCGTTCATCATTTTAATCTCGATCGAAGAAAAATAATCAAAATCGTGGCGATTTCAACAGAAGATTAGCAAAAAATGGCAAGAACAAAGGTATTATAATTTCAACAACTGATAATCTACGTATATTATATAACAAACTGTGGATGAATAGGGAATAGTTGCATAATTATATGATTTTATGATTTGGTGCATGATTGTATAATTTTATTTAGAATTGTTACATGATTCTGAAGGTTTAATTAGAATTGTTGCATGATTATATGAAGTTAGAAGCTAATTTTTGTAGTCATATATTTAGAATAATTTTTTGCAATTTTTCAATCGAATTAATTCGTTGATCATTCGAATAAATGAATTTAAAAAGAAAAGTTGCATGCAATTATGCATGTATTTCTAATAATTTCATGATTATATGCATATATTATGTACGTTTGTACATATATCTGTATATATTCATATCATTTATGTACAGGGATTCATATTAGAAAAAGTTCCA